>CM073769.1:3849599-4449599 GCA_037158775.1 Hetaerina titia
ATCCTAGACTAACTTTTCAGAATTTAACTCCGACACCTCTGCTCTAGACTAGGCGCAGACTAAATGTCAGGATCGAGGAGAAGGCGAGTCCAAAATCGAAGATCGACGTGCATATCTTACGAGGCAAAATGTAGCGGAGATCATAGAATTGATGTGAAGTATTTTGTAAACCCCATATTTCCATGGAATACGAGACTCGAAATCAGAGATGACAGGAAGACTTACAACGTATACTGTAGATACAGAACAGATAAAAAACGATACGGAGGAGAGAAGGAGCCGCAACCCTACGGGGAAAAACGAATAAAGAGCTTAAATAGATAAATATTGGCTTTATAGAGCTTAATTTCTTGGTTTACTTTTCCTTTCCGTTCTTGTGTAGCTATGGTTAAATGGTGTAACCAATATTTTGCTTTTGAAGGGGTGTTTTTTTTCTTTCACATGACAAAAATAGAAACTTTTTTCACTGTATAAATCTACTAGAGTAAAAATTTATTATTATATTATGGTTCATCTACTCTCTCATACATCGAAGCAGCCCCGTAAGGCCGCCTTAAGGCGTGTGGAGCGTGTTGTTAGGTCACCACCAAAAAAAAAAAGGAGAAAAAGAGAAACCACGCATTCAAAACCAACACACACACATGCAAATCCAAATCCACAGTGGTGCACACATTCATGGAAACATCCTATCATTCTAAACGCATGCAAAATACACATCTACCCCCCTTCACTCCACAGGCATGCAAGTACATATGCTTAATTATAACAAATAATTGTATCTTAGGGTGCAGCAAGAAATTTATCCAAGAAACGTGCAAGGTAGATTTAAGTAAGTAGCAAGGCGAAATTACCACCACCACAAGAACGTGACAACATAAAACGCTCTCCTACCCAAGGAGAGGAATTTTTGGTTTGTTTCCATGTTTGCTATAATTTCTCTCCTCTCTAATGACGACGCTCTCTTCACCATTAATTTGACACTCGTAATTTGGTAAGTACTGGATCAGGACGTGGCATGGCTGAAGTTCGATGTAGATGAATTTTCAATCCCTTATGAGTGGTGTGGGTGCATCAGCCATTTATGCACCAGTAGATTTGCATGCATTTGTTGGTTTTGCATGTGGTTCTATTCTCTTATACGAGTGATGACCCAACAACCCCCCGCACACGCCCTTTCTGCGGCGAACTGTGCAAATGTAGATGTACACCTTACTATAACTATACATTTTCAATTATTAATAGACAAACGTACACCACACACACACACACAGCTTGCTCTTTAAAGAGAAGTTCTTCGAGTGAAACGATTATACCGAAGAACACGGTGATCCCAGCGTTACACTGGTAGGTGTAGAGACATGGGTGAGAAGATATGGGGAGTGGACTGCAGAAACCGATCGATCGATAAATACTGAAGGGTTCTCCCGCGTTCGAAATTCGAGACCGGCAACAATAGGGGAAACAAAACATGCAACACAACAAATCGCACTTCCCTGAGTGTCATTAACAATTTTAAAAGTTCCAAAAATATCTTTGAGGTGGTAACTACTCCAAAATCGAAGCTAAGGTCTCTAGGTTGAATATTTGGAGTAAATTTCATTTATATCTACATCTACTTAATACCCCGCAAGCCGTTGCAAGGGCGTATGGCGGGGGTGGTAGGTCACCACCCAAAAAAAGGAATAAAGAAAAACCACATTCAAAACTAACACATACATAGTACATTAGTGCTCTTATAGCAACGGATACATTAGTGCTCTTTACAGTATTGGTTGCTCTGCTTTTGGCACCCTAAATTTCCCCTTCCATCCCTTGTTCCTCTCCGTGGGGGAGCCGTCCTCCTACCTGCAGCGTTGGGCCAAATTCCTCACATTGGGTAAGAGAGCGTTTTATGTTGGATGTTCTTGTGGTGGTGCTATTTCACCTTGCTACTTACTTAAATCTACCTTGCACGTTCTTGGATAAATTTCTTGCTGCATCCTAAGATACAATTATTTGTTATAACTAAGCATATGTACTTGCATGCAATTAAGTTTAGCTAATTGTTACCTAGACGCTGAGGGTGGCAAGTGGCATTTTTGTTATCTCCGAGTGTGGCCCTACAGTTGTTATCCCGTATTGTACGTGGGAAGGAGTCCTTGAGTCTGCTAGTCCTGGCATCTATTTCCCGAATTTTGTACACATGATCCAAGCGACCTATGTACGTTGGAGCGCGAATAATTTTCGAGACCTCGGTACTGAAAGATGCGGATCCGAATTTATTTAGCAAGTTTAACCTAGCATTGAGTCGTCTTTCTTCCAATGATTCCCATCCCAACTCCATAAGCATTTCAGTGACGCTTTTCGTTTTGTCGTATCAGTTTTTCACGAAGCGAGCTGCCCGGCGTTGGACCTTCTCAATTTCCCGAATGAGGCCTTTTTCACACGGATCCCATACGCTACATGCATATTCTAAATGGGGCCTTACAAGAGCGTGATAACAACGTCCTTGACCTTGGAGTCACTTCTACCGACAATTGCGTCTAATAAATCCTAATTTTTTATATGCTTGCCCGCAGACTTTACGTATATGGGTCCCCCAAGTTAAGTCTTTAGTGAATGTAACACCTAGGTATTTCACCGAATCAACTACTTCAAGGTCAACTCCAGCTAATTTGTAAACTAATCCCGTGGATCTTTTAAAGAAATTTACCACCGAACATTTATTAAGATTTAAGGCAATCCCCATTTTGAACACAATTCGTTAATACTATTTAAATCACGTGCTAGAATTAAACGATCCTCATCTCCCAGATATCTCCCCGATAAATCACTGTGTCATCCGCGAACATCCCTTATCTTACTTTCCACTTCGCGGTTCAAATCGTTAACAAAAATCAAGAATACTAACGGTCCGATAACACTTTCCTGAGGAACCCCCGAGGTGACTCGTACGCTGTCGGAACTAGGGCCGTCAAGGAATACCCTCTGTTCCCCGGTCTGAAAGGAAGTCTTCAACCCAATGTATTGCGTCCCCTTGTGTATACCTGCGCCCTTTAATTTATGGATGAGTTTACCATATGGAACCTTATCAAATGCCTTTTGAAAATCTAAAAAGATCGCATCCACTTGCCTACCACTTTCACCCGATAAAAGTAAGTCATGTGTGAATAATCCTAATTGGGTCTCGCATGAGCGGTTTGTTAAATTTGAGACAGTTCAGGTCTCTGGAGCATCGCTCATTATCGTTTGCACTTTTCACCGAAGTATAGTATATGTATAGGACGTGATAAAAGTGGCTAGGAGAGAACTGGAGACACTAATGGAAGTATGCGAGATATTAATAACATTTATTAGTAGAGCGCGAAAAAAAACAAAGAATTTGCGTTCCTACGGGAAATGTCCTGTGGAAACTCAAAGCCTTTGATTCTTTCTTCGTGATTAACAAATGGAAGTCCACAAAGTATCAGTCTCAACCGTCGCTCAAATTAAAATTAGTTAGTTTTACGGAAGATCAACCTTTAGTCGGTCCGCCTGCCAACGTGTTGCAAGCATTGCCGAATTCATTGAAAAATCGGTATGAAAGGCGTTGGATGAGAATCTACGTAAACAAAATAAAGTTTATGAAGTTTTTAATAAAAAGGAAGGAAACCTTAAACGCTTAGATTGGGGAACAAAACCAGGGCAAGCGAAACAGACCTATCTTGAAAGTTTGTTGAACCTAGAAGGTATATTTAGTATGGGAATTAGGAGGAAGTATTTCATCAGGAAGCTTTCACAAGTAGGAGGGAGCTGATGACATGGAGGTTAGGATAAAAAAAAGATTAATGAAGACTATTATACAGAGTGTGTCCTTAATGGCGCGAAAACGTGGTTATGGAAGCAAGCTGGTAGGTATAGATTGAAGGCCTTTGGAGAGTGGGTGTGGAGAAGGATAAAAACAGTTAAGTGTACAGAAAGGAAACGAGGAAGTGCTAGGTATGGTGAAAGGGGTGGAGAGAGAACTATTGGGAGAAATCCAAAGGAAGCAGGAAAGATGGCTGCAGGGGGTTTTGATTGCCAGTGTGTTGTTGAAGACTTTAGGGAAACGAGGAAGGGTTATGAATAGGATACGCCTCTTGAACTGAATGAAAGGAGGAAGGAAGTATACGGAATTGAAGATTTCATTCTAGTGTGAGGTATGAAGTTGTGTCTTCGCAAGCCTGGGTTAAAAATATATCGGTATTCTGTCTGTACCCATCTAAAACCTATGTTAAACAATACAATAATAAATAATGAAACATCAGTTGTTTTGGAAGATGCCGAAAAGATTTATTTTTTCTTGCAGTATTATTCCCTCTTAATTTCCATGTGACTGGAGGAAATTCTGAGGCAGCAAGTTCGCTTTCTTTGCTTTGCACGATCTCTATACTAAAGGTGATGACCTCTTCCCAAGGGCGGTCATCATTTTTCACTGCCTAATACAACCGTCATTTTTCGTAACTGTCAATATTTCACGCACGGTGCGTGATGGTGCCTCTTCACATAAAGCTTTTTTTCTGAATTTCATTCATTCATTTCCTTCTAAGGATTTTGTCATTCATGAAGAATGAGTACCTACTTCTTCACTTTGATATGGAGCGTGATTTTGCTTGACTCGGGAATCTTGGTCATTAAAGAAAATATGATTGGCGTGGATTGAAGGAAGTTTAGGCTGGAGAAGGCTGGGAATAATTCAATGGACGGATGGGAAACCAAATGAAGAAGTGATGAATGAATCTCCTGTATCAGGCATGGTGGGAAAGGTGAGAGCGTTACTGGAAGAAATACAAAGAAGGCAGAAAAGATGGATGCAGAGCATTCGGGATTATCGATAAATGGCTGAAGTCTGGGATAGAGGGGAGGAGGATGTTAGGGAAGCAATGTAGGGGTGGTAAAAGGATAGTGATATTGGACGGAATGAAAGAAGTTAGAATGTATGCGGAACTGAAGAATAGTTTTCGTAGAGTGGAGTGCCACGTTTTGTCCTGTCAGTCGAGTCTGAGAAATGTAAGTTTACAGTTTACATTCTGTGTCCATCCGAAAACCTATCTCAAAGCGGTATACTACCAAATAATAAATAATCACCATTTCTTATGCGACAGCAGACTTGGGAATACTTACATTCTGGCCAAAATGGATTTATCTTTCCTGCCCGTGTTATTCCCTTATTTTCTCTAAGGACCAAGCGCTCCACCATTAAAACGACGAACTTTAAAAGTTGATTCGCATTGGTTAAGCGACCCCGGGGAAATTCTACGGCGTGGTTCAAAGGCGACGTGATTCCTTTCTTTAAATTTTTTTACGATCCATAAGCACTCGGCCATTTATGTTTTCAGACCTTAAAACATCTTCGTGGTCTTTCCATATTTGAACGCACTGACGATCTCATAAATGTCACAACTCTCTGGTACACATTAAATAAGATGACTGTACTTGATGATTTACTACGACATATAATATTTTTGCCGCTGACCTTGTTTAAACTTCCTTTATAGTCAAAGTTAATGAAATTTTACCAAGCATCGTAAATATTATCACGGTGAAAAAAATACAAAGTTGAAGATATATTCATAGGCGTTGCTCAAAACAAAAAGTAATTTCATTAACAACTGCAGGAAAATATAAGTTCAAAGCAAATAATCCACGGATTCAGGCCCAATCATTGTGTCCGTTCGTTTCAAGTCATCAGATGGACAGGTGTAAGTGCTCCATTGAAGTTGGGAATAGACGATCCAGCGAATATTTTTTAATGATCTTTCGCGCTACCATGAAAACAGAGAACATAATTCATAAACAATTTCATTCCAACAATTGAAGATGTTCGCAATGCTAATGATGCTAGAAACTAGCTTGCGCGTTCGTGATAAATTTCTTGCTGCATCCTGGGGTGCAATTATTTGTTGTAGTTAAGCGTATGTACTTGAATGCTTGTGGAGTGAAGGGAGGTAGATGTGTGTTTGCATGCGCGTCGAATGATGGGATGTTTCTATGAATGTGTGCACTGCTGTGGATTGGGGTTTGCATGTGTGTGTTGGTTTTGAATGCGGTATTTCTTTTTTCCTTTTTTGGGTGGTGACCTAACACCCCCCGCCACACGCCCTTGCGGCGGCTTGCGGGGTATTATGTAGATGTAGATGTAGATGTTCACATAATGTGTATGCCGGGTGACTTCCTCGTCACCATGCAGATGCAGATAGATAGACAACTACATCACTGGCTGGTGACTTAAACCCAATTCCACACATCCTTTGGCGTCTTCCAGGGTAAAACCTGCGTCTACAAATGCAATAATGGTGTGTGTGTGGGTTTGCAAAAGAGAGAGAGAAAAGCTTAAATTTCGCTTTTTCTAGATTTTGTTAACCTGTCAGCCTTTCATGTACCGTACGCGACCACGATTCTATGCGTAATGCGCATGCCTGGGACGAATGGACCCCTCCCCCCCCAGCCGCCCCAAGCCCTGCAGGTGGCTTGCAGGGTATCATGCAGATGTACAAGATAAAGGCTCGTGTCCTCAATATCCCATGCCACACGCTGCCGAGGTGACTACCAGTGCATATATGACGCAGGGGACAGGAATGAAGGATTCGATGACTCCATCGCACGATTCATGAAAATGCAACGCTGACAAATTCTCGATTTTTATAACCCCTACATCTACAGAAATCTAACCGAGACACGATCTATTTATCTTAACCAATGAGGCGAAACAAGAAAATACCAATGGTATATTAATTCATCGTGCCGTTGAGTTGGGAAGTAGATCTCTCCGAGGTGGGAGTAAGAGATACGATAACGCCGGAAACCGTGTACATTCAATGCAATTGTCTACAGCTGCCTACAGATGAATATTTTTCCATTCCATACAAATCAGTTTATATTTGATTTCACAGTCCACTCATTGCAATGACGAAAATTCTAAATTAATGATTATAATCTAATCCCTCAAATATTGATGGAAAAGTAAAATTTAAGAATGCCGGTGCCACTTCTGGCATTTACCTTTATATCCACAATATTGCCCATCGCAGAATGATCGGGTCAGTGCCTAGTGATGAATAATACTTGTGGAAAGGTAGAGGAAAGGAAAGGAGAATACCTGAATTCTCTTTCAACCCAAAGGCAATGAAACCAAAATATTGATTGGTAGATTCGATCAACGGGATTAAATAAGAGGGTGATGGACACCGTCAAGGAGAGATTCCAATACTCGTTCCTCACTCGCAACATACGCAGTCATTACAACACTGAACATGAAGTCTGAAAAAATTAAATTAACTTGAGTGTAAGAATTTAATGAATTTGTCAACCACAAAACCTATCGCACGATGTACACAGAAATGTCTGTGAACGAGGGTGTTTTTATATGATCTAACATCAGTAAAGTGCATGTATTCAGTAATAATTACTCGTGCATGGCTGGACCCTTAACAGCTCCCGTCACACTCCTTTCCGTTGTCTTGAGGAGATTGGTAGATGAAGATGTAATACCTCTCGTGACATCAAAATTGCGTTCGAAATCAGGAGCGATGGTCCAATACGACCATATCAAAAGATAGAGGTTCTTCGATTATGCAAATGTACCTGAACGGTGAGCATAGAAGTACAAGCAGGATTAGCAGGTGTTTTGAGGAAAGCGAGAGGGAATGGAGAGTGTTTTAAATTTAAATCGGCGAGCAATTTGGCCCATTTCACTTTCTACTCATCCAAAGCTAATCAAAAATATTTCTTACCGGGCGACTTAGGCGATAAACTCGTATGTTCTCTATTCCATCCCGATGAAAATGATGGTTGCACGGCCACCTGCTTCATCTGTTCAAATATTCGAGCAGTCACGGGGTGGAGAGGTTGTCAAGCCACCATCCACAATCAAGTCAATTCGATTGCATTGAATGAAGCGAGTGAAACAGTGAGTGCAATTAAATTTCAGTGGGAACGTCAGAATGCCACCCTCGGCGTCTAGGGAATAATTAGTCCTCAACTGCATGCATTATCACTAACCTCGCGTGTTTTGTTGTCTAAACCTATCCTTCCTCATGGCCGCATTAGAATGCATAAATAATATAGTGCTCTTCAAAGTATTGCTTGATCTGCCTTTTCTGTTTACCCTTCAATCCCTCGCCGCCCTCCGTGGGAGGAGCCTCCCGCTACGTGCAGCGTTGGGTCACATTCCCTACCTGTGTCCTTAGGGGAGGAGACCGTTGTATGTCGCATGTCCATGTGGTAGTGGAATTTCGCCTTTTTAATTTTCAAATTCTAGCTTGCACTTTATTATCTAAGTTTCTTACTGCATCCTAAGGTGCCATTATTTGTTAGTTGATAGTATATGTATTTGCATGCGTGTAGAATGAAATGATTTTTGCATGAATGTATACGCCACTGTGGGTATAGTTTTGCATGCATGTGTTGGTTTTGAATGTGATTTTGTTCCCTTTTACGGTGGTTACCTAACACCCACCGCCACACGCCCTTGGGACGGCTTCCGGGGTATTATGTAGATTAATGAGAATGAGCAGCGGCAGAATCCCTAGCAATTGTTTACACCCAGAAGTGAATGACCTGGAAAATAAGTTCCTTCTCAGTTCATAATAATATATTGTTAATATCTACAATATTATACATTGAAAATTAATGAGACTAGCTCATACTTGATCATTTCAACGGCACGATGATCTAAACTTTTTATTTTCTTGACTTGGTCTGACCAACCGATAAATATGGTGCCCTCCCTAATGATTCCCTCTCGGTGAAACAAATCAACGCTAGTGTCCTGTATCTCTCCAAAGATTAAATTACTTTCCTTTCCTCCGCTCATGTTTCGTCAACAGATTACTCAGCAACCGTCACGAGGGCAGCGGTTTTGATTGTTGACTAGAGATTCATGGCACATATTCTGGAAGTTCATCCTGTCGCACCTTTTACTCTTGGGTTCGATTTTGTTACGAGTTCACATCGATCGGTTGGTTGGGCAGTCAACCTGCCTCAAAAGCTCCTCTCTGTGGCCTCGCCCATCAACATACGTGCGTACACGGTGAGTGCCCAGAGGGATAGGCTCTCCCGCCCCCTTTCCCCCGCGAGCAGAGGGGAAGGGGTGAGGGCGACGGCGTGCCTCACCGCGCCTCCCGATCCGCCCACCTTGGGTAGCGGAGGGGGAGGGAAGGTGGGGGGGGAGGCAACAGAAGGCGGGGAGGGGGGTCGTGCGCGCGTGGGTCGAAGGTGGGCGAATCCACCTGGCCGCCGCGAGCAGCCGAGCGCCATCCGCACCCTTCCCACGCACCCGGTGGTGCCCCCTCGGACCCAATGCAAATGAATGCACGCTCTCTCTCGCCCCGGAGAGAGACCCATTCCTCGCCAACACCTGTCGACTAGAGCGGTCCACGACGGCCCGTGTCAGCCGCGATCTTCGAAACCATGGGGATGTTCTTCACTCCCATCTTCGATTGCGCCGGGCATAAATGCAAAATCCCCAATCAGGTGACATTTGGCCATTTTTACGAAACTTCGTGTAGGATTTTGGAAGATTTGACTCAAGGGACATTTTGATGCACGAATAAATATTTGGAGGAAAAGTATTTCACCCGAAAAAACACTATAGAGAGCACCAACAGAATACGCGTACAATCTTTAAAGATAGTTGGGTGAAACGATACATCGATACATACAAGGATATATCTTGGGGAAAACACATTATTGAAATTTGAAGAATGGTAATTAAAAAGTTTGGATTCATAAAAAGGATACTTGGGAATTGTAACGAAAGGGTTAAATACATTTGTTATTATTCGTTAGTTAGGCCCCATCTTGAGTATGCTGCAAGTGTATGGGATCTTCATGAGGAAGTAGGCTTCATTTTGGAACCAGATAGAGTTCAAAGAAGAGCAGCTATTTTTGTGAAAAGTTGTTGCAAACAAGGTAGCAGTGTCACGAGACTATTGGAGGAATTAGTTTGGGAGTCAATAGCTTACCGTAGGCTTCGATAGAGGTTAAATTTACTGGATAAATTAGAGCCAGGTTACTTATCTGAGGATGTTGAAGGATATTACAGGGCCCCACTTACTATGGTAGATCAGATGACCAATGTAAAACCAGGGATATAGATATAGTAGAAAGAATAGCTTTAAAAATGTCGTTTTTTCCTCGCACCATTACCATGACATCAAATATAGATGACAGCAATCGCGTAAGAGATAATTAGAATTGGCAGGTTATATGTTTTTTCGAAACCGCGTACGTTATTTTTTTATTTAATATTCCCATGTTTTTAACGGTTTTACAGTTCTTTCGTGTGATTTGTTTTTGTCGAGTGCACGATCAAGGTTATATTTGTGCAGAGGTGTCACGATTCCGATCATTTGCTTAATACACTGCAAGCCGCCGCAAAGGTATATGGCGGGAGGTGTTACTTCACCACCTATAAAAGGGAAGAAAACCACATGCAAAATCAACACATCCATGCAAAACTACACCCACAGTAGCCTATCCATTCACGCAAAAACCCTTTCAAATTATACGCATGCAAATACATATGCTATCAACTAACAAACACATGAACCTTTGAATGTAGTAACATTTTATGCAATAATAAGCAAGCTAGAATTTGGCATGTAAGAAGCGAAATTCTGCTACCACATGGACATAAAACATACAACGGTCTCCTCCCCAAAAAAAACTGTAGGGAATGTGACACAACGCTGCAGGTAGCGGGAGTATCCCCTCACGGAGAGAGACGAGGGATGGAAGGGGAAACTTAAATACACACAAATCAGAGCAAGCAATACTGTGAAGAGCACCACATAATGCGGCCATGCGGGAAAGTTTTGTGAAGAAAACACGAGGTTAGTGGAAGTGCATGCAATTGAAAGAAAACAAACAATTATTCACTAGATTCTGAGGGGGGCAAGTGGAATTTTTGCTATCTTTAACCCTACAGTTGCTATACCGTACTATCTGTGGGAAGAAGGAGTCCTTGAGTCTGCTAGTTTGCGCATCTGTTTCCCGAATTTTATACATCGTACATGATCCAAGCGACTAATGTATGTTGGAGTGGAAATAATTTGCGAGACCTCGGTACTGACACATGCAGATCTGAATTTATTTGGTGATTTCAACCTAGTATTGAGTCGTCTTTCTTCCAATGATTCCCATCCCAACTCCATAAGCATTTCAGTGACGCTTTTCGTTTTATCGTAAGAGTTTTTAACGAAACGGGCTGCCCGGCGATGAACCTTCTCAATTTTCCGAATGAAGCCTTTTTCACTCGGATCCCATACGCTACATGCATATTCTAAATGAGGACTTACAAGAGCGTGGTAATAATGTTCCTTGACCATTGGAGTCACTTCCGCCGACGATGCGTCTAATAAATCCCAATTTCTTCTATGCTTGCCTGCAGAATTTACGAATGTGGATCCCTCAAGTTAAGTCTTCAGAGATTGTAGCACCTAGGTATTTTACCGAATCAACTATTTCTAGGTCAAATCCAGGTAATTTGTAAAGGAATCCCGTGAATCTTTCAAAGACATTTACCACCGAACATTTATTAAGATTTAAAGGCAATCCCCATTTTGAACATCATTCATCAATGCAATCTAGATCCTATGCTAGAATTAAACGATCCACATCCCCATGGAATCGTGCATTCATGGCTGGTGACCTAACACCCCTCATCACACGCCCCTGCGGCAGTTTGTGGTCTATTGTGTAGATTTATGTGCAATGAAGATCGCTTCTCCGGAGTTCGAATGGTGCAGGCGACCGACACTAAACCAGACAATCCAGTTATCACCTGGCGAAACAGTGAGGGATTCATTGAGATTCTTGTCATTAAAAGGATGGGAGGTACGCCGATAGCACATGATCAAAATTTCCACTGCCAACTTGCGTCTGAGAGACGGAATAAGACTCCGACCATCACCACCAAGAATGAAAGCAGACACCTACATCTACATAATACCCCGCAAGCCGCCGCAAGGGCGTGTGGCGGGGGGTGCTAGGTCACCACCCAAAAAAAGAAAAAAAGAAAAACCGCATTCAAAACTAACACACACATGCAAACCCAAATCCACAGTTGAGCATACATTCATAGAAACATCCTATCATTTTACACGCATGCAAATACACATCAACCTCCCTTCACTCCACAAGCATGCAAGTACACATGCTTAATAATAACAAATAATTGTACCTTAGGATGCAGCATGAAATTTATCCAAGAAGGTGCAAGATTCGGAAGCACATTTGGGACTGATTTCTGTACGTATCTAATAATCCAATATTCCCAATATTATAGCAGCATGTCTCACATTCATCCAGCAAATGGAAACTCGAATGCCTTCGAGAGTTTAAAGTCGCTTTTTATTATAGCGAATTTCATCTTTTGAATGGTGGAACTTTCACATCAGTCCCTGATCTTCAAGTACCTTGGCAGTACGTACATTTTTAGCTAGGAATAAGTATAACCCTGATGAACACCGTGGTCCATGAGCTCCGTTTAGACTGCTCATGTTCGGGGGGCTGCTCTACATACGGCCGTCGTTACAACAGTGGAAGTTCATTCGCAGCCGAAATGTTCGCAATCTCACCCAAAGTGTGAGTGCCTCGTGTGGAATTTGAAGTCGGCGAGCGGGTAACAGCACGGATATTGCAAATCGAGAGGAGAAAGTGCATTTGTCGCCATGCGATCGACTTTTTTTCCATTACGAAATTAATTAAGGACTACGTTCGCAATATTTTGTAAACTTAAACGTAAACGTGCAAAATGATTTCGGCCGTCGATCGTCTCCCCAAGTAATAACTACCACTACTAAAGTTTAAATCAAAGACAAAAATTCCGGCGGAAATTAAGGTCTCTTTTGTGTTGCTGTCATAAACGAAAAACTAACACCATCAAATTAGAGAATGATGGACCAAAGAAGATGAGAACAGAGTGACAATACAACGGAAGAATTGCACACGTCACTTCATTACACAATCGAAGGGGTCCAGCGAAACTATCATCAAAGTACCAAAAACGTCAGCCATTATTTTATTTATATTTTTTTGCAATATGACTCAAACTAGAGCTCGTCTAACGAGCGTAAAAGATTAGTTGCAGCTTGCATACCGTAGTGTATGTAATCTGTTTATATTCCCTAATCCTATCTATCGTTTTCTTCTCAGTTAGCCACTAAATTCCTCGTAATCATGCCGTTTGCGGTAACAGTCTCCAGCGCGCAGTCCAGCGGTAGTTTTATCAACGAATGGTTAATAAAATTCGAATGGATCTCACCAGATGGGGAACGGAGAGAAAGCACTAAAAGTATCAGAGATGCGTCATGGATATTACCCGAGGGAGTTGGGGAACTTCCATCCGTACAGTTACAGATAATAGGTATGGAACAAGTTCAAAAGAGAAACGACAGGCTCGTTAAAAATGGTTGAGTTGAAAATGAAGCAACCAGCTTAGCGGAAAAATTAGAAGTGAACTGAGAATTCCGCCGGTATAAGAAGAAAGCAATCACCAACCGCTCCAAAAGCCGGTGACGTAACACACCCTCCCACGCGCCTTTCAGGGAAAGATGAAGAAGACATGGAAATTTCAACTCCCGATTTCTATTGTTCCTTCGGAATTGTTATTTCGGAAAAGTCTACATTGTGCCTCTCGACCTAAAAAAGCTATTAGAACGCTTAAAGCTGCCACAGATTCACATTTCCCTCGCGTATACGTCAAAGAGGAGGAGTTCAAATACGTCCGAAAAGCAGTTATGTAGAAAAACGTTCGCAGAGGTGCTGATGACGGTCCCATATTTATGGCGTGAACCAAAGTCATCAAATGGAAAAGAAATACCGCTTCCGCGAAATACCTTAGGACGCGCTCGCTGCGGCAGACATCTGCCTTGCTGATGCTCACAGTTTTGCGATGAATTCCACCAAGGCTGATTTCTGCCAAAATGACATCCGTTTAGAGTTGGCTGCTATCATTCGAAGGGGCGTATCACCATCGGGGGAGGGGCGCGGGAGGGCAGGGTTATGGGCGAGAGGGGAGAGAGTATTGGAGGGGAGAATTGTAATTTCGCACCCATCCCACGCCCATATCGCACCGGTTCGATGGCCCACGAGGGACGTCCGTGGCGCCCCCCACCACGTGGTCGTGCGCCGCAGGAAGTGACGGATATTACAAGAGACGAAGAGGCGTCGGTCGACGAATCGATCACACCCCCCCCTTTTCTCTGCCCGCCCCGCCCCCTCCACCCCCAAGTGCACACACATCGTCGCACGAGAGCGAGAGACGGCGAGCGCCCCAACCTCCCTACCCCCCCCCCCCCCGCCCTTCCCCTCGAGCCTCCATCCACAGATCGCCCCCACAGCCACGCGGCCTCCTCCCCACGCCCCCAGGGAAGGAGGGCGGGCAGAGGAGAGGGAGACGGGGTGCGCGGGAAAGGGGTCGGAGTGTGGGGTTGCAGTCTCATCCGAGTCCTCATGGCACCTTGAAAATCTTCTACATGCTGCTAGCCAGAGAGGCACCGCTAGGGGGCGCGACGGGAAGAGATCCCACGAGAATGCGGTGTTTCTTTTTTCCTTTTTTGGGTGGTGGCCTAACACCCCCCGCCACACGCCCTTGCGGCGGCTTGCGGGGTATTATGTAGATGTAGATGTAGATGAGAAGAACACCATGCATTCAGAATTGTATGCTACAAGAAGCTGAGGAAACAGCAGGAAAATGTGTGTGCAGTTAGCAGACCTAGAGTGTAAGGGAAATAATCGCGTAACTAAAATAAATTGGATAATGTAAGGATAAGTAGGGGGTAGTGTTCAAAGCCAAAGGGTGCATGGCAATCCTGCAAGATACTCCAGTTAAAAATAAGCATGCTGTAAAAGAGTCCATGGCCGTATCTCCTGCGGCACATAAGTGTGGCAGGAGATACGGTCATAGACTTCCTGGCCATTTCACTGGCCAGGCGACAACGCCTGGACAATGAAATGACCAATACACCAAATAAACGAGGAAATCGACTCCATTCCGCACGAATAATCGGAAGTGGAACATCAATGAGAGATGAATATCGTGACATTAATTTAGCGGACAATTGGACACGAACGGTATTCTACGAATATTTCCACCTACGCGAACTAGTCATGTTTCTATTTCTCACGCGCAAGGCGTAGAAACAAGAAATACTGATGCCTCGGCATATTAAATCTCCGGAAAGAAAAGGAGAATCAGTACCGAAGCCAACTAGAGGCACTTCGAATTCTCATATTTCTCATTCCTCATAAATCCAATTAGAGGAAAAGTAGTATTGGGGCATAAAACCATTTAAAAAACGACAATTGCAAACTAAAAAAATAATGCAATCAAACAGGTGGCATAATTTCAGTTACCTCAGGACACGTAGAACAGTTCGTCTATTTAGAATGTGACATAGAAGGCGGTTGGAGAACGAACGGTATTCATAGAAAAGTTGGGTTAGACTTTTTAAAAGCTTTTACACAGAGGCGGGAGTGCTGATAGACATGATAAGTAAAAATATAAAGGAACGATTTAAGTGAGCACTTTAATATGGAGTATAGTTTGGTATGGCTAGAAATCTTGGTCGCTGTGACAAGAAGATAAGCGTAGATTGGAGGATTTTGAGATTCGAGAGTGGAAGAGAATGGAGAAAATGAAATTGGCGAAAAGTAAATTCAACGAAGTTCTAGGCATGAGAGCGGAATACGAGAGTTGTTGCGAGAAACCAACTAAGAGAAAACATGTGCATGGATGAAGAGGATATTTTGAGAGGCAATGAATGGGATACTGAGGATGGAGTGATTCTGGAAAGCGAAAAAGCAGGATGAAGAGGATAGGTCTATTGGATGGAATTAATGGAGATTAAAAGTATGCCGAGCTAAAAAACGGGCTATTTTAATATGTTGTATGGGTTTTTTAAGAACTTTTTGTGCCATAACAGCCAGGATTTAGGGGTCTATCAAAAACTCACCCTAACCCTATAGACTATAGCTTATGATAATAATAAACCAATTAAGACTAAACGACTTAATTTTTTCACGACTATGCGAGGTTTCCCACTTTTACTTTAACCTTAAGAGCTCATTCATCTTTTTAATCAAGACAAGTTTTTTAAATACGGCATTAATTCTCTGAGACATTATTTATCTCACGGTCCGAGCATTATTTACCTTCCGTATCATAAAGAGGCTATCATTAAGTAATAAAATTTGTGTTATTTCTTTTCTCAAAAAAACCCTCATTTCTTTACGCAAGGAACATCGTAAATGTTTTCGTGCGATCGGCCGCACGAGCTCCGCCAGCACCTTACCGTTTGGTGGCTTTCACGGAAACGTGCACACCACCTCTTAAACGGGCCCCAAGCGCGGAAGGCGGTTTTGCACTAACGTACGTATCTACAATAGTTCTAATAGACTGACTATGTTAAATAAAATTTCCTAAGGCCGTAAAAGGGTTTTTCTTACACCATTGTAAAATTAAAAAAAGAGAGGAAAATTTACTTTTACAGTGGTGTTAAAGTTTATGTTGTACAGCGATGTGGCTTCTTTTTACTTTTACAGTGGTCTAAAATACCCTTTACCGCTTTAAAAATTTTATTTGGGAAAGTCAGTCTAAAAAGAGACCGCGAGAACCTCAATTTGTCCGTTCCGATGGTTCTAATGCGCTCATAGAAAATAACGAGAAGTAAAGCCCCTATAAATTTTTGCAATTCCGAGTTCAAAAATTGAACTAGCAAATGCAAATTGAGTTCCAACGATTCCACACACATCCCTGATCAAATACCTTGCATCTAACCGATTATCCCGCACTGTGACCGCACTATTTTTAGTCGCGCCCTCCCTCCGCCCCTGGGTTCATCCGCCCGGTGCAATAATACAGATACCTCTCGGCCGCCAAAAGCAATGCTCCGCTGGAAAAGATCTCCGCTTGATGCTCGTCATGGCGACCTATTGTCCTTAAATGCACCCTTCCTGGTGACGGATGGAAAAATATGGCTTCTCCAAACTTCAAAACATCTGCACACGAGTAGAAGACAATAAAAACACGACTAAATGATATTTAGGCATGCATGGCTGGTGCCCTCGCGGCGGATAGCGGGATATTGTGTGGTATGCACGTAGATTTAAATCAACGGACACTAGATTTATTCTCCCAAACTGAAGATACCTCATTATAATTTTGGACCACGAAATCGTGTGGGTAATTATTTGCAGCAAATGAAGAATTGAAATGCACTGAAAAAATGTATGATACCGAGTCGTAAGCTCGCGTAGCCAAAAAAGTTATCTTTACATTCGAACCCGAATGAAAAAAAACGCGATAATATATTTTATTTAAGACACATGTAACCTTATAATAATCATACACTTTATAAATGAATGATCACTTTTCTAATATTGTCTTCTCCTGACAATAAGTAAACCCAAATACTATCGCTCAAAAATACATCCTTTTTGACGCCCGGCACGCCAGAATGGAAGCAGGGCCGCGTCCACATCACCGCGCACAACCCCTGTGACCATTGTAAGGAGAGCCAGGTGCCCCTACTCGTTATGATGCCAATAACGACAAGTCCCCACAATACTTAGATTATTTACAGAGAACTAACGACCGGAGAATAAAGCGGAGTGGTCTGTAGAGATTTTGACAAGACATTCGGTAAGACTTTGGGATCTATAGGACAAAAATGTAAATGAACAAATTGCAGAACGTTCAGAGAGTTTTCGCGAGATTTGTTACATATTGTTGCGAGATAAGAGAGTACACTTGACAGATATCCTGGAGGAATTAGGCTGGGAGGACCTCGATCCGCGAAGAGATCAAGCAACCCTACAGGAAAGGTCCAAATCAACCGAGTGTGATGCCGAAAAGAGAATTATTATGGTCCCAAATTAACATGGCAGATTGGACGACCGGGATATGCCATTAATCACCATTCGAATCACATAATAAAAATGCCATTATAGGAATGTCATTGATCAATCGGCAATTAATCTAGTGGTTCGTGACCTGACAATCTTTACCGCACACCCTGACGGCGTTTTCCATGGAAGGATAGATAATCAAATGAGGGAGTTGTAGAGCACCCATGATATTTTCAAGCACTCATTCGTCCCTCCAACGATTCATAATAAGAGCAAGATCAATCAAACGCCAGCACCACTAATTTCAATCCAAAAAAGCAAAATATTATTAAAGAATTACCCGAACTCATCCATTGTTTCATTACGTCGGTAGAAATGTATTTTGTGAGTGTGCGTCGTGAGTTGATGTCTACGCGCAAATGTGTATGCACTCGCCACGAATGCATTCGTGAGCATTTAATCTACACCTACACAATACAACAGACATACGGGTGGTGACCTGACACTCCCCGCCACACGCAAGGGCGTGTGGCGGGGAGTGTCAGGTCACCACCCGTAAAAAGGGAGAACACCACATGCAAAATCAACACATACATGCAAAATTATAATTATATATCACAAAAAAACTATTAAACATTTATGGAATAAACTTCAAAATACTGCCGGTTTCGACGCATAGGCTATATCAATGCGTCGAAATAGGTAGTATTATCAAGTTTTTGCTGGTAAAGAGACCAAGTTTATTTATCCAGTGATCGTGAATTTTCGCAGAGTAGAGCCTCAAACCATCAAATTAATTTATGGCATAAAAGGATGGCGTCTTTACACACCCTGCCACATACCATTTCGGTGGCTTGCAGCGGGGTTCAGTGCAGCTGCAGATGAAAGAGTGCGTCCTCATTACGTCCATATCTTTTCCCTCGAGCATTGTTTTCGCAGCTGCTTAGACTAAACGCTGAGTGGCGACCGTTCCGACCACGTGTGAATGACCACGGGAAGAAGAAATTCGTTCGCGGGGGCATCTCGGGGGACGCGGACGGTTAGGGATACCGTGGACGCCAATCGGTGTGTGCAAGAGAAGGCGGAAGTTTGTCGTCGAGTGGGTCGAGAGGGTTAGGGGGGCACTTGACGAGATGGCCTCTGTCCGGCGACAAACACGTACTCCCACATAAAGAGAGCGCCCACAAACGACATCGCGAGGCAGGCGAAGGTGCCCTCACACGCTGCTTCCACAATGGCCAGGAGACCGGGAGAGCGATAGGAGGAGGAGAAGAGCGATACGTAGCCGCAAAGAAGCGTAAAGTTCAAGGACACGACTGAATGAAGAAATTCAATCATTGATTTCTTTGATTTCTTTCTAATTCTCCAAACGATTTCCTAGCGTGCATGACAGATTTATTCATATTGTTAATTCAATTTGAGGAAACTTGAAGACCGCTATCATCAACACTAAAGCAGATTTGCCGACATTTCCCCAGAAATAAACTTCGAGGAATTAACCTCCTCACTTGGCTAAACCTATCCCTACAATTCATCCAAGGAGATTTATCATTGTTTTATGAAAAGCTTTTTAGATTTAGGATCTTGCTGAATTCCCTATAATAGCCCTAGCGATTTTAATCGGCTCTGCAAAAAGAACAACAAAAGATTATCCAAGGATAATATTATTTTAATCGGAATGCTAAGAATGAATGCAAATCATTTTCTTAGGAATTCATATAAAAATAAGCATGCGCGTGGGCCTCCTCCCCATTTCCTAGTCTGCTGTCAGCCTGCTGTTTCGAGTCATAGATGCAACAACTAGTGCGTGAGGAAACGCTAGGCGGACCTCGTAAGGAAGGAACTCCGTACTCAGGTATTCAGAATCGAGACCGTTGATAATGATGTGGATCACATTTATATATTTTCATATATCTATTAATTTTTATCCATATATACATTTATGAGTCATATCTTATCTTCCGAAGAAGACGGAGTTCGAGTCCGTCGAAATTATCAAGATATACTGTGAGTGTTCTTTTTATGTGTTCTCGTGCTGTGTGTTGCTGTCTAAGTTTTTTATTCAACACTTCCGTGTTACTTCGAAGAAATCATTATATCATATATATATAATATATATATATATATATAATATATATATTATATATATACATATATATATATATAATATATATCATAATCATATATATATATATATATAGATTTTGAAATTTGAACTTGAATTTTATGAATCTTGAATAGATTTTGGAATTTCAACTTGAAAATCCCGCCATACGGCGCACAAATATTCATTCAAACATAGAAATAGGTATAAGGAAAGGGGATAGGAAAACACATAAAAGGTGAACACAGGACATGTGGGTCTTCCCCACCATGTCCTGTGTTGGTGGGGAAGACCCACATGTCCTGTGTTCACCTTTTATGTGTTTTCCTATCCCCTTTCCTTATACCTATTTCTATGTTTGAATGAATATATATATATATATATAGAAATGGATATTATATATATATATATATATATATATAAAATAATATAAATATATATATAAACTATAAACACAGTAATCAACCCGAAGGTCGGTTTAGCAGGTGATGGTAGAGCTCACCCATGTACCAAGCCCGACGGCGTGTGAATATTCACACATCAGGGTAGGGGGGCCAGTTCCTTTCCCTGTGCCGGTTATGGTTTCCCAGAAAGATCTGGTACCTGAAAAATCAAATAGCTTGGGTGGAGCTTGGTGCCCAAAGTGCCTTGCCCGGGAATCGAACCCGGGACCCTCCGGTCAGTAGTCCAACGCTCTACCCACTAGACCACCGCGACCCATGTACATATATATATATATATATATATATATATAAATTTACATGTATATTTTTCTATATATATACATTTATATAAAAATACATATATATTTCTGTACACACACACACACATAAAAATATATATTTTTATATATATGGCGCATGAACCATCGGAAAATCAGAATTTACCAACATGAGGCAAAGGCAAAGAAAAGAGCCACTGTTATTCTAACCTTCATTTACGCCGACATTATTCTGACATGAAGTGACAGGAGGGCAATGATAATTTTTACTAGCCACACATTATTAGAATATACTATTATAAAATGGAATCCTTGATAGCCTGGCTGTAAGAATTAGACATAGTGCCCACCAAAGGAAAACCAGAATTGCTAAAACTAGCATTGCTATTACAAGACTGGAAATAATATTCTGTCTGCTGCTTATGGCATGCAGGTTGCATGCTTCCTCGACGTAAATTAGAACACGGTCTCTGTTTAATTGATGAAACATAATCACAAACAACAATGCTCTGCGGTATGAAGGTGCATGAGGTACGTCGTTAGTTTTGACCACTTTCGTCTGGCATGTCATTCCAAAGAGAGCAGTAGTAGTAACGGCTGGTTTCAATCGTCAAATTTTTCATAAACGAACAAGGGCCGAAACTGAATGAATGCCAAAGACGTCAACCAGTATTTAATCCATCAAACTAGGCATTCTAGTTTGCAGCGGATTTCGTATATGAACTCAAACGTGGAAAAATCTCAGCAGATATTCTCGTTCCAGACGTGCAGAGTAGGAACTGGGAATAAAGACAATGCATATGAGTACCGTACTTGTACTGCTGGTAACTCTGATATTAACTCCGCGTTTCATCCCCTGAATTTTAAACATTTTATCTTATTTCCAAACATTATTGCAAAATATAATCAGGTTAGCGTGTTACTGCTGCAGAATCACGTATACCATGAGATACGAGTGGAATGGAAAAATTACAATCAGAGACACTGTCGTAGGCCTATCTTTAATCTTGCGATTCAAGTAAATATCTCATGTATACATAAGCATGGCCTCCACAGTCTTAAGTACTAGCAATACCACGTTAATTACAGATATGCCAACAATTTATAACGGAAATATCAGGATGATTGGCTCCAGTTCGAACGAGGTACGCCTGGAGGCGTGACGAAGTGTTCCAACTAGTTGCCAACTCACAGAATTCCACAGAAAAGAGACGATGGGCAACACAAATTGCAGTTGGGGATAATAAACGTGTTTTGGAAGAGCGGGCATGATTCCGATACCCATATAGGCAATGGGGATCAAAATATTAACTGGAAAAATCCAATAAGTAATTATTCCTTCAATGTTAAATTTTCCGCTCCATCCCAGATGGCAACACGGAAAAGAAGATGGGCGCAGCAGCCTAATGGGTCGAGCATTCGCACGATACCGGTTTCAAAACTCTCAGAAAGTCTTTAGAAAATCACATCTAACATTCAAACGGTTCGGTAATGGCAGCACCTTGATCTTAGGTCGGTCTCAACTCCAACCCCACCGATACTCTACTACTAGTATCCTGCGAATTGACTGATGGTTTGGTCTTCTGATCAATTGCAATACCTACAGTTGAAAGCACAAAAAATATTGCAATGCGGTGTAATTTCTTCATGAGCAGCGTCTAAAATTGTGCAGCTCTAACAGAGGCCATGCAGCGAGTGTCGTTTTCCTTACCTAAACGCTCATTGAAGACTTTTATAATTTAATCCTCGGTTATTTTGCAACCGTGCACATTAATTATGAGTAAAGGTTGGCTGCGTAGATTTTCGCGGCGGTGGCTTGAAGAATTCTGCATGTCCGGGTTTTCACCGCGTTGTTGTTTGAAGCCGACAACAGTTTCGCCGAAGTTGCATCCGGCGTCTTCAGGTCGAAGACAGGAGATCTTCGACCTGAAGACGCCGGATGAAACTTCGGCGAAACTGTTGTCGGCTTCAAACAACAACGCGGTGAAAACCCGAGAATGCAGAATTCTATGAGTAAAGGTTTATGAAGGCGATAGATGGCACAGTGCGGGACAAGAGGGAACACCGATTAGGGATTCGACACTGTGAGGCGTGGGAAAAGCAAGAGAGAGAGAGGAAAGTAGGCGACGTGGGGATGAGACTCGAGACTTCCCGAGAGTGGGCGGGCGGGGAAGGGGGCGGGAGGAGGGATGGGGAGGACGACCCACCAAAATATCCACCACCACGCCAGTCGAAAAATGTGCTTGATGGAAAATCATCAAAAAACAGGTGACATGTGCTTACCAAATGCATTGTTGCTAAAAATGCATTTACTAATCCATATTGTGCATGGCTGGTGACCTAACACCCCCCGCCACACGCCCTCGCAGCGGCTCGCAGGGTGTAGTGTAGATGTAGACAATAAACCATTGTATGCAAAACTGACCTTGAATTTTACAAATTATGAAATGCCAACAGACAAAGGTCATTCATAATTATTTACTACGCAGACCCGGCCAAGTATGATGCGAAGCTACGCGTTGCGCTTGAAAATAATGCACTATTAAGTTCCAATCAACTGACTGATATTAATTTTAATGAGCGAGTATTATTATAAACCTGACATTTGTGGAGATTGGAGGAAAATGCGCAGCCCCTAGGGCAAGTCAATTTGGTGGTCTTTTGGAATGATGTTGTAAGCAAATTAATGAAATGTCTCCAATTGCGAAGGGGCAATGCATTGAAAGTGTTTTGGTTTCGGCACCCTCAAGCCACTAGCTTGCGGATTCCAACACCACTCGAGTTAACATTCTTTGGTGCACAAAATTAACATATTCGCCGGGATAATTAAAAGGGAGTTCAATGAAAACATTTTAACCTAGAGCGTTCCCCTGCCACACACGCTAGCTGTGGCTTGCAGGTGCCACGTAGAAGCAACGATGCTCTCAAAAATATTCAAATCTAAACAAAGCAGTCGCGAAAAGTCAGTGTAAAGCACGAAGCTATGCATGACCAGTATTACTCGAAGATGCCCTGAATTGAAAATGGGCAGAGATTCCATTCTAAAAGGATTCCGGTCCAGAGGGTGGGTGCAGTGGTGAACGACATAAAACGTGAACCGTAATCCTGACGCGTGGGCAACCCGCGCATATTACTTCTACACCTACAGAATACCCCGCAACCCGTCGCAAGGGCGTGTGGCCGGGGGTGTTAGGGCACCACCCGTGATTAACGAAAAAATTACGTGATTTTCATTGTGTTTTTTGCATACTGTCTTTATTCAGGTTAGTTGCTGAGATTAAATGTTGGGGAACCCTTCTACACGCGTATAATTCTGGCCAATGGCAGTGGTGACCATTGGACGCAATGATGCAAATTAGAGGTCAGGTGAGATAAAAAACGATCGCCGTCCTAACGAACGAGCACCATGGCAATGGCCCACACTCGAAGAGTAACGCGACTTACTCTTCTTATATACTCGAATGAAATCGAGAGAAGAACACGGATCAGGCAGCCGCCCTTTACTCAAGAGTCTCTTTCATTTCCCTGCTCGAGGAACTTTCATCCTCGCCTCGAGTGCGCGGCCCCGGTCGGGCAGGGCCAACCTGCGTGCCGGCCGCCCACCTTAGCCCCCCCCCCCGTCCTCCCCCCCTCCCTCATGTGTGCGTGTCGTCATCACGACCCACGCACGCCCCTCTCCGCTGCTGCGTGTGGCCTCCTTCGTCGTCTGTGCTCTCAAATCGATTGCCAACTCTCCCCCTCTGCCCCCGCCGCACTACCGGGGGTGGGGTGGGGGGGCTCCCCACGCCCGCGCGGCGGACGACACACCGGCCGGTCCTTGGCCCGCCCACTCGCCGCGCCGACGGTGTCGTGATATCGGGGCGAAAATAATCGCAGACGTGTGACGAAAACCCTCGCGATCCGCCTCCCGGGAAGAGGGGAAGAATGGGGTGCACGTCGGAAGATGCCGCCGCGCCCCCGAGCGTCTACCTTGCCGACGGTGCGTCCCTCTTATTCCCGAGGGAGCACCGCAAGCCGCCTCCGTGGGGCGGACGGGCGGAGGCCGAAGGGTGTTGTCGTAGCTGGCAGGCCGAGAGACACGCGCCCTTTCCTCCATTGAAATCCCCCGAGCGGGATTGCTATTCAGGCGTGGATTTCAGAGTTACTATAATTAATCTTTTCAGAAGTTAACTTTATGGAATTGTTTCATGACTAACAAATATCAAAATTAAAACAAACTGATAAAATAAGTCCCTAATGACACTGCACCGCAGTGAAACATAGGTCGCCTTTCGTTCATTTTATGAGTGGAATGACAAAGTTTTAATTTGATATTATTCATTCAGACCGACTACTCCTCACCATCAATTCGCAATGATACCAAGGAGTCCCCAAAGAATTTTAAAATAGAAAAACCGATGTCGGATCTTAGGTCGCGCATGCCACCATTAAATTTTTAATGATCATGATTTCGTGAATTGGTTTTTTCATGATCAATCTACAACTTACCTCAAAGAAATATCCTCAACTTCGTCTTAAAAGCTCTTACATCATAGTTCTCAATTTCCATGAGATGATGACTGACACGCTTGAGTTAGTCCGTGGCTAGATCGCACGAAGTACCAACATGCATTAATAGTTACTTTCACTACCCTGTTCATATTTGGAGACAACATCATTGATTATCATAGGTTAAATAATATTATACTTGTAAACAAGTAGATCCATGAAAAAGTGAAGGTTTTCTTTTTTTCCTCAATCATTCTTATTCCCTCCTTTCAGTTATACCCGAGAACTCAATTGTGAATGAAATTAACATTTGTTTGAGACTAAGTTTTCCGCTAGTATGTACATGGGTTTGGGCCAATATGCACGTTTTTTTGAGGGAGTTTGAGTGGATGCTTTTTCCTTATTCCTAACCATTTAAACACCCTTCTTCTACCTCAACCCTCGCCCATCCCACCTGGTGCTTTCATCCCCTGCCACACACCATTTTGGTGTTTTTACGAGGTATTTAGCCGTAGAATCTTAAATCATTTTTCAATAATCTACATCTACACAATGACAGGCTAGCCGCTCCAAGAGCGTGTGGCGGGGAGTGTTAGGTCATCAATCGCAAACAGTATATTAGCATTTAAGACTTTCTGATACACAACAGGATCTCATACTTTTCTTGTACTCAATATAAATGTAGTAATTATATTCATTACAAAAATATGATGAGCAAACTTGCCAATTATGCAGACCTTCTTTCTCCAGATGACCCAAGAGAGGAGAAAACAACAACGGGGGGAGCAACGGAGAAGAAGGAAGGCTCCCTACCCAACGTAAGTGCTCAGGTTTTTCATGAAGGAGTACCGGGTGGCTTCCTCGAGTGACTTTATCAGGGGAGACAGTGTCATCGCTCAGAATTCCAATCAATGTTCCATCGGGTTTTTGCCTCCACCAGTCTTGAAAAAAATTGAGATGAATAAACTGGGCCAACAACTTTCTCTAGAACGTCCAAAAGGGACCAGTAAACATTCCCCATTACTTTCATTTGTTTTTTATCAATCTCTAAAACGGAACGTTGGTCTGATGTGTTGACCCTCACCGGGTACTCCTTCCTGAGGTGTGGTGAAATTAACAACGTGTTCAGAGTAGGGATTCCGTGGCAAGACAGAAAAATGCTGTGACCAAGAAAGGGCGCACGGCTTGGGGCACCCCAAGTCATCCAACCTATACGAAGCGGGCGATCGCCATTCGGACCCCCGACACCCTCTTCGCCGCCACCCCACACCACCACCTCTCGTGATC
Source organism: Hetaerina titia (assembly GCA_037158775.1). Taxonomy (NCBI): domain Eukaryota; kingdom Metazoa; phylum Arthropoda; class Insecta; order Odonata; family Calopterygidae; genus Hetaerina; species Hetaerina titia. The sequence goes on from CM073769.1 coordinate 3,876,050, forward strand.
CCATGCACACGGTAACGTCGAGTGACTACGGAGAGATCATGTGTTCTCGATCGTTCGCAGAGATTGTATAATTTACGTAGTCCTCCCGACTCCTCGGTAACGACCGCCTGAACGAGAAACTACGGTACCTCTCGCCGTCTTTCGAGTCTCGGCATGCAAAAAAACGCGAATGGCAAAATGAAATACGGATCACGATAAAAAAATGCCGCCCAATGAGCACGGCTGAGGCACGAGCGACTGTCCAAGAGGAAGTGACCGAGGGGAGAATCTCGCCACTTCCCCATAACATGATTTATGCGCAATAAATTAGGATGCCGTTAAAAAAATGTCTCCGAAGCATACGAGAAAATGAATCACAGACATTGAAACCTAGCAGTCGATTTTTCATGGTTTCGTCGCAGACCTTTGAAATATAAAGTGTGAAGACGGAAGGGGTCAAGGGCAGGGAGGGACACTCGGAGGGCGAGCGGTCGCCGGCCGATCGGAGTGGGTGGCGCCTCTGTTTGGGGCGGAGTTTTGAGCAGATGACCGTTCATCCTCACTCACGAGGGTGGGCGAGATGTGGAGGGGGTGGGGGTGGATGTGGACCGGCAAAAAATATCTCCAATACCACAAATGCGATTTAGAAGACATGAGAACGCGCCGATTGCGAGTTCATGTTGGCAATCCGACGATAAATTCTATGCAAGAGCAACGGATATGCATATTCAATACAAACAGACCAACGTAAGGACCGAGGCCTTTGTCAGCCTATGGCATATAATTGTTCTCATTATTCTCCGCTTTCATTGATCGAGGGAATTGTACAGCTCCACGAAATGGGCCCGATTATAATTCGGTTGGTTCGCTTCACATAGGTCAGTCAATTCACCTTTCGAGGTTTCGCCAGGTACTCAAAATATCATCACCAGCTGACTCGCGGTGTGCCGTATTACCAAAGGAACGACCAACACTGCCTCAGGCACCAAGGGAGCACCAAGCATCCCCACGAGATTCGACGAGCGATTCAATGAATGCACACCACCCCCATAATTCATTCTGAAAATTCCCTCACACAAGGCAGAGATTCTTAATCATTTTCGGTTGAAACGGATCCCGATTTCCTCCGGTCGATCAGCAAAACGCCCACGGTTCTCCCGTAGGAGAAAGAGGCCCTCGCGTGAGGAGACTATTCTTATTCACCACCACTGCCGGTCTCACGTAGGCCGAACCCCTTCACAAACCCTGACTGCTCTTCTTCCCCCCCCCCCCCCGGAACCCCGTTCGCCCCCGGCATACGTCGGCAGCAGATGATGAGGGGAGCGTTCCTGTCACCGGGTTTCATGCCCACGCGAAGGAGGGAAGAGGGAGGAATTGAGAAGGGAAGGAGAAGGCGACGAAACAGAGACTCACCTTCCGGCAGATGAGGAGCACTCCTCCAGGTCCGGATGGGCGATGATCCCTCAATCACTCACGAGGGTCACCACTAAAGAGAGAAGACACTTGGGACACTTCACGCGTTAAGAAATCACACATTCGCGCACCATACGACGAGCACCACCGCCTCTCATTCGGCGCGACACAGCCACCATACACAATAAGACACGAGCGAGGCACCAACGAACATCGAGCACACGGGGCGAGCTAGCGAATACGTCGCAGTCCGGATCATTTAATAAGGTGCACGTCGGGATGCATGGACGACAAAGGCATACAAGTGCACCACTCGGACCAAAACACAGCGACGGCGAATCATCCTCGCTCAACATCGGCAGCCACTTCCTCCGCAATCGCCGGACAGAGAGATATATTTCGTCTGCTGCTGCTGCTGTTGCTTTTGTTGGTATCGAATTACTTGCGATGGAAAGTTGCGAAAGCGGCAGCCGGGGTTACGCACTGGCTTCCTTTAAACCGCATACTCTGGGGCGGCCATCACATCACCACCCCTCGCTCGCACCCCAACTGTGATAGAACAGACCGAACTCCATTCATCTTTCGGCACTCGGGATAAGTGCTAGCTACCACGGACACAGACAACAAACCAAAGGGCAGAGAGAGAGAGATCAAAATGGAGTGAATTCGCTTCGTTTTGAGACTCACGACAAATAAAGGCACGCAGGGATGTCTCGGAGAGAGAGATGGTGGCGGGGAGTGAACTCGGAACGAAACGTGGGGGAACTAACAGAAACAGAGCTGTGACGGCTCTCCTTCTCGTCTGTAAGTGTTAGTGCGTGCGCGATTCCCGAGGCGAGCTTCTTTGTCGTTTGGAGGGGGAGAGGAAGGGAGGGAGGGATGGATGGTGGCTCGTCGGCTCACTTCACTCGCCTCTCGATGGCGCTAGTCGGCAGCACGGCCAAGAGAGGGCCCGGCCAGTTAAAGATCTAGCGAGGGGAAGGGTGACGTCACCCGCCCCGTGAGCCGACCGGGAGCGGAGTCAGCCGAAGTCCCGTCGCGCCGAACGGCCCCCTCCCGCTCCTCTCTCCGCGAACATCGATTGCTGTTCAAAATATTTAAAACTATCGGATCTATCACACTCGCTCACCCGCGGAAGCAAAGGGGGTGGGGGGAGGGTGTGAGATCCTCCCACGCGCCTCCACCTTTCTGTGCCGGAGACGGGAATTGTCACACCGACGGCAATAACAGTTAAATGTGGTCGTGTTTACGAAGAACTCTGAGGAAAAACAAATGTGCCTTCATGCACGCATGATACTCTGTTCCTTCTTCGCCCTCCCCTTAACATCAGTACCAAGGGTTTCAAAGGGGGAAAGAGAGAGAGGAGACCCTTACTCGCCTCCCCTTCGCCCCCTCGCTCGACCACGAAATGAAACAGTCAGTCGCCCCGGCCAGGGGCGGGGTCGCAATATATGTGTGTGTGTGTTTGTGTGCTTGTTGACTGCGCCCACAAAATACACTCACTCTCACCGCAGGTGCCGACGTGAAAATATGCGCAAAATGGACGAAGCTGTCGTTTACGCACCGGAGAGAAACATTACACACGGAAAAGAGAAATTACAGGAACATCCTCACGCGTCAGACTAGACGACAAAACAGCGGACTGAGAACCGTCACACATGTATGGAAGCCAAAAAAATGTTAGTGTACAAAAGTCGCAGTCTTTCGCTTTCCCGTTGTCTGCTCCTGTTGGAAGCCTCGATGACAAAAAAAACACAAACACGAAGGATATAATGCGGGTACGAATGACAAGAAACTGTGATGAGGGATCTGTAGAGAGTCTCCGATGCTTACTAAAAAATCACTTCACGCCCGAATCAAAATTCACAAAATACTCGGCGGGAATGGAGAAGTTGATTTCTTCCCGAGAGACCACTGGGTCAGCAAATCGTCCAAAAGAAAATCTTCTCGAATGGTATGGAGGTAGATATATGGGCCGGCGATTAACAACAGTACCACTGAACTATGCGCTTTATGTCCCGTGAAAATGTACGCCTGCGTGAGCGCGAGGACGTCCAAGCACACACACCGTTAAGCTCGTCAACACAGGCATAAGTATACACCTTATGAATGGATGTGCTGTTGTATATATGTAAGTTTTAGCGTCGGCCACTCCCTAACGTTAAGAGGGAATCGGATGTCGAATGGCGATACACATACATACACACATACTCGCACAGAATGGCGAGTGTGGAACAAAACACGACGAGAGGAGTGCGTTCAACGCGCTCGCGCAGACACACAAACGCCGAAGAATGAAAAAGAAGACGAGCGAAACACGAGAGCGGCCTCTGCCCCCCTCGACGAGAGAGAGCACTCCTTGGCGGAGGCAGCACAGGACGGAGCGGTCGTTTGTCGACCGTGGCGCCGTCGTTGGTCGATGGGGGAACGAGGGAATGGGGGCTGGGGGCGGTGGAAGGGGATGCAAAGAGTGGGGGATGGTGTCTCGGTCGCCCAGGGAGACGGGTAGGGTCACGTGGGGCGTGGCGGACGGAATGGGGTTGGAGGAGGGGGTTGGAGCTCTTCCAGGGTAGGGGGCGGCGGCTTGAGGGACGACCGTGGGGTGAGTGAGTGGCAGGTGAGACGGAAGAGGAAAGAAAGCTTCGGATGAGGGAGGGAGAAACAAGAGGAAACGCGACGGTCCGATTATTACGCTCTTTGAACCAGTTACAAGGTGCGCACAACCCTGATGGTCATGGAGAAGACATCTTACCTTTGGGCAGTGCGATGGTAATTCGTGAGGGCTTAATGATAGAGAAACAAATGCACACGTGCAGTTTGAGGGATATTTACTTTCAACCTGTTCTGAAGCTGACGGGTTCCGCATAGATTCCGACTGATATCGTCCTTCACCCCAGGGTTCAAGGGTTGAGGAAAGCCCGGGATAACTTCGAAGGAAGTGAAATATGAATGTATTACTTTGAAAACGAGGCTGTATGTCACTCGGCGATTGTTCTTCCGCGTTGCATGTCGGCATTGCAAAGGGACGATATGGACATCAATTTTTCTAAACATCTTCCCCCCAGGACGTCTCGGTCGAGAAGGTAAGTACAACGCGGATATCGGAAAAGTATTGCAACGTCAATGTCACGCCAAGATGAACAATATTAGGGATGATATCTCTAATGACATAAGGAATGAGATCACTTATGATTACAGGATATCTAGGGCGAATGCCAAGAAGGAATTCCGTGAAGCGTTAAGCGAATTCAAAAGGAAAAGGTTACCGGAAAATTTTAAAGAGAATCCAAAAGCATTTTGGCCGGACGTCAGAGATGTTCAGGGTCAATAGCTGTTACTTCAGGTGTTCCCCATAGAAGTGTCATCGGACCTCTTTTATTCCTACTTTACTTTGACGATATTGACTCCGTAGTCACCCGTAAGATACGGGTTGCCGACGGTGATGTGGTTTATCGTGAAATCCGTGATCAGCAGCTTTTTCAGATGACCTTAATGCTAGACAACTCCGGTGCGACACTTGGCAATTAGAATTAAACTTAAAAAAGTGCGTAGAGATGAATTTTTGGAAAAAGAGAAATTACCTCCAGAACGGCTACTGAATCGGTAACATCAAAATGGAATGTGTAGATTAAATTAAATAGGCGTTACCCTCACATACGACTTTAATGGGTAAAACACAAACGGGGAATATGGGGACAAGCTAACAAAAAATTAGGATTTATTAGTAGGGTACTGGGTAAATGTAATGAAAAGGTCAAAGAGAAATGCTATCTTTCGCTGGTTAGGCCTCCTTTAAAATATGCTGCAAGTGTAGTACATCCCCCGTCACACGCCCTTGCCGCGACTTGCGGGGCATTAAGATTTAGATGTATATGGGATCCTCACGAATTTGGATTGATAGACAAATTTGATCGCGTGCAGCGTAGAGGAGCTAGATTTGTAAAACGTTGTAAAACAAACTTAGTAGTATAGCTATGGGTCGCGGTGGTCTAGTGGCTAGAGTGTTGGACTTGGAGGGTCCCGGGTTCGATTCCCGGGCAAGGCACTCTGGGCACCTGAAGCTCCACCCAAGCTAGTTGATTTTTCGGGTACCAGATCTTCCTAGGAAACCATAACCGGTACAGGGAAAGGAACTGGCCCCCCTACCCTGATGTGTGAATATTCACACGCCGTCGGGCTTGGTACATGGGTGAGCTCTACCATCACCTACTAAACCGACCTTCGGGTTGATTACTGTGTTTTTTAGTAGTATAGCTCCAAAATATTGGAGGAATTAGGCTGGGAATCACTCAATGGAGCGAAGATTAAATTACAGATTAAATCTCTTGGATAAATTGGAAGGGTGTCTCTTAAGCAGTCCGGGGTCCATTATACTGCCGTGACATCACAGTGTGTAGCGCGTAGGTTACACGAACACGTTTCTAGGGTTTAGCATAGTTGGAAGGCAAGAGCGCAGGTCATATATTGGGATAAATAAAGTAGAGTCCAGCGCTTTTTGTCACTTGAGATCAGGTTACGCCTCACAGATCCCAAAAATAACAGAACAAACACAAACTTGTTTTAATACAACATACAACCGACATGTAAAAGTAACCGACAACCCTGGCATTGACGTAGAAAGACATTTGACATGCACTTCTCCACAAACGTGTCGTAAATTACGGTCAGACACAAACAAGGGCGTGATTCAAGAGAAAAACAATCTAAATATACTTGTATTAAATTGCAGAAGCCTCAAAAATAAAATAGCGGATCTCGAGCACATAATCCAATGTCATTCGGCTGATATAATATTAGGCACAGAGAGTTGGCTTTGTAATGACATCAATGACCAAGAAATTTTCCCAATAAACTTTACAGTTTACCGACATGATAGATGTACAAGACCCGGAGGCGGAGTTTTCGTGGCTGTGAAAAGTAATCTTGAAAGCAGACAACTTGCATTTGAAAATAATAACATAGAAAGTGTTTGGTGCACCATACTGCGATCCAATCACCCCAACATTAATTTATGCTCTTTCTACAGACCCCCAGACTCAGATTTTCAAACACTTAATACCCTCAATGAACAAATAAATAGATTTACACGCAAAAATAATAAATGCATCAATATAATTGGTGGTGACTTCAACCTCCCTGGTATCGACTGGGATAGCAATAGCGTTAAATCTCGGACCCGTGATCGCGAATCTTGCAATTCCTTACTAAAATTGGTTCAAAGAAACTCGCTTCATCAAGAAGTACGCACTCCCACCCGTGGAAAGAACATATTGGACTTATTTCTTACGAACACACCGGAACGCATTAATAGTGTATCAACCGACGAGGGTATAAGTGACCATAAATCTGTTATTATCAACTTGAACGTAGAAATAAAAAAGAATGTCAAGCCAAAAAGAAAAATTTATAATTATCACAAAGCAGATTTTGAAACTTTTGCCAGCCATTTAAACTCTTCACTACACGATTTCAAAACGCGCTTAAGTCTTGCCACCGTGGAAGAAACTTGGACAAAGTTTGTCCAAATTATGCAAAAAGGAATAACAGATTTCATCCCTGTAAAATACGTTAAAGCAAATCGCGACCCAAGGTGGTACAACAAAGGCGTTAAAAAAGCCCTTCGAAAGCAAAGAATGTTACACTCTAGGGTAAAGAAAGCAGGTCTGAACTCATCACCCTTGGACAATAAACAGCTTTTGGACAAGTATAGATCCTCTAAAATTGAAACTAAAACACAATTACGTAGCGCTTTGCAAGATTTTAAACGTAAAGTACTCTGCGAGTATTTGAACACTGACCCCAAAGCTTTCTGGTCATATGTTAGGGAAATAAATGGGGGTCAACAAACCGTGGCTTGCTTAAGGGACTGCAACAATATCATTCATACTGACAGTGAAGCTAAAGCCAACATTCTAAACGAATTCTTCCAGAGCGTCTTCACGAACGATGTAGCCACCGCGTATCTCCAAGAAACAATATATACTGAACCCATGACAAAAATAACAGTGGACGAGCAAGGAATTGCCAAATTGCTCAAAGACATCAAACCAAACAAATCCCCGGGTCCCGAAAATATACCAGCTCGGGTGCTAAAACACTTAGCTCCTAACATCGCCCCGTATCTCGAATTTATATTTAACAAATCACTCACTGAGTGCAAAGTCCCTAAGAATTGGAAAACCGCGCAAATAACGCCTATTTTTAAAAGTGGTGACAGGGAGGACCCCAGCAATTACAGACCCATTTCTCTCACTTCAATAAGTTGCAAAATTTTAGAGCACATAATTGTCAGTTCCATAATGAGACATCTTGATAACATTAACTTTTTAAGTGACAATCAACACGGATTCAGAAAAACCCGCTCATGCGAGACCCAATTAGGATTGTTCACACATGACTTACTTTTATCGGGTGAAAGTGGTAGGCAAGTGGATGCGATCTTTTTAGACTTTCAAAAGGCATTTGATAAGGTTCCGCATGGTAAACTCATCCATAAATTAAAGGGCGCAGGTATACACAAGGGGGCAATAAATTGGGTTGAAGACTTCCTTTCAGACCGGGAACAGAGGGTAGTCCTTGACGGCGCTAGTTCTACCAGCGTAAGAGTCACCTCGGGGGTTCCTCAGGGAAGTGTTATCGGACCGTTACTATTCTTGATTTTTGTTAACGATCTGAACCGCAAAGTGAAAAGTAAGATAAGGATGTTCGCGGATGACACAGTGATTTATCGGGAGATATCTGGGGATGAGGATCGTTTAATTCTAGCACGTGATTTAAATAGCATTAATGAATGGTGTTCAAAATGGGGATTGCCTTTAAATCTTAATAAATGTTCGGTGGTAAATTTCTTTAAAAGATCCACGGGATTAGTTTACAAATTAGCTGGAGTTGACCTTAAAGTAGTTGATTCGGTGAAATACCTAGGTGTTACATTCACTAAAGACTTAACTTGGGGGACCCATATACGTAAAGTCTGCGGGCAAGCATATAAAAAATTAGGATTTATTAGACGCATTGTCGGTAGAAGTGACTCCAAGGTCAAGGAACGTTGTTATCACGCTCTTGTAAGGCCCCATTTAGAATATGCATGTAGCGTATGGGATCCGTGTGAAAAAGGCCTCATTCGGGAAATTGAGAAGGTCCAACGCCGGGCAGCTCGTTTCGTGGAAAACTGTTACGATAAAACGAAAAGCGTCACTGAAATGCTTATGGAGTTGGGATGGGAATCATTGGAAGAAAGACGACTCAATGCTAGGTTAAACTTACTAAATAAATTCAGATCCGCATGTTTCAGCACCGAGGTCTCGAAAATTATTCGCTCTCCAACATATATAGGTCGCTTGGATCATGTGTACAAAATTCGGGAAATAGATGCCAGGACTAGTAGACTCAAGGACTCCTTCTTCCCACGGACAATACGGGATAACAACTCTAGGGTTACACTCGGAGATAACAAAAATGCCACTTGCCACCCTCCGCGTCTAGGTAACAATTAGTTGAACTCAATTGCATGCACTTTCACTAGCCTCCTGTGTGTTGTGTCAGAACCCTTCCCGCATGCCCGAGCGTCTTTACGAACTTCATGCTCCACCCTTCCATCCCTTGTCCCTCTCCGCGGGTGTGCCCTCCTCCCACCTGCAGCGTTGGGCCAGATTCCTCACCTTGGGTGGGAGAGAGTTTTGTATGGAACGCTCTTGTGGTGGTGGTGTTTCGCCTGGCTACTTGCTATAAACTAGCTGGCACGTTCGTGATAGGTTTCTTGCTGCATCCTAGGGTGGAATTATTTGTTGTAGGTAAGCGTATGTACTTGCATGCTTTTGGAGTGAGGATAGGTAGATGTGTGGTTGCATGCGCGTCGAATGATGGGGTGTTGCAATGAATGTGTGCACTGTTGTGGATTGGGGTTTGCATGTGTGTGTTGGTTTTGAATGCGGTGTTTCTTTTTTCCTTTTTCTTTTTTCCTTTTTTTGGGTGGTGGCCTAACACCCCCCGCCACACGCCCTTGCGGCGGCTTGCGGGGTATTATGTAGATGTAGATGTAGATGTAGCAGTGACGTTGCATACACATATTACGAGTATTACATGGTTAGCAAATATTCCTATGTTTACATAAAGAATAGCTAATAAAAAGTTAGGATTGATAAAAAGAATACTTAGGAATTGTAATGAAAGAGTCACGGAGCTTTGTTATTTCACGTTAGTTCAGCCTCATATTGGGTAGATTGCTAGTGTATGGGATCCTCATGAAGTAGTTTAATTTTGAAAATAGGTCAAGTGCAAAGTAGAGCAGCTAAGTTTGTAAAACGTTGTTACGAACAAGGTAGCAGTTTCACAGCAATATTGGAAGAATTAGGATGGGGGCTACTAGTTGACCGTAGGCTTAAATTCAAGTTTAACTTACTTCGTATATTTAAGGCAGGTTACCTATCTGGGAATGTTGAAGACATATTATAGGCCCTGAATTACTATGGTAGATCAGATCACTAACGTAAAATAACGGAGATTGATTGGAAAACAGATAGATTTAAAGTGTCATTGTTTTTCTCGTATGATTACAGTTCAAAATAGACATGACAGCAATCGCGTAGGAGATAATTAGAATTGGTAGTGTGTACATTTTTCGATATCCTGCTAGTTATTCTTTTTATTTAGTAGACTCACATTATCAATAGTAATACGCCATGATTGGGTGGTGACCAGGCTCCCTCCAGATCCACACCTCTGCGGCGGCTTGAGGGGTATTATGTAGATGCATTATTTAGATGCAGATGATTGAATATACGCATCTTACTGTATATGGAATCTTGTTGCACGTAAGTACTTTCTTTCTTGTATTTAAAAATTTTGAGTGCAAAACCAAAATAATACTTGTGAAGAGGTAGCGATTGTGCACACGTGGCTGGTGTGCACCTAACTCATTCTTGCGGCGGCTTACGGGGTATTGTGCAGATGTAGAAAGAGGACAAAAGAACATTAAAAGGAGGCAGGCACACATGCAGTTCAGACATTTATTACCAGTTAATATTCTACACATTCCGGACGGACAATTCAAAAATACAACAGACATGTGTGTGGGGTGTTAGGTTATTTGCATGAATGTATACCATGTTTTGTTTATGGATTGTAAAAATATTAGGCTTTTGCATGCGATTTTTTGTTTATTACGGGAGGTGCTCTAACACCCCCGCCACACGCCCTACGGCCGCTTGCGGGGAATTAAGTAGATGTAGACTATATATATTATTATTGTGTAATCTACCGGTTAAGGTAGGTTTTTGGATGGACACAACTATCAAATAAACATTTTGTGACTCCCCACCTAGCAAACTAATCTATATCAGGTCCCTCTTCATCTCGGTGTACTTTTTTCCTCCCTTCATCCCGTCCAACATCCCTATCCTGTTCCTACCCTTACCTCGTTTGCCCAACATTCTTCCCTCTATTACCCTCTTCAACATTCCACTACCGCTCAATACGCCCTTCATTCATTTTTCCTGCCTCCATAGGATTTCTCTCAACAAACCCCTCTCCTCCCCCACCATTTCTAGTACTTCCTCATTTGTTTTCCTTTCGGTCCATTTCACCTTTTCCATTCTTCTCCACACCCACATTTCAAAAGCCTCCAATCTACGTCTATCCTCCTGCTTCAGCGACCACGTTTCCGCGCCGTACATAGCTACGCTCCATATCAGAGTTTTTACAAGTCTTGTCTTAACATCCCTACTCAACGTCCCCGTCATCAACTCCCTCCTCCTTGAGAAAGCCTCCTTGCCTAGCGCAATTCTTCACCTTACGTCCCTACCACTTTGACCGTGTTGGTCCAAAACACTTCCGAGATATGTAAACTGTTCTACCTGCTCTATTTTTTCCCCGCCTATTTTAATATTTAGCTTAGCCTTTTTCTTTCTGGAAAATCGCATAACCTTTGTTTTATTTATATTTATTCTCATCCCATATTTATCGCACTGAACCTCCAATTCACTCAACAATGCTTGCAACCCCTTGGCTGACTGAGCAACTAATGCTTGGTCATCAGCAAACCTAACCGATTTTACGAATTCCCCTCCGACTTTCATTCCTACCTCCAGTTCTTCCCATGCCTCTTTAATCATTTCCTCAACATATACGTTGAACAGTACCGGTGACAATGGGCAACCCTGCCTTACACCTCTTCCTAACACTGCCCATCCGGACTCTCCGTTCCCCACTCGCACCTGAGCAGTCTGAGATATGTACAGGTTGCGGATCAGTCTCCTGTCCCTCCAACCCATTCCTATTTTCTGCAATACACGCATTAATTTTTCCCAATTCACTCTATCAAATGCTTTTTCGAAATCTACAAAACAGGCAAAAACGTCCTGATTGTATTCTATATTCCTCTCGACTAGTGATCTCATTACTGCAATGGCATCACGCGTACCTCTTCCCTTCCTGAACCCAAACTGATCATCCCCTAAGTAATCATTTTGCCTAACTCTGTGTTTACATTTAGGCAAAATGAAGTACAAAGAGTTAAACAATAAATTGAGAAGGGCCACAATTAAAGCAAAAGAAGAATGGTGGAAAACGCAATGCGAGGATATGGAAAGTTTACAGAAGAAGGGTGAAATTGGTGCTCTATACAGCAAGGTTAAGTTATTATCGGGAAGTAAGAAGGCAAGATCTGTGCTTACAGTTAAAGATAAATGGTGTAAGATAATAGTTGAACCAGGAAAAATCCAAGAGAGATGGAAGGAATATATAGAAACACTGTATGGTAAAGAACTTAGGCCGACAAGGTTAGACATATAGACTATATATATATATATATATATATATATATATATATATATATATATATATATATATGTACATTCGCCTACACCCCACCTGGCACAAGGGCCCACAGCTGGGAGCGTTAGGACACCAGACTTGGAGTGTTTTGTGGGAATTAAATCTTGTGTTTTCCCTATTTTCGACAGCGTTTATCTATTATTTTCTTGAGCGTTCCCCTTTTCTTTTTGTTGCGAATAGTATGCGGGAAAACGAATACTTGAATCTATCAGTTCAAAAGTCTATCTCTCTAATTTTGTGGTAATTTTCGAACCTGTCAATGTAATTATGAAGGCCTAATTATACCTCCAAAGTCGGATGCAAAACCACACACTTTTATATCTTTGTAATTTGTTGAATCTGGCCCTGAGTCTTCGCATATCTAAAGGTTCCCCCCCAGATTCGTTATTAAATGTGTGACGCTTTGTGGCCTTTCGTATGCATTTTTCACGAACCTAGCGGCCTTTCTCTGTACCCTATTCGATTCTGCATTTAATGTTTTTTTTAATGGATTCCGTACGCTCGTCGCATACTCTATGTGAGGCCTTACTAAAGAAAAATAGCACGTTTCCTTCACTTTTTCGTCACCACACCTTCCGACTATACGTTTGGCAAATGCCAGCTTCTTTAGCCCCCCCCCCCCCCCCCACAAATGGTGCGCATATGTTTTCCCCATGTAAAATCCGATGCAATGGTATCCCCCAAGTACTTTACTTCATCCGCGAAGCCCATCCGAACACCTCCGAGTGTGTAAGTTGGTAACGTTTGGTCGGGTTTTCTCTTGTTTGAGAAATTCATAGCGGTACATTTTTTGTATTCAATTCCAATCCCCATTTTGCAACCGTTTTTGCAGGTTGTGTATTTCAATAAGTCAGTTTTTAGTGATTCACTATCTGCGTCATTCAATATTCCCCTGTAGATTGTACTGTCGCCAGCAAAGACTTCAGCTAATTTTTATTTTACAGGTAATATCATTAATAATCAGTAGTGGTCCTATGACGCTATCCTGTGGGTCGCCGGATGTTACTTGAAAGTTACATTTCATGAACATAACAAACAAGTACCGACTTGACAGAAAAATTAAAACTCTCGATCATTAATTCGCAGCCATAAAGAAAATCTCATCATCAACATCTACATAATACCCCGCAAGCCGTCGCAAGGGCGTGTGGCGAGGGGTGTTGGGTCACCACCCAAAAAAAGGAAAAAAGAAAAACCACATTCAAAACTAACACCTACATCTACATAATACCCCGCAAGCCGCCGCAAGGGCGTGTGGCGGGGGGTGTTAGGCCACCACCCAAAAAAAGGAAAAAAGAAAAAGGAAAAAAAGAAACACCGCATTCAAAACCAACACAAACATGCAAACCCTAATCCACAACAGTGCACACATTCATTGCAACACCCCATCATTCGACGCGCATGCAACCACACATCTACCTATCCTCACTCCAAAAGCATGCAAGTACATACGCTTACCTACAACAAATAATTCCACCCTAGGATGCAGCAAGAAACCTATCACGAACGTGCCAGCTAGTTTATAGCAAGTAGCCAGGCGAAACACCACCACCACAAGAACGCTCCACACAAAACTCTCTCCCACCCAAGGTGAGGAATCTGGCCCAACGCTGCAGGTGGGAGGAGGGCACACCCGCGGAGAGGGACAAGGGATGGAAGGGTGGAGCATGAAGTTCGTAAAGACGCTCGGGCATGCGGGAAGGGTTCTGACACAACACACAGGAGGCTAGTGAAAGTGCATGCAATTGAGTTCAACTAATTGTTACCTAGACGCGGAGGGTGGCAAGTGGCATTTTTGTTATCTCCGAGTGTAACCCTAGAGTTGTTATCCCGTATTGTCCGTGGGAAGAAGGAGTCCTTGAGTCTGCTAGTCCTGGCATCTATTTCCCGAATTTTGTACACATGATCCAAGCGACCTATATATGTTGGAGAGCGAATAATTTTCGAGACCTCGGTGCTGAAACATGCGGATCCGAATTTATTTAGTAAGTTTAACCTAGCATTGAGTCGTCTTTCTTCCAATGATTCCCATCCCAACTCCATAAGCATTTCAGTGACGCTTTTCGTTTTATCGTAACAGTTTTCCACGAAACGAGCTGCCCGGCGTTGGACCTTCTCAATTTCCCGAATGAGGCCTTTTTCACACGGATCCCATACGCTACATGCATATTCTAAATGGGGCCTTACAAGAGCGTGATAACAACGTTCCTTGACCTTGGAGTCACTTCTACCGACAATGCGTCTAATAAATCCTAATTTTTTATATGCTTGCCCGCAGACTTTACGTATATGGGTCCCCCAAGTTAAGTCTTTAGTGAATGTAACACCTAGGTATTTCACCGAATCAACTACTTCAAGGTCAACTCCAGCTAATTTGTAAACTAATCCCGTGGATCTTTTAAAGAAATTTACCACCGAACATTTATTAAGATTTAAAGGCAATCCCCATTTTGAACACCATTCATTAATGCTATTTAAATCACGTGCTAGAATTAAACGATCCTCATCCCCAGATATCTCCCGATAAATCACTGTGTCATCCGCGAACATCCTTATCTTACTTTTCACTTTGCGGTTCAGATCGTTAACAAAAATCAAGAATAGTAACGGTCCGATAACACTTCCCTGAGGAACCCCCGAGGTGACTCTTACGCTGGTAGAACTAGTGCCGTCAAGGACTACCCTCTGTTCCCGGTATGAAAGGAAGTCTTCAACCCAATTTATTGCCCCCTTGTGTATACCTGCGCCCTTTAATTTATGGATGAGTTTACCATGCGGAACCTTATCAAATGCCTTTTGAAAGTCTAAAAAGATCGCATCCACTTGCCTACCACTTTCACCCGATAAGAGTAAGTCATGTGTGAACAATCCTAATTGGGTCTCGCATGAGCGGGTTTTTCTGAATCCGTGTTGATTGTCACTTAAAAAGTTAATGTTATCAAGATGTCTCATTATGGAACTGACAATTATGTGCTCTAAAATTTTGCAACTTATTGAAGTGAGAGAAATGGGTCTGTAATTGCTGGGGTCCTCCCTGTCACCACTTTTAAAAATAGGCGTTATTTGCGCGGTTTTCCAATTCTTAGGGACTTTGCACTCAGTGAGTGATTTGTTAAATATAAATTCGAGATACGGGGCGATGTTAGGAGCTAAGTGTTTTAGCACCCGAGCTGGTATATTTTCGGGACCCGGGGATTTGTTTGGTTTGATGTCTTTGAGCAATTTGGCAATTCCTTGCTCGTCCACTGTTATTTTTGTCATGGGTTCAGTATATATTGTTTCTTGGAGATACGCGGTGGCTACATCGTTCGTGAAGACGCTCTGGAAGAATTCGTTTAGAATGTTGGGTTTACCCTCACTGTCAGTATGAATGATATTGTTGCAGTCCCTTAAGCAAGCCACGGTTTGTTGACCCCCATTTATTTCCCTAACATATGACCAGAAAGCTTTGCGTCACCTACATCTACATCTACATACTACCCCGCAAGCCGCCGCAAGGGCGTGTGGCGGGGGGTGTTAGGTCACCACCCAAAAAAGGAAAAAGGAAATACCGCATTCAAAACCAACACACACATGCAAACCCCAATCCACAGCAGTGCACACATTCATCGTAACATCTCATCATTCTACGAGCATGCAAACACACATCTACCTCCCTTCAATCCACAAGCATACAAGTACATACGCTTAACTACAACAAATAATTTTACCCTAGGATTCAGCAAGAAATTTATCACGAACGTGCAAGCTAGTTTCTAGCAAGTAGCCAGGCGAAACACCACCACCACAAGAACATTCCGCATAAAACTCTCTCCTACTCAAGACGAGGAATTTGGCCCAACGCTGCAGGTGGGAGGAGGGCACACCCACGGAGAGGGATAAGGGATGGAAGTGGAAATTTAGGGTAGCAAAAGAAGAGAAAACAATACTGTAAACAGCAATACATTACTTAATGGCATGCGGGAAGGGTTTTGACACAACACACTGGAGGTTAGTGAAAGTGCATGCAATTGAGTTTAACTAATTGTTACCTAGACGCCGAGGGTGGCAAGTGGCATTTTTGTTATCTCCGAGTGTGACCCTACAGTTGTTATCCCGTATTGTCTGTGGGAAGAAGGAGTCCTTGAGTCTGCTAGTCCTGGCATCTATTTCCCGAATTTTGTACACATGATCCAAGCGACCTATATATGTTGGAGCGCGAATAATTTTCGAGACCTCAGTGCTGAAACATGCGGATCTGAATTTATTTAGTAAGTTTAACCTAGCATTGAGTCGTCTTTCTTCCAGTGATTCCCATCCCAACTCCATAAGCATTTCAGTGACGCTTTTCGTTTTATCGTAACAGTTTTCCACGAAACGAGCTGCCCGGCGTTGGACCTTCTCAATTTCCCGAATGAGGCCTTTTTCACACGGATCCCATACGCTACAAGCATATTCTAAATGGGGCCTTACAAGAGCGTGATAACAACGTTCCTTGACCTTGGAGTCACTTCTACCGACGATGCGTCTAATAAATCCTAATTTTTTATATGCTTGCCCGCAGACTTTACGTATATGGGTCCCCCAAGTTAAGTCTTTCGTGAATGTAACACCTAGGTATTTCACCGAATCAACTACTTCAAGGTCAACTCCTGCTAATTTGTAAACTAATCCCGTGGATCTTTTAAAGAAATTTACCACCGAACATTTATTAAGATTTAAAGGCAATCCCCATTTTGAACACCATTCATTAATGCTATTTAAATCACGTACTAGAGTTAAACGATCCTCATCCCCAGATATCTCCCGATAAATCACTGTGTCATCCGCGAACATCCTTATCTTACTTTTCACTTCGCGGTTCAGATCGTTAACAAAAATCAAGAATAGTAACGGTCCGATAACACTTCCCTGAGGAACCCCCGAGGTTACTCGTACGCTGGTAGAACTAGCGCCGTCAAGGACTACCCTCTGTTCCCGGTCTGAAAGGAAGTCAAGCTACGCATTATGGCTCATGTGGGAACAAACGACGCCTCAGAACGTGGATCTGAAGAGATCCTGCGCTCCTTTAAGGAGATGCACTCGGAGGTGAAACGGGTTGAGGCAGAGTTGAAGGTTCCTCTTAAATTAAGTATTTGTAGTATTGTGCCACGTACTGACCGCGGAAGGCTCGTTTGGAGCCGAATAGAGGGTATAAACGAGAGATTGTTGGATTCTGTCGGGAAATCGGAGCGGACTTCACACAAACATGCACACCCAAATCCACACAACAAAAAGCCCCATAGAGAATAACGACTCGAACTTTTTATTAAACATGTCATCCAAATAATTCACAATTGAAGACAAATCCCCGCTAAACAAATGATTTAAACATTCTTTACCATACAGCCACCCCCAATAGTAGACCTAGCCATATATATTGTATCCAACATTTAGATACGACAATGAAACCAAAAAAAACGCGCAAACAAACAATTAAAAACCTCCCAAAGAGAGGCTGTCATTACCTGAAATTCGACAACGGGAACACTAGCGTAAAACTGGACAAACCAGATTCACCTACATAATTCGCCGCAAGGGCGCATGGCGGGGGTTGTTAGGCCATCACCCGTAAACCAGAATAAAATAACATGCTAAACCAAATCATGTTACCTCAACAAAAATAATGGTTTGGTCATGCACTCGATAAATTTTAACCGCATGAAGAAAGTACTTACTTGCAATAATGTTGAAGAATAGCATACGCATCAGTTCATGACTTAGAACTGTTAAAAATATGGATGCATAAAATAAAAAGAACATGCAGGATATCGACAAATATACTTCGGGAGACCCTTCCGCAGCCTGCAGGGTTGTGTCACATTCCCCACCTGTGACCTTAAGGGTGGAGACCATTGTATGTCGCATGTTTATTTGGTAGTGAAATTTCGCCTTCTTACTTTTCGAATATTAAGCACGTTATCGCATAAAATTTTACTACATTCCGAGGTTCATGTGTTTGTTAGTTGATAGCATATGTATTTGTATGCGTATAATTTGAAAGGGTTTTTGCATGGATGGATCTACATCTACATAATACCCCGCAAGCCGCCGCAAGGGCGTGTGGCTGGGGGTGTTAGGCCACCACCCAAAAAAACGAAAAAAGAAAAAGGAAAAAAGAAACACCGCATTCAAAACCAACAAACACATGCAAACCCCAATCCACAACAGTGCACACATTCATGGCAACACCCCATCATTCGACGCGCATGCAACTACACATCTACCTATCCTCACTCCAAAAGCATGCAAGTACATACGCTTACCTACAACAAATAATTCCACCCTGGGATGCAGCAAGAAACCTATCACGAACGTGCCAGCTAGTTTATAGCAAGTAGCCAGGCGAAACACCACCACCACAAGAACATTCCGCATAAAACTCTCTCCCACCCAAGGTGAGGAATCTGGCCCAACGCTGCAGGTGGGAGGAGGGCACACCCGCGGAGAGGGACAAGGGATGGAAGGTTTATCGTAACAGTTTTCCACGAAACGAGCTGCCCGGCGTTGGACCTTCTCAATTTCCCGAATGAGGCCTTTTTCACACGGATCCCATACGCTACATGCATATTCTAAATGGGGCCTTACAAGAGCGTGATAACAACGTTCCTTGACCTTGGATTCACAAGAATATAACGAAAAGCGTCACTGAAATGCTTATGGAGTTGGGATGGGAATCATTGGAAGAAAGACGACTCACTGCTAGGTTAAACTTACTAAATAAATTCAGATCCGCATGTTTCAGCACCGAGGTCTCGAAAATTATTCGCGCTCCAACGTACATAGGTCGCTTGGATCATGTGTACAAAATTCGGGAAATAGATGCCAGAACTAGCAGACTCAAGGACTCCTTCTTTCCACGGACAATACGGGATAACAACTGTAGGGTCACACTCGGAGAAAACAAAAATGCCACTTGCCACCCTCGGCTTCTAGGTAACAATTAGTTAAACTCAATTGCATGCACTTTCACTAACCTCCTGTGTGTTGTGTCAAAACCCTTCCCGCATGCCATTAAGTAATGTATTGCTGTTTACAGTATTGTTTTCTCTTCTTTTGCTACCCTAAATTTCCACTTCCATCCCTTATCCCTCTCCGTGGGTGTGCCCTCCTCCCACCTGCAGCGTTGGGCCAAATTCCTCGTCTTGAGTAGGAGAGAGTTTTATGCGGAATGTTCTTGTGGTGGTGGTGTTTTGCCTGGCTACTTGCTAGAAACTAGCTTGCACGTTCGTGATAAATTTCTTGCTGAATCCTGGGGTAAAATTATTTGTTGTAGTTAAGCGTATGTACTTGCATGCTTGTGGAGTGAAGGGAGGTAGATGTGTGGTTGCATGCGCGTCGAATGATGGGATGTTTCTATGAATGTGTGCACTGCTGTGGATTGGGGTTTGCATGTGTGTGTTGGTTTTGAATGCGGTATTTCTTTTTTCCTTTTTTGGGTGGTGACCTAACACCCCCCGCCACACGCTCTTGCGGCGGCCTGCGGGGTATTATGTAGATGAATAGAGGGTTTAAACGAGAGATTGTTGGGACTTTGTCGGGAAATCGGATCGGACTTTGTTGATATGAAACCTGTCCTCTCATCGTGTCGAGTACTCCTAAATCGCTCCGGGGTCCATTATACTGCCGTGGCATCACGGTGTGTAGCGCGTAGGTTACACGAACACGTTTCAAGGGTTTATCTTAGTTGGAAGGCAAGAGCGCAGGTCATATACTATAGCACTACTAGTATTGGGATAAATAAAGTAGAATCCAGCGATTTTTGTCACTTGAGATCAGGTTACGCCTCACAGATCCCAAAAATAACAGAACCAACAAAAACTTGCTTTAATACAACATACAACCCACGTAAAGTTAATAAAATTGGTGCCTCGAAAGAGATAACAGATAGTATTTTTTGCATGTGTGTGTTGGTTTTGAATGCGGTATTTTTTTTTTCCTTTTTCGGGTGGTGACCTAACACCCCCCGCCACACGCCCTTGCGGCGGCTTGCGGGGTATTATGTAGATGTAGATTTAGTAATGCGTGCAAATATAATACTTATACCTCTGTTAACCACGAATCGTCGCGAAACAGTTTTCTGAGCATACATAATACCGTAAAAGAATAATTGATCGGCGAAATAAAAATTATGACATTAAATTGCCGCAGCATTAGAAACAAAACATCGGATATTGATCACATCTTTGTAAGTACAAACGCAGACATAGTAGTTGGAACGGAGAGTTGGGCAGGGGTTTGGTTGGGGTTTGCTATAACGGGAGATATAGCATACAACGAAGTTTTTCCAAGCGGTTTCACAATTTACAGAAGGGACAGACATAATAGATTAGGTGGGGGAGTATTCATAGCTGTAAAGTCACATCTTAGTAGCCAAAGATACGAATGCGACGAGAATAGCATGGAAAGCGTTTGGTGTAACACTAACGACTACAACGACAGAATGGTAAAAAATTGAAACACTGTAGACTTCCACATATAGAATTTATTAAACGACCCGGGTTTCATCGCTGAGCGACATCATCAGGTGATGTCGCTCTATATGTGGAATAAATTCTATATGTGGAAGTCTACAGTGTTTCAATTTTTTACCATGAAGCAATTCCACAAAGTTACGCCTGAAACCATTACTTTTAACAACGACAGAAGCCTATTCGTGTGCTCATTTTATAGGCCCCCAGATTCTAGTACAGATATTCTACACAAGCTCGACGACCAAATATCCTCTATTAGTAACAAGCATAGCAACAGTATTATCATAATCGCTGGTGACACAAATCTACCGTCAATTGACTGAGACAAGTACTGCTTGGGAAAATCCGCCAAAAACAGAATCATGCCAAGAGCTCCTTCTTATATTCACAAAGCACTCCGTAGAACAAATTGTCACCTCGTGACTAGCCCATAGCCCAAGCTAGCCCATATAACTCCCATTTATAAAGGCGGGGATAGGGATAAACCAACCAATTACCGACCCATTTCATTGACATCGATCTCTTGTAAAATATTAGAGCACATTATTGTCAGTAATATAATGAGGTTTCTTGATAGTAGGAAAATACTAAGCCACAACCAGCACGGATTTAGGAAGAGCAGATCTTGCGAAACACAATAAGGTCTTTTCATCCACGATAGCTCCTAACATCGCCCCGTATCTCGAATTTATATTTAACAAATCACTGACTGAGTGCAAAGTCCCTAAGAATTGGAAAACCGCGCAAATAACGCCTACTTTTAAAAGTGGTGACAGGGAGGAATTTAGTTTACGCAGTGAATTTTACCTGTATTTTAGCATTTTCTTAACTGGTGTTAAGTTTTTGCCCATCGTTATTTAGAGATGACAATGTCGACTTGTTTCCCTGAACCTCCCGTACATATGACCAAGACGCTTTTGGATTATCGTGCAAATATTCGCCCAATGTTTTATTTTTAAATTCTATTGACGCCTGGCGACATTATTTTCTTGTTAACGCTCTAGCTGTTAAATAGTTAAGTATTACTGGATGATGTTTATTGTTATATTCGTCGTTTTGTGATATTTTTATTTTTTAATGCCGTGCTCTTTGGTCCTTCAATGCTTTAGGTACTTCTTCATTGTATCTACCAGGGTCTCTACTGTCACTTGTAAATTTACTAGGAATGTAAATAGATTTCAGTAAGTAAAATATATATTTAAAAGGAAAATGTATGTAGGTAAGGTAGATGTAGTTGGTAATCCTTTTAAGTGTCATTGTATACAAGAGCTTTGCCTATCTGTTATTCTTGCGATGCATGTATGTCCATGTCATTTAAGATGTTATTATTATGTACTGTAAGATGATGTATTATATAGATGGAGATGTCATGAGTCACAGCAACCTACTCTACATCAGGTCCCTCTTCATCTCCGTGTACTTCTTTCCACCCTTCATCCCATCCAACATCCCTATCCTGTTCCTGCCCTTTCCTCGCTTGCCCAACATTCTCCCTTCTATTACCTTCTTCAACATTCCACTACCGCTCAATACACCCTTCATCCATTTTTCCTGCCTCCATAGGATTTCTCTCAACAAACTCCTCTCCTCACCCACCATCTCAAGTACTTCCTCATTTGTTTTCCTTTCGGTCCATTTCACCTTCTCCATTCTTCTCCACACCCACATTTCAAAAACCTCCAGTCTACGTCTATCCTCCTGCTTCAGCGACCATGTTTCCGCGCCGTACATAGATAGCTACGCTCCATATCAGAGTTTTCACGAGTCTTGTCTTAGCCTCCCTACTTAACATCCCCGTCATCAACTCCCTCCTCCTTGAGACAGCCTCCTTACCTAGCGCAATTCTTCTCCTCACCTCCCTACTACTTTGACCGTATTGGTCCAAAACACTTCCGAGATACGTAAACTGTTCTACCTGCTCTATTTTTTCCCCTCATATTTTAATATTTAGCTTTGCTTTCTTCTTCCTGGAAAATCGCATAACCTTTGTTTTATTAATATTGATTGTCATCCCATATTTATCGCACGGAACGCGCATTTGTCTATATTAAGTATTAAGCCCCATTTCATGCAACAATCCGAGGTTTTCCAACATTTTAAAATTGTGTGGCTATAAAAGTATCATAATGATAAGTATGTGAAGCGACTTAGTTACGTAATTAAAACCTATTAAATCACACGCAAGTTGAACGAAGGACAAATTAGATTACTGGATCTTAAAAATTTCTTTCATGTTAAAAGGAACCATGTTTGTGACACTTTGTGTCTAAGTCTCTAAGAGTAGTTCGCAATCTAGTTGGCTCCTTATTTCCATGTATACCACCGTGTCATCAGCAAATAACCTGAGATTACTACTAACGTGTGCGATGAAGTCATTAATGTATATTAAGAATAGAAGCGGCCCTATTGCACTTCCCTGGGGGACGTCCGAAGTAACATGATAAATGTTTGGAATGGTAGTTCAATATGAGAAAAAATAAATGTTCCACAGACTTTTTGGTAACGTACAGCGCGTTTCGGTTTACAGAATCATCTTCAGGTACAAGACAAGATTCAAATTGTGAATACATCAGATTTATGCCTGTTTGAGGAAGAGAGGCGGGGAGGAAAATGAAGAGGAGTTAGGTAGGCTGGGATACAGAGGGGAAATATGGGAAACCCGAAGGCAATAGAGAAACCAAAGAAATTGAGAGGTAAAAAGAGGGGGGGAGATAATCTCTTGTGGTCACTATAGAGATGACCGTGGTAGGTACCTGGTGGTCGGGAAGCACAGTAGGGTTAGTCGGGAAGGGGACATAGAAGGGATAGAGGCAGGTTAAGGGAAGAGGTATAAGTGATTCTAAGAAAGACTTTATCGGGGAAAGATTGTTCGACACAAAACTGACAGTGGAGGGTAGGAGGTGATCGGACGGCAAAATCTGCGGAGGGTGGAATCAGTTAGAGAGAAGGAGGTTCACTGTTTCCTATGGTGACTGGAATCTGAAGCGAGAAAACTACTGTATAAAAATTTTATCATTTAAAAGAACATTCATATTTAATTAAAATTTTTAATTGGATTTAATTTACTCAATAATTCTCAATAAACCCATGGAAAAGTGCAAATTTGTTTTTTCTCATAATGACGAACTTCCACCACATCTCACCCGAATCTGTTGAATGTACAGGAGCAAGGGTAGGAGTCGCTCACGGCTCCAGTACAGGGAAAACAAATATTCCGTCTTTCCCCGGACAATCGAGAATACATTATAGTAAAAAATTAAAAGTCATTATGGAACCAGTAAAGACATTCGATTTACCATTGAGGATTATATGAAACGCTGCATAGACCTAAGGTATATTCGTAGGTGCATGTGTATCATAGTACATGTCTTCGCACGCGTGCAGGTTAAAAATGTTATTGTATGAATATATATGCCTCTGAGGGTGTAAATAATTTTGAACCATAATTTGTTGGTTCTTTGCATGTAGCTCCGATCGCCACACACCCTTGCGAGGTATGATGATGATAAGGCGTTAAAAAAGCCCTTCGAAAGCAAAGACTGTTACACTCTAGGGTAAAGAAAGCAGGTCTGAACTCATCACCCTTGGACAATAAACACCTGTTGGACAAGTATAGATCCTCTAAAGTTGAAACTAAAACACAATTACGTAGCGCTTTGCAAGATTTTAAACGTAAAGTACTCTGCGAGTATTTGAACACTGACCCCAAAGCTTTCTGGTCATATGTTAGGGAAATAAATGGGGGTCAACAAACCGTGGCTTGCTTAACATCTACATCTACATCTACATAATACCCCGCAAGCCGCCGCAAGGGCGTGTGGCGGGGGGTGTTAGGCCACCACCCAAAAAAAGGAAAAAAGAAACACCGCATTCAAAACCAACACACACATGCAAACCCCAATCCACAACAGTGCACACATTCATTGCAACACCCCATCATTCGACGCGCATGCAACCACACATCTACCTATCCTCACTCCAAAAGCATGCAAGTACATACGCTTACCTACAACAAATAATTCCACCCTAGGATGCAGCAAGAAACCTATCACGAACGTGCCAGCTAGTTTATAGCAAGTAGCCAGGCGAAACACCACCACCACAAGAGCGTTCCATACAAAACTCTCTCCCACCCAAGGTGAGGAATCTGGCCCAACGCTGCAGGTGGGAGGAGGGCACACCCGCGGGGAGGGACAAGGGATGGAAGGGTGGAGCATGAAGTTCGTAAAGACGCTCGGGCATGCGGGAAGGGTTCTGACACAACACACAGGAGGCTAGTGAAAGTGCATGCAATTGAGTTCAACTAATTGTTACCTAGACGCGGAGGGTGGCAAGTGGCATTTTTGTTATCTCCGAGTGTAACCCTACAGTTGTTATCCCGTATTGTCCGTGGGAAGAAGGAGTCCTTGAGTCTGCTAGTCCTGGCATCTATTTCCCGAATTTTGTACACATGATCGAAGCGACCTATATATGTTGGAGAGCGAATAATTTTCGAGACCTCGGTGCTGAAACATGCGGATCCGTATTTATTTAGTAAGTTTAACCTAGCATTGAGTCGTCTTTCTTCCAATGATTCCCATCCCAACTCCATAAGCATTTCAGTGACGCTTTTCGTTTTATCGTAACAGTTTTCCACGAAACGAGCTGCCCGGCGTTGGACCTTCTCAATTTCCCGAATGAGGCCTTTTTCACACGGATCCCATACGCTACATGCATATTCTAAATGGGGCCTTACAAGAGCGTGATAACAACGTTCCTTGACCTTGGAGTCACTTCTACCGACAATGCGTCTAATAAATCCTAATTTTTTATATGCTTGCCCGCAGACTTTACGTATATGGGTCCCCCAAGTTAAGTCTTTAGTGAATGTAACACCTAGGTATTTCACCGAATCAACTACTTCAAGGTCAACTCCAGCTAATTTGTAAACTAATCCCGTGGATCTTTTAAAGAAATTTACCACCGAACATTTATTAAGATTTAAAGGCAATCCCCATTTTGAACACCATTCATTAATGCTATTTAAATCACGTGCTAGAATTAAACGATCCTCATCCCCAGATATCTCCCGATAAATCACTGTGTCATCCGCGAACATCCTTATCTTACTTTTCACTTTGCGGTTCAGATCGTTAACAAAAATCAAGAATAGTAACGGTCCGATAACACTTCCCTGAGGAACCCCCGAGGTGACTCTTACGCTGGTAGAACTAGCGCCGTCAAGGACTACCCTCTGTTCCCGGTCTGAAAGGAAGTCTTCAACCCAAGGGGCTTAAGGGACTGCAACAATATCATTCATACTGACAGTGAAGCTAAAGCCAACATTCTAAACGAATTCTTCCAGAGCGTCTTCACGAACGATGTAGCCACCGCGTATCTCCAAGAAACAATATATACTGAACCCATGACAAAAATAACAGTGGACGAGCAAGGAATTGCCAAATTGCTCAAAGACATCAAACCAAACAAATCCCCGGGTCCCGAAAATATACCAGCTCGGGTGCTAAAACACTTAGCTCCTAACATCGCCCCGTATCTCGAATTTATATTTAACAAATCACTCACTGAGTGCAAAGTCCCTAAGAATTGGAAAACCGCGCAAATAACGCCTATTTTTAAAAGTGGTGACAGGGAGGACCCCAGCAATTACAGACCCATTTCTCTCACTTCAATAAGTTGCAAAATTTTAGAGCACATAATTGTCAGTTCCATAATGAGACATCTTGATAACATTAACTTTTTAAGTGACAATCAACACGGATTCAGAAAAACCCGCTCATGCGAGACCCAATTAGGATTGTTCACACATGACTTACTTTTATCGGGTGAAAGTGGTAGGCAAGTGGATGCGATCTTTTTAGACTTTCAAAAGGCATTTGATAAGGTTCCGCATGGTAAACTCATCCATAAATTAAAGGGCGCAGGTATACACAAGGGGGCAATAAATTGGGTTGAAGACTTCCTTTCAGACCGGGAACAGAGGGTAGTCCTTGACGGCGCTAGTTCTACCAGCGTAAGAGTCACCTCGGGGGTTCCTCAGGGAAGTGTTATCGGACCGTTACTATTCTTGATTTTTGTTAACGATCTGAACCGCAAAGTGAAAAGTAAGATAAGGATGTTCGCGGATGACACAGTGATTTATCGGGAGATATCTGGGGATGAGGATCGTTTAATTCTAGCACGTGATTTAAATAGCATTAATGAATGGTGTTCAAAATGGGGATTGCCTTTAAATCTTAATAAATGTTCGGTGGTAAATTTCTTTAAAAGATCCACGGGATTAGTTTACAAATTAGCTGGAGTTGACCTTGAAGTAGTTGATTCGGTGAAATACCTAGGTGTTACATTCACTAAAGACTTAACTTGGGGGACCCATATACGTAAAGTCTGCGGGCAAGCATATAAAAAATTAGGATTTATTAGACGCATTGTCGGTAGAAGTGACTCCAAGGTCAAGGAACGTTGTTATCGCGCTCTTGTAAGGCCCCATTTAGAATATGCATGTAGCGTATGGGATCCGTGTGAAAAAGGCCTCATTCGGGAAATTGAGAAGGTCCAACGCCGGGCAGCTCGTTTCGTGGAAAACTGTTACGATAAAACGAAAAGCGTCACTGAAATGCTTATGGAGTTGGGATGGGAATCATTGGAAGAAAGACGACTCAATGCTAGGTTAAACTTACTAAATAAATTCAGATCCGCATGTTTCAGCACCGAGGTCTCGAAAATTATTCGCTCTCCAACATATATAGGTCGCTTGGATCATGTGTACAAAATTCGGGAAATAGATGCCAGGACTAGTAGACTCAAGGACTCCTTCTTCCCACGGACAATACGGGATAACAACTCTAGGGTTACACTCGGAGATAACAAAAATGCCACTTGCCACCCTCCGCGTCTAGGTAACAATTAGTTGAACTCAATTGCATGCACTTTCACTAGCCTCCTGTGTGTTGTGTCAGAACCCTTCCCGCATGCCCGAGCGTCTTTACGAACTTCATGCTCCACCCTTCCATCCCTTGTCCCTCTCCGCGGGTGTGCCCTCCTCCCACCTGCAGCGTTGGGCCAGATTCCTCACCTTGGGTGGGAGAGAGTTTTGTATGGAACGCTCTTGTGGTGGTGGTGTTTCGCCTGGCTACTTGCTATAAACTAGCTGGCACGTTCGTGATAGGTTTCTTGCTGCATCCTAGGGTGGAATTATTTGTTGTAGGTAAGTGTATGTACTTGCATGCTTTTGGAGTGAGGATAGGTAGATGTGTGGTTGCATGCGCGTCGAATGATGGGGTGTTGCAATGAATGTGTGCACTGTTGTGGATTGGGGTTTGCATGTGTGTGTTGGTTTTGAATGCGGTGTTTCTTTTTTCCTTTTTCTTTTTTCCTTTTTTTGGGTGGTGGCCTAACACCCCCCGCCACACGCCCTTGCGGCGGCTTGCGGGGTATTATGTAGATGTAGATGTAGATGTATTAAGTGTTTGAAAATCTGAGTCTGGGGGTCTGTAGAAAGAGCATAAATTAATGTTGGGGTGATTGGATCGCAGTATGGTGCACCAAACACTTTCTATGTTATTATTTTCAAATGCAAGTTGTCTGCTTTCAAGATTACTTTTCACAGCCACGAAAACTCCGCCTCCGGGTCTTGTACCTCTATCATGTCGGTAAACTGTAAAGTTTGTTGGGAAAATTTCTTGGTCATTGATGTCATTACAAAGCCAACTCTCTGTGCCTAATATTATATCAGCCGAATGACATTGGATTATGTGCTCGAGATCCGCTATTTTATTTTTGAAGCTTCTGCAATTTAATACAAGTATATTTAGATTGTTTTTCTCTTGAATCACGCCCTTGTTTGTGTCTGACCGTAATTTACGACACGTTTGTGGAGAAGTGCATGTCAAATGTCTTTCTACGTCAATGCCAGGGTTGTCGGTTACTTTTACATGTCGGTTGTATGTTGTATTAAAACAAGTTTGTGTTTGTTCTGTTATTTTTGGGATCTGTGAGGCGTAACCTGATCTCAAGTGACAAAAAGCGCTGGATTCTACTTTATTTATCCCAATATATGACCTGCGCTCTTGCCTTCCAACTATGCTAAACCCTAGAAACGTGTTCGTGTAACCTACGCGCTACACACTGTGATGCCACGGCAGTATAATGGACCCCGGAGCGATTTAGGGGTACCCGACACGATGAGAGGACAGGCCTCAGATCAACGAAGTCCGCTCCGATTTCCCGACAGAATCCCAACAATCTCTCGTTTAAACCCTCTATTCGGCTCCAAACGAGCCTTCCATGTAGATGTACAACCAAGGAGAAAAGAGCATTTCAATTGGAGAGAACATTGGCACTTTTCTCAAGTGTCAATATGAAGATTTTTCACCAAGTTACGCCAGAAACTATTTTATTTGGAGAAAACAAAATTAAAACGAATAGATATACGAAATCCGTAAATGGAAACAAGTCAACGAAATTCATTTTAATGAAAACTCTTTATTTACACACGCGTATTTCGGTAATAACATAATGAATAAACTGGTAACAATTACAGGACATTGATAGAATGCATATCATATAGGAAATTTTCTCCCGAAATTCTTCCGTCAAAATAGTTGAATCAGGTCAATTACTTTGCCTCTACCTTTCAAATGGCACTCGAAATAAACGCCCAAGCAGCTAGGCAACGAGGAAATCGAACGGCCCGCCACAGGGGGTCGCGGACCGGTGTTACCGTAGGCACAAACTCTACCGCCCGATGCATCCACACATACACTTTCACGCCTAGAACCACCATCACTCCCCCCGCCACACGCCCTTGCGGGGTATTATGCAGATGTAGATCACTCCTGTCCACCATCATCACGCCTCACTCCACAACACTTTGGAAGCACATCAGCGATTGTCGTCAGCACACGACCCCAGACGAGGAGCTCCGAGAAGAGGGGCCACTGCAAGAATGCCATTCGGGCGACAGCTGGTCCAGGAACCTCATCATGAGGATCCGCCGGCCCTCGGTTTCGTCGAGCGCGTCCGCGGGCCGCTTGACTTCCCACCAAGGAAGGGAAGTAGCCGTCGGGTGCGATCGCCGGTGGAGGACCTCCAGGGCTTCCGCTGCTGTGGACACGTTCGGCGGTGCCAAGAAGCGGCATTCGGCGGGCCGCGGTCGACGCAAGGCGATCTCGCAAGCGCATACATCAGCGTAATAGGGCGAAGGGATGCGGCCCTCGGAGACCTGTTTCTCGAGGAAGGAGAGCCTCCGAGAGTGCAGCTCGCTCCAACCGAATGCTTTGAGATGCGGGATCATTCGCCACGAGGGATGCAGCAAGGCCGTGGACACGACGCCGTAGTTGGCCTTTGACCTCACGCTACTGCTGCAGTACTCGGTACATGTCGTGCTTGCCATCGCCTCTCTCGCTGCAGCGCAACTGACCAGCTCGCACCAGTGGAGGTCACTACTGTTTGGAGGCCAATCCCCGGTGGCGTTGGGCACTTCGAGGCGGGCCATTCCCCCTTCCCCGCTCCCGTTGCTAATGACTCATCCCCCCCCTCCCTTTCGCCCCGAGCTGGTTTGAGTGCCCTATCGTTTGCTAGTACCTGGGATTAGCGCTTTTCTTATCTCTTTTCATTCTACCACCCTCTGTGCCGTCCCTCCCTTATGGAAGAAGGTACAATGGTCTGTCATTCGCAATATTAGAGAGGGTAAAGCTAACGTTATCAATAACAACGTTCAAGATTTTTCACGAATGGTATTTCCACCGAGGATTTCACAGATATTCAATGTACCGAACAAATAGTTCATTGCATCAGTGAAATCTTTAAAAACGTTGAAAATATGAATGGCATTAGTGACCTAAAAGCTATCCTTGTAGAATAAAAGCCTATGATCGAGAAAATAAAGAAAAGATATTAAAATAATTAAAATATTATTATTGAAAAGGGCAAATTGCATGGGAATCCGAAAATATTATTTTTTTAAAATTGCCAGAATGAAAGACAAAACCCAGTCAACCGATACATCCCTTCCATCCCTTGTCCCTCTCCGTAAGGGAGCTCTCCTCCTACCTGCAGCGTAGGGCCAAATTCCTCACCTTGGGTCGGAGAGCGTTTTATGTTGCACGTTCTTGTGGTGGTGGTATTTCGCCTTGCTACTTACTTAAATCTAGCTTGTACGTTCTTGGATGAATTTTTTGCTGCATCCTAAGGTACAATTATTTGTTATAATTAAGCATATGTACTTGCATGTTTGTGGAGTGAGGGGAGGTGGATGTGTGTTTGCATGCGTGTAGGATGATAGGATGTTTCTATGAATGTATGCACCACTGTGGATTTGGATTTGCATGAGTGTGTGTTGGTTTTGAATGCGGTTTTTCTTTTTTCTTTTTTTTTTTGGGTGGTGACCTAACACCCCCCGCCCTTGCGGCGGCTTGCGGGGTATTTGGACATAGAACACTTGTTTTTTTTACAAATTTTATGTTGTTCATGATTGTGTAAGGATTGTTCATGTCTCTGTGCAAGAGACCATAAAGACAAAAAGAGGGAGATAGATACAAATACTCATTATTTCCCAGAACAATCAGGAATCATGACAATAAGAAACCGAAGTCCCTCTAGAAATATTAAAAACATTTCATTTCTGCAAGTCGGAACAAAATTAAAAATCGCAAAGATATTAGGTTTATATGTAGGTGCATGTGTATGTTAGTTGGTAGTTTTTGTATTTACATGTGTGTCAGGTGTAAGGGTTTTTGCATGAATTTACACCATGTTTTGTTTGTGGATTGCAGAAATTAGTGGCTTTTACACGCGGTTTTTCCCCCCTTTTACGGGTGGTGACTAAACACCCTCCGCCACACGCCCTTGCGACGGCTTGCAAGTATGATGATATATGAAGTATGATATGCGGCATATTCCAAATGTGGTCTAACTAGAGCAAAATAACACCTCTCCTTAACTCTCTCATTACATGTCATGAATATTAGAATATCACTAGCTAACTACCTAAATGCAATCCAAAAGTGGTGCGAGACGCGTGAGCTAGAATAAAATTCGACTATATGTGTTTTGATAAATTTTTGAAGGAAAAGTATTTCACCAGAAAACACTTACACCGTACAGGGAACTACCATTACACAAGTAGAATTGGTCGAATACTTGGGTGTCACGAAAACTACGGATATGTCCTGGGGAAGACATATAGTACGTGAAATTTGCAGAATAGCCAATAAAAAGTTCACAAGAAGAATACTTGGGAATAGTAATGAAAGAGTCAAGGAGCTTTGTTATTTTATCTACATCTACTCAATACCCCGCAAGCCACCGCAAGAGCGTGCGGCGGGGGTATTAGGGCACCACACGTAAATTAGGGAAAAAAAGAAAACCGCATGCAGATGCCACAAATTCATAGCCCACGAACCAAACCTGGTAAACATTCATGCACGAACCCTTTCGCCCCAACCCTTTCACACACATGCAAACCCACAAACTACCAACAAACATACACGTGCACAATGTTTGAATTTTTAATTTTGTTCCGACTTGCAACTTGAATGTTTTCAATATTTCTAAATGGACTGGGGAAATAATTGTAAGTTATCTTAATTGTAAGGTATCTTGTGTTTGTTTATAATACTTATAGTTAAACTGGAAGTATGTTGTAACTATGCAAACTTAGGTGCCGGCGATTTACGAGTATTACTCGATAACAACCGGAGTCAGCCGCTCGTTCCTTATCCAGTCGGCTATGTAATCCATCGCTACGGAAATATGGACGCCAGGGAATAATTTCTCTACGTCGAAGAATACCATTACCTCTTTAGGGAGGATTTGTTAGAAACAGAAAAGGAAAAAATTACTTGTTTGGCCAATTACGAAGGATATAAGACGTGGCCTTCAGTAGTTTTATGGTACATTTAAGGAAAATAGTAGAAACAGAGACATTGAGAGTTGGTGGAGTGCTTTTCTCGACGTCTCACAGGCTACAATGAACAAACACATTCCTAGTAAATTTACAAGTGACAGTAGAGACCCTGGTTGATACAATGATGAAGTACGTAAAGCATTGAAGGACCAAAGAGCACGGCATTAAAAAATAAAAATATCACAAAACGACGAATATAACAATAAACATCATCCAGTAATACTTAACTATTTAACAGCTAGAGCGTTAACAAGAAAATAATGTCGCCAGGCGTCAATAGAATTTAAAAATAAAACATTGGGCGAATATTTGCACGATAATCCAAAAGCGTCTTGGTCATATGTACGGGAGGTTCAGGGAAACAAGTCGACATTGTCATCTCTAAATAACGATGGGCAAAAACTTAACACCAGTTAAGAAAATGCTAAAATACAGGTAAAATTCACTGCGTAAATTAAATAAATTATTAGTAAAATAGTAACTAATCTGAGGAGGTTAAGGACATATTACCCACCTCCACACGCCCTTGCGGCGGCTGGCGGGGTATTGGGTAGATGTTGATGGCAGGCCCCCATATACTATGGTGGATGAGATCACCAACGCAAAATCAGGGATATAGACTTAGTAGAAAGGCTAGCTTTAAAATATCGTTTTTTCCTCGAACCATTAGAGATCAAAATAGAGATGATCGGAATCGCGTAGCAGATAATTAGAATTGGTAGTGTATGCATATATATCTACATAATTACCCGTAAACCGCCGTAAGGGCATGTGGCGGGGGAAGTTAGGTCACCACCCATAAAAGAGAACAAAACCAACCGGCAAAATCAACATATCCATGCAAAACTACACCCACAGTAACCTATCCATCCATGCAAAAACCCTTTCAAATTATACGCATACAAATACATATGCTATCAACTAACAAACACATGAACCTCGGAATGTAGTAAAATTTCATGCGATAACGTGCTTAATATTCGAAAAGTAAGAAGGCGAAATTTCACTACCAAATAAACATGCGACATACAATGGTCTCCACCTTTAAAGTCACAGGTGGGGAATGTGGCACAACCCTGCAGGGTTCGGAAGGGTCTCCCGAAGTATATTTGTCGATATCCTGCATGTTCTTTTTATTTTATGCATCCATATTTTTAACAGTTCTAAGTCATGAGCTGATGCGTATGCTATTCTTCAACATTATTGCAAGTAAGTACTTTCTTTCATGCGGTTAAAATTTATCGAGTGCATGATCAAACCAGTATTTTTGTTGAGGTAACATGATTTGGTTTAGCAAGTTTTTTTATTCTATTTTACGGCCGGTGACTTAAAACATCCCGTCACACGCCTCCACGACGGCTTGCGGGAATTATGTAGATATACATTATGTAGACGCACATTATGTAGCCGTGCATTATGTAGATGATCAAATCTACATACTAAACCAATTTCTGGTACCCCATCACCTCCCTCCTTACGGTAGTCTCTGATGTATTGCGTCTATGTAGAAAAAGGGAGGACATAATATTTATCTTGGGTGGGCATACATTGATTTTCATTTTTCATGATATATTAAATTCTTATGCCGAATTTAACGCCGAGTAATGCCTTCGTAGGCTTCAGTGAGGGAACCACCGGTGATTGCGAACGTCAACAAGTTTTCAATACACAATAGTTGGCAACCGCAAAACTCGAACCTGCTGATAAGATTTCTTCCCTATCCCTTCCAACATCCCTTTACGCCTCCCTTCTCAACCTCCTTCCCCCCGAGATTGCCCTTTCCGTCATTGGCCCGAGGCGCAAGCGGAGGGGAGTGACCAATAGAAAGGCTCGCTTAGCCACTCCTCCCTCGACGATGGCTGATGGTCTAGAAAGGGTTCGTCTGCGGAGAGGGTCGCATCGGAGCGGTTGCCAGAGAAGCCAATGGATCATCATTGGGGAGTGCCATCGGAGACTGAGAGTGGAACATGGAGCAGCTCGGATATTATGACCAACGGGACTTATTTCCCGGGCCTCTTCGCCGCGGGAATGAGCCCTGGTGAGATGATGGTGCAGGCGGCCATTGCCCTGCCAATCTATCGCAAGATTCTCGAGGGTCGGCTGACCATCGTCTCTCCCACTCGGGTGACCGAGCCGCCAGAGGAGGAGGAGAGCCTCCTCAACAGTCGTCTTTCGCCCATCCCTCTCGAGTTCGACCCGTGGCTGCAGCCCAGCGGGGTCGTCCGCTTGTCAGGGGTGCCACCCGACGCGCCGCTGGCCCTCATCAAGGCGTCGCTCCGTGAAGAAGGTGTTCCCTTCTGGTGGGTGTCTTGGAGCGCCGTACCCGGGGAGGTCCTGGTGGAGCCAGGCGGCTCAATGGCCCGTCGGGCGCTTCTGCGGCGTGGACTAGTCCTCAGCGGCGGAGGACCGCGGCTTAGGGCCCGACAAACCCGCGATGACGAGGTGAGTGTTAGCCCTACCTGTTAAGAGCATTAATTCCTAGGGTAAGTGGTATCATTTGCATGTTTGGAGAAAAGTGTATACATGATGTAATTATGAAGGTCCCCCCCGCCACACGCCCTTGCGGCGGCTTGCGGGGTATTATGTAGATGTATTATGTAGATGAAGGTCAAAACTGGAATTTCTTTTATGACGATGAGGAAGTTACTCAATTTGCTGCCTTTGCGTTTCGCAAACACTATACTTCCTAAGCTAGTTTCACCTCGTTGCAGCATCTTCAGGAATAACGAAGGTACCGGTGTAGCGAAATTTATTAATATGTTTTCGGAGGAACTCAAAGTCTGTGTGTGACATTCCTATCATCACACAGCTATGGGTTGAATATTATCGGAGAATTGAACTCTCCACCGTTCAGCACTTAAAACCTATTTCAGGGGGTCTACTTCGGAGTTGTTTCATTACGATGCCTACGGTATTTTTCAACTTGACGTAGTTACCCTTGGTTGTGGATGATTGCATGCCATTTTTCTCGTCCAGACAGAACAACCTCTATTTGGAACATGGCCCAAATTGCTGTAAAATAACATGGCTTCCGCAAGTGTAGCTCCTGCGAGACGCAACTTCGCCGTTTTGTACTTATTGTGCGTGTTTGATATTTTGCGTTCGGGAGCAGGTAATGATTCAGTGCACTTACATTTTTCTAAAATTTAGAAACGCTTTCGACAAAGCACTTCATTGTAAACTACTCGCAATGCTCATCGCTCAGCGCCGAGGTCTCGAAAATTATTCGCACTCCAACATACATTGGTCGCTTGGATCATATATTATATATA
The DNA here is from genome assembly GCA_037158775.1 of Hetaerina titia. Taxonomy (NCBI): domain Eukaryota; kingdom Metazoa; phylum Arthropoda; class Insecta; order Odonata; family Calopterygidae; genus Hetaerina; species Hetaerina titia. The sequence goes on from CM073769.1 coordinate 3,911,947, forward strand.
ACATTCAGGAAATAGAAATAAGAACTAGCAGACTCAGTGATTCATTCTTCCCACGGACGATACGGGATAGCAACTGTAGGGTTAAAGACAGCAAAGATTCTACTTGCCACCCTCATCGTCTATATAATAATTATTTCTACTCAATTGCATGCACATCAAGTAACCTCGTGTGTTCTGTTGCCAAAAAGAGGGAGAGGGAGGGTCCCCCTCCTCTCTTGGGGAGGAGGGGGACCCTCCACCTGCCTGCAGCTTTGGGTCACATTCCCTGCCTGTGTCCTTCGGGGCGGAGACTATTGTATGTTGCATGTCCATGTGGCAGTGGAATTTCGCCTTCTTCTCAGATTCTAGAATGCACGTGACTGGATAAATGTTTACTACATTATAAGGTGTATGTGTTTGTTAGTTTATAGAATGTGTAGTTTGGTCACAAAATCTGCAATCATCCCGACATTTGATAAATTCCTCTCTAACCTACACACACCCTCCTCCAACGAGGTTATCCTGAATCCTCACTAAAAAAAGAATCCAAAGACATGGTTACACTCCCAAACCTTCCTCCACCGCAGCAACCCTTCTTTCAATTTGTACTACATACTTCCCTGGCTTAGAGTCTCTAAGATCAATCCTAAAAAGCCTCTACCATATCCTCAAGAACCACAACTCCACCATCAACCTTTTTCCCGAATGTCCCTCCGTTACTTTCAAAAGTTGTGCCCACTTGTCGCATCTTCTGAAATCAACGAATCTACTCCTTAAACCCCCGCCCCATCTCAAATCCACTCCCATGACCTGAAATAAACCTAGATGCGAAACATCAAAATTCGTGTTTTTATTTTCAAAACCTGAACGTCATCCTTTCTCATCCGCTTTTAACTCTCTCCCACCAATTCCCTACTCCTCGTGCACGTACAGCAATGTAGTAGGACAAGTGTGAAGTGCCAATTATGCCCTGCCTTAAATATCGGACAGTGTACCACACCCCTAAATATTAGAATCAATGACCACCGTGCTTCATGCAGGAATTCTTCCCTGATTGGGATGCTCCCAATCCCAAAACACGCATCCAAACATAAAACTCCCTTTAATAAATGGTAAAGTGTCTCCATTCTAGCATCCCCTCGACCATCCACTCGAATTCAAAACAATAGAACAGGCGTTTATCTGGCTCCTGGATTCCTGGTGTGAACCAGGTTTTAATATAAGACATTAATGACCCCCATATTCACGTATTTTCATCCCCCCTCCGCTCCCAAGAGCTTACATATCTTTGCCATACATCTTTCCCTGCCTTCCCCTTTCATCCAGCATCCTTGTCCCCTAATGTACCATATATATATATATATGTATATATATTGTGTAACAAACGGTGAAAGCTCCAGGTTGAAAAGGGTTAGAGAGAGGCAGGGTGTTTAAGGGGTGAAGGGAAAAAAGCATCCATCCACTTGTAAACCCTGAAAAGTAGTGCATGGTGATGGGAATATTTGCATGTTTGCGGTAAACTTCGTTCCAAACATGTTATAATTTCACCCAACCCGTAGAAGTGTATTTGTATTCGAAAAAGGAGGGAATAAAAATGAACCACTTACACATTCCTCATACCGAGATAGTCACTAGTCCCACTCGGTCATCTAGGGATTTTCTAAAAAAAACACGAGATTAGCTTAAAATGAATGCACCTGAGTAAAATTAATTGTTCCCTTGACGCTGCGGGTGGCAAGTGGCATTCTTGTTAGCTTTAGCCCTAAAGTTAGCACCCCCGCATTGTCCGTGGGACGGAGCCGTCCTTCGGTCTGCCAATTCTGGAGTCTATTTCTCGCATTTTATTTTGACGAACCAAACGGCCAATGTATCTTGAAATATGAATACTTGGCAGTACCTCGGATAAAAAAATTGCACAAACAACCGCATCCGCATTCAATCTGCATCGCTTGTCATTTTGTAGTAACAGTTTTTATCGAAGTGGACGCGTTTAACATTCTCAATTTCCGGAATGATGCCGATTTCGTCGGATCCCATACACTACATGCATATGTACGAATGGGCGTGTTAGGTCGTGATATTTACACTTCATTTTTGCTTACCGTCGTGACCACTTCAAAATCAACTCTAGCAAATTTGTACACAAACCCCGTGATTTTCTTCAAGAAATTTACCCAAGAGCATTTGTCATGGTTTAGTTCCAATCCCCATTTTCTACACCGTTTCGAAATACAATCTTGATGCTTTGCTGGTATTAATCGTCATTCCCAGGCAATCTTTTGGCAAATCACCGTGCCATAAACGAACATCTGATTCTTATTTTACACTTCGCGATTCATATGGTTTACAAAAATCAAGAAGAGCCACGGCCCAATTACATTTCCCTCACGTGCACCATAGGTACTCGTACGCTACGAGAAAAAGCGCCGTCAACTACCCCCACTTCCCGTTTTGGCACTCTTCGACCGAAGTTTTATCGCCCCCATTTGCACAATTTACCGGTGGCTTACAGGGTACCAATTAAATATTTACAGTTCCATTATCTAAATCTACACAATACCCCGAAAACCACCGCAAGGATGTGTTAGGATACCAACCATACAGACCCAGTTATTACATGTGTACAAATAGCAGTTCCAACATGCAATCCAACCAAGTTAGTTTCCCAGCAAGACGCTACTTGCAAAATTATTCAGTAACATGACAATATTTAAATCATGTAGGAATGTATTCCATTTTTGACATTTTACTAAATTTTTCATAATACGTTTCACTGACGTGCCAGTTATCATGCCATCTTCAAATTGTTCTTTTGCCAACATTTATTTTCCTTATGTCCACACTATTTCGCCTTTTATCCTCCATAACGTTGTCGAAATACGTGAACCGCTTCCACTGCTCCATTTACTCTAGCTTTATCACTTTCAAACATTTCGGTTTTACGATGACTAAAGACGTGTCCTGGGGAAAACACATTCCTGAAGTTTGCGGAATACCAAAAAAGAGATTAGGAGTCATAAAAAGCGTACTTGGGAAATGTAAAGAGATGGTTAAATACATTTGTTATTATACGTTAGTTAGGCCCCACCTAGAGTACGCTGCGAGTGCATGGGATCCTCACGAGGTAGACTTACTTTTGGTATTAGATAGAGTGCAGCACACAGCAGCAAGGCTTGTGAAAATTTGTTACGAGATTTTTATTGATATTTGTGAAAAGATATCATCATTGACATTGTGCATTCATGGCCTGTGACCTAACACGCCCCGCCACACCCCCTTGCGGCGACTTGCGGGGTAATGAGTAGATATACATCCATACATATAGATCCATCCATCGATATGCCATGAATAAACTTTATCGCGTAATTCAGGGAAAGCACTCGAAAATATTTTCATTTAAAACTTTTTGTACACTTACTTGCTTCAAATGACCACTTCGCCATTCCGGCTTACCGCATTTGGGGGAGGCAGATTTGACAAGGATTTTAACGGTGAATTTGTTTCTAGCCAGGATATGCGGTCTCAGCGAACGAAATGTTGGAAGCCACGAGATGTGAACCCTCTCCAAAGTCTTACCATTCTTCGATTCCAAGGGCGGAGAGCACGGCGATCAGAGATCAAGAGGACAGCATCCTGTCATGGGGCCAAGGGGTTCATCGGCTGAGGTCACGTACTGACCTATAAACGTACATTTTACGCTGTTATTTTTATTTCAATTTCATTTTTGACTAGGATCTACCAGATCTGTGATTAACGCCTAATTTAGGTGTTGGCTTTGAAAAAATATAGTCAATAGGAATTGCATTCACTTGATGAGGACCACCATGTATCAGTACAAACCGAACAATAAAGTGCTCTTGATATCATGTGACTCTTTCTTTATCCATTTCAACGTTTCCACCCTTCTCTACACCCGCATTTCAAAAGCCTTCAATCTGCATCTGCTTGTGACATCTTGCTTCAATGATCAACTTTCCGCACCGTCAAAATCCGCGCTCTGTATCAATGTTTTCACTACCAACCTCCTTACCCCGAATCCATGTCGTCAACTCCGTCCTCATTGTGAAAGCATCTTTGCCTAGGGAAATGTTTCTCCTCGTGTCAACACCGGTTTGACTTTCTTTCTCCAAAAATCCAAGACTGGATCGTAATGCCTGCCGCAGTGGGCCCTTAAGCCCGGTGGGGCGTAGATGCATGTATACGAGCCTATATAAAGCCTATATCTACATACTACCCCGCAAGCCAACGGAAAGGCCAGTGGCGGGAGGTGTTGGGTCACCACCCGTAAAAGGGAACAAAACTACATGCAAACCTATACCCACAGTGGCGTATATGTTCATTCAAAAATCCATTCAACTTACACGCATGCAAATACATATAAAATCAACTGGCAAACAATTGCACCTTAGGATGCAGCAAAAAATGTATCCAGTAACGTGTACGCTAGAATTGGAAAAGTACGAAGGCAAAATTCCGCTGCCACATGGTGATTCAACGTACAACGGTCTCCTCCCCCAAGGAGAGACGTAGGGAATGTGACCCAACGCTGCAGGTAGCGGGAGGATGCCCCCCACAGACAGAGACGGGGGATGGAAGGCAAAGCAGAGCAAGCAATACGGTTAAAAGCACTACATTCTTTAATGGCATTCCAATGCGGTCATGCGGGAAGGGTTTTGGCAGAAAAACACACGAGGGTGCTGAAAGTGCATGCAATTGAGTGGAACTAATTATCACCTAGACGCTGAGGGTGGCAAGTGGAATTTTTGCTATCTATAACCCTCTAGTTACTAACCTGTATTGTCCGTGGGAATCAGAAGGAATCCTTGAGTCTGCTAGTTCGCGCATCTGTTTCCCGAATTTTGTATACATGACCCAAGCGACCAATATATGTTGGATTGCGAATAATTTGCGAGCCCTAGGTGTTGACACATGCAGATCTGAATTTATTTAGAATCTCTTTCTTCTAATTATTCCCACCCCCAACTCCACAAGCATTTCAGTGACGCTTTTCGTTCTATTGTTTTTAACGAAACGGGCTGCCCGGCGTTGAACCTTCTTAATTTCCCGAATGAGGCCTTTTTCACTCGGATCCCATACACTAAATGCATATTCTAAATGAGGCCTTACAAGAGTTGGTTACAACGTTCTGCCTGCAATGCGTCTAATAAATCCCAATTTTTTATATGCTTGCCCGCAGACTTTACGTATGTGGATCCCCCAAATTAAGTGATTTTAGCACCTATGTATTTTACCGTATCAACTACTTCTAGGTAAACTCCAGCTAATTTGTAAACGAATCCCGTGGATCTTTTAAAGAAATTTACCACCGAACATTTATTAAGATTTAATGGCATTCCCCATTTTGAACACCAATAAGTAATGCAATCTAGATCCTGTGCTAGAATGAAACGATCCTGATCCCCAGACATCTCCCGATCAACCACCGTGTCAACCGCGAACATCCTAATCTTACTTCTCACTTAGTGGTTTAAATCGTTCATATAAATTAAGAAAGCAACGGCCAGATTACCCTTTCATCAATTTGGCTTCGGAAGGAATAGGTCCATTAATGATGCCCTTTTCTCATTGACAAGGAATATATGGAATGCCTTAGATAGTGATATTCATGTTGCAGGGCTTTTTATTGATTTAAAACAAGCTTTCGATACAGTTAACCATGGAATTCTTTTAAAAAAAATAGAAACATATGGTATAAGAGGCAATGCAAAGGACTGGTTTAAATCATATTTAACTGATAGGTCACAATATATTGAAATGAATTCATCTGTATCAAGTACAACTTCTGTTATTTGTGGAGTTCCGCAGGGCTCCATTCTTGGACCACTACTATTTTTAGTCTTCATAAATGATTTACCTGCAAATTTACCACTCTCCAATACATTACTATTTGCTGATGATACTAACTTAATTTTTAATAACCATAATCCCACTCAGTTAATGAACGAGGTAACAGAAACTACACATAATTTGATGAACTGGCTCACTGACAATAAGCTATCTTTAAATGTTAGTAAAACCCATTATTTAAACTTCAATCTCAAGAAGAAGTTAATAAATTTATATCCAATAATGAACAGTTGCCCCATAAAAGAACTAAAGGTAACAAAGTTTTTAGGTATTTGGATTGACTCTAATCTTTCATGGGAGGAACATATTAATAATTTATCTCAAAAACTGGCACAAATCTGTTATGCATTCCGTGTACTCAAGGAAATCATTTGCATTCAGGCATTGAGGACTATATATTTTGGCTATGCGCAGTCACTTCTCCATTATAGTATTCCCTTTTGGGGCTCCTCTATCTTCCTTCCAAAATTATTTAAAATGCAAAAAAAGATTATTCGCATAATAACTAATTCTAATAATAGAGCTCCCAGTAAACCTATTTTTGAAAAACTAGAAATCTTACCTCTTCCTTGTCTATACATTCTTGAAACAGTGTCTCTTATTAACAAAAATCAGAACATGTTTATTAAAAACTGTGACCTTCATAGTCATAATACGAGAAGCCAAAATGCATTCCATGTAAGTCAGCACAGAGTAAATAAAACGATTAAAGGGATAGATCATCAGGGAATACTTATGTACAATAAATTGCCTGCTTATATTAAAAATATCAAAAGTTCCTTTAAATTTAAGTGTGCCGTGAAAAAACTACTTTCATGTAAATTATTTTATAGTGTAGATGATTTTCTAATGCATACCATTTCAAATGTATAACTGGAATGTGTTAATTCCAAAAAGTTGTAAATTGTATGTATTGTACTTGCATATTGTTTTGATTTTGCATAATGTTTTTTTACTGAAATGAAGTGTAAAACATGTTTTGACAAAGCCATGCATAATTCTATGCTTATGGTGAATGAATAAATTACAATCACTACCCTAAGGTACCCCCGAGATCACTCGTACGCTGTCGGAACTAGCACCGTTAAGGACTACCCTCTATTTCGTTCTTCTGTGCAATGTGTGTTTAACCCAATTTTCACGCTCGTGTTTATACCTGCGGCCTTTAATTTATGATTGAGTTTACCATGGGGAACTTCATCAAATGCATTTTGAAAATCCAAAAAGATCGCCTCTATTTGCCTACCACTCTCACTCGATAAAACTAGGTCTTGTAAACAATCCCAAGTCTCCATGAGCGGATTTTCCTGGATAATTGCTACTGAAAATGTTAATTCTATCGAGATATCTCACGATGGAACTGATAATAATGTGCTCCAAAATTTTTCAAACATATATATGAGAAATGGGTCTGTAACTACTGGGGCCCTCCCTGTCACCACATGTAAAATTAGGTGGGGGTTTTCAGTTCTGAGGGACTTTTAAAATTAAACTTCCAGATACGGAGCGATGTTAGGAGCTAAATGTTTAAGCATCCTAGCTGGCATATTCCAGGAACCCAGGGATTTGTTGGGTTTAGTCTCATTGATCAATTTGACAATTCCTTGTTTGTCCACTGTTATTTTTGCCATGGGTTCAATATGTATTGTTTCTTGGAGTTACACGGTGGCAACATGGTCCGTGAAAACGCTTTGGAAGAATGTATTCAATAATAATGTTAGCTTTTCCCTCAATGTCAGTGTGAATGATATTGTTACAATGTTTTAAGCAGAGTTTGTTGCATTTTAGGCAAAACCTATTGTATTCATGAATTGTCCGTCCGGAATGTGTAGAATACTAACCGGCATTAATTGTTTTAATTGCATCTGTGCCTGCCCTCTTTTAACGTATTCTCTTGTCCTATTTGTAGAGGCATAGGAATAGCTGCAAACCTTTTTGTTTGAAATTTATTTATGCACGTTGCATGATTGGTGTTTGGTCCCCCCTTTTCTACGTGGTTTTTGGTGGATCGCGGGGTGTCAGGCTCACACGTTCGCTTTGCGACGGCTTTTGGGGTATTGTGTAGATGTAGAATACTCTTAATTTATGTATGTTATTATTAGTCAATGAAAGGTACTATCATGTCTCAAAAGGGCAGGTTATTTATCTATGTATCAGTTCAAGTTGGCATTGAGTTTTACCAACAGTGAGCCAGACAATAATTTTAGTCTGTATGTAGGCGGAAGGGGTGACCAGGCATACGCGGCCAGGTATTATTTACCGCTGTTACCCACTTTCGTTTCATACATGGCGTATGACTATAGTCTTATTAACATCGTGGACTGTGGCGCGTCGCGCACGACTACGAATGCCTGTGACATTGTATGTACGGTATTTCGTCATAACATCTTGTTCCTTTAAAGCCCCCAAAATTTCAGAGTGTAAGAGGACGTCTTGGTAGCTTAAGTGGTTAAAGCACTTGACCGGATATCGATGGATCCGGGTTCGAATCCCGGTCAAGGCGAATGATTTTTACTCTCTGAAATGGTTGCATTATATTGCACACATAGCGCGTGACTCCGTTAAAGTTACTATTACAGTTTCTTGAAATTTGACTTTAGTCTGTTCATGTGCCCGGTATGCCTGGTGTGGACACGCACAATGGCACACACCTCCCCCGTGGCTTGCAGGGTGTTATATAGTTTTAGACCGGGTACGATGTAAGTGCAGCATCTCCTAAAACATAAACTCCATTGCCAGTATAGGTAGTGAATTTTAATGATTTTTGGTTCTTGGCAATAAATTCTTTCAGGTTTGAAACTTCTGATGTATTTCCTGACAGGCTTGATATCAGTGTAACCCTAAGGTAATTTAACCCGTTCTATACGGCTTATCTTGATCCATAAAATCTAATGAAGCACCACAATACTACCACGGTAAGAGAAATCATGGAAATAACATCATAGATTAAAAGTGTGGAATCGACATATTTATAATTCCATTATTCCTAGTCATTTGGAGATGATTTCCTGTATTCACTGGAGAAAGTAACCCTTCACACCACTTCTTCGTTAGCATAGGGTCGAAGCTTACTATTGGCTAAGCTAATGATGGTATTTTATAGTAAAATAGAGATAATTGGAAGCCTATATGACCTCCAAAGGGGATGCTTGATGACATTGTGTTGGACTCTTTTTCTATTCTCACTTTTCGCGACCACTTGACAATTTTCAAATACTGCTTACAATATTATTTACTACATATATGCACTACGACGCCAGGACATTTGGCAGGGAGTATTATGCCACCAGCCATTCTACTTCTATATACTCTACCAGTTCCACGTACACACGGCACCCGCGATATACCGAAAGGGGGCGACCGGACACCATTCCTGCAACATCCTTTATACTCGTACGTATTATGAATATTATACTGTTAATAACTGGTCCTGGGTAAACATTAACCTATCAAAAAGGGGAGACTCACATGCTGCCCGGTCACTAAGCCATATGTTATAAACTTCCTGAGAAATTTGCTGTAATACACGGTCAGATAATTTTATGAAGGTCATATAAGGTATACTGTAACTTCAGGCTCCACAGAAAATATTCGGGTGCGAGCAGGTTTCTTATAAAATTTGTCACCATGTAACTATTTTGCAAAACAATTGTGTTAACACAGTTACCGGACGACCAATATGGACAGAGAGAGGGCATGGTTGTGGGAGGGAGGTGAAATTAGGAGGGGGGAGTCGGCGGCGACCCCCCTTGAACAGGGAGGGATAGTGGAGGAACCGGACCCTATGGGAAGTGGTCTTGAAGAGGGAAATGGGCGTGAGTAGGGTGGATAGGAGTGCAGTTGTCGTCACGTCAATAATCTTCGGGTGTAGCTAACATCCGGAGAGAGGATTTACATAAGGACTTGAACCTATCAGTTACCACGAAAATCTCTAAATATCGACTGGGTCGGCGTCACAACAGCTAACGCTGCTCTTCGCTAAGCATACATGTATTAGAACTGTACCTTATGCTATTCACTCACTGTTTGAATTTCAGTACATTTGCGATTCTTGACACTCTAACATTGACATATTTACCTTCCGAAGAATGCAGTTGTAATTACGAATGATTCTTAAATTCAATAATTTATTCGACAAAAAATCGTTAAAATATTTGACAAAAGATACGTATTTCCACATTCTCTGTTGAATTTGGTATTTTCCTTCTACAGACAACGACGATTAGTATAATGCTTATTCTAATGTTTTCACTGAAATAGACGATTTTGTAATGCCCTATGTTAAGAAATGGGAAGATGGATTCGATTTGTTTCTCCTCGTAGAATCTAAAATACAGCACATAAAATATTCCTCTTCACAGATGTTACCCCTCCCATTTTAATGACATTTTCCTAGCCTTCCTTTCTTGCGGAAAATTGTCCAGTGTTAGAAGACCATTCCATTGTTGTTCAGTTTTCCCCCTTGGATTGCCTTCGCTAATTATGAAAGGGAGTGAGGATGCTAGATTACCCATGGTCTTCAAGACAGCCTCTTCATGCTTTCCAATCTCTGAACCAACATCCGTTATTGTCTCCTCCACCAGCAGTGCTATGCAATCAATCATAAGCCTTCATTTCTGATATAATTTACGTAATGTGGAAGGCAGTGTGAAATCTGTCCAGTTTACGCACTAGCAAGTTTTAGCACATTTTTGTCATTGTATGCACATTCACTTAAAGTGCCATTGATATGGAAGCAACTGCTATAACAAAACAAATGATTTTTGTGCAACACATTTATATGGTTCATATAATACAATATAATTATAAAGAAGGGGAAATGCATGGGGAAAATGTAAGTCATATTCGTAAGTAATGTAATTGACAAATTTAAACATACTCGAAATGGAGGAACCTTCACTCTCATTAAGGGTAGTCAGACTGGGCGAATGAGGAAGAGACCCTTTTGTGTCTCCAGACTGGGGATAAGTGGTTTACTCAGAGATAAAGAGACTAATGGAAAAGTCACCTGAATTGTTTGTATGGCTCACGAATGGTAATGAAACCATGGTTTTGATTTAAAATGAAAATGGGGTAATCAAAGCCAATTTGTCTTCTGCATAAAGCCTACACACAAGCTTGGGGATTCGTCTTATTCTTAAAAAAATCTGTTTTGAATTATGGCAATAATCTGGTTACTTAATATTTCTTTCATTTTTATAAGCAGGTATCCTCAATTTCCTAATTTCGATTATGGTCAGAGGAGCTAGGTAGGTACCTACCATTAAAAGTATCATATAAGTCTACAATGAGCCAAAATCCAAGCATTTGCTCATTGACCTATACGTTGAGACAGAGCTGACATGCGAAAAATGATGCTCTGTTCCACATTCAAAACCTATGTGCTATAAATTATTCCCAAGGGAGTTAAATTAATTTTTTGCTCAAGTTGCTAAATTATACATACCTCACTCAATTTCAGTCTAATTTTAATGTTAAATAAGGTAAATTAGTTCTGTTTCTCATCACAGAGGAAACATATAGCTAATAGTCAAAGCTATAAAGGCTCATAGTTCTCCAACAGTTCTAAATGTTACATAGAAATGCAGTTTATGTACACTCTTGTGTAAATAAATTCACAAGGGAATACTGAGATGCACATTGTTTGCCAATGTAATGGAGAGAGTAGAATCCAACTCTCATTTAAAATGACCCCTGAAGTGAATTATGAGACATGAGGTACAGCAAACAAGTTGACAGACTTTTTGATCCAATCTGTGTCTTATATTGACTATATACCAGGGGAAAATTGAAGATCAGATTGGCAAGGCAAGGCAAGTGATTTAGCATTTGCACATACATCTTAAATTAGTACACATTCCAGAAAATAAATACATCCATCAAATAATTGTAACCAACAGCCTTGCTATAGCATTTATTTCCCTGAAATAACAAAGTTCTTCAGTGCAATCTATTGACTAATGTAATAAAACATTCCTTATTCACCAGAAGGGAAAACCCTTCAACACCAATGAAACACTTATGGCTGCTGCAACTTTGTGATGTAACTGGGTAAATGGCACCTGTCATGCACGCACACTCTTCTTGCAAATTAGCACAGACAAAAGTTCTATTGCATCAATAAATATACAAAATGTTTAGTTATTTTCAACTGTTCACAGGATTACAAAAAATATGTGCTTTTGTACATACATATTCATGCTTCAGCAGATAACACAACACACATTTCAATCAGAAAATAACTCCATAAGCAACACCTAATACATACTCTGGCTATCACTGGCTATTTATTACTTCATTTAGACCTTTCTTTAAAATTTTCATTCATTTAAAGGTCAAAGTGGTTTTTTGTAACAATGGAGTAGCTACGGAAAGGCATTGACTGCATGATTTAATGCGCATGCCTAACACAATGAATCCCAGCTCTGTTAATTTAAGTTTGCTAAGATTACCATAAACATAAATACCTAAAGTCATCTCGGAAATGGGAAAAACTCACTCAGAAAACATTAGCTTTATTTGCATGTTGCAAAGTTCACTGTGTTTTCCCAAATAGTAATAGAGAAAAACATTTATATATATATATATATATATATATATATATATATATATATATATATATATATATATATATATATAAATGTTTTTAATAACAATGGACAATAACATTGACTGCATATCAATTCTCATCTGATCTTTAAGTCTTGGTCCTAGACACTGCCCCATCAGCAAAGGACTGATTGTACCCATAAGCATGGAGTTTCCCTGGGTTTTCAGTTGCAATTGTTGGTTAAGTTCCTCAACTGTGACAATGTAAACACTTTTCAAACAGATGACTATTTTTGGTATTATTTATCTGTCGATGGGCTTTAGAGGAGACAGTGAAGGTGGGTAATATAATCTGTGAATATTAGGTTCTCACAAGGCAGTGGGAAAGCAAAGAGAATCATCACGAAAGTAAAATTTCAATAAGACTGGGAGGCATACCTAGGTTTTTACTGGACAGTAAAGTTCCCATTCAATTCTGGTATTACCAGATATTCTGAATTCTGTTTGTTTGATTTGATTGATAACCAGTTCACATTTATTGAAATAAGTCATTCAACTAAATGCAAACTGATTTTGAATCATATATGATTAGTGAAGCATTTTGTGGGTGTTTTAAAATTCTTCTGCTCCCTCCCAACACACATTGGGGTGATGATAAGAGATTGGCTTCAACATTCACTACAATGTACTTAATGGATGCATGCTCATTTAATCAGCCACCAATAAACTGTTTGTCATGGGAAAATCAACCAATTTCTATGTGCGCTGCTATATGATTACATACTGACCAATAGTATTGCCTTAATCATCACTTGGAATTACGTGGTGTTACAATCTAACATAACTCCTAGCTATACCTGGAACTTTTTCCTATCTCCACCAAGTCACTACTGACCAAAGACACCTCCAGAAAGTGCTCTTTGCCAGTCTTTGGAAACGTTTCACAGACACAAGAATTGCACAAGGCCTCAAAGGTTTCTGAAGTACACTCTCAGAATTAATGACAGCAATTCTGAGCTTAATGGACAAATGAAGGGTTAGTCATGAAGTTAAATACTTCTGTTTGTAATCATTTGCATGTAATCTTCTTCAAGTACTGACGGTGCAAACAATAGGGTTCCCCTTCTCAGAATTCTCAAGGATATTAACCAATATCATCAGGATGCAGTTAATACTATCAACAAGTTTCCAAACACATCAGACACCATGTTACAGTTAATTCATTCTTGACATTCAAGCTTATGGTTTGCAGCTCTAATCTTTCCAGCGGACTTCATTTTTTTTCCTTGAAACCACAATTTTAATCTTCTAGACCTGCTGTCCATTCTCAGGACACCATCAGCAGTGGATAGCTTGTTTATAAATATGCTAAAACAAGTAACAATCAATAGTATCCAGAGCTAGGATTTCCGCTAGCTGACATTCGGTCGAATCACAGTGTTCATTCATAAATACCAATACAAGAAATTAAAGGGATCAATTTTTTCTAAATAATCCATTACATTTTAAAGCTTTAATTATGCATCGTTAAACATCAAAAGTTATCAAGGATGTATCTGAGAGTGAAATGCTCCAGTGGACTTCCGTTGCAGTTTTCACAGTAAATCCTATCCAGCATGTACTTTTCTGGAGCTGACTCACTTAGAGATAAAAGACTATGGGATCAGCCAATTAAGGTATTCAGAGGTATCAATATTTCGCAGGCATACAGGGCTCCTGTCATCATATTTCGTTAACTTGAGGCAAATACTGAGATGAATTTACAAAATAAGAAGACATTGCACTGCAACTGGGAGGACTTCCCCTTGCAGCGGAGTAAAACAAAATATTCTATGGAGTCTCAAAATAATGAAATTGAGTTGTGACTGCAAAACCAACTCATTTTTTATTTGGGCCCTGATTCTCGACATGATACATGTAGAGAGAAAGAGGGATGTATGGAAAACGAATGGGAGTGTCCGTCTGTCAGGGCCAGTGTGTTCCAATCATCTAGGCGATGCCCTCAATGTTTCACCAATCTCACAGGAAGTAGGCAATGTAGAAGGTAGTGATGAGCAAGAGGAAGAATCCAATGGCAGAGAGGAGGAAGGCCGAAGCCATGCGACTGGCACTGCGCTTTGGGTTGTCATCAAACGCAAGGGGGGTGCGTTGTCGTGGTGGTGGCAGCAGGGGGAGGCTGTGGGGGGGCACCACACTCACGCATTCGAGTGTTGATCGCACCAATGGTGCCAAGTGAGCAAATTCCCGCGAGACTGATTCAGCTGATAGGGCATGAAATGGCACCGCGGAATCCTCATCGTCTTGGCGTAGGAGCAATGCCTCTTCGCCCCATATACGACTGCTCCCTCTCCTTGGGTTACGAATACTCCCCGCACCATCATCATCCTCTCTGTAAACAATACGCAAGCTGGCCGCAATGATCCGCAATTGCTGCTGTTGTCCACCCTCCCCACCCATTCCCCACCTCTCGTACTTGTACCGTGGCTCCCCTCTCGAATCCAAGTCCTCGGCTGCCTCCTCGGGAGAAGCCTTGCGGAAACATGATGCGAGTGGATGTTTGCCCTCCAGTGGTGCCAGATGTAGAACTGTCGACCCCTGCCCGTCCTCTGGGTGCACCAGGTCAAGGTGAGTCTCGTGCTCTTTGGGGCCATAGTGGGGCTCTTGCTGGCGCTGCCAATGGTGCCACAATCGACAGCTCAGTCCAGCACCCGTCCTTCATCAGCAGCAAGCAATACCAGACATTGAAATCAACATTATTATTAAATGCACACCTTTCACTTTGGTCCATAATTTTTAGTCTTTGGCAACCTTCTTTAAGCGGTTGAATAAATGACCACTTTTTGGATTGAACCTGGAACAGATTATTACTCAGCCATTCATTGTATACACTGATTAACACTGGTCAATAACTTAGGCATAAGACTGGTATAGAAATAATTGAGTGCAGGTGATGGTGGAATGGGATGTAAATATAACATTTTAACATTTTCCATACGAGTCACTCAAGTATCATACGTTCCCAGCGAATATAAGTTAGTCATATTTTTAGAAATCTCAATGGTTACCATCATTTTTAGTCAAGCAATAGAAGTAGCATTTATGTTATGTTGGCAGTGAGACATGGAGTCAGGTGACGTATCATGAAGACGTCAACTCTGAACATCCTTAGCTAAGCACTCTCATTCATAAACATAGTGCATAAAGAAATTTAAAAAACTCCGCTATAATTTAGGAATGTTTTAAGCATACATCTGGTGTGGTATCAGATTCTACCAAATCTAAAATTATTCATTTTCTATCCTAGGTGGTTAATTGGGAGTTAACAAATGTTTAATTTTACATGCAAACAAAAACAAAAGGAGTTTTCAAGGGAATATTCATAGTTTTCCAGGGCATTCCACACTCCCAAACAAGTTTATGTTCCAACAAATATTGGTCGTGTAAAAATAGTTATTTACTGTAATTTCAGTATTGATATGGAATGGTTGATAGCTTCATTTGGATACTAAATGCATGGCATAATATGATGATGTGTGCTGGAAGTATACAAGGTGAATACTCAGTAATTACATCATCCTAACCAGAAATTCTCGTTGAATGAGAAGTTATTCATTAAATTTTTAAGAGTAAAATTCATGTCATTTATTTGCCTACTGGTCTCATGCATGAACACAATCTTGTACTTGCCAAATTGTTTGCAACATACATGAAAACTGACCCCTTTGTGCACATCCTTATTCTGTTTGATGGGAGCACCATACCTGTTATAGTGCAGCAACTCTTCGTCCTTCCTCCGTTGGTGGCTTCCCCTCCCCATCGGCCGGCTGGTGCTACTCAAGCCTCCTCTCTGGCGCTCCTTCCAAAAGGTTATGGTGCCTGGAAACCCACACCCTCCTCCCCCTGCACCCTGTGCCCTCTGGCTTGATGAAAGCAAGATGGCGCCTTGCTTGTCACTCGACTGCTGAGGGGTAGGGGAGTTGCCGCTGCCAGTGGTCCTCCCCCTCCTCCCTGGATCAACAAAGAAGGGGCCCACGGTGCGTGGACCCCTCAGGATAGGCCCCCCAAAGGCACCCACCATGGGTTTTGTACCCTTGAGCACATACACGTTGCTGTACACAAGTTGCCGTGGGATGCAGCATGGTGATGGCTCGATGGTGGTGAGGAGGGGGGAGCGGGGGTGTGTTGGCAGGGGGAGGAGGGGGAGGGGTCAGTTGTGGCTGGGGGGTGATGGCAGCACGATGTGGCGGCAGCTCTCCATATTCTTCAGGTCATACAAAACCTTTGGGGGAGGAGGGAGATCCCATTGAGTCACCAGAGTTTATTTCCTCCGTCTCCAGAAACCTTATATGTACTACAGGATAGTTTTCCAATGAGACACTAGTTGGATGCTTCATTTAGAACTTAGCACATGATTCCTATCAAAATTTTAATAAAGATGGAGTAAAGGTAATTGGATGGAATGATGGTCAGAAAATACTTGAGTAAAAAAAATTATGATTCACAACCAAAAAATAATAAGTATACCAAACCACAAAAAATGGTAAATCTAATAGTTAAGGAGATGGGGACAGAGCTCAGCATCTATTAAATGGCACAGTATGAGAAATTCACAAATTTGGGATATGCGATACTATTCCTTTCACTTCATTACTCAGGGAATGTTAGAATGCACAAAAGCATTTTTGTTTCACGACACAAAAATACTTTTGTGTCATGAAATATAACTGTTTATATTATGCTGCTGCTGCTGTTAAGTTTATATTAACTGCTTATTTCTTTCTATATATGACGTCCTTCCACAAAACAAAAGCTTCTACCTTCGATTTAAATATAACTGTGTTGAGCTGATTGCTGATGGAATAAAATTGAACAAAACGCAACAATTTCTTATCTCCATACTTAAAGTCAAGAGCTTAGGTTAATGCCAAGGACTTTGCAACATGATGGTATGTTGACAATTTGGCATTATTGTTTCACATTGATCAAGCTGGAATGGAGAACTTAAGGAATTTTCTGTCTTGTGAGTGAATAATTGTCTTCAATCTAGAAAACTGAAATTGTTAAGATGGACAATAATGTTGATATGATGATGTGGGTCAGAGAGCATGGTAACTATTTCGCGATGTACCTAAAGTGATCAACATACTATCCTTGAAAATTATCACCATGCTAATGCACTATTTCCACCACAAAATTTCTTTTAAATTTTCAATAAACATTGGAAAATGATAATTACTCTGCCTTTGTATGCATGGCAGTGGCAAACGTTTCATGGAAGTTGACCTTGAGATACAGAGAATGGATTCACAGCTGAAGGTTTTGTGTCATTGCACATATGGGTTACCATGTGCCATTGTTTCATTGTTCAAACCAGGGTACATTTACCTCATTTATGCACTTGCATGTTTACATGAAATATGATGATGCAAAATGCTTTTGTTCCATGACATAAAGACACAAACTCAACGTGCACCCTGCCATACTGTTTCTTATCAAGAAAAAAACTGCTTGGATTTTAACTGTTGGTGCCTGCTGGTATTCTGTTCTCCAACGTGAGACTCTCCAGTTAGTATCCAATTACTCTACCAACTAGATTATCATAATACCATATATAATATATAAAATCCTAATTAAATATAGAGCATAAATAAGGCAGACCATTTTCACACAAAATTATATGAACCGAAGAGTCAAACTAAAATATAATTAATTTTTCATTCACTTATCACCAAAACTAGATTTCCATTTTTTTTATACCATGGAATTTAGTAGCCAAGGACCATCCTCACAAGGTTCGCTGGAAAAATGAAAATATATGACAAAGTTGTCACCAATCATCATCATATATAAATGAGGAGATTCAGGGGGAGGCAGTAATCCTCATGCCAAAATAAAAATATATATGCCCCAACCCACCTCCAGGGTGCATGCATTGCTCCAAGCTTGGGTTCGACAGCTTCCACCACAGTAGCCTCCATCCTTGTTGGTGAGTTCCGGGAGTCCTCGCCATGGAGATGACTGGACCTCTGAGAAGTGCGCAGCGAGGAGGGATCGAATGGCAGCAGCAGTCTTCTGCAGCCGCAAGTCTCCTGTTCCGTCCTCCAACAGCCCTGACTTTTGCGCAAAGGTGAGTCGTGCACGGAGGAAGAAACCCATCGGCCACAGCCACTCCTGCCACCACAAACGAGAATATGAGCACACTTGTGCATCAGAGGGAACAGAAACATACACTCATGACCTCAACCCTCCCCCACTAACGAAGGCAAGCGGGGAGGGAATGCAGCTGAGGAGAATGAAAGAAGAATTAAATAGTACGACCATTGAAAAATATGTTTGGTCATATTGATTTTTAAAAATGTAGGGACTGAAAAAATGTCAGCCAATTAGACACACAAAAGATAAGCATGGAATACAGAGTACATAATTGAAAAGTGGCTGAAAAGCTTTTAGGCTCACATGAAGAAAAAAGGAAAAAAGTTACCCTTTTCCTTGAAGATGCAACATGCAATCCAAAAATGTAGAGGTTGCCTGGCTACCAGCAAAAACAACAAATGTTAATCAGTCAAAAGACCAGGGGGCATAAAGACAATGTATAGGAGGATAAGATGGTAGAATATTAATAGAGCCATGAAACAACAATTGGTAACATGTTCTAGACCAAAGATCACAGCCTAGGGTATTTATATGAATCACTATGTCGAAAGCAAATGATGCAATCTTTACTTATGGCTATAGATTCTGACGATGCAATTTGAGGCATTTCCATTAAAATATTAGCGCTGAATGCCATTGACTCACAAGATAACAACCTCCCAATTGAAATACTTTTGCCCACCAATGCATAGATGAAATATACTTTTCCAGAATCATTACAAGATCTGAAAAACTACAGGAAATGATAGGAAGTAGCATAGGTGTTGAATACTTTGCATTTTTGATGACGATCTTTCTGTTTGCAACCAATGCGATACAGTGGCCAGAGATACGCATTATAACATATACAGTGAAACAGAAGAAGAGTCAATTGATGTGAATTCAGCAGGTGTGGGTAATAGAAGCAAAACATCTATGAGGCACTTGAAATTAATGTAAAAGTTTCGGTAGACTCTAGTTGAAGCAAAGAAAACTCTGAACTGGAAAACATTTTGGATTAACAGAAGAATTATTAAGGTTAAATTAATGGAGTAAATCACAACTTCTGTGAAGGACAGGGACAAGGAAAAAATTCTGCTGAAAGCATTGCTGAGAATCTCACAGAACATACTCTTCACATCCACAAACTTTGACATTACTGTTGCAGGAGACATAGAATTCCTTCTGATAATTTCTATACTTCAATTAAATCAAAGCAATTAATGACACTTTTTTATACAATGTGCCTGATGATACCTCTACGAATTTTTTTCTTTGTCCCAGCATATGAAGTGTAAAAAAATTCACTTTTCCAATAAAATGCAAATTTTGTATAAGAAAAAGACAAACGGAATCATTGTATTATTATCAGCAGTGGTCTACTGGGTTAAAGTAGGATTTTGATGGACCTTGAAACTAATCACTACTATACCCCTAAGCCCTAATACAGCAAAAAATATCCTTAAATTTCACATTAGGAACAGTACAATATAAAAAGTAGACTTTGTTTAAAAGGTTCAAAAATGAATTTTCAAGATAAATAATGAATTTGTAAAGTAACAACTGATGAAGTTCAGAATTACCGGCCCCTGATGATAGTTAAATCCATGTGCCACAGATGAATCATTGGAGTCATTGGCTCCATCATAATTCCCTCGATATGCCCAGTCACTGGGGTCAAGTGTCTTCATTCCAAGTGGCCCTCGGAGAACTTCATCAGCGATCAATAGAGCCTTCCATGCATGTGACACATCAAACAGCTCAGGAGCCTGAAGTGATGAACAATAGGTAGAGTTCAGGAAAAAGAAATACATAGATATATATCAATTGAATCTAACTAATATTTTTACAGCATAATTTCATTGAAGGTAATAATAAGAAGGCATATCCAAAAATACTGTCAATCAATATACAGGTTTTCAGAAGTGAATGTTTACAAGAAATAAGTTTTGGTGATGGTACATGTATGATGGAATGAAAATAAATTATGGCATGGTGATTCTTAGAAACATAAAATGTTCTTAATAATGGTTTGATATAAATATACATCAACAGTACTTCATTTTATTACTTTTCAATTTAATTTTTTTCTAGCTCCTAGCCACATTTAAAGTTGCATTAGCTTCTTTTCATTAATAAATCAGAGAATATGAAAATAAACCATTAAGTTTCGGCTCAAATCAACTGAAATAGCATGAGAATTGTGTATTAGCATACTTCATACCCAAAGAGAGAGCTTGAACAAAAATATAAATGCATAGAGAATTATTTTATTGGTATGGATTTAATGTAAAAAAAGAGTTCGTTAAGAGAACAGTAGATCAGCATTTATCTATGAATTAATGTACGTAGCAGCCTAGTATTTATGGCTTCATAAGTAGTACACATGCCACTGTCATCAAGAATGTAGTGCTGAAATTTCCACTTAAAATCAATGTATCTCTACAGTATTTTTTCCTAGCCTCATTATTTATCCCAAATAGTCCTTCATTATTTTAATTATTTTCATAAGAATTAAACTATTGCGGATTTAAAAAATATAAGTCAAACAACACACAGGGTAACAACAATTTTAAACACCACATAAACCTTGACCCTCCCATGGACTACAACCTTGATGTGGTGGAAGGGCTTGTGCATTCTGAAGACCCCTAGAGCTGTGCTGGTGGGAAAAATAATAATTGCTCCTGGTAGGGTCACCCATGCCAGATAGGTCGAAGATTAGGAGCCAGACGTAAGGTAGTCCACACAGCGTCTGTTCCTCAGTGAGGCGGCTGCAAAGGTGCCTGACCCCAGTGGGGTGGCCATTAAGTGATGGTGTCACATTAAAAACACTATTGAGGAAGGCAACGGGAAACCACCTCAATTATTATTCCCATGAAAAATGATGGACAAAAAACAGAAATTGAGTTCTGGCAACTGCGGGACTCAGCCCAAGGGGCCGTGTGTCATGCCCAGGAGCGGGGGAGGCAAGGCTTCCACGGTCGTCATCCCACGAAATCCATGTTGGGGAGAAATAACAGCAGCAGGACATAAGGCGCAGAAGAAGATGAAAGTAGTTAAAACAGGAACATGGAACGTCACGACAATGTTGAGGACAGGCAAATTAGAGAAAATTAAGCGAAAGATGGAAATAAGTAATATAGATGTTTTAGGTCTATGTGAGGTGAGATGGAAGGATAGCGGGGATTACTGGAGTGATAATTATGGAGTGATATACAGCGGCGGGGACGAGAGCCAACGAGGGGTTGCCGTAATATTAAATAAAGGTGTAGGAAGAAGCGTAGTCAACATAGAGCAAGCAACTGATAGAATTTTACTCGTAGAGATTAAAGCAGAGCTGATGAACTTGGTCATTGTTCAGGTATACATGCCACCGAGCAACCACAAGGAGGAAGAAGTAGATTGGATGTACGATGAGTTAGAGGATATCATCGCGTGTGTTCCTGCAGGAAAACATTTGATAGTGATGGGGGATTGGAATGTGACGGTAGGCGAAGGAAGAGAGGGTGGTGAGGTGGGGGGGTATGGTTTAGGCCCGAGGAATGAATGCGGGGAGAAAGCAATTGAATTCTGCAGGATACAGGGGTTAGTCATCACCAACACATGGTTTAGACACCACAATAGCTATAGGTATACATGGAAAATGCCAGGTGACTCAGAAAGGTATCAGCTAGATTACATTATGGTTAGGCACAGGTTTAGGAGCAGTATGATAAATTCGCACAGTTTCCCAGGAGTGGATGCGGACTCTGACCACAATTTAGTTGTTATGAAATGTAACATCCGTTTCAAGAAGATAGAAGCATTAAGATGTAGAAGTATTAAATGGATTAACAAGGAAGGAGTATCAGCAGATTGTAGAGGAAATCATGGATGACGGTAAAGAGCTGAGTACTATAAAAAAAAAAATGGGAATGTATCAGGAAAGTGATATCGAAAGCCGCAGAAGACACTATGGGAACCGTTAACGGGAAAAGGATAAGAAAACCATGGGTAATGGATGAGATGATTGCAAAGATGGATGAGAGAAGAAGATGGAAGAATGTAAACACAGAGTTAGGCAAAATGAAGTACAAAGAGTTAAACAATGAATTGAGAAGAGCTACAAATAAAGCAAAAGAAGAATGGTGGAAAACGCAATGCGAGGATATGGAAAGTTTACAGAGGAAGGGTGAAATTGGTGTGCTATGCAACAAGGTTATATTATTATCGAGAAGTAAGAAGGCAAGATCTGTGCTAACAGTTAAAGATAAGTGGGGTAAGATAATAGTTGAACCAGGAAAAATCCAAGAGAGATGGAAGGAATACATAGAAACACTGTATGGTAAAGAACTTAGGCCGACAAGGTTAGACATAGAAAAAGAAAATGACGTAGATAAAGATAGCTTAGGTCCATACATACTCATCGATGAAATAGAAAGGGCATTAAAGGAGATGAAAGCAAATAAGTCCGTGGAGGTAGACAACATTCCTGTGGAACTGTTGAAATGTTTAGGAAAATATGGGAAGAAGACTATGTGGACTGATTCATAGTATCTATGAGGAAGGAATCTGGCTAAAGGATTTTGTGAAATCAATGTTAGTTCCTCTTCTGAAAAAGGTAAAGGCTACATCATGTGAGGATTACAGAACAATAAGCTTGATATTCCACGCAGCTAAAGTTATTCTTAGGATCATCAACAAAAGGATTGAGAATAAGGCAAATGATTACTTAGGGGGTGATCAGTTTGGGTTTAGGAAGGGGAGAGGTACGCACGATGCCATTGCAGTAATGAGATTACTAATCGAGAGGAATATAGAATACAATCAGGACGTATTTGCCTGTTTTGTAGATTTCAAAAGAGTGTTTGTTAGAGTGACTTGGGAAAAATTAATGCGTGTATTGCAGATAATAGGAATGGGTTGGAGGGGCAGGAGACTGATCCGCAACCTGTACATGTCTCAGACTGCTCAGGTGCAAGTGGGGAATGGAGAGTCCGGATGGGCAGTGTTAGGAAGAGGGGTAAGACAGGGTTACCCATTGTCACTGGTGCTGTTCAATGTATATATGGAGGAAATGGTTAAAGAGGCATGGGAAGAACTGGAGGTGGGAATGAAAATCGGAGGGGAATTTGTAAAATTGGTTAGGTCCGCTGATGACGAAGCATGAGATGCTCAATCAGCCAAGGGGTTGCAAGCATTGCTGAGTGAATTGGAGGTTCAGTGCGATAAATATGGGATGAGAATCAATGTTAATAAAACAAAGGTTATGCGATTTTCCAGGAAGAAGAAGGCTAAGCTAAACATTAAAATAGCAGGGGAAAAAACAAGAGCAGGTAGAGCAGTTTACATATCTTGGAAGTGTTTTGGACCAATACGGTCAAAGTGGTAGGGACATAAGGAGAAGAATTGCGCTAGGCAACGAGGCTTTCTCAAAGAGGAGGGAGTTGATGACGGGAACATTGAGTAGGGATGTTAAGACACGACTTGTAAAAACTCTGATATGGAGCGTAGCTATGTACGGCGGGGAAACGTGGTCACTGAAGCAGGAGGATAGACGTAGATTGGAGGCTTTTGAAATGTGGGTATGGAGAAGAATGGAGAAGGTGAAATGGACGGAAAGGAAAACAAATGAGTAAGTACTGGAGATGGTGGGTGAGGAGAGGGGTTAGTTGAGAGAAATCCTATGGAGGCAGGACAAATGGATGAAAGGCATATTGAGCGGTAGTGGAATGTTGAAGAAGGTAATAGAGGGGAGAATGTTGTGTAAACGAGGAAGGGGCAGGAACAGGATAGGGATGTTGGACGGGATGAAGGCAGGAAAGAAGTATACAGAGATGAAGAGGGACCTGATGTAGAGTAGGCTGCTGGATTGGGTTTTGTTTGGAGTTAGAAAATATTTATTTGATAGTTGTGTCCTTCCAAAAATCTACCTTAACCTGTAGACTACCTAATAATAATAATAAACTTTGACAAAGTTACAAATGATCGATCATATTAGTATTTTTATAAAGAGTGATGAAATAATTCTTTAAGCAAATGAAAGAAATTCAATACTCAGCAACAAGAAAGACTCATTGTTGGAGTATGATTTAAGTAATTCCCCAGCTCTCTTGGGAGATTGGTTCACACAAAATGAGTTTTCACATAGACCTCATTCCATAAATCATATCATGCCTGCGTGTCCAAGAAATCATGTGCCTATTTAAAATAAATTGAAAGTATTTCAGAGGATAAAAATCAATCGCCTTGACCAGGAGTCGAACCTGGATCTCTTGATGTCTGGCCAAGTGCACTAGCCAGTTAAGCTATCAAAGTGTCTTTTTTAACTCTAAAATCCCATACAAACAATGCCTCACCTTACCTCTAACAAGTTTGTACATATGTCATGCATGTATGTTCGAGATATCATATTCCCATTAAAAAAATTGAAAATATCCATGCTTTTACCACAAGACAAAGAAAGGAGGTGCATGTGATACCGCAGTCCACATCTTTATTCAAAAAAAGGACTCCTTTATGCCGGCATAATAAATTTTAATCATTTGCCAGTTGTCATCATTTAAGATGACACCTTGAGTCAGAGGTTAAAATCTAGATTACGATCGTTTTTAATTAGAATTGTTTTTATGATCTAAATGAATATTTTCCATCAACAAATGACAAGCTGTGTACAATTTTATTAAGATCATTACTCAAATATATTTTGCATGATAATCAATTTTTCTTTGATTTCCAGAGTAATGAATTATTTTATGGTAAATATAATGGGTGTTTGAGTGATTACTAGTCACTTTAAACAATAAAAGAGACAAATGGTAACACTTACAACAGCCATAGCAACAGAGAAATTGGGTCGCAGTTGGTAATCAGCCCATGGTTGGGATGCTCCAACCGAATCTTTATAGATGCAGCGACGGTTCACCAGCTTGGAGTTGATTGTGCTACCAAATTCTTCATCTTTCTCCCCAATCCAGAAATGCTTCTCAAAATTGTCTCTAATCTTTGAGGCCCAGTCTTCAAAGGTCCAAAATGTTCTACCACCTTCAAGCAACAATTAAACAATGTTTTTTCATACCAGCTTCAGATTAGTAAACCAGAATCTCATATATAATGAACAATTACATCATGGATGAGAAAATAGAGCACGTACATACTTGTAAATATTAAAGTGAAATCAACTCTTAGTTCCATAATTGAATCATGGATTAATCCCTATTGACATAACTCAGAAATGAGAGCTTGAATCATGAAATAAATGCACCACTCACCATCCAAATCATTTATCCTCTGGACACCATTGTGTGGATAGAGACCTCGCTTGTTCATCTCCGACAGCCATTGAACAACTGCAGCACTGAGCCCCACAAGTTCAATGGCACTGCCATCACGAGGAGTGGCTGGCTTCCCACGATTGCCAGCCTTCTCGCTTGAGCCCATCTTGTCCATCCACGTGCCACAGTTGTGTTCATTGCCACCATACACAAACCCTGCAAAGGTTGGTAGGACTAGATTTAAAGGGTGCCCTCACAGGGAAGATCATTTATCAACTTATCACACAACCTATACATATCAGTAAAATTAATTTAAAGTAGCTAATAATTACTATATTTTGAGGGTGGATTATGAATACAGTGGACTAACTAATGAACATAGGTACTGAATTTAAATATACAAGGAACGTAGCTACGGTCGTGAATCAATGTAAACAAAAAATGCCAAGACTGTAAACTTGATTGGCACTAATATAAGAAAACAAAAAAAACGTGATTACGATTCACAAGAGTGACAGTTATTTTGTAACACACCCTAGTGATCGAATGGTTTTAAGTTTATTTTATTATTTATTATTTTTATTATTTATTTTGGCTTTTGTGTGTTTTTTTCCTTTTCTTTCTCGTCACTTACTGCCAATCAAGTTTATGGTCTCGGCGTTTGTTGTTTACATAGGTATTGAAGGTATTTGTGACTCTCCATGAAACAGTTCAGATGGCCCAGACAATTTTAAAAACCTCAGACCTTACTTGGTGGCCCTGGTGGTGGCAGAGTAACGCCCTCACCTACTGATCCAGAGAGAGAGATTCAGTTCCTGCCAAGGTGGGTTTTTTCTCCACCACCTAGGACAGTGGTTCTCAACCTTTCTTATCTTCCATATTTCCTCCTAATAGAGTAGTTTAGTGACTCCCAATCAACAAACAATGACACAGAGCCCAGAATTTTCCATATTCAGCCACCATGTGCAGTGCTTTTATTGAGTGAGCTAGTGCATTCATAGCATCAAAGTTGCCAGTGGCCTCTCCAAGGTTTAACGATCATGAATTCCTCTTCCTGAATGTTCTCCTCTGATGAAAGCCAGGGAGAAATTTCCCATTTCATCTTGTAGAGCTTAATTCCAGAGAGAGTTCATCATTCAGCTCTTCCCTGGTTTAGTGCAGCATTACTAAACATACATCTCACATCATCCACTAGCCATTGGGTAAAAGACTGTTTATCTTTGGTTTCTCTTAGCAAGACAATATAATTTTTTGTCCCCTGGTAACCCTATATGACCGGGTGCCCATACAATTACAATTTTAATTTCTCACTTTTGCAGAATGAAGAGACTTGTACTTCTGGGATATCTTGGGCAAAAGGATGAAATGACATGCTACTGCCAAAGACCTGTATCATACTCATGGGGTCAGTGATTATATATTTATCATTTTTAGATGGAACCAATACTGATCTAATGAAGTCTTCGGACTAATTTCATTTCTCACAAAGCTATATGGTTAAACCGTAACAATTATTTCTTCCATTTTTTCCAAAAAAATTTAGTAGTACTTTAGGGATATTATCTAATCTCTAAGCCTTGTTCATTTCCATTTCCTTTTAATGCATTTCCAGTTTTGCTATTGTGTACTCTTATACCTAAGCTAACCTCATCTACTTTCTTATTCTTTTTGTCAAAACTTGCCGACCAAACATTTTTACTTTAGAAAGAAATAAGCGCTTTGTGATTTCCACACTTTTAATATAAAATGCCCGGTTTCTGCTGTTATGCCATCATCAGGTCTGACCTGATGATGGCATAACAGCCGAAACCGGTCGTTTTATATTAAAAGTGTGGAAGTCACAAAGTGCTTATTTCTTTCTAAATATGACGTCCTTCCACAAAATAAAAGCTTCTACTTTTGATTTAATCAAAAATTTTTACCCTACAATTCTTCTATGCATCCTTTGTCTCTCCTGAATTAATAGTTTCCCTGTGGTATTTCTGATATTGTGCCTGAACTTCCCCATTTTAATTTCACATTCCTGTGCAGCACACTCATTTCACCCTTAATCTGCTCCCCATATTCATGTACTGTCCTTTCCACTAGATTTTTTTCACCCTGTTAATTTCTCACCTTAGTTTATTATATAGGGATTTGTACTTTCTTCTTCCTAATTCTGCATTTACAATCTTCCATTTCCTTCCCTTCCAAGCCATTTCTATGGTAATCCATGGTTTCTCTCCTATTTACGGTCCTTGTTGTTTCATTTTGATTTCATTATTCCATTTTTTAAAGATATTCCCATATTTCTTCTATTGTTCCCTTCATTTATCCTCATCTAAAAATTTTTTAATAGATTCCTGGGATCTCTCCATTTTTTCCCAAGTTAAAGTTTCAACATTCCTTACAGTCCCACACTTCTTCCCTATTATTTTGAATTTGATAATGTGTACATATGCACAATAATACCATCAAAATCTGTATCCACTCCTAGAAAACTGAGAAAATTGATGACACTGCTCCTAAATCTACACTTAACAACGTATTAATATTGCTCATTTCTATTGTAACAAAATATTACCTATTAAAACTCATAAAAAAAATCATATAAATGACAATACAATAATTATAATAATAATAAATACACAAATAACTTCCCATATGCCTATCAAATACTAGTGTTGCCACCAACTGACACAAAACCAAATAATTTATAATTCGATAAGAACACCGCCACATTAATAGCGATCATGCAGGACCAAGAATTATAGTAGCGGAAGTATAAAACAGATCACCTGTTTCCAGGTTGACACCAATTTCAATGTTGAATCCAAGGTCGGACATGTGGGCATCTATTGTACGGCCTGCCCCACGCTCCCGGAACTTGAGCCCTTGGAAGTGGACATTCAGGGCCTCCTGCATGACTTCGCACAGGGGCATTTCCTAAAATAAGCCAAATGAGAGATGACCATCAGTGAGGACTCTTATCTTGATGCCATAATACTAGAGTTGGAATAAAGATGTTTTAAGATCTTCTGACCCTGACAGGGCTACACCTTGATTGACTGGTTTACATTAAAAAAAGCAAAATATACTGTAATCATTCAAGGACCAATGTTCCCAAGGAATGATGCACTCATATACAAGAACAAAGGATAGATACTTCATTATAAATAGAGTATATTATCCAATGGTAATTGATTATCAGGAGAGAGGCACATTGAATGTTGATTATACATAAAGAATTGAATGTTATTTCATGCAATCATCCCTTGAGGTAGTAGTGAATAGAAACAACAACTAAAAGAGTACTGAATCTAACTTCAAACTCACAACAGGAAACATAGAATTAAACTTAGGGATGAAACTGAGAAATACACAATCTTGAAAGCACTCAAATAGTAGGCATTATTATGAGTGATCAATTCAGTATCGGCTCTAAGCAATTACGTATTAATACAGCATATCAGCTCTCTGCCAGGTGCAGGCATACTGACTGCATCTGGTGCTAGCCAATAGTTACTCTTTCTCAATAGTTAGCCTTTGGCCTGCATGATGCATGCATCACTGCACTTAAAGGTAAACCCAAGTTGGCTGCAGCACTGAATCCTTGCTCAATCCCTCTTCACCTTGGCACTGCTAGAATCCGGGTCTGCAATGGGTGGAGAGTCATCCGTTGGGAATATCCGTGACACAACTTCCTGCAAGATTGTCTCCCCACTCGGAACATCCTCCACATAATTACGGATTGCATACAGCCACCACCAGATGGCATCACGGCAGTTGAAACGGGCATGCGTTCCCTTATCCAGCAGATTTGGTATCAGGCCATGTCGCAGGCAACTGGCATACCCAAGAATGTGATACCTATGCCAAGGGGAGAGGAGGAAATGGTCAAAAGACCTGAGCTGCCATCTTAAAACAAATATTTAAAATGGATAAATGAGAATTGACGAAAGTTTTGCTCGTTACCAAGAACTCATTATTTGACATTTTTTTCATAAGATCATATGTGTGAGAGCAAACCTCCTCTGTTTAAAGCATGTACATGACATTGATTTCCACTCTTAAGAACCTAAAGAGGCAGCACATGACCAGTAATATTTACTTTTAATTAGCAGTAATTATGATTGGCAGGATAGCCTAGTGAGTTAAGCTTTCAGCTACTGACTGGAGGGTCTCTAGACACATCCCAGAAAATACATATTGACAACCACATCTTAAGTGATTTCCTGGTAAATAGAACTGCATGGGAAACTAAATGATGGCTCAAGGAAGGATATTGGCTGAAGAATGAATGAACAACTACATGTGTAAACTCTAACCCTTAGGGCTCAGCTTAGAGTGAGCCCAAACCCTTAACTTTTGAAACCAACTTTGAGTTAATTAGTGTATCGAGGATAATGCCTATGAGTAAGAATTACATAAAAAGTAATTTATAGGCATCAAATAATAAATCTGGAAATCTAACTAGCAAAAGATCATTAAATGAGACATCTTCACCTAAGCCAAGTAACATAGCAAACAGTGTTGATAAATACAAGTTGTCATAATACTTTTAGGGGAGGAAACCAATGACTTCAGAGTAATTTAAAACAGAATTTGAAGCAGAAATGATGAAGGAACCCAGCGCATTATTTATCACAAAAATTTGTTCTTGTTAGGGAATTGCTGGAGTTAAAATCAATATCGAAATAATATTCTGAACAATATGTTTCACAAAAGAAAATCAATGCATTGATGAAGAAAATTCTCTTTCATAGACAAATAAAAATAGTTTTTAATTCACGTTGCAGGGGTTGAAAGTTCACTGGAAAACTGTGATGAAGCTGAAAGATTGGGGATTCACAATTTGGATATGAAGTAATTCTGAGTGCAAGAGAATGTGAATGGCTAAAACTTCTCTCCAATGTTTCGTTAGTTCAAAGTGTAAGAGGAGGCAAACAAAAGTAAGGATGAGAGGTACCGCACCTGGCATCATCGTGACGTCCTGTGAGCAGCAGCAGTCCTCTCAGCGAGATAAATGTATCACGTCCCCAGTTTCGCATGTACCCTGTCGAGAAATGGGGAAGGCCTGCAGAGAGTGTTGCACATGCCTGCTCCTCCACCTGCTCTTCCTTCTTCCTCTCAGCTTCTGCCTCGCTTGGAGCCTTGTGCACAACCTTGTGCTTTGGGGGAAGTGGGGGAGAGATCCTTGGGGAGAGCAGGGGCAGAGGGGCCGACTTCACAAGTCCACAGCACTGCACCGAACCCATCCCTAGTCCACGGACAAATGTCGACCCATCTTGCACAAATCTGGAAAGTAAGAAAGTAATGAAAGAACTGGTGGTACTGCAAAAACAAAATTATTCTTAAATCTTCACGATGTGGTAAGCATTGAAGGGCACACAGCAACAAGGCACCAAAAAGATAACAACTTGCAATGGCACCCACCATAATCTGTGAGCACATCTCAACAAGTAAATTTTAACCAATTAATTTAATTAATAATGAGTTAAATGCATTATGTGGAATATAATGTCTGCTCTCATGGTAATTTTGAATTTTTGAGAGCTCTGCAGATCTCAGAATGAATTATTCTTCATTTATCCATCAAAAACTCTCCCCAAACCTCAAAAAATCTCTCATTCATTGACCACATTCATGAGGCCAATCAACTACTTTGGAAGACTCTTTGGTAAAATGTTCATCTGGAACTAAAGGAACCCTTCATTCAGATTACAAAGAGGGGAATACTAAAGAGAACATACGACGGAAAAGAAATGAAAAATGGATGAATGGAAAATAGCAACATGAAATGCCAGGACATTTCTCAGAGGGGACAGACTAGAGAACCTGAAGATGGAAACGAAAAGGTTGAAGGTTTAAATGTTACCGGAGTCAGACTTTGTGATTGCTAAACAATTGGGATATTTGGAGTAATGATTTTAGAATAATACATATAGGAACCAAAGAAACTAACACAGAATGAACAGGGGTATAAATCACCTTAAGCAAAAGTTACAGGAGAAAAAGTCAAGGGATACATATAATACAGCATAATAGAAGAAGAATTACAAACTATAAAGGAAGTTATGAAAGATATTATGGGAGGGGAATGTAACATGAGATTTAAAAATGAAAATACAAAGGGAATGTTGAAGTCAGAGAGAGAGAGTCAGAACCCCATGGCATGCTCAAGTGGAGGTAGATAGATCTCTTATTCCTTATTTCCTCACCTTGACATAAGTGACCATGACCTTTCGAGGAGGCACCTATGGACAAATGTGAGAAGGGCATCAAAATAGCATGGGACGAGATAGCGAGGGATGTCCTTGAGGGGCACGACAGCCTCCTTCAGCCATTGGGCCAGCTCCTTGGTGCCCTCGTCCTTCTTTAGGCGCTGCCACACATAGTCTTTTCTCATTCAAACGTTGGGGCAGAGCAAATGGAATGAGAGACAGATTAATGAGTTGGCATTTAGAGCTGCTAACATTATTATGTGGCAAAACCTAAACAGAGAGTTCTTCTGAACACTCGGCACTTCCTGTCTGAATAACAACCTAGACAAAAAATTAGGTCTCATTTTCCATCCCTACGAAATAAAATTTTTATTAGGTTTATGAATATTAATATTTTTAAATACAGCAGGAATAATACTGTTTAATAGTATCTAATAACTTTTTCTTTGGACAAAGAAAGCTTGTCTCAAGTCAATGGTCTCAGGATCAACCTTGTGAGATCACATTTTCAGGACAAAGTGAATAACTTTCTGATTTTCACAAAAAACTGTAATGTGATATGATAGGTTTCACCACATAGGAGACATCTTTAGGTATAATTTTACTACAGTATATGGAGGTGGGTATTTTTAGAATACAAAGAAAGATAGGGTGCAGGGAAGAAAGCTGTGAAGGTGCCACTTCCAGGAGTAAAGGGAGGTAGACGAGTGGAGGACAATAGAAGGAGGGAGGGAGAGGGAAGAAGGCTAACTGGGTAGGAGTGGACGTCAGAAAAATGAGTGATAGCATTGTGGGAGACTTTGGGGGGTTGAAGGGAATAAATTTAGATTCAGAAGAGTGTAGTGAAGGGGGAGAGTTGAAAAGGGAGTGAATGGGCCTCAGAGGAGTGGGGGGAGGGGAGAATTAATGTAGTGTATTTGTACACAGTGAGTCGGAAAAAAATTGAACTATGACCTATGCACCAAAAAATTATCCATTAAACATTGAAATCAAATGAAAACTGATATATTACCTGCACTTATTGCTGGTATTTATATTTTTGATTGGTTATATTTTGAGCACCAATATATATAATTCCCCCTCTCTTCAGGTCCCTTCTCAACTATATTCATATAAAAAGGGTAATAATCATGCTGAAGTTGAAATCTGGGTCAGGTTTGCAATAATAGCTCATAATCGTAGAGGGACACAAATGCTTTCATTTAATTATTTTTTTAATTCACAAAGTAAGAAAGTGAAAAGTTTGGTAGTATATGTCTATCTCGTTTGATAGAAGTATCATTGCCATTTTTTTGTCACACTTATTATTGTGGATCACAAACTTAAATGACTATGGATAAATCATAAAAAAACCTTCAAATATGTCAAAAAGAATAATTTATTAATACAAAGTCATGACTCTGATAAATCGGATTCAAACACTTAATCATGACTTGGAAAGCCTAAATATACCTAAAAACTAACATTGCACCAAGCTAAATATTTTATAAAACCTTGTATTTGTGGTCATAAAAGATTACCGGGACAACATTCTTTCATTTCACAAAATGAAAAGTTGGGCAGGTTACCACATTACTGCTCATAAGTCATCCATAAATGAACTGAATAATGGACAATGGGCAATGACCTTTCTCCTGAAGAAAGAGAGTGTTATGGTCAAGAATGATGCCAGGATATAGTAAGCAGGCTTGAGCTGCAGAAAGAGGGTACCTCTGCTTACCTATCATCCAGTTGCCATCCCTCATGTTCCCACACATAGGATGGCCAAGGTCATTCTGGGGTCGAATCACACTCAGGAGGGAGATGAATCCTGAAAAAAAGGAGACAGGAAGTCTGGATGTGTTGGATATACCCACCCATGAAAATGCAACCACAATATCTCAGAACCATGGTCATTATGAAATAATTTGTTGTCTTAGGTGTGACTTCATGGAATCAACTTAACATAATGAAAGTTGATCACCAAACACATTAACACATGGGGTTGTTCAACAGCCTATGTGGGAAATACAAAATACTACATACACAGCATATAATGAATAATCACTTTTTACTTCTTCGTGTAATGTAATAGTAAATTATGAATACTGTTTACTTTAATCATATGATTCCTAAGGCAGCAAATTTCATCAGAGGTGATAATAGCTATTATCTTTCAAAAGATGTCACTAGTGAAAGGAGCATGTCACCAATGACCTCTAATTCAGTCATGTTTTTTATAAGTAATTAGGGCCACTTGTATAATGGAAAGAGGGAGGCTGCAATTCATGCCATTTACATACACATACATTTATTGTACACATAAGCAGTCAATATTACAATGAAATCAGTGTTATGGCTAAAATCAAAGCTGATATCCCAATCCCTACTTCAGGTGCTTTGTGGAGAGCACTTTGAGTAAGAACATTGTCCGTTGGATGGAACATTTAGCTGCAGACCCATGGGTGCCTTTTGTTATTAGAGTAGGCTAATGCCAATGCCAGGTTGCTCTCCACCCTTCCTCCTCCTCTCCCATCCATCCCCAATGCTACAAATTATCTCGGCTGTCGGTTGCTTCACCTAAATCTACTACTTCCACTACTTACTCAAATCAAAGTAAATCCACTCATTTTCTTGAAGGTTGAACTTTAAATTAAAAAGTATTATGGCTTATTAATATAACCTAATATTTTACCTAAGTAGTTCAGTTCTTATATGTTAGAGATGTTCAAGGTCAACACTCCAGAGGTATTAATGATATACATTACAATGTAAGAACTGCAGAATTGTAAGAAGGGTTTTAAAAGGTGGATCGAAGGAAATGGGCATAAACTCATTTAATAATTGACCTCTATCATTGAAAGAAAGAGAAAAATTTGATTGTTTTAAGGGAAACTTTAGGAAATATTTGCAAAAAGAAATGTTCTATTCTGTGAAATAATATTTAAATACTATGTAGTAGTACCTGCTGCAAATTTTTTACATATTTCTCTGTAGCTTATGACTTCTCAAACACATATGGATGAGCCCTATATTATGTGCAATTGACCATCTTTGTTGCATTGTGTCCAGATCGTCTCACAAGAATAAATGTTATCACACAACAACATACCATGTAAAGAAATTGTATATACCATGGTACATCCATGGTGATGCATATTCAATTTTTTTCAAGAAAAGGTGTACATTTACCTTTTTCCAGCTAATAGTAGCATATAACTACGGTAAATTTTCAAATTCCTCACAATTGCATTACATACTTCTTCACTTAAATAACTGCCCTATGAGATTTATCAACCATAAGGAGCCCTATTAGAGGGGTGAGAAAATCAAAGATCCATGGTATGTACATGCATTGCAGTGAATACATGCACTGCAACACAAACAAACATTTTCCATGAATGCAGCTCTCTCTTTACCTTGCAATCCACAGTAAACCATGGGGCCAAAGTTGGGAATGTCATAAGCTCCACCTCCCCACCCTTCGTCCCTCTCCTCTTGGTCACAGCGGTACAAGGCACGGTTCAAATCAACCAGCTTCATCCTATTCACGACTTCCGTCAATGCCTTTGCGCCCTCCCCACTTGCATTCATCAAGCTGCTCAGCTTGGCAAGTGAGTCCTGCACCTTCTGGTACAAGGACACTCTGTGATGGAGAGAGAATATGAGTACAAATAATGACAGTTGAGTCAGAATATCAAAGTGGTACATGATTTAGTTGTGCTCTGATTTAATCTTATATCAGAAATATAAATGCGAATGCAAAACTGATAAGAACTCAGGAATTTTTCTCGGGTTTCCCACCGGGTCAGGTTGATGAAGTGTACCGACATTTTGAAGGCTGATTCTGCCATCGTCTTCAGGGTGAAGACGATGGCAGAGTCAGCCTTCGAAACGTCGGTGCACTTCATCAACCTGACCCGGAGGGAAACCCGAGAAAAATTCCTGAATACCATACGCCGGGAAAACCTGAGATCCTTCATTACTGATAAGAACTCTTTCAGATTGAGGAAGAGTAGTGGAATTTTATAAGTCCCTTTTCAATATTTGTATTTTGAAAAATTTCAAGGAATTTTATTTTTTACTATAGATAAAAAAAATTCCAATTAATGACAATTCACACACTAAATGCTTTAATAAAAAATTATTTAGAGGAAAATATATATGAATTTCCTTGTTAAAGAAAACCTCATATATATGTATGCATATGCATGTGTGTACCAACTGAGAGAAATACAAATATGAGTACATAGATTGAGATTCAACATGAAGATATAATACATGATGAATGAGATTAGAGACTGCAAGATTCATCTTTGTACATATAATTCACCACTAATAGTTAGAATTAATTGAAAGTTATTCACAAATTGCTATGAAGGAAGGTGCATGGGTCTTTCAATAAGTCCTTAGAAAATAGAAAAACAAGTTATTTTTGGTATATTTTAAAATTATTTTTTATCATAATCTCTTTTTATCTTGGTACATTTTTCCCTGAATATTTTCACCTGTTTTAAGCCATCCATGAAGTGGGATTTCAGAAGGTTCCCAAAATAGCCATCTGTGTTGGTAATGACCTAGGTAAACACAAATTGTTTTCCATCCAGCTATTTTTTTCAAGTTTGGAAATGAAAAAATGTCACTGGGGATTCAAACCTAGATCCCTTGACGTCCAGTTGAGTGCTTTAGCCAGTTAAGCTAACTGTCCTCCTTACACTCAGAAATGTTGGGGGTGGTGTCAAAGGAGCAAGACGTTGTGACAAAATACCATATGTACAATGTCACAGGTATATGTAATTGTGCACATAGAGCCACGGTCCACGAGGTTAAAGCCAAATTTTAAACACTACCTTCGACAAAATCAAAGAAACTGCAGGAGCTCCGCAACAGTAACTTTTAGTTGAGTCATTCACTAATGTACTTTTGCAGTGTAAGAGGACACCTCGGTAGTTTAACTGGATAGAGCACTCAGCCAGACATCGAGGGATCTGGGTTTGAATCCCAGTCAAGGTGAATGATTTTTACCCTCTGAAAATTGTTGCATTGTAATGCCCATTAGCAGATGACTCCATTAATGGTGACTGTCACAACATTTCCTGCAGTTTCTTCAAAATTGTCACTGGGGGTCAAATATGGTGAATACAATGAATACTGCAATAATTCAAACCTTAATTCCATTATTTTCACCAACAGAACCGCACAGGCATGAACCCGTGCATTGCCTAAGTGGAATTTTTTGAGAATCAATTTAGATAATCCCAAAAAACCATAGCCATCATCTTGCTGACCGATTTTACCACCTTCACCTTCTTTGGAGCCAGATTGCCTTTAGAAACACACGCTTTGACTATTTCTCTGGTGGGCAGTAATGTATGTATGCATGTCTCATCCACAGTTATGTATCGATGCAAAAACTCATCAGAATTAGGACAGAAAAGTGCCAAATGAGCCTCCTGATCAACCAAATGAGTGCGCTTATTCTCCATCGAGAGCAAATGTACCCACCCATCTTGCCGAGATTTTTTTCACCCAATTTTTTGGCAAAATTGAAAACAATGTACCCTGTGATACAAAAACATTTTGTTTCAACTATTTCGTGAACTTTGAATTTCCAATCACTAAAAACCATATCGTGAATTTAATCAGTCATTTTGGAGGAAGTCACTTCCATTGGATGTCCTGAAAATTGTTATTTGTGGATGTACGGCCACGTTAAAACCCAATTGTAAACAGTTGCAAACAGGAGCAGATGTGCAATGAACTTCATCCAACTTGGCTTTGATTTGTTTCGGTGTCAATTCTTTTAAATAGAAGTGTTTAATCACTTAATGAAACTCATTTTTTTTCATTTACCGAATAAACAAAAGTTTGTCGTTTTGACTACAAAATGGACCACAAAAATAAAACCAAGTGATGATGCTGCTGAAACTTTAATAGCAGTCTAGTGAGAGATGAGGCTGACTGAAAGCAAACCGGTTCCGATACTAAAAGCGCCATCTCTTAGATTTCCTAAGGATTTATTGAAGGGGTCACATAGTAATAGAAGCCTTGGCAGTTTAATTGGCAGTAGGGAAATTCAAGTCCAAATCTACGTTCTAAATTTTTGGAACTTGACTATTATCTAAAGAACTTCAATGCCCGGAGCCATGAACATTCACGTGCATTGCATAAGCATCACACCAACCTGATGGCAACCACAGAGCCTGGCTGGAAGTGTTGGGTGAAGTCCACAGTCGTCATCCCACCCTCGTGCGCACCTTCACGCTCCTCGAGGAACTTGGATGCATGGAGTGGGATGTCCTCCTGGATATCTACCTCATAGTCGCACAGACCACCTATCCATGATGGGTCCTTCTTGAAACCCTCGTAGTGATGGAATCTCGAGCCTCCCGATCTGAAAAAAAGAAAGGAGAACAAATCAGTTACACAGTTCACAGTCTTCGCACTTCTTCAACACAATATGATGCTGACAGGAAATTAGCATTGTTAAAATAAATGAATGTCCAAAAGCCTTTTCATATTCCTTTCTCTTACCCACTAACCTAATATGAACTTCAGCATCCCACCACCTCTGAGTATCTCCACAACTTACTTTTCCAAATTTCATCCATTAATTTCCACTCTTCTCCCATCAAATCCAAAAAAAGTCTTCTTAACTGTTCAACTTATTTTCCCAATTTTTCCCTACACCCACACCTCAAAATCCTCTAACCTTTGCTCGAATTCTCTTGATTAAAAAACAAAGTTTTGAATTCACATGGCTGGTGCCGCTATCCTACATATTGAAGTTTAAAACATGCTCTATCTTTTCTTAGTTAATTAATTTTATAACTAACAATTTAGTCCTTTCAAAACATTTTGTAACAAACTATTGCATGTAACTAATCATGCACACAAGTAGATGAAGCACTCTTATCTTGAGAGGTTTAGGGCTTCTTAAAAACATTCAAAACATCTATTCCCAGTACTACTTTTGAGGTCTAACAACACCTAATGCGGCTCCCAAGCTGCTATACATTATTGGATCCAAAATTGGATTCCTGTATGCATACTGAAAATCCATATTCAATAAACATTTGAATGCTTTAAGAAAAACTACGAAGGCAGCTTGCAGTTTATAAAAATTTGGAAATGAAATAATATTAATTAACTATTTAGTTTAAGAAAAAAACTTTTGATAAGTTTTCATAAGTATGGTTCCTAATTGCAAAAATATTCATGCTTTTCAATTTTTTTATACGTATCCTAAGTGTGAACTGAGGCACATTTTAAAGAGTCAAAATTTCATAATGGAAACCTTTCTAAACTATTGACATAGCCAGCGACAGAGGGGGTTAGGGATGAAGTTGAAAATAAGTTACCAAACTGGTCTTACATTTACAAGAAGGAAATTTTCATACGTGCATGAAGTAATGTCTTAATCTAGTGGTTAATGGATTAATCTAGTGATGTGACTGTAGCCACATGCTAA
Organism: Hetaerina titia; assembly: GCA_037158775.1. Lineage (NCBI taxonomy): Eukaryota > Metazoa > Arthropoda > Insecta > Odonata > Calopterygidae > Hetaerina > Hetaerina titia. The sequence goes on from CM073769.1 coordinate 3,951,384, forward strand.
CACAAGGATATCTCCAGTTTCAAAGCCTTCACTGGGGCATGGATTCTGCATAGCAATTCCCCAAGATCTAAATGATAAGGGAAGTTCTGTCAAGTTCCCAAGCATTCTCATGCCAAGAAAAGTGTTGTCAGAGAGAAAAAATGTAGTCAGATTACTTTTGTCATTTTCAGAAAAATAAGCTTTATTTTTGGGAGACCTGGAATTTGGCACACCCAAGTGAGCTGCAAAATAAAAATGCTTTCAGAGCCACTGGTAACTAACTGTATTACCACAAGAAATTCTAAGCAACACATTTGGCTACAAAGCTTGTGTTATTTCTTTTGCCAAAATCTGCCTTTTTGTGTGAGCCATTCACAATTTTGCTCCCCAATGCCTCATCCTGACATGCCACAGGAGACAATAATGTCCTCTGCGACTCTCCCTTGTTTCTACACTCATGTGTTTAGCATATAAACATTTAGAACCAGGGAACACTTTTGTTTTTACATCCACTCCAGTGTCAGGCATATATGAATCTCTTTAATTCCTCTGGGGAAAGTTTATCAATATTTGAACAGGCCACATAGTTGTGAAATGCAATAATTATCACCAAGAAGTACTCATGAATTGCAATGAGCAGTGAATATGAAATTATGAAACTGGCTCTTCAAGAACTCTAGATTAGAGCACTCACTTGCTTGACTTGTGCACCACAGCTGCTTCAAGTGTGACTCTGTCCACTGTGCCCTCGACCCTGAGTGGAGCAAGGCGCGAGGCATCCCTCATGCAAGCGGCATCCTTTGAGAAGGCACTGTGCGCAATAAGGACCACAGAGCGATGCGTTCTGGGACAGTGCCGCGTCACAGCTACCACATCTGGATCCACTTGATCCACATACACCTATGAAAGAGAATGTGAAAGCACGGCCCATACAAGTCGGAAAGATGCCATTTGGCTTTTATTCCATTAAGCACATGGGAATCAATCACTTCTAAATGAGGAATTTCTAACAAGGAACTCATTAGAATTTTCATAGCAATTAGTTGGCTCAAAGTTGATTCAATTACTTTCTTCAGCGAATATTGTTTAATGGATTCCCTACAATGCATTGAGTATATATATATATATATTCATTCAAATTGAAATAGAGATAAGGAAAATGGTAAAGGAACACATATAAAGGACAAACACAACAGAGGTGGGGATGGCGGATGTGAGCAGATCACGAATGTAAAAATATTTTCCTCGACCGGGACTTGAACACCGGATCTCTCCACTTGCCGGGCGGATGCTCTAAACCACCTAAGCTATCGAGGAAGAGTACTTTTACATTGAAATCTGCGATCTTATAAAGCGCCAAAGTGCTCCGAATCATTGCCCAGAAGATGGCGTTAGGGAGCTGTTACACCCACCAAAGGAGAAATTGACAAACACAAGAGGAGAATGGACAGTAGGTTAGCAAGCATACAACATCATAAAGGATAGGAACGGTGCGTTTCATGGCACGCATAGCCAGAAGAAGAGACGAGCCACATTGGCCAAATACACATTCAAACACGAAATACCGCCATATGGCGAATAAATATTCATTCAAATTGAAATAGAGATAAGGAAAATGGTAAAGGAACACATATAAAGGACAAACACAACAGAGGTGGGGATCTCTATTTCAATATATATATATCTCTATATCAATATATATCTCTATTTCAATATATATATCTCTATATCAATATATATATCTCTATTTCAATATATATATATCTATATCAATATATATCTCTATTTCAATTTGAATGAATATTTATTCGCCATATGGCGGTATTTCGTGTTTGAATGTGTGTATATATATATATATATATATATATATATATATATATATATATATACACACTTTTTTGGAAAACCCACAAACGTGTAATGTAAATTCACTGATAGTCATAACAAACACAGAAACCAAAACACAAAAGAGGAAAAACTCACTGGTTCTCGAATTTTCGGTGGTCCAACCACCTTTCTCAAGAGGAATTAGGAACAGAACTCAACAGAACAGTTCTGTTCCTAATTCCTCTTGAGAAAGGTGGTTGGACCACCGAAAATTCGAGAACCAGTGAGTTTTTCCTCTTTTGTGTTTTGGTTTCTGTGTTTGTTATGACTATCAGTATATATATATATATATTAGCAAAAACTGGATATTTCATTTTGTCAATTAAGAACAGCTGACTGAAGGGTTCATTATATTATATTTGTCACTCTTGTATGTGCTACCAATGGTGACCTTTGTTGACCATATTTAAATAGATATTAAAGAAGTGTTATTTTTTTTCTCGCTGGTAGTTAGATGTTGTCTCCTCACAGAACTGAAATGATGAGCATATTCCTTAAAAAATTGTATAGAAGGTCGTTTACATTGATTGCTACCTAAGTTAAGCAAGGATTATTTGAGTATAACCCAATTTTTGCCAAAACTTTAGCCTCAACAAAGAGCATATTGAGCCCTGGTATTTACAAGATATGTTCTATTGTGGTTGAAGTCACCTAATAGCTTGCTTCAGGTTCTCTTTTGTGCCCCCTCAACTTGATTTTAATTGGTTTGTCAAATGTAGATTGAGCTACAGGTAAAATGATTCTCTTACGTGCGCATCTTCTTATGTTGGGAATTAGCATCTTTCACAGATGGCAGCAGAGCTCTATTTTTCAGGCTCAATATACAAACTCCTGACTGGGTTCATCATTCATAATTCATTACCACAGTATAAAAATTAAATTTCATTAACTTTAAAATGAGATGACACCAAATATGAACTCTTTTTCCGGGTAAATTGTATAACTTGATTTTAGATGCTTTGATGATGTTCACATGTTCTAAGATAATTTTTAGCAATTTCACATTCACATATTTGAACTCATGGCAATTATGTTTATTTAAAATTTACAAGATTTCATAAAATTTACTTTACCTGATTAAATCCTGATTTTCCAAGTTCAAAATGAAGCTTATTGAGAGCTCTCTTAGCCGCAATTATCCCAGAGTGAATATTAACAAATTGAGAACTTGTAATCTGCACACCATCAAACCACTCAGAATACTGCCGTGCTTCATTTACCACATGGATCTGAAAGTAAGTGATGTCATATATATGTGCTACAATGGCAATATTTTAACATGGATTACATTTTAACAGACTCACTAAAATTTGCACCCTTTACTTTATAAAAGGTAACAAGCCCACATTTTTAATAAAATGGGGGAATACAACTTTATATACTTCACACTTTCAGGCTTCACTTCGTGGAATTGTTTGATATCCATATTAAAAGAGTTTGTATTTCCCACAGACTCTGTCTTTGTCAGACTTTGTTTGACACAAAAGTCTGTGGAAAATTACAAACTCTTTTAATATGGAAATCAACTTTGATTATTATTATTTTAGTTTATTAAATTGTTGTTCTAGATTATAACTACATATATTATGAAGCATACATTATCAATTATTTACTCTAAAAAAATTCTGAATGACATATGTTTGGAGGTAAAAGGGTAGATGTCAAGGAAATTGAGGTGGGAAGATGGTTAGACATGGATCACTGGCTGAAGCTCAAGCATCCTTTATACTCAAAGCTAACTATGTAAATGAATACATAGACCTAAATGCCAATGAGATGAGCCAAACTGTACTTGAAAAAAACGTCCTTACTAAATCCACTAATTTCAAACAAGAAATGATACTACTTTAAGACTTGTAATTTTACTTATGCTTCAATCTTTTAATTTCACTTACGCACCAATGTTTTGGTAGTTAATAGTGCAAATCTAAATGCTTTCTCATTATTTAACTCTCTGTGCTCACTAGTCATCCCTTGGGTAGCCTCATCAGCTGATTAGTGTACTATCCCAACTCACATGGTGAGGAACAATTTCATCATAGCCACGATTGGACCCAGAGGCACATGAAGCTGATGAAACAAGTGCAGCCGAAGGTAGGAGGTCATAGGGTGATCGCATCTCCACAGGGCTGGGGTTGTCATGGGTGACATCGAGGAAGAGGGCGTGAGCAATGGCTGGCATCAACGGTCGGGTCATTGAGAGTGTGAAGGCTCCAACTGGCTCACCACCATATCGATAGACAAGCCGGCCAAGCTCGTGGGGATCCCATGCAGACATCGCCTCTAAGGGGGAGAGGAATGAAAGGTGACCATCATGACAGAATGATTTTCTATCAATGCAAGAAGGTCTGAATTGTAAACTAACAAATTAAAAACAGTCACACCTAAAGTGTGATAATGAATAAATTAATGTAAATCATAAAATACACCAGTCAGTCCTAAAATATTTAAATATATTAGTCCCAGGGGAATCTAATATGACTCTTACACAAATACATTATAATGTTATAATCCCTAATATTTCACTTGTACAAATGATGTACCAGTCATCTAGTACACATGTAGCCATTTTCTCAATGGCATAGGAATGATCAATTTAAGAGTGGCATTTTTCTCATTCTGCCCAAAAGAATGGACTGGATTAATTGGCCAATATGCAACTGGATTTACAAACAAAATATAAAGAAAATTTTGAATGTGGCATATCTTAGGGTACCTATGGACATCCAATACATATATGTTATTTCCAGAAATTCCTGCTCTGATATATTATCATGCTTGTTTGATCCCATTTTAAATTTTTTTTCTCAAGAGTAGAACATTGGCTACTACATGCAGAGCAATGGGTTTTAAATCTAGATTAAGCCTTTGGACCATCCCATCTAAAGTCCAAGCAGTGGAATTTTCTAACTACAAGCTCAGTGGAAACTGAATGATAGCACAGCAAAAGAAACCAGCACATCTACCCTGAGGGTGTGAATTTTACATGCCATAGGGATAATTTCAAGGTGACCTTTACACCTGCCTCTAAAAATCAACCTTCAAGTTGAGGTCTGTGCACACAGAACTAAAATCTGGGTTTTAAAACCAAATACAGAACCGATATCAAATTAACCTTGTTTACATATGCATCATCATCAAAAAGGTTCCAATTCATTTTAATGGTTTTTTTTCTCTAGGACTTAGAACCAAAATTATTTTAAGCATACATTCATATTCCAATTGTAGTTTTAATCTTTTCATATGGTTCACTTAAAATGGCTACTGAAAGGGCAAAATATCCACTAACAATAAGAACAGGAATCCACAGTTGCAGTCACAATTTGTATTAAATTGCTACACCAATTCTATATACTTCCCTTGTTAGTCTCCTTGACACCTGCTTACCTTTAGCCCTTATAATTCTCTGGCACCTTTGCATTGCCTCCAAATCCTGTAACCATCATTTCCCATTTCCCTTCCTTTACTCTATTCTGTCATGATTCTAATCGCTGTCAATCATGATATACAAAGCTTATTACACAAGACATGGCAGTGGCAATAGACAACTTGTGAAAGACAAATACATATATTTACAAAAGTACATTTAAGGTAGAAAATTGGCCGCTCACTTTTATAAAGTCATTCTCTTTCTTCACAGTTTTAGATGATTTATTAGCTCTACCCTAAAAGCAATTGACATCTTAAACTGAATATTTGCTTCCATCGTATTAATGCTAGATATAGGTCTTGTTTAAAGGGTGCTTTGTACAGTTCATTTCCTATTTTTTTGTGGTTCGCCAACATGTTCTTATAGCTGAACAAAATTAAAAACAAAGCCGTTATGAAATAAAGGTCAAATATTTGGTATCTCATTGATAAAGATGACATAATGTGCATTTGTTGTTCTCTTAAGTGCATAATTTATGGATATAAATAAGCCATTGCTTTTATCAAGGTATTACTAGGGAGAAACAAAAAATAAAAAGTTCACCCCATGTACATATTAAAGCTGCTTCAAGACTGTCAAAATAATTCAGTGAGAATTTGCTTTTGGGGTCATTAAAATTTCCATGCTGAAATCCATTCATATCTTTTATTCAATTAAAAACCAATTGTCTGACACATTAAAAAAGCCTTAATTGCCAGTGCTGGCATAAGAACTGGTAAAATATTGAAAACATGCAATTACAACGTATCAGCCAAGACTTGATGCCATGTGAATGAGCATTTTAATCCCTCCATTTGACAATTTTACATCTCACTACATTATTTTGTCAGCTCTGTGACCAATACAGCAAAAATCTTTACTTAAAGAAAGTACTTACCTCGAATGAGAGAGGTGATGCCGAGCCTATTCACAAAAATATTGTCCTTTTGGTCTGAGTTGGTGAATAACTCTGCCACAACGTAGAGGTCTGGTCTTATTCTCCTTGCTGCATCAAGTAAGTACTGGAAGAAAATGATAAATAAACACCCAGTGACCATATATTCAAAAAATAATACTTAAGCTTCATTACAGAAAATCTGTTCTCTTTCAATGCCCTCATATTCCCAGAATTCCAATGCCTTGCCATCACAAAGCTTCAAAAGAAAAGATTAGAGGCGACATGGATTGAATCTGTCACCACTCACTCATAAATTGAACCCTCATTATTTTTATTAGCCACTGGTCATTAGACAATGTGCTTCTCTTACTTTTGATTTTTGAGTGGGTCATAGAATAGATCCCTGAGCCCCAATAAGTTCATTTAAAAGCAGCTAGAAGTGTAATTACATATAAATTTATAACTACAAGTTAAAGAAGTGTTGTCATGACAGCTAATAAAATAAGGAATTTAAGGTGGAAAGGGGAGACAAATTTTGAACAGGGCAAACACTTATAGGAAAAGAATGACAGGAAATAGAATCTCTTGCATATGGAGATATAAGGAGATTTTAAGGACACTGTGCTACTAAATATCAAAAGAGATGTTAGCAATTGACTTTATATTAGTTAAGGAAATTAATTCTGCCAATTTCCACAAGAGCACTCATGCTTGAAGACTGTGGAAATGAAATCAAATTTGCTAGCTTTGAGAAATGAACATAAGTTGATAAATAAATTTATTTTTAATTAAAAAAAATCAAGGAAGAGGTCAGGAAGTTGTCAGAATTTATTTCAAAAAGTCAAAAACAATATGCTGATTTACTTGGTCGAAAGGTCGATGTAAGCAAGAAAGAGCAGGAATTGCACCTCACATTTCAAAAACTACAAGTCAGAACCCTCCCATGGACTACAACCTTGTCGTGGTGGAAGGGCTTGTGTGTTTCGATGACCCCTAGAGCTGTGCTGGCGAGAGTAAATATAATTGCTCCTGGTAGGGTCACCCATGCCAGATAGGTTGAAGGTTAGGAGCCAAACGAAAGGTAGTCCACGCAGCGTCTGTTCCTCAGTGAGGCGGCTGCAATGGCGTCTGACCCCAGTGGGGCGGCCATTAAGTGATGGTGTCACGTTAAAAACACTATTGAGGAAGGCAACAGGAAACCACCTCAATTATCATTCCCAAGAATGTAATGATGGGCACTATTGAGAATATGAGTCCTGGCAACTATGGGACTCGGCCCAAGCAGCCATGTGTCGTGCCCAGCAGCGGGAGAGGCAAGGCTTCCGCGGTCGTCATCCCACGAAACCCTTGCAGGGAAGAAATAACAGCAGCAGGACAGAAGACGCAGAAGAAGACGAAAGTAGTTATAGGAACATGGAACGTCAGGACAATGTTGAGTAGAGGCAAATTAGAAAATATTAAGCGAGAGATGGAAAGAGGTAATATAGATGTTTTAGGTCTATGCGAGGTGAGATGGAAGGATAGCGGGGATTACTGGAGTGACAATTATAGAGTGATATACAGCGGCGGGGAAGAGAGCCAACGAGGGGTTGCCGTAATATTAAAAAAAAGGGTAGGAAGAAGCGTAGTCAACATAGAGCAAGCAACTGATAGAATTTAATCGTAGAGATTAAAGCAGAGCCGACGAACTTGGTCATTGTTCAGGTATACATACCAACAAGCAACCACAAGGAGGAAGAAGTCGATAGGATGTACGATGAGTTAGAGGATATAATCACGTGTGTTCCTGCAGGAAAACATTTCATAGTGATGGGGGATTGGAATGCGACAGTAGGCGAAGGAAGAGAGGGTGGTGAGGTGGGGGACTATGGGTTAGGCCCGAGGAATGAACGTGGGCGGAAAGCAATTGAATTCTGCAGGAGATAGCGGTTAGTCATCACCAACACATGGTTTAGACACCACAAAAGGCGTAGGTATACATGGAAAATGCCAGGTGACTCAGAAAGGTATCAGTTAGATTATATTATGGTTAGGCACAGGTTTAGGAGCAATGTGATAAATTCCCACAGTTTCCCAGGAGCAGATGCGGACTCTGACCACAATTTAGTTTTTATGAAATGTAACGTCCGTTTCAAGAAGATAAGGCAAGGACGGCGGGTTAGGAAATGGAATGTAGAAGCATTAAATGGATTAATGAGGAAGGAGTATCAGCAGGCTGTAGAGAAAATGATGGATGACGGTAAAGAACTGAGTACTATTGAAGAAAAATGGGAATGTATCAAGCAAGGGATATCTGAAGCCGCAAAGGACACTATAGGAACCATTAACGGGAAAAGGATAAGGAAACCATGGGGTAACGGATGAGATGATTGCAAAGATGGATGAGGGAAGAAGATGGAAAAATGGAAACACAGAGTTTGGCAAAAGGAAGTAAAAGAGTTAAACAATAAATTGAGAAGGACCACAAATAAAGCAAAAGAAGAATGGTGGAAAACTCAATGCAAGGAAATGGAAAGTTTACAGAAGAAGGGTGAAATTGGTGCTCTATACAGCAAGGTTAAGTTATTATTGGGAAGTAAGAATGCAAGATCTGTGCTAACAGTGAAAGATAAGTGGGGTAAGATAATAGTTGAACCAGGAAAAATCTAAGAGAGATGGAAGGAGTATATAGCAACACTGTATGGTAAAGAACTTAGGCCGACAAGGTTAGACATAGAAAAGGAACATGATGTCGAAAAAGATAGCTTAGGTTCAGGCATACTCGACGATGAAATAGAAAGGGCATTAAAGGAGATGAAAGCAAACAAGGCCGTGGGGGTGGACAACATTCCTGTAGAACTGTTGAAATGTTTAGGAAAATGTGGGAAGAAGGACCTATATGGACTGATTCGTAGTATTTATGAGGAAGGAATCTGGCCGGAAGATTTTGTGAGATCGGTGTTAGTTCCTATTCTGAAAAAGGTAAAGGCTACATCATGTGAGGATTACAGAACAATAAGTTTGATATCCCACACCACTAAAGTTATTCCCAGGATCATCAACAAAAGGATAGAGAGTAAAGCAAATGATTACTTAGGGGATGATCAGTTTGGGTTTTGGAAAGGAAGAGGTACGCGTGATGCCATTGCAGTAATGAGATCACTAGTGGAGAGGAATATAGAATACAATCAGGACGTTTTTGCCTGTTTTGTAGATTTCGAAAAAGCATTTGATAGAGTGAATTGGGAAAAATTAATGCATGTATTGCAGAAAATAGGAATGGGTTGGAGGGACAGGAGACTGATCCGTAACCTGTACATGTCTCAGACTGCTCAGGTGCGAGTGGGGAACGGAGAGTCCGGATGGGCAGTGCTAGGAAGAGGTGTAAGGCAGGGTTGACCATTGTCACCGGTGCTGTTCAACGTATATGTGGAGGAAATAATTAAAGAGGCATGGGAAGAACTGGAGTAAGGAATGAAAGTCGGAGGGGAATTCGTAAAATTGGTTAGGTTTGCTGATGACCAAACATTAGTTGCTCAGTCCGCCAAGGGGTTGCAAGCATTGCTGAGTGAATTGGAGGTTCAGTGCGATAAATATGGGATGAGAATCAATATTAATAAAACAAAGGTTATGTGATTTTCCAGAAAGAAAAAGGCTAAGCTAAATATTAAAATAGGAGGGGAAAAAATACAGCAGGTAGAGCAGTTTACATATCTCGGAAGTGTTTTGGACCAATACAGTCAAAGTAGTAGGGACGTAAGGAGAAGATTTGCACTAGGAAAGGAGGCTTTCTCAAGGAGGAGGGAGATGATGACGGGGACGTTGAGTAGGGAGGTTAAGACAAGACTCGTAAAAACACTGATATGGAGCGTAGCTATGTACGGCACGGAAATGTGGTCACTGAAGCAGGAGGATAGACGTAGATTGGAGGCTTTTGAAAAGTGGGTATGGAGAAGAATGGAGAAGGTGAAATGGACCGAAAGGAAGACAAATGAGGAATGAAATGTTGGGCAAGCAAGGAAAGGGCAGGATGAGGATAGGGATGTTGGACGGGATGAAGGGTGGAAAGAAGTACAAAGAGATGAAGAGGGACCTGATGTAGATTAGGTTGCTGGATTGGGTTTTGTTTGTTTGGAGTTACAAAATGTTTATTTGATAGTTGTGTCCATCCAAAAACCTACCTTAACCAGTAGATTACCTAATAATAACCAGTCAGAAGTATGTAGATACATAGAGGTGACCAATATTTCTTAGTCATGTTGACAAAATCTAAATTCAAAGTGAAAACACAATGATTATGATTACTCATAAAAATAAAAATAGGATGTCATAGAACAAGCATGAACTAGTTTGTAACAGCTTTGCAGTCATATACTAATAAAATTCTGAAAGCTGCCCTTAGATGTGTACTATTAAATTTTATGTTTGGACAAGAAATAATGACAATGAATCATTTATATCAACATTTCTCCCTAATGCTAAAAAAAGCAGCTCATAAGTAAAAATGTCACCGGGTCCATTTGGTGAAATGTAATTTAGACATTTTAAATAAGAATTTTCAATTCCAAGAAAAATGATAAACTCCTTAATACTCAATAAAGGAAATGTCTGGCACATAAAGCAATCAAAGTTACCTATATCATTGCCATCTCCAGCAAAGTCACAATTTATCTTTTCTATGCTAGAAAAATGAGCAGAAATAGTTTGATTGTGGAAATTTTACTCAGGAAAATTCTATAGTAAACCCTTATGAAGGCAGAGAAGTTTTAAAGATCTTTGTTTAAATGATTACAATCAATAGTTAAAAAAATATATGTAATGAGTCATTATAAAAGATATCGAGTAAGTAAAAGAAATATAAACTTTATCCCAACCTCAGCTACTGGAATTGGTGTTGAGTGGCAATTGTCGAGTCTCACACCATGGAAGATACGTGCAGTTTGCTCAACATATTCCCGCATGTGTTGCCACAGATATGGACAGTCCTCAGGTTTATCACCATACCTGTAAGGACGCAATTACTTCCATAAATGTTAAAATAAATAAGGAGTGAGTAAAATAAGTAGTCTCCTTCTTTTCATAGAAAGTGAAAAATTTATTTTCAGATGTTTTAGACATGAGGCCAGCATTCGTAAGGTGACTGTTGTAGCAATATATGTATAAGGAGCACTCTAAGGGTCAAATACTTAGGGTGCCACCCCTATGACTGTGTTCTTTCAGCACTTCTATTTGATGGGTATGGTTGCCATGTACTGCATAGTGTTTATAGCATGAGATATTCATTAAATATGTCATATACCATATCTAGCCTACAATCTCTTTAATTATTCCTGCCCATAAATTTGAGATAATTTTAGATCACCGATGGTCTATTACACTCTAATATGTGCAATACTTTGCCATGTAATATGTACTTTTATATTTCAATAATTGCGGGTCGCGGTGGTCTAGTGGGTAGAGCGTTGGACTACTGATCGGAGGGTCCCAGGTTCGATTCCCGGGCAGAGGCACTTTGGGCACCTGCTGCTCCACCCAAGCTAGTTGATTTTTTGGGTACCAGATCTTCCTGGGAAACCATAACCGGCACAGGGAAAGGAACTGGCCCACCTACCCTGATGTATGATTATTCACACGCCGTCGGGCTTGGTACATGGGTGAGCTCTACCATCACCTACTAAACCGACCTTCGGGTTGATTACTGTGTTTATGGTTTATTTAAATAATTGAAAGGGAGAAAATAGGTCAGGGACAGTGTATGATACATTTAAAGAATATCAAATTCTATAGGTACAGATCACTGAAAGCATGGCACCTGTACACATAAACCAGAAGTACAAAGTCACAGGTGTGGCAACCTTGTCTTGGGGCATTACTGCAAAAATGAACTTCCACCATGAGGGGCTATGCAACCAGTTAAAATAGTGATGGTACTTAAGATCTCAATCAGATTTCAAAAGCCCCTGTGTGAAGGACTCAACAGGATTAGAGGCCAAGGATGGGGTCTCTAAAGCTAAACATGTGTGCTCACTTGCAAGGCTTGACCTTTCCACCCCCCTTACATAACTAGCCAAGGCCTGACTAAGTGTCACTCATTCAGGTCTACAAAAATCATACTACAATAGAAATCATTCATATACATTTCCCATAAGTTAATATCTGGTGCACGTTAAATAAGACCGAGTTCAATACTCACAAAAAAATTAGCATCAATTTCCCTCCATTTTTTTATAACCTTGACATAGTTAACTGATTTAGCTTGTCCAAAGATATTTGCTATATAAAGGTGTCGACAATATCATATCTGCACAGGAGACAGCATGAGAAGCAAATGAAATATTAGTGTTAGAATTATTTTGACTAGCAGATTGTAGGCAAAGCTTTAGCTAGCCAGTCCACCAAAGGATTGTGATTCTGTACCTATATACCTTGCATGAACAGAAACACTCAAGAATAACTTATTAATAAGAGGATTGGTGGGATGAAATAAAAATATCTAAATGGCAATTAGGAGTAGAATAAGAGAGAATTATAGAAGCAACATAAAAAAAAGAAAGCACTCTAGCATAATGAAGAAGTCGAGCTAACCTTAATTTGACACTGTCTCCCCATGCAATCAGTTCACGACGCAGATAAACATCTGAATCTGGAGCAGCAAAGTTTCGAAGGGGGTCGTCATTCATGACCCAACCATTGTGAGCCATGATCTGTGATGCCTGTGCAGAGTACATGAGCCTCTCTTCATCCTGCATTGTCCTAATGACTGAGGGATCCATGGGGATTTCTTTGAAGTACCTGGAATGCAACACATTGGCATATCATGAATTTCAGGTCGATTTGTTGAGAAATTTGTTACAGTCAGTGGTTTTGGGCATTTGGGGTGAAAAAACCTATGAATTAGAGCTAGGAACAGAGTAACCATATTAGGTCATACCATTTTTAACACAGAAAAGTCATTACTAGTCAATGCCATCTTGACAGAGAAACTTTTTTCAGACAACCCACATGTCCATGAAGATAAATGTCAATTGATATGATAAAGCTCTTGCCTTTAAAAGAATGGCAACCCAGAGCTTAACCCTTTCTATGATTTCATGACTGAGGTGACTGCAGCATGGAGGCAACTCTCCACACGGGCCATGAAATTACTTCCTGGAATATCCCTGGAATGTTATAAAGAATTTAATCGAGTGGTATTGTCTTTGTCACTGCATGCATCTGAAGGAGTGAACATGTGGAAACATTGAGTTTGAGCTGAAACTCTTGGAAGTACGCTCCCACCTCCTAGTAGTGGAGCTACTTGATTGGTTCCCAGCATATGTTAAGGACCAGTCTCTAACATATTGGAAAAGATAATAGTCGCTACCATGTGTAATTATGCAGGATACATTTGAATCAGGAGCCTTAGCTGTGGATATAATTGGTATTCTTGTTTGGATACATGGCTGCTCCCTCATAGTTATTATTTCACGAGTCATCACTATAACATCGGTTTGAAATTATCAATAGTAATTTTTTCAAAATTGTGTCATAGATTTTGGCATCCCCGTGAACCTTGGGGGGGTTTTTAGCATGTCATGATAAGAAAAGGGAAAGAGCTACAGACAGATAAACATCTGATTAAAATAATTTTTCACGGGATATCCATGCATGATACAATATTAGTTCTGATATTCCATCTTTCAGATGACACCACATGATGATAATGGTAATGATATTCATGATATCAAACTTTTAAACAGTATCAGAATATTGGCTAATGGAACACCATTGGATTGTGAAAATTATACATTTAGTCAGCCCTAATAATAATGATGTAAATAATTTATTTTTTGTCATAATGTTCCCCATCAATTAAAAAATTTACAAATTCAAAGAAATCATCATATTTCCAAAGTTAATGGCATATCCAAATTTTCATTCAAAGAGAGCCCAACCTGTAAGAGGAATACAAAGAGATTAGTTGATGGCACATGTGCCTGGCCAGGGAAGGCTTTTACCTGGGCACAAGAGGTGTTTTCTCTGAAACGCAGGCTTGCCTGGGCCCATCTGCACTAACAAAGTGGTAGCGAACATGGGCAATCACATTCTCCACAGCTGAAGAAATGTGGGACATTCCCTCGTCCCACGCACACCGATTGAGCTCCTCCAACCTTGCTCGGAATGCAGCAGTACAGCGCCTCAGGCGACTCTCCTCATCAAAGCAGTCTGACCTGCAACCAAACAAGCAATCAGGTGTAAATGGCACGCTAACAAAAAGAGTGGGCACTTTGACGGCTGTTAAATAATGATACCATCCATATCTTTAAGCAAAAATTCAGCAAAAACAGAGATGAGTGGAATAATTCTGAAGCTCGAACTTTGGAGCAATCAGTCCTTTCATTAGTATTCCAGATAAATTTCAAAATCTTGGAAATATTCTTAATTTAAAATAGCACTCTGGAAATATGTTTAAGAAGTATCTTGTAAATGACTGACCAATATTTAATTTCTTCTTCATTTGTACCCTATATACTGAAATCATCAGTGTTTACTTATTTAATTGCCTATGTTATATATTTGCTCAATTCTTTCTGTTTGTACTAATAGACATGCAGCATCATCATTCTTTCTTTTAAGTAAAGGCATCCTTTTCACCAAAAATCTTAGCCTTCTTCAACCTTTCAACAACTTTGGTTGAAAAACTTTGTTATCAGACAATAATTTTGAAGATATCAAATATAATAATGGGAGAAATTTCAAGAAACTGTAACAGTAACTTTAACGGGTAACTTAATTGGTTAAAGCACTCGGCCGGATATCGAGGGATCCGGGTTCGAATCCCGGTCAAGGCGAATGATTTTTACTCTCTGAAATGGTTGCATTATAATAATGGGAGGTTATTAAGCTTTTAGGAATATTTTATTGGAATCTAAACTTTTTTTAAACTTACAAGGGAAAATAAATAATGTTAAGTAAAGAATCTTGGAGAGAAATTTCAAGAAACTGTAACAGTAACTTTAACGGAGTCACCCGCTATGTGTGAAATGGTTGCATTATAATCTTGGAGAGTTTCTTCAGAAAATCTTTTGAATATTTCAAGAAGGAACAAACTAAATAAACAGGCAACTTTTGACTGAAATTTCCTATAATGTACTGATTGTTGTTTTTTGTTAATTTTTGAACTTTTCAACAATATACTATAAATTTAAGGAACAATAACAAATACATTCCTGGACTAAGTAAAACATCACATTTAAAAATAAGGTTAAAACAATGTGGAATTGGGAAAACTTTGCTTTACAATGATAAGATGCCTGAGGATATTTAAGGAACACATTTTATTCTCTCTGGAAGTGGGAAATATACTCAACAAATGCATCAAAGGATAAATAAAACAGTTTCTGGCGTAACTTGGTGGAAAATCTTCATACTGACTTTTAATAATAAAACCACTTTACCTGATGATGTTGTGTTATAACGAAACCTAGGTAGTAAAAATTAAAAAGTTTATGTGGAAAAGTAAAGTGGTTTTATTATTAAAAGTCAGCATCAAAGGATATATCGCTCAAAATAAAAAATGTCTGATGGTTAAACCAATAGCCTCTGGGCATGGAAGAACTGAAATTTCATCCAATTGTTTATGGCTAAACCTGATATTATTAGTACAAGAACAAGAGGCCTGGCAAAGTGACTTAGGCTTCTTCATATCCTGTGCCATCAGTTTGGTCACTTTTCAAAAGACAGTCTGCAAAGAACAAAAAACACTCCAAGTACCATGCATGATCAATCTTCATTGATTGGACAAAATTTGGACATAAGTATTAAAGGCAGAGCCTATGTTCTCTCTCTATCCCCCAATTAATATTTTCTAATTTCTCTGCCCTCAACATGGTCCAAACATTCCAAGTCCACATTTTAACTGGTTCAGTTCTCTTCTGTGTGCTCTCTAGTACTGCTTTCTTCTTTACAAGGATTATGTGAGATGATGATAATGGAAACCTACCTCCCCTGCTGATGGACACCAAACGCAGTCCCGTGGAACAAGTCTTGCAGTTGCCAGGAATCATTTTTTATTTTTTTTCAACATGTTTTCTTGGGATAAATAATTTGGGGGGTTCACGTTTAGTTAGTTAGTTTTGTTGGGGAGGCGACGGACAGCTTCTAAGGTCATTTGCACCATTAGGGATGGAAGGAAAAGAAGGGTGGAGAGAAACCTGGCATCAGTATTAGCCTACTCTTGTCGAAAGGCGCCAAGGGGTCTGAAGTTTAACGTTCCATCCAATGGATGTTGCACTCACTCAAAGTGCTCTCCACAAAGCACCTCAAGCAGGGATTGGGATACTAGTGGAAAACATTTGTCTCCAGGATTTGAACCCGGGCCTTCACGATGAGAAGCCTGTACATTAACCTCCTCACCATCCTGATCCCCAGGGGGTTCACATTGCCTTCCCCAATAAAAATAGTGTTTTTAGTGAGACACCATCACTCAATGGGTCCCCCACTTACACATTTTGCAACCACCTCACTGAGGAACAGATGCTGCACAGACCTTTCGTCTGGCTCCTACCCATTAACCTACCTGCTGGCATGGCTGACTCTACCAGGAGCAAATATCATTTCTACTACCAGCTTAAAATGATTCACTTTTCCCTCATCAGTTAACCAAGAAATTAAACATTCTGAGTAAAAAATCCTTAGAAGTTCAACAATCTTCAATAATTTTAGTTATCTTAAAAATTTCAACACCAACAAAAATATTTTTTCACTAAAACATATCTATATCTCTGTGTAGACTAAGATTTTGAACTGAAAAAGAAACTTCTCTACTTGGGCACAGTGACTTGACCTTCAAATGACCTTAAATACACCCATCAAGCCAAAAATAAATAAATGTCATTTTGTTTACCTTTTGAAATAAAGAAACTTTTATTTGCAATTTTGTTTCCTAAAATGTCTTGTTCCTGAGGTAGTAGCATTGGACAACTTAAAAGAATATCCTATACATGCAAACAAAATTTCATAAAGGAATGCAAGAATTTTTCTATGCATTAGTGATGTGATTCACTGTAAATCACATTTTTATCCTCACACTGCATTCAATTGTCACCACTGAATTGAAATTTTGTATTCACACTTCGATTTCTAGGCAAGTTGATTAAATTTGATTACAAATGTAATTCATGAATGTGTTTGTTTGAGGTCCATTTCTTAAAGCTACATGTCATTTAAGAATATTTATAGTTTTGAATGAACTTAGGTGTTCGGCTTCTTGGAAAGTTGATGACAAGCTACTTGTTGATAATACTTGTTTTTCAGAATCCTAAGGTTGCATAGGTCACCAGACCCATCTCTAAGGAAAACAATAATTATATTTCTTCTATAATTTTTTCAGCAAATTCTTCAATGTCAATTTATGGTTTTATCATGCACATATACAGAAAAATTGGCACATTACAGGGAACAATCTTACTGATTATTGACTCCAATCACTGCATCCTGGCAAGGGAGTTGTTTCTCCTGCACACTCAAAGATATAAGGTCAGGGAAAACAGGGACGGGGTTATCTGGAAACAATCTCCAATATCCAAGAACTCTTCTAATTACAGTCATGACTACATACTACCTTGATCAAAAAGTTCCCGGAATTTATTCAGAAAATTAAAAATACAAGTTTATTCATCTAAATCTATATTGTCCCCTTCAAAGTAATCCCCATCGACTGCAACACACTTATGCCAGCGCTTGATCCAATCCTCGAAACATTTTTTATATTCGGTTTTCGGTATGTCCATCAGTGCTTCCTGCGATTTTTCCATTACTTCCTCTCGGCTGCTAAAACGCGTTCCCCGTAATGGTTTTTTAACTCGATTGAACAGAAAGAAGTCACAGGGAGCCAAATCAGATGAATTCGGTGGCTGTTGGATGGTATTTGTTGCATTTTTCGTCAAAAAATTACGAATAATGATAGCACTGTGCGACGGTCTCGACGCACTGTGCGACGATTTCTGGTCTCTTTCGGCGAATTGCTTCACGCAAACGTCTCATAACGCCCAAATAATACTCTTTGTTTACTGTCTGGCCTTCTGGCAAAAATTCATGATGCACTACACCGTTGTAATCCATGAAAACCGTCAGCATTGCCTTCTTTTTTGACTGAAAACGACGTGGTTTTTTTGGTCTCGGCTCATTTGGTGAACGCCATTCACTTGCCTGATGTCTGGATTGCGTGTCGTACTCATAAACCCACGTCTCGTCTCCAGTAATGATCCTTTTGATGAATGTGGGATCGGATTCAGCCTCGCAAATCATGTCTTTTGCGACGTCAACACGGTCTCTTTTTTGCATGAAATTGAGGTCTTTTGGCACCAACTTTGCTGCTACACGACGGAAACCCAAATCATTAACCACAATGTCTTGGGCGGATCCATAGGCAATGTTCAAGTCCTCCGCTATTTCTCTGATGGTTAATTTGCGGTTATTGACCAACATTTCTTTTACTTTATCAATTTTTTCACCGACTTTCGATGTCGATGGTCTGCCACTGCGTTCATCATCTTCGATTGACTCACGACCACTTCTGAACCGCTCGTGCCACTGGTAAACGACCGTTTTTTTTAGAGAATCGATGCCGAAACACTTTTCCAACATTTCCAACGTCCGTGCGCCACTAAATCTGTTTTTTACGCAAAATTTAATACAAGTTCGTTGTTGCAAATTTAAATCCATTTCTGCAATTGTAAAAAATCGCCAACACACACAGAGATAGATGTACTCTTGGCTACGTAACTTTTGCAAATGTCAAATTATGACACTAAGATTTAAAGGGAATATCAACAACAGATGTACCAATTTAACAAAAAAACAGAACTCAAATCGGAACGATGGGAGCGCCACACGGTGGTTATTCCGGGAACTTTTTGTTCAAGGTAGTAAATGAAAGGGATATTTACTCATCATTATTTTCAGATAACTTTCTGTAGTAATATCTACAGATGTATGAAATATGCTGTACATAGATGAGTACTCACTGAATTACATCTGCCCCTATGAAAGTGTCCCTATATCACATATAAAAAAAATGAACTGCTCATAGGAAACTCTACTACTAACACAAGTATTAATATTCCCTCACGCAGAAGTGATTTTAAAATTTCAATACAAGATGCATATATAGTACTCTATTTACTTTAAATCCATTAGACATGGAAACTCCCTCTTACCGGTACACATTGAAGAGGAGGAGGGCCTGCTCCATATCTACGGTTGACTGCAGCCTTTGGAATTTTGGATCCTGAGTGATTTTCAGTTGCTCTGGTTTTCCAGAGGTCGACTCAATGGGAGCAGGGGCAACCCTTTCACTCGCCAACTTGGAGAACTCAGCCACAAGGGCCGGCACATTGATCATTCGTAGCTCGGGTATCCTCACCTTGGGGAGGCAGAAGCCATGCAGCACTGTCCTCAGGGCCTGAATTTGAGGGGGTGGGTATTTTAACATAGCCATTGCGTAAGAGGTACTTTGTCAGACAACAAGTACAACCATTAAACAAATGATGAGAAAAAATTAAATGGGCTTTCAATAGAAAAAACATTCCAGTAAAGCAAAAGGGAACGTACTACGGCTGAATGAATGCAATGAATACAAATTACCCAAAGCCGTACTCTTGGGGGCACTAGTTAGGGGACACGGGGGAGGGTGCAAAGAATAAGGATAACAAAACTGCACACACTCTCCAACTCCGGTATTTGCAGTGCAAATTGACCGTTGCACGTCACAAACACACACGCACTCAGGGTTTACGGGGGAAAAACCCCTCGCCAGGGACCACACACTCAGACAAGGCAAACAAAACCACACGCACTCCTTCACTCCGGTATTTGCAGTGCAAATTGACCATTGCAAGTCACAAACACACACGCACTCAGGGTTTACGGGGGAAAAAACCCCTCGCCAGGGACCACACACTCAGACAAGGCAAACAAAACCACACGCACTCCTTCACTCCGGTATATGCAGTACAAATTGACCGTCGCAAGTCGCAAACACACACGCACTCAGGGTTTACGGGGGAAAAAACCCCTTCTCTACCACGGGGGAAAAAACCTCTTCAGAGAAGCATGCAGAGAAGCCCTTCTCTGAAGAGGCCTGCTTGGCAGGCGAAACACCTGGTGTCAGGTTTTTCGGCACTATTTTTTTCCCCACGTACACTGCATCACAGTGTACTTCCCTTTCCGTATTCCTAGTCTGTGTGAAGGGTCCCTGCCGTTGGGTTATATTCCCCGTAAACCCTGAGTGCGTGTGTGTTTGCGACTTGCGACGGTCAATTTGTACTGCATATACCGGAGTGAAGGAGTGCGTGTGGTTTTGTTTGCCTTGTCTGAGTGCGTGGTCCCTGGCGAGGGGTTTTTTCCCCCGTAAACCCTGAGTGCGTGTGTGTTTGCGACTTGCGACGGTCAATTTGTACTGCATATACCGGAGTGAAGGAGTGCGTGTGGTTTTGTTTGCCTTGTCTGAGTGTGTGGTCCCTGGCGAGGGGTTTTTTCCCCCGTAAACCCTGAGTGCGTGTGTGTTTGTGACTTGCAACGGTCAATTTGCACTGCAAAATACCGGAGTGAAGGAGTGCGTGTGGTTTTGTTTGCCTTGTCTGAGTGTGTGGTCCCTGGCGAGGGGTTTTTTCCCCCATAAACCCTGAGTGCGTGTGTGTTTGTGACTTGCAACGGTCAATTTGCACTGCAAAATACCGGAGTGAAGGAGTGCGTGTGGTTTTGTTTGCCTTGTCTGAGTGTGTGGTCCCTGGCGAGGGGTTTTTTCCCCCGTAAACCCTGAGTGCGTGTGTGTTTGTGACTTGCAACGGTCAATTTGCACTGCAAATACCGGAGTGAGAGAGTGTGTGCAGTTTTGTTATCCTTATTCTTTGCACCCTCCCCCGTGTCCCCTAACTAGTGCCCCCAAGAGTATGGCTTTGGGTAATTTGTATTCATTGAAAACATTCCAGTTTTGAGATTATATTAATTGACCAATAACATAATAAAGATAGCAATTAGAAATAAGCTAAAATCATGTTTGTCTACTTTATCTGCCTTCAGCAATGTAGGAAATGTTTTTGGTATTTTCTGTGTAGCATACAAGTGTTGATTGTATTTATATAACTAAAAATGAAATAAATTATAAAACTGAAAAATCACAACTGGTGAAATAAGTTGTTTTCGTTATTCATTTTCATTCATACATCGGAGGAAGAATTTTAATATACGTTGTAATTAAAATGCCTGTCATTATTGTAATGTAATGACAAAATCCTCAGTTCTGCCATCAAAGAAATGATTACAGAGGATGAGCATAAATATAGTCACACTTAAAAAGTATCATAACTACCTGCATCCTTTCCACATTTCCTTTGTAAGTACACTGGGAAAACTACACTTGCTAATATTTTATGTATGATTGTGAATTTCCACACTATTAAACCTCTTCAACAATATCAAAATGTTTGCAACCTCTAGGTTTAAAATAAATTTTTTAAACCATAGTAAACCGAAAATTAACTCTTCACTCCCTTTGAATAAATGAAGGTACCTAACTCAAATGAATATAAAAATACTTCGAAATCTTAATCCTAGGCTGAAAACAAGAAAAATAAAACAGCTGACAAAGAGAAAGCTCTAAATGAAGTACCAAAATACTCTTCAAAATGTTCACCTAACTAGGTATTTGTAATAATAATAATTACTACAACAGCAACTCTATGTACACCACAGTATGGAAATGCAGACCACCACCAGCCAATCCTCATGATGTAGCTGGTGATGGCTTTTGGCCAGCCAACAGTAGAAATCTGCAAATGTGTTGTTTTTCCTAGTATGCATGGTGATCTTGGCTCAGGAAAATCATGTAAAGCCATTCAAAATCACTTTGTTCGGGACAATAGTTGAGGGGGAGAGTAAATGAAAGATTCAAAAAGGGAGCGCTCAAATGGATTGGACTGAGGACCTAAGGGGAAACCTTACAAGCGAGACTGCCAGTGAGCCTTTTTACGGGGAGCGCTTAGCAGGAGTTCACTATTTTCGGTGAGAGGTACATCTGAATGACATATCCATCTCTTTTGGCAAAACATGCGAGATTATGCCAAACTACTGCATGAGATAACAACTTTCGCAAAACAAAACATCAGAGGAGTACACCACTGCCCAACCCTTCTTCCCTAAAAATGTCAACCATTCCACCTCCTGATATGTGACACCTTCAATTGTTTATATTTCATTGGCTAACAACCTTTCACAAGAGAATTGTTAAATTTCTGTTGTTCTTGGACCATGTCATGAGTTTGCTCAACCTCTTCTCCCATAGTTTCTTGGAATTCGTCAAGTTAAAACACCCCAATTGTTTAAAGTTGGCTTTAACCTTGTGGACTGTGGTGCTTCGTGCATGACTATGAATGCCTGTGACATTTCATGTACGGTATTTCATCACAACATTTTGTTCCTTTAAAGTCCTCAAAATCTTGGAGTGTAAGAGGATGCCTTGGTGGGTTAACTGGCTGCAGCACTTACCCGAACATTAAGGAATCCAAGTTCGAATCCTGACCAAAGCAAATGATTTTTACACTCTAAAATTGTTGCATTATTATACACATTTATCAGATGACTCCATTAAAAGTTACTGTCGCAGCATCTCCCACAGTTTCTTGGAATTTCCCTTAATAATGCTTTCTTGTATGCTTGGGATTGTGTTAGATTGATTTGCAACACTCATCATGGATCAAAGAAGTTCAATTCAGGCAGACAAAACTTTGTGCATAGCATCCAGCATTTCATTGTCTATCCTATTCTAAAATCAGATTGCATCAATTGGTTCAAGCAAGCTGAATAATGAGTTTTTGGCACATATTTTTGCAAATACTTATTCCCCCCATTCCAGAAAGCCTTCAAAATATGGAGAGAGTCACATGTGATGTTTTTCACTTGGCCTTTTTTTGGAGGCCCAAGGAGTCCTTTAAAAATGGAAAATTTTTGCTACCTTCCCGATATTATTTTGAGTTTTCATATGGAAACCTTGAATCAATCTTCCAGAGCAATCCACCCATTGCTGAAAAACACATGTTATCCAACTACAGGAATGTAAGACTACTATAATATTATGGCACTCTGCAAACCTATCATTCATGCTTCTTGCAAACTGAAAAATTATTTTGGTTTGGCTCTTCTTATAATATCCTGCTTTTCCTGAATTTCTTATGGCCTTATTTCTCATTTAATTTGTACCATCTGTATTTGTGCACAGTCAACTTATTTTTAGCGCTTTTCTCCATACCAATTTTAGTCCTCTAAAGATATAATTTTTCCCTGTTTGAATCCAAATGCATTTAAGATATAAGCTTAATCTCTCATTCAAAAATGAACAACACATTATTCATAGATTTTCCTGAAGACAAAAATAGAGTGGTTTTACAGTCAACAGAGCCTATCTTTCCTTTTTAATGAATAATTATATAACTCCACAAATAGGATATAAATTAATTATAATTTGGAACTATAGGCAACCTTGAAAGTCTCAAACCTGTGAGAAGGCTGCCATTAGAGATTTCAATGCATTGTTTCATAAAAAACTTAATCTATGACACATATAAAACTATAAATAAAAATGTGGTGCCTTTATATCAGTACAATAAGGATTTCATCTTCAACTTTTATCATAATGACATTTTTAGCTGCATTTTACATGTCATTGGTCCATTATATGAAGGGTTATAGGATCTATCAAGCAGGATAAAATTTCTTAATTGACGGTGTCAAATATCTGAGAAATATTCAGGGAATTCAGGATCTTTCAGTGAGCAATGTTGCAAGCTTTCCAGTTATATTTTGAAAAAAAAAAGGTTTATGGCCTCAAGGGAGCATCTTCCTTTGACATTTCACCAATTTTTTTTACACTAAAATAGAATAATTGTTACAATTAAGAAAAAGGAATTAATGATGAAGATGAAGGTCAAGGAGGGATGTTGAAAGTGTGGCAAACCATGACATTAGCTGTGTCACATAGGTCAAAAGCATGAATTGAACATTAATCATGAAGCATAATACATGAACAAACCTTGGACATGAACTTTTAAGTTCATATTAATTATTAGGATAATTATAAAGCAGTATAATTTTAATACGGTTGGTGCTGTAAATGTGGAATGTATCATTGAGACTTATTGATAAAACAATTTGGTGAATGGGAAAGAAAGGTGGGGACCTCACCGCAAGATGCTCCTCAGTGTGGATGTTTGGTGGTACTCCTGATGATGCCCAGTCTCCAGCAGCAATCTCAGCTCCGAGTTTGGCAAGGAGGGCATCGAGGAGGTAGGCAGAGCGCAAGTGGGGTGAGTTGCAGAGATTGTACGTGCATTCTGGATGCTGCCTCAGCCAAGCACTCTCATTAGCCGAGTGGTTGAGCACTATGTCGCACACACTCAAAACCTTGCGTTATGAGGAATAAGAGACAAGTGGAGTAGCAGCACAACACACAATGCTCATTTGATGTGCAGGGGTGTATGGAATTTATTATGGCAGACACACGTTTCACTCTTGGAGATAAATAAAGCTCAATGAGCACAATTATTCATGAAACTAAATGCCTCCTCATTTGCTTCCTCTAGAGAGCTTCAATATTTGAATGCTAACAAAACAGCAATAAGAAATAATAAGCAAAGTTGTGAGATTTTAGCAATGGAATATGAATAAATTAGCATAATTATCATTACAAGGCCATTTAAATAATTAAAATGTTATAGTTAGGACTCCCGAATCAGCCCTCTTTTAGCATAATTCTACAGCACCATTCATGAGTGGCTGCTCACCTTTCACCAATTTATAGGTATTACCACATTAGATTAGTGGAGACTTTGAATGTCATTATCACACCAATGTAATATATACTGACTTAAGTAACATATGAGATTGAGTTACCCATGTGTTACTTAAATCCAAATTAAATTCTATAGGTAATTAAATCAGACTTTTAAGTTGTTTTGACTTATCCGAAAACACAGTCTCTTATTGTCCAAGCTAATCATAATTTCTCTTATCCCTTTCCCTGCCCTTCTGGCATACTACAGGATAGCCAATTTGATCCATTGTTGTTTTGTCTTTTTATAAATGACTTTAGTGAAATGTTGTGTGATGCAACTATCTTGATTTTTGTGGGTGACTTAATATTTTTCAATTACTTCATTACACAACCCTTGTGCTGCAGTGGAAAATTGATTAATTAGAGCAAAAGGTTCATGCTAATGACTTAATATTTAGCATATAAAAATGCAGACAGAGTTCTTCCACTTCCTAATTCTATGAGAGTGGAGAAAAATTCCTAATACAAAAGTAAATGGGACAATAAGCTGCGGACCCCTTAACGTCTCATCCGATGGACGGTGTACTCACTCAAAGTGCTCTCCACAAAGGAGCACCTCAAGTAGGGATCAGAATACCAATGAAAAAGATGCTATGAGTGGGAAACTAACATGCTAGCCACTGCACCATCTTGATCCCCAAAATATTAAGTAGATTCACACAATAGAGTCAGCCCTGATAGAAGTAACATTAAATGGTTCAATGACTTTTCGTTACAGCTGTTGTAGTGGTCAAATTTATAGATCCTAAACAAAAATGTCACACAGGAATCAGCATAACCATGCCATACCATACCTTCCATTCCTCTTTCATTTTGACTACCAGTGCCTCGATATCATCAAAGGACACTTTCTTTTCTGGTGTACTGAAAACTGGATTCAGTCCCAGCTGATCACTGAGGCTGTATGCTGAATTTGAGCCTCCAAGTTTCTGTAGTGAGAAGAAAACTTTAATTACTATTTTTTCCAATTTCCTGTAAGATTTAGTAGAAAGAGCAATTGAATTAAAAAATACATTGAAAACAAAACACAGTAAAAAGTCTCACAAAAAACATTATTCAACTTCGATTTTTGTTAGTCTGCTTACATATTCAAATTAATAATTGAAGTATCTTTGCATACTCATAATGACTGTTTGTCCATTTCCTCTAAGCCCTCACAAATTTACAGAGTAAGAGGATGCCTTGGTATCTTAGCTTGCTATGACTCTTGTCAGAAATCAATGGATCCTGGTTCAAATCCTGATATAGTCAAATTATTTTTGCAATGTGGAAGTCTCACATTAGCGTATATATTGGTGGATGCCTCCATCAAAGGTAATATAATAATATATTTTATTTGTCCAGTATATTATTGTGCATAAAAAATATATGTACAAGAGGCACCTTAAAAAAGAGAAATGAAACAAATATAAAATTTGTTCAGAATAACGTCACAAAATATTAAACACATTCACATTCAACTAATTCACTTGGAACAATTAATGGACTTGTCCCCCATAAATTATTTGACAGAATAATACATTTTCAAAAATAAATATACTTTTCCACTTGGCCTTAAAAAAATAAATACTCATGCAGTTTAGAAGTAAAGTGAGAAGTCTGTTATACAACCGTGTGTCTATCTTATGAGGTCCTAGTTTCATGTCATCTGTCCTGACTGACTGGTATTCCAAGCAGTTTCTTTTAAGTGTGACCGTTCAGATGACAATTTAATTAGACTGGATGAAATTGTAATTTAACTAAACTAAAGTTGATTAAATTATGGCTTTCAAGAAGTATTTCCATTTTCATTTGTAAATTTTTTAGGTGCCATCATACTGGTGGGCATACATGAGACCTATTTAGCCTTCATCATAGGGGTGATGGGGGTGAGGGACTGGAGGAAGGGAGGAAGGAAGGGTCAAGCCCTGATGCCATCTCACCTGGATTGGAGTGAAATGAACCATATTATAGCCTGACTCAGCAGAGACTTTTAGCTTTGCCTCCCAGGAGGAGAATGGACCTAGGCATTTGGAGAGTACTGTCTGGCACTGAATGCAGTCCAGTGCAAGATGCTCCTCTTGCCCCTCTACACCCACACGCAACACTGGGTCCACCAGGAAGAACCCTGAGCCATTGGAACTTAGATCCTTGCTGTAATATCAAATTAATGATGAAATTGCATTTTAGTATCATGAAATACCTTCAGACTCATGTTTTGGTTTATAAACTCATAATTATATCAAAAATCTGTCTTCTGCTTGAAGTTTAGTTTGATTGGTTTGGTTAGTTTGTTTTCGAGCTTAATTATTTATAATGCTATTTTCACAATTGAATGATATTTTGTTAGAAAGTAGTATTAAGTATTATTTTTTGCATTAGGGATTGTGAGTTCATTCTTTATTGCCACAATCAAGTCTATTTTTTATTCCTATTCCCCTGTAGTTATGTGGAAGCCACTTCCTACTCAAGCTTCCAGGGGTAAATTAGGGAAATGGGGAAGTTGTTGAAGGGGATGTATTGGAGATTCATAGTTATTTCAGGGTTTCCAATATTATTACCATGCCAATTTAGGGTGGGTGATACTTGCTAGATCAGTTTGCACATCATGCCATGTGGAATTCTAATCTTGTCTAATTTTATTGAGGTGCCTTAATAAATGTAATTCAAACCACCATTTTGAGATGATCATGATTAAAAAAATGTGCTACTAAAAAATAAGATCCAACAATTAGAAATCGATTTTAGGATTAGATGCTGCAAAAGCTAAAGTATATTGGGTCAGGTAATGGAATTAGAAAATCAGAGGACAAATACAACATCCCAAAGCAGGGTAGGACTACAAAATAATGCCATGGCTTGGAATGAAGGGCCCTTTCTCAAAGTGACTAGCCAATTTACAAGTGCTTGCAGTTTGCACAAACACTGACTTCTAATGTGATTGACCCTGATACAATACTTATCAAATCTATATTTCACCAGATAAAAAGGTTTCAAAACATTTGTGGAGTTTTCATAAACTGTCTTGAAACTTTGAGAGGGGATTACTTTACAAAATCCAAGGGTTTTTCATTATGGTATTTACATATCCACATCACTGGATATCTTGGAGCAAACATTTTATATGACAGGGATTTTTTGGCTGCTAATGCAATACAGTTACAGGACCAATGGAAACTTTAGAAAATATGGGGTCTCATTAATTTCAGTTTTCTTTTCTGCTCAGCGCTATTCCCCATAAATAGATTGTCATAGTTGTCTCAATATCATTGAGTGAATTAGTACTTCTATAAAAACCTTTGAATGTAAATATATATGAAATTAATAAATTTTGAAGAGAATGGAAATATGTAGAAGACATTTATGCACATTCCTCCAGCCTCACCTTCCATCATGGGTGAAGTAGTAATGAAACGACCCGGCCTGGGAAAGCAAGATCTCAGCATAAATGGCCGTACCATCCGTGGCACTTGACATGACCCCATCAGATGTATTTGGGGTGGCATCTGTGGCATGGCTATCTGTTTTCCACTGCAGTATGTGGTATGTGTGCCGATCAAATTCCTTGGGATCTTGGTTGGTCGATCCTGGGTGGTTGACGTAGATGGTGACCCGTCGACCCAAGAGGGAGGCCCCAAGCCGGAACTGGAGCACCCAGCCTGTAGGGAAGAGGTGACACAAGCTGACTCATCAGCTCCATGGAATGAACCATATCCACCTTTTCACAGTCCCTTGACATTCTCACAGGAGACATTGCGGAACCTTACAAAAAGGACTAAATGACACCTATAATGCAGTCTCACTCACATCCCAGCATTCAATAAGGCATTTGAGAGAAATATTACTTGAACTTTTCCATCCATTTTGAACATTATTTAGGAATAAAACAGTTTCTGGCGCAACTTGGTGGAAAATCTTCATATTGACGTTTTTCAATTAAACAACTTTGCTTTTCCACATTAAATTTTTATTCTCACGACCCAGGTTTCGTTATAGTATAACATCATCAGGTTGACCTGATGGACCTGACCTGGTTGAGGACCTGATGATGTTATACTCTAACAAAACCTGGGTCGTGAGAATAAAAATTTTATGGGGAAAAGCAAAGTTGTTTAATTGAAAAACGTCATTATTTAGGAAATTAACGACATACTATGAGCAAAAATAGCTCTTTGTATTCTTATTCAAATTTCTATCTTCATTCTTTTGAGATAAGAAAATCTTCTTAACCATTTACTTTACTTTTATGAAAAAGTCCATCATATCCACAATTTTTCTTAATTTACTGAACTTTTATTGCAGTTTATAAACACTGCTAGATTATAATTGTAGCAATGAAGTTCTAACTCATTACCCAAGTGATTTGCATAATATAAAATCCAGAAGTTAGCTTGAATGAAATTCACCGGTTCGCTTGCCTTTTAAGGCATTCAAAATTGTTGACTGTGAACATGCTACATATGCATGTGCATCTAAGGAGAGAGATGTTCATGGGGAAAACAAGAACTTGAAGTTCGAAATTAATGGGAGATGTGAAGATCTGTCGCAGGTAATGGAAATATTAAGCAGACCTATAACTAATGTTTTCTAGAAATAGGAACAACTAGTGAAACAAGTTTTTAAATATGGGCTTTACGATGTAAATATAAAAAAAACAAATAAGCATTTTTCCACAGGTTAAACCTGTAGAAAAGTGCAAATTTGCTTTATCTCATGGTGATGAACTTATGTGGTCTGTAAAATAAATGTGCGAGCTGGTGCAATCTGGCAGCCATGACATGGACTATAGCCCCGCCCAGTAGTGGCGCTAGTTGCCTGAGACCCAATGGGCCGTGTATGCTTGGTGGATCATTGAGCTGTGCGTATGGTGCCAGTTATGTTACTTTCCGTTGTCCTAGTTTTACAGCTTGTCGAAAATGGAAATTGACGAAATCACGGAGCAACGAATCAACATCAAGTTTTTTAGTGAAGTGCAGTAAAAGTTATCAAGAAATTACTGAAATGATGATAGCTGTTTACTGTAATAATACTCAGAAGGAAACATCCGTTTTCGAGTGGATTAAGCATTTTAAAGATGGCCGACAAGATGCCACGAAAGATGCAAGGTTGGGACGACCTTCAACCACCTGTGTTGATGACAACATTGATCGTGTGCGGCCCCTTGTCCTTACCGGTCGTCCAAAAACTGTCCGAATGATAGCTGATGAACAGAATTAAAGAAAATAAAGGAAAATCAACATAGCACACTATTTTAACCAAACATGATGGATGGATCCTTCACCATGACAATGCACCAGCACATTCAGCAACGATTGTTTGCCAGTTTCTGGCAAAAAAATTCAATCACTATCCTTGATCATCCTCCTTATTCACCAGATCTTGCCCCCTCCAACTTTTTCCTATTCCTAAAATACAAAAATGTGATGAGGGGACATCACTGGGAAGATGTGGACACAATAAAGCAAGAAACGAGAAAACTAAAAAGCCTAACTGCTGTCGAGGACTTCCAGGGGTGCTTGAAACAAGTAGGTGAAAGATTTGAGAATTTGAGTTTGAGAAAGCATGCATCAATGTATGCTCTTAATTCTTGTACCATAATTGTGCACATCTGAACATCCTGGTGAAGTATTTAAACCATCCTTCATGTAGATCAGCAATTAAAATAGGTATTCACTGGACATTGTAACATTACCACTTCTATGTATTAAACAATGGACAATGACTTCTATTTTTGACAATGATTAATATCATGATTGAATAGGCAGTGTCCAAAATTACCTGGTTCTTATTAAATAAAACCATGATTCTGATTACAAATATTCACGTTAAATATCCCAAAAAATAGCATAGACTGCAAACAATAATCATTAACCAAAGTAAAAATTTTAATGCAAGTAACTAACCATTTTGGTCCAAAAATTATGTTATTATGTGTGCTGATTCTGCCCTATGAAATCTTGCCTTTACTAAAATATTTTCAAATGGGTCATCTGGTTTCATTAGCATACAAAGTGGATTAAGTTTCCAACAACTATTAATTTAATACTGTTTACAGTTCTTAATTATTTGCTTGCATATGAAGAAATTCTAGCACAGGGTTTTACAGTCATTGAAAGATAGACTACCTTTAAGAGCAACAATTGGTAGTATTAATAAGTCCATTAATTTGAAGCCCGACTGGTTAAGATACTGTTGTTATAATATTCTCAGCATGTGCAACTCAATACCCTAGTTGAGTTCTTGGCTATTTAGATACATACACAGCTTTTGAGATTTAAGTTTGGCACATATAGAATGTGGTGTATGTTCTACAAAGGCATAGGTACTATTCTAGAAGGTGGTATATTGCTATATTGTAGGCTAACATTAGAGTTAATTCTTTTGTTAGGAATAATTACCAATTAGCCACAAATATTTCTAAAGTTTCATGGAAGAATTCTAGTGAAAAAATTTTGAAATCACTGCAGCACCATAGATGCATTTTTCAAGTATCTTTCGTACCACATTTCCTTGGGATTTTACATAGTGTATTTCCCACATTTCCTGGGCTCCTCACACCCTCCAAATACATGACATTGGCAACAGCATGTTCTTTCAATGTATTTAATAAGGTTAACTCATATTTCATCACACAAAGAATCTGAGAATGGAGAATGTGACATGCATGTCAAATAGAAGTATGCAAGGATATTCATGTGTACTCACTCTTTTCAAGGCGATACAGTGTAGAATCATGGTGCTCTCCATCATTCAGTGTCAAGACCCTGGTCTGTTGGGTACAATGGCTAGAACTGCTGACATCCTCACTCTTCTGTCTCTCAGACTCATTGCTTTGGGGTGACATAAGCCTCCTGTGGAACAATCAAGTGCAATTCATTAGCAACAATCAAGGGCAACTGTTTATCTGGACTGATAAATATTAACTCAAATTCTGGAGTTTAAACGCCAATGGCTTTCATTTAATTTACAGATGCATATATAACTATATTTAGTGCCTGATGCAATATTGTATTCTAAATACCATTTCAACTCAAAAAAACCTATTATGTTACATTCTCAAATGAATCTGCAGGACAAGTACCCTACACTTGCAATTCTGGAGACTTCAAAATTTGCTCATAAATCAATTGCAAATCTGGAAAAACGTGTAAAATCTCAAGGACATTAAATGACTCTCCTGAGTTTGGTGCTTCAGGATATTAGCATTCATCACTTTCATTTTCCTTCAAAATTGGACTGCTTTTTACATCAGTACCAATATGATAGTGCCCTTCCCTCGCTTGAGCATCACCGCTCTACAGGACAGACAGGCTGTTAGGTTCTATATCATTGTAGCCAGTGGTCTTGCTACAGATAGCAGGTTCATAGCTGACTGACATCAACACCTAACACCTTAAGGCCAGTTTTGATCAACATTTTTAACTTTTGGTTTATTCATGATCATTTCAACAGACATTAGTTTAGAATTTCCCACTTTGGTGGGTAGTTCTCCCCTCTGTAAAATGAATCCCCTGTTGACTATTTTGACTCTTATCTTTGTTCTCAAAAGAGCCCAATTAGTTTCTTATGCACATTAGCTTGCTATTCAGTCCTTATTTAAAATAAATTTTCTCTCAAGCAATAAATGTCATCAAAAGATGTTTCCTTTATTTCTACCAATTTGTTGGATGCAGTGTATTTTCATCTATATCCCACTTTAAAAACTAAATTTTGATTGATTCCCAAGACAGATGTTAAACTAACCAGTGATATATATGCACCATAGCAATTTACAAACACCCATTTCTTAGGTGGAGGAAAACCCACCTGATCGGGAATCAGACCCACGACCTCAAGGTTGGCAGGTGAGGACATTACTCTGCTGTCAAAGCAGTTGGCAAATGATGATGCCTATGCTTCAAAACTAGTTGTATCTTAGATAACAGTGAGAGGAAAATGTTTTGTATTCTTCATTCCTCCAGATGAATTTCATGTAAGGAAGCCTGATACTATCAAGAGCTACTCGTTTTGATGCCAACATTTTGTTTAAAAATTGGTTACTGAACTGTAAATATGTATTTGAATTGTAAATTTCCCTCTCCCTTCCCCCTCTATTTTAAACTATTCCTGGTTCATTTCCCTATGACAACTTTTGTTGCTCGCCTAACCCTCATCTTCCTTTTTACTGCATCCATACCCCAGGTGGCCACTCCAAAACAAGAGCTGCAACATTGAAATGGACTAGGAGGAGCTCTTCACCGAGTCCTCAGTGGCCAACCCTCTTTAGGTTAGCATTGCTTTTTGATTCATAATTTTCTCTCGTACTGCACCTATTCTCTCTATTTCACCATTGATACCGGGTATAATTCATGTTATGTATCACATTAATAATGATAACGCATTGAGAAGATCCATAATGCACTCAAAAATCAAGTACAATGCTTGTATAAAAAGTATCGGGGAAGTTTCGGAAGAATTAATTTTAGAAATTGCTACAATGCCTCAATATTCCTCTAAGTGCATTCCTTGAGCGTCGATACAATTTTTGCTTTTCCACGACTCGAAGGCTCCGTGGTAGGCCGATTTCGGAAGGTCCTAAAGGGTAAGTGAGCAAGCTTCTTTGACGGCACTTAGGGTCCCGAGGTGGTGTCCTTTGAGGGAGTATTTCACTTTTTGTAAAAGGAAATAGTCAGCTGGTGCTAAGTTGGGAGTATCCAAAAAGTCGGAGCTTCTTCCACGAGTTGCAGGTCTTCGCAAGCAGACAGTTGACTCTGCTTTTGGTCGCGCGTCAAGACCTTCGGAACGAGAATAGTGCAGATAGTTCGCATCGCCAAATATTCAGTAATAATGGTGTGTATTGTCATCTTATAAATATCAATACGATCTGCGATCATGCGCACAATTAACCGATGGTCTGAATTCAGCAATTCACGCAAACGTTGTACGTTGTCGCAGGTTCATGACGTGGACGGCCGTCCAGCGCGGGTCTTGTACTCTACACTCTCACGGCCTTATTTGAAGAGCTTGT
Source organism: Hetaerina titia (assembly GCA_037158775.1). NCBI lineage: Eukaryota > Metazoa > Arthropoda > Insecta > Odonata > Calopterygidae > Hetaerina > Hetaerina titia. The sequence continues at coordinate 3,985,390 of CM073769.1, forward strand.
GCCTCTTAAAAACTGTAGTTTTTGATATAATTTAATCCTTAAATACTTGGTGAATCATGCCCAACGTTTCCATACCCAGTTTCCCCAGTCCAGCACAAATTTGACGGCGTACCGCTATTAAATCGTTCGCTGCATTTTGCGCTTGCACCAAGTCACTCGATAGGGGTCCACTACAAACACGATCTAACCTGAACCAACGCTCGCAGGCGATTGGCGCGTGTTGAAACCAGACCCCCCTCGCCGAGCCTGAGCAGTGTGAGCGGGCTGCGACGTACAGTCACATCAAGAAAAAATTGTTCCCGGTACTTTCCAATCCTTGTATATGGTTAATTTGTAGATCTAGGCGAAGAGAGGCTGAGATAATATCATGTTTAGATTTTCAGCACAAGATTTGTTTAATGACCTTTTCTCACCTCCAAAAAACCTGGATAATTTAAATATCCAAGTTCAGCTAATAATTACCATACTATTGGGAAAATAAAAAGTATGCACTGCGCAGTTGTATGCCCTGTGTAAAGGGATAGATTTAAGAAGCAGGTACGATGATCACGGACGTTCTTTGAATTCTTGTCACAAGTTTATTTTTACCACATTTTCATGTATAGGTTTGATGGCTGCAAATATGTGCATTAAGTACATTAAAAATGAATGACATGTAACGTTAAAACAAGACTGAATTTTCTGATTAGCAGCTCAACAAATTTTACATGGAAATTCTACTGAACTAAGTGAAATTGGTTGGACAAGACATGTTCAACAACTGTTCTAAATGATGCAAGTTGATAGCGATCCACAATTATTTTTGTTTACTGACACAATTTCAAGTAATGGCAATATCAACCTTTCAAATACACCAATTACTCGATGAAAAATTTTTACAAAACTCAGAAGAAATATTGAAAAACATTATTCCTACTAGCACATTTTAAATTTTAACCCAATCTGTTCTTGCCAACACTAATGCAACTGGAATATCAATCTGGCATGGGCAAGGTCCAGTAGAGCAGAACAGAAAACAACCAGGTTCCAGATTATAGAAGTATTCAATTTATAGTTAGAATTTTGAAGATTCTCTAAAAATACTTTCAAGACTTGGGTGTCCATGTGAATATGCTTACTTTCCAAGGCCATTCTTAAAATATTTAACATTTACACTATGCTGAATGCTAAGATGTTTAAAGCAAAATGTTAATCAAGGTGTGCTTATTACTATACTTTGGTGTCAACTCTTTTTCAAGTTTTTCATTGGAATCTCATTAGCTTCTGCCCTTTCATGCATGTCTGTTTTGTGAACATTAGTACTAATTGGATAAAAGAGTAACTTACTCCTTACGGAATTGTACCATCCATATGGGGATAATTGTATCACTCCTTATAGGGAGGAATGATCACAAATTCAAGGTAAAATGCCAGGCACAAAGAACAAATTAAAAGAAATTTTCATTTCTTAATAACACAATTGTTGATTAGAATAGTTTACATGCAAAACTATTTGAGCCCTTTCCTAACAGGGTAAATATTTTAAAGAAAATATGTAAACAATTTAAATAATAATTTGATATATGTGTTGTGTAAAAGTGTATGTAAAAGCTTAGTTTTGATTTTTTTCTTCTTGATTGGGAAACTGATGTTTATGAGATAGAGACTTTCTTTTTTTCATGTTAGAGATCGGTATTTGGAAGTTTCCTATTAGTGTATTTTTTTCTGGCTGATTTTATTTACTATCTTTTGTGATATTGGTTGGATGTCTCAAATATCATGTTATTTTTCCAAGGCAAGTTTGATTGTAATACTTGGGGCTTGTGGGCTACCTGACATTGTCTATCTGTACATGTGAGTTTTAATAATAATAATAATTAATAAGCTTGAAGGAACAATGATTTTCACTCCTTTCTACTTTTTTCCTGAAAAATACTGTCAATGGACTGAAAGAAAGTGTGTATGAGACTTTTTAATAAAAGTCCTAAGTCTGTAAAAGTTGCAAGCAGCATCATATATCTGAACTTCAAATTGAAAAAATTCCTACTGTAAAAATTGAATTGCATGTCAGCAAGGATTTAAATAACAATATATTGTGTTGCCCATTGTTATTATATGCATTTTATATGAATCTGCTTACATTTGCATCTTTACATATCCCATTATTCATACATATTGACATGGGATGAATTGCATTATTAATGATAATATCTCTCTCACTTGTACCTATTATTTGCATTTCCAATATTTCCAAAAAATCTCTTCCAGTGAAATAGGTTATTTATGCACACATTTAATGAACGGACTATTCCTTGAGCCATATAAAAATATGTAAATTCTAATGCAACACTAGATTTAAGGTGTCTTTTCACTTGAATGACATTTGTAACAATACATATTTTCTCTCAGTGTTTGAACAAGAAACTTAAAAAAAATTGACCACACATGGCCTATAGACCCAGCATTTTTTATATCTTTTCAATGTCAGAACCAGGGACCAGAACAACAACAGAGTTCACAAGATGTTTACAGTTGTGTGAATCTCTATTGGAAAACTAAACATATTTTATTACAAGCAGGTGTGTCAGTTGTTTAGGTCTGTTCAGGTTTCTGAACAATAGAAAATAACTCCAGCTAATTGTGAATAGAAGAGAGACAATATACTGAGAAAGAGTTATAATGAACCAATTAAAAATTTTATTTTATTTGGGGCATTTTAACCCAACATGAAGGTCATAATCCATTAATCAATGTTGATAGACATTATGATTAAGAATGATGAAACAGCTCGCAAACTGCCAACCAAAGTTGGTTGCCTTGTCGAAATATGTATTTATGATTCTGGGTTCAATTGACATTGGAGATTTCAGTTTTATGGAAATTTAAAAGCACTTTTTTCTACGCTTATGAAGACTCAACCTTAAGAATACTACATACAGTCAAGCCCCGCGAGAAAAGTGACGTAATTTACATTGACAGGATTTAAGCGACAAATTGTGATACCAGCGATAGCAACCTAAATCCAACGCGCACGTACTCTCTTTTACTTCCCAATAATGATGACCCGCGAATTTTAACTGAGACGAGTCGAAGGGGCCTAAATTGTAAGACAATAAATCAACACGCTCGAATAAATAAAGGATATTCTCTGCCAGCCGTTAAAGAAATTGCGCGTCCGGTTAATCACGTTTCAATGTCACCTTACTTAAACGTCAAGGTCGAACGTCTGGTATACCACAAGGCTAATGGAAGACGGTTTGGCTTAAAAAAAATTCGTTTCTAATTAAAACAAAGTCTAAAATGCATCGAATCGAACTCTACCTTTTCCATGGCAACAATCTGCAAACAGAAATCCATACTCTCTCGATCAGCCTGTATAGAATGGTACAAAAGTCACGCAGGTTCATTTTCTACCGGTCAACTCCCTTCTTCGTACCTTTGTCACTCACGAACTCCAAAAATAGTTTCGTCAAAAAATTCAGAAGGGGACTGAGATCGAAGGTTGGAATTTGCGATTGACGCTGTTCGGATACTTTGTTCCATAGAGAGCGACCCCATTCTTTGCTGACTATCTCGTACTCATCTTAAAGACATTTCGACCTTTAACTCCTACAGTGAACTTAGCTTTTTTATCTGACCCTTCATTTGATACGATCCACCCACTCTACAGAGGAATATTTCAGTACGTGAATCAAGAGCAAGTAATGAAGATTGTATTTTAAAGGATTTCTACTACCATAACAGAGACAGAAAATACAGGTGCGAATATTGAAAGAATAGGATTTTATTTTTTAATTTCAAACCAATAACAATGTTTATAGTTAGCAAAATGCCTCAGGGGAGCTCGCTCAAAATTCAAAGATCGCGCGGAAAGAAAGGGGTATTTCCTGATTGCGGGGATAGTACGCTCGTGTTTCTGCGATATGAATGGTTTAAGCTGAGGTAGTTTAAGCTTTACTGTACTTAAAAGAGTATTTCTGCAAATTTTCTCATCTCTTACCTTTGTTAACCAGGCGGATGACTTTCTAACTTGGCGCTTCTGGCTGAAATGATTTGAACTCTTCAGAGTCGTGTTTCCAGTGCCATCAACGCTTGGTTACGCCCGGAACGAGGCACCCTAAGGAGCAGCAGGGCGGACCCAAGGGGAACGGATGAAACAAAAGAGACATATGAGTAATGGGGACAAAAATATGTAAAAAAAACAGGATAATGTCACTCCACTTTTTAGATTTATTCATAATTCAACACTTAACATCTTCTGCGACTAACATGACATTATTTTTCTTAGGATAGCTTTTGTATTACCGATATTCAATGATAGAGGCAGTGTCGTTTAAGAGTATCTGGCTTCACCAGTTTCACTACGAGTGAAGGGTAGAGTGGGACTGTGGAGTGTTTCATGGAGGAGTGAGAGTTAGTGAATGTAACGAAAACTGGTTGTAATCAAATCTTCCCGCAGAGTTGAATTTAAATGTGCCTTGCCAACCGATGCCTCGCCTACGGCTCTGTGAATCAGATTTTACAAAAGGCTGAATTTCGTATGTGTTAAAGACATCATAGCATGGCATTATGTACTAACAATGTTATATGACAGTATGCAATCCATTAGAAATTTTCCTCTAAACTCCGAAAATTAACTCGAAAATTTATTTAAATTCCCATACGAGATATCCGGTCACTATGAGTTCCACCACATTCCACGATTAGAGCGTTCGATCCAACAATGTCTAGATAATTTTTCTTCACTTGTTTCCCAGTTGTTTCTTTGAAACAATATGTTTATCAGGAACTTGCGATCACTCGATGTCGTATGAAGCATTGACCCCGAAACGTCCTCTGCTGCGGTCCGGACGGCGGGAACACTTCCAATGTTTTCAATTGAAATTGGAATACTGGAACGGTATAAAAGAGCATTTTGGACAAGTGAAACGTGGTGTGAATTTTCTAATATACAGATACACCATCCCAAAATTCCCGTAACGCTATTGAATATTCTCTTCCACCAATAACCGGGAATCGGCGAAATTGAAGTAATTTACTAGTAGGACGAATATTATAGCTTTCTAATCGTACCTTCTTTGGCAGAGGTATCTCTACCATATTGCCACGATTTCACGCGGGAGGCTCAAATACGATGATGTTTTTAAACTTCAAGCGTGCAGTGTATGATCACGGTGCACATCGCAAATATGGCACTTGATGAAAAACTGTCAGTGAACTAGTAATGGATCATTATTTTGCGGTGGTAACGTGATGAGCAATTAAATACTAATGATTCATTATTGTGTTCGAATTGTGGAATTATTCCATTTGGTGAACTGCAGGGAAAAATAACTCACGAGGACCGTCAAGATCATACCATTAACCTATAGTTATGGTGGCCCCGGAATTGGTAAAAATATAACATCACTTTGGCATAAAATAGAACACGCAGAGTAAGAATGTAAGAAATTACGTTTTAATTTATGGCAGCCTTTTCCTACAGTTGGATGTGATTAATTTATGATGTAGATAGCATACGAATATGTGTATGCTGTAAGAGCAATTCAGAATGATATAAAGATACGATCTTAGGGCAGATGAAATTTTTAACATTTGATCGATGAAACAGTGTATAAAAAAGAAATGTGTGGAAATAGTCAAATGTAAAATTGATTCCATTTCATATTTAAATTAGATTGGCAAGCGAAAAAGTCTACAACACATAAGATTTTGTATACGTAGTTGGTATTATTTTTATTAGCATAAACCGAACAAATCATATAGGATGAGTGATATAATCTCTTAATGATGATCTGTGGTGGACTTATGCTGTAGCACTGGAAATGCTTTTAAGAAAGATATCAATCAATACATAGGTGTGGATACTCAAAAGGTACTATATTTAATATGTCAACGAATACAATACGCCATTGTTATTGGTCTCGATGGAAAGTACCATAATTTAACTTTTTGTATTTTTCAGAACAAATTAAATTCCCTTTATGATGCAAGATTCATGATCACACAGAAAGTAAATTAAAATCTACAACATAAAAAAGTGTTTAATAAACTATTGAGACTGATTTTTTTCTGATGAACTCTAGGTGTTATAAGACTTTGGTTCTGAAATTGTATTACTTTGGCTGTATCAACCGGAATGGCATTTAGTTGCAAAGCTTCAATTGGGCCAGATGGAAAATGATGAGCATCTACCAAAATCTTCTATTGCACATCTCTCTAGAAATGTAGATAGTACAAGGCTGATGAGCTAGGATTGTACTTATGATAGAGTGCTCCTTGGGAGTGGCATGTTGTTTGTTCCACAGTATAGACCCTTTCCTGAAGCACCTCATAGGTAACCATGAGAATGCAGGCAGTGGCATTTCTGTTCCAGAAGTGTTTTGTATTATAATTTTTGACATCCCCTCTGTCCTATGCCCCACAAGATATTGAGTATGTTGTGGAGAACGATAAGTGGTGGAATTATTCCTACCTCAGGAGGAGGTGGTTGTCCACAATCAAACTTGATTTCATTCTGTGTTTTTGATTGAATTTTCAATTCCGGTTTAAATGAGCACGGATGCTATGGAGAAATTGACAAAAAACGAGGTATGCCATGGAAATTGAGGGAAATGCACCCGACTACATCATAAAGTTAATTGTGCTCGCATTGGCATTTGTGGCCATTGGTACTAATAGATTATTAACAGGTAATATGAAGTGCAGCATAGCCCGAATGGTAGACGGACTTGCAGCTTGCATGCAGAAGGCTGTTCTCCAGGGGTCTCATGACCCTATGGGCACATGACCTAATGGCAAAAAAAAGCCACCTCTCTGACACCAGAGAATGTGGTTCCCTTGATGGGTCACCCCTCCCAAGTTTCCAGCAATGATTGCCCTGCTGGATCTCGTGAAAAATTAAATTGAATTAAAATTTTTGTATCCATGAAGTGCATGCTCAAGGTGATGGTTGTCACTAAATCTCTCTTTTGTTGACAATAAAACCCATTGAAATTATTTTGTGTATGTTTAACATATGGTGGGATATTAACAAAATTGCTTCAACTAGTAAAGGTATTGTTTTTTAATGAGGGAGGAAGAGAATTTCTCATGAGATTGAAACAACACTTTTAATTAAGTAATAAGTTTAATAAAAATACTTCATTACATTCACATTACTTGATATACATCATCATCATTAAAATTAGCAATTACAAAAATAACACTGGAAAACTTCAAAACAATATATCCCTCTCTTTTGGAAGTTGCAAGGAAATGAGTGACTTAGACTTGAGGGTATTCCCAGAGATTTCATTTCAATCATTTCTTATTCCATCATGAATCACAGTATCACTGAAAGTATAGAAAAACGGTATGATAATGTTGATAACAGATACAGCTGACTATTCATCTCTTAGAAAAAGTATTTTTATGTGCAGCATTTATGCCTGAGCTTTGGCATCGCAAACAAAGCTAATATGGCTTCACTTTATGTTAGTTTTGTGTTCTTATAAAACTAGAATTTCAGTATTATGAAAATGACAGAAAAATGAAGAAAATACTTCCCATTTTAAAAAAACTCAAATTAATCAAAAGGAATGAAAAAAAAGTTGGTATATATCAATTTATATCACGACCATGCATTCTGTATATTTTGGTTAAACATGTTTTCCCATTGTCTGTGATTCATCGTGCATCCATTAGCCCACGGATAATTGACAGTTTTCTGTACACAGTGTCTACTTTCCTACAAATAAGATGTGGACAATGACAGCAGCAGAAAGAAGACTGCAGACGATTGAAACGTGGGGCTACAGAAGAATGAAAATAAAATGGATAAATAGAGTAAAATATGAAAAAGAATGTACTTAAGGGAGAAAAGGGAAGCTTATGGAAGACATCAAAAGAAAAGGGAAACTAAGTTGACATATCCTAAGATATGATAGCTTAATGAGGATCAAAATTGAAGGAAACAAAGGGATGCATTGCTGAGGAAGGTTAAGGATAGATTAAGAGAATGGCAAATATTGGTGCAAAGAGCTATGATGGGATTAGCAGTTGGGTGGGAGCAGGATAGTTGGGAGGGCTGCTAAAAGCCAATCCCCATGTTGACAATCAGTGAATGATGAAGAAATTTCACCCTTGATCATGCTCAGATTGACAAATGGTGAGTAAATACATTTGCTTTAAATCTCTATTACCTAAATTCTATTACCAGTATTGAGCTGAATTTACAAACATAAAAATTATATTTATTATAAATGAGTTAGAGGTTTTAATTATCATGTGAAAGTTAAGGAGTTTATGTTATCGAGACTGTCTCTAATCAATGCTTGTTTTGTGTAGCACATGTATGCAGATCAAGCAATTTACACTAGATATTGTGTGCCCATAGGTAAAGGATTTTGTAACAATGGGGCAAAATTTGGATAAAGAAATGTAGTTCCTATTTTATACCGACACATTTATGTCTAGCAAACACCTGCAGTCAGCAATGGAATCAAAACCCAGACATTTAGATGTCTATGTCTTCAAGCATCTTCATACTAGTTGAATATGACAGCCAACCTAACATATTTATTAAGTTCCACTCAAATGCATCAGTTTTTTTGCAGCTTTGTAAATATTTGTTAATGCCAAATATTGAGATTCAAACAGAGTTATAGGTGTAAGTGTAGTCTAATATACTATTAGTCAAAAGTGTGCGAAATGAATAACTGATAGTAGCACTATTCCAATGGATAAAATTCATTTTGTAAAATAAATTTTATCCAGTGGAATAGTGCTACTATCAGTTATTCCTTATGTTTAATTTCCACCACATCACACCTGAAACTACTGAAAAGTGTGCTTGTTTGGGAAGGCAAAATATTCAGTCTTTATTCTAAAATAAGAGGACTACTTCCAACAGTTGGGAGAGGTGAACAAGAAAAATATATTACACGATGGATAAAACATGAGTCAGAAATTATGTTGCTACATTATGTAATTATCAGAACTTAAAATTATATGTTCAAAGACACAAGAAGTTATACTTGACCTCAAGTAGTAGTTTTAGGGGGGGCAACTGACAGCTAAGGTCATTTGCACTATTAGGATGGATGGGAAAGAAAGGGTGGAGAACAATCCAGCTTCAGCATTAGCCTACTCTTAACGAAATGTGCCAAGGAGTTTGCAGTTTAATGTCCCATTCGACGGACAGTGTACTCACTGAAAGTGCTCTCCATCAAGCACCTCAATTAGGGATCGGGATACCAATGAAAAATATCTGCTGTCTCGAGGATTTGAACCCGGGCCCTTTCAGTAGGAAGCCCATACATTAGCCACCCCTCTTGATCTCTGTCTCACACATTGACATCAATCAATTAAGCATACAAACAAAGTTATGGAGCTAGTGACTAATTCAAAAAGTTCAACTAGATCTCTTCTATTCATTTCCCTGCAAAAAAAATAAAAGATTCACAAGAACCTTATTTGAAGTATCCATTCTTATCAGAAAAGAAATACTTAGTTATTCCACATATATTTTATTGAACACGACCAAGGTTTCGACCTACAAAGTCACCATCCACTGGATGTTGACTGCCAGTACATCCAGTTGGATGATGACTTTGTAAGTCGAAACCTTGGTCATGTTTAATAAAATATATGTGGAATAACTAAGTATTTCTTTTCCGAAATGAATCGCTTCCAATTGTGAATTGAAGTGATGCCTCCAACCATTCTATGTATCCATTCTTAACATCCAACTGATCTCTATCTAAGTATCTCTATATCTCTACCTAAGCATTTCCATCTCTGGTATATCTTTGGTTTTGAGGCTATAGATTCGACTCTTTGTATTATGAATGCCATGTTTCGATATATTTTATGACCAAGTTTCGTTTACTAGAGACATAAAGGAAAAATGAAACAGGAAATTGCATACATTATACATGCATACTCACTTGACTCTTTTCCATCTTCAAGGCATAATGAACACTGTCAACGTCTACATTCAGCATCACCCTCTGCAAGATGTCTGCCCTGGATGAGGCCTCTGTGAGCAAAAGTCGGAGGCTGCCCAACCGCCAGCACATGCCCATTGAGTCGGATACTGTTGGCTGCCTAAATCCTGAACTCACCAGAGGAAATTATTCAGTACCAAATATAAGTGTAAGGCACACATATTTAATTACCACACTCAATTTTGATTAGGTTAAAAATATGGGTCTAACATATGATAAATTTTGAAAGAGATTCAAAATTTAGACATCTCAAACCATGTGCTCATTTCACTCACCGCTGTAAGTGCAAAGGGTTCGGAAGACTGAGTGCACTCGTTCAAATCCGGCCTCTTCTACTCCTGTGCGCTCCACTTCAGATGCCACCGACTGAAGGAATAACTTCTCCATCTCGCTGCAGCTCCTGTTTAAGCAACGAAAAGCCCCATCTTCCATTAAAAAAAAGCACAACTTCCATAGAATCAGCAAACAGATACTAAATATGCTTTTGTAAACATGTGATATATAGCAGAAATGAAAAGAATGTGAGAATTAGCAGTTCATTTATTTTAAATTAGTCCAAAAACAGCACTTCGATCATTACATTGGACTTCGGACTTTTACATAACAATTAGACAATTACATACATCCAAGCCCTAGGTGGAGGAAAAACCACCTTGGTGGGATTTGAGCCTGCAACCTCTGAGTTGGCAGATGAGGACGTTACCCCGCCACCACTGGGGCCGGCTATATTAATTAATTATAGTTAATAAAATCAGAAAGGGTCAGGATAGAAACAAATCTGGATTTAAACATTTCCCTGAATCTTTCAATTCTATAGGTCAAATAATTAATTTTTGTTTATTTTAAAACTTTAGTGTGTGCGTGTGTGTGGTCGACATATCAAGAAACTACATGAAAAATGTGACTTAACCTTTAGGAGCTTGGGCTCTAGCTTCTTATTATTACATTTTATTCTGTAATCATAAAGTGAATGATGGCAATGATTTAAAAATACTCATAATAGGCATAATAGAAATAAAAATATCCAGGAACAAGAGCAGTCAATGGTATTCAGATTGATAACTGTTGTATTTATCTCAAAAGTGCTGTAGAAGGCTTGGGCTAAAAAAATCAGAATTTCTCTAGTTTAGATATGAAAATGTATGCTATTCTATTGAAAAAAATTTCAATTAGGGAGCAAACAAACTTGATTTGCTGTTTGACCACCCAAATAGTAAAACTAAAAATCAAATCATTATGAATTCATGGACTTATTTACACCTAATTTCTGCTGTAGCCTTAGAAGATATTCATTGTGGCATTAAGAATATTTATAAGAAAATATCCTTCATGCTACATATGTCAGACACATTTGTCACAAGTAACATTTTAAGTAATTGTATTTTGGCAATGAAATTTCTCTCATGGGATCTGTGGTAGGGGATGTTGAGATACCAGTCATTAAAACCATTGGGAAGAAGTCCATAATGTTATAACGTAGTGACAGTAAGAATTGGAAATTTGTGTCTCTCTTATCATAGAGGGTATTTACTGCAAAAGAGGGCAGAATACATCCTCAAATCCATTCGCTCCAACATTCCCCTCTCTTCATTTGTCACTCCTAACCAGATATAAAAGACTAATTAGAAATTGGGGTACGATTTGCTTGGCCATATCCCCTATTCTTCTGATTTAACACCCTCAGACTTCCATCAGTTCCCAAACTTGAAAAAATTTGTTTCGGGGAAGCGCTTCTCCTCCAATGAAGAAATTGAGAGGGCCGTAGATGGATATTTTCACAGCCTTCCAGACTATCACTTCCAGGAAGGAATAATGATGTTGGAGAAATACTGCACCGAGTGTGTTGAGTGAAAGGAGGTTATGTAGAAAAATAGTCATTTTTTAACCGAAAATCACAGTTTTTCATTGTCAGGCCAAGAACTTTTCCCCTTACACTTGTATTGCTATGCCAACATGCACACCTATCACCTTTCTAAATCCAAAATGATTTTCAAACTGATGTAGTAGTTAGAGGGGAGGTGATCGACAGCGGAGGTCATTCGTGCCATTAAAAATGGATGGGAAAGGAGGAGGGGTGGAAAGAAACTCGGCATTGGCATACTCTTAACGAAAGGCACCAAGGGGTCTGCAGTTTAATGTCCCATCTGACGGATGGCATATTCACTTTAAGTTCTCTCCATAAAGCATCTCAAGGAGGGATTGAAATACCATTAAAATATATCTGCCACTCCAGGATTTGAACCTGGGCCCTCTGGGTGGGAAGCCAATACATTAGCAACTGCACCATCTTGATCCCCATGTGAGTACTCTTTTCTCCATCCTTTTGATGATGATCTGAAGTAAAAAAGGATGGAGCAGAGAGAGAGAGAGCAAATGAGTTTTCAGAAGAGGATCAGTTAAAAAAATGGGAAAAACTGATTACAGAAGGTAGTCATGAAGAGAAACGTCATATCACAGGATCTTGGGTGATCAAGCCTCCATGAGGTAGTTGTCATGTCAAAACAAATCCATTAGAGTAGTGCTTCATATTGCCCGGCCCTTCGTTCTTCTTTCACCTCTGTAACATTCATGCGTCCTGAGACTCCAGGACAACCTGACACGCCAGTACACCACATATACTTCAACGTGTGGGGTGACAAGCAATTAACTGCAATGATGGTTGGCTATCAAAGTAGTCCCTAAGAAAGTGTTGATATGGGAGTGAATGCATTCATGTTGAGAGGGCTTTACAGATTTACTCACTGAATTGCCTTTGCTTTGGATGTTGATATCATTTCTGAAACAGCCTGGTCCACATGTCGCATCGTTACTACAACACCCTTCATTGCTTTGGCAGATTTCCTCCTCGCTGCAGGTGACTGATTCACCAACTTCTTCTCATCAAACAGCTCTGACTCAGCACACTCTGTTGCTCGACGGCATATGTCGAGAGCCCGTCTAGCATCTCCCGATACAGCAGCCACCTTCCTGAAGAAAGAGAAGATGACAAACAATGAGGGCCCTGCAGTCCTGCTTGTGTGGCTGCCCAATATCCACCAAGGCTAAGAGTTAGGAGCAAACCTTGCCACCAGTTGGACCGCATCAGGATCAAAGGCTTTCAAACCCTCCATCCGGGACATGACTATTTCCTGGAGCTGCTGGAAGGTGTAAGGGTGGAACGTCAGTCTTGTCAGCCCCTGGAATGTTAAAAATTTCTATATAAATATGTCTCCTGACTGCCTGGTGTGCACAATTTCAAATATCTAAGGGTACATTCCAAAAATCTATAATTTACACTACGAGCACTAAATGCACTCACAACATCACTTAGAAAAACTTCATAAAATTACATTAATTCCTTGATATAGACACCTATACAAATTTAATAATGATACTTCTTTCAACATTAATTAATTACCATCTTTAATATTAATGCAGATTCAATTTTTTGGCCTTATCATCTGTAACATCTCCATTCACCAAAAGTAACAATCATGTGTTAATTGCTCTAGAGCTGAGGCCCTTTGGAAGAGGTATCCAGCATATCAATAAAAATCAACAGAAAATATTTCATTGGTGAATTCATTATTGATGGGTAGGGTCAACCTTAAAATGGTGAAAGGGCTAGTGTATTCCGATGACCCCTAGTGCTGTGCTGGCGGGAGCAATAGTTGCTCCTAGTAGGGTCACCCATGGGTCAAAGGGTAGGGGCCAGACAAAAGAGTCCACACAGCATCTGCTGCTCAGTAAGCTGGTTGCAAAGGTATCTGACCCCAGTGGGGCAGACATTTGACCTGTGGTGTCACATTAAACCACTATTTAGGAAGGCAATGGGAAACCACCTCAATTATTTACCCTAAGACAGTTAGGATGGACATTATAATGAAAATGAGTCCTAGCAACCATGGGACTTGGCGCAATCAGCAGTGTGTTGTGCCTGGCAGCAGGTGATGCCAAGGGTTTCACAATCAACATCACACAAAATCCTTGCTGAAGGAAACCAATACCAACAGCATAGAAGACACAGTAGAGGACAGAACCAGTTAAATAAGGAAATTTTAATGTTAGGATGAAGTTGAGGACTAGGAAAATTAGAAAATATAAAGCAAGAGATGGAGAGAGGAAATATAGATATTGTAGAACTGTGCAAGGTGAGATGGAAAGACAGTTGGGATACCCGGAGCAATAGCTACAGAATAATATACAGCAGAGAGGAAGAGACCCAGTACACAGTGGCATTAATATTGAACAAAAAGGTAAGGAGAAGCAAAGTTAACACCAAGCATGTTAGAGATGGAATGTTATTAGTCGAAATTAAAGTTGAACCCACAAACTTGGTCATTATTCAGGTCAAGCAGCCATAGGTAGGGAATAAATAGACCAATAGAGGACATTATTGCAGGAGTTCATGGATAGTGATGGTAAATTGGAACGTAATCATAGGTAAAGGGAGAGATGGTAGTACGGTAGGGAACTAAAGGTTAAGGAATAAGGAATGACCACGGGGAGAAAGCAACAGTGTTCTGCAGGAGACTGGGGTAATCATAACAAATCCTTGGTTTAGACATCACAATAGGCATAGATACACACGGAAAATGCTCAGTTATTCAGAAAGATATCATTTAGACTATTATAGTAGGGTAGAGATAGCGGAACAGCAAAATTAATTTTACACGGTTTCCTGAGAGTGGATGCAAATTCAGATTATAATTTATAACTAATGATGTGTAAAATCAGATTCAAGAGAATAAAACGGGAGGAAAAGTTGAGGAAAAGATTATGGGAAGACAGATATAACAGCATACATTTTTTTTAACAAATCCCCAATATATAAAATTGATTTTTCCTGTCTCAAGAGATTTTTTGTTCTAAATTTTTCCTTCACATATCAAATGAATGCATTTTTCTGAACTGAAATTCTTCCACGCTAAGCACAAATTGTATTGCAACACAATGTTTAATGATACATATTAATTATGATATCAATCATAAGATATTCAGATTTGATGATTTGATAGACCTCACCATCCGGCTGCACACTTTGCTCATTAATACTCTCTCGGGAAGATCCATGGTGTTGGCAATGGTGATGACGACTAGGCGTGAATTAGCTCGACTGGGCCAGTCCATTAGGTTGTACACCACATCCTGGCGTCTTGTGCACAGCAAGTCCAGCTGTAAAAATCATTTGTAGTTATGTTGATGAATATTGAAAATCAATTTGAAATTTATGAAATCCAGTATTGACTTCATTTGAGAGTAACTTGCACAAACTGAAAGAGTATTTTTAAAATAGGCTCAAACCTAATGAAATAGCATCATGAAAAATTAGAAAAACTTTTTTGGTTGAACTAAACTTTGTTATGGTTTGACCAGTTTCATTACAATGTAATGAAAACAGCAATATCACAATTAAGCTTGTTGAAATCTACAAAGTTGTTTAAATTCCTCAACTATGCTTTTCATTAAAATTTACTAGTAAACTTTAAAATTAAAAGGATTAGCTAAAAATTAGGCCAATATCTTTTAAGGGGTTATTTGACTCTTACAAATTATGAAAATCAGAAAAATGTCACAATTAACACCGATAAATTTATCAACACTCAAAAATTATTATTGTAGCATAATTTCTTAATTTGTTTTAATGGGCAAATATAATAATAAATATAAAATTGATATTAGTTACAACTTTAGAGATTCAGACAACCATAAAAAGAGAGAATTAACAATTCAAAATCGAAAAAAGTTTGGAAATTGGGCTTTTTTGTGTTAATAATGACAGTCCATGTTGCAGTCCTCAAGCATGGTTGTTTTGCGAATTCAGACTGGATGCTGAGGAACCTCACAAAAAGATTGATTTGATTCTCACTGCCGCAAGGGGCCACATCGTGAGTAGCATCAAAGCAAGATACAATATCACATTTTTGCATGGGCATATTCTTATGGAAAGACTGAAGGGTGCATTAATCTTGCAGCTTGGAGACCTCATCCACGAGGAGGAGTGTGGGCAGGCGTCGAGGAGCAGGGCGGGAGAAGCGTTGCTCGAGGGCATCCCTCGCCTCCTCAGGTGCCACCGCACCCGCTCTCCCCGTCAGGGCCTTCAGCAGCTGTGAGTATGCTCTCCGTGGCTCAGTCACTCGCATTCCATTGATCTCGGCAAACTCAAACCCTGGGACACGTCCCTTCCGTGACTCCTCCTGAAGTCGCTCCACGGCCATGCGCACCGTTGCAGTCTTCCCTGTTCCAGGCACTCCACAAACATACATACATCTGCAAACAATTGAGAGCAGAGTGCATTGTGCAAGGGTGAAATTAAACAATCAACGTATCGATTGCATCTTGGCGAATAGGCTAGCATTTTAACATGACATGAGGTGACTTCTGATGGGAGTCAATAATTAATAATGTGCTGTCAAGAGGGTTTGCTACATCCGAGGCAAATTAGCTTTACATCTATTTCCACTAAAATGCTTTCGTTTCATGACCTGCTTTAATATAAACATTTTATTTAGTACACGGTGAAATTAGGTTGTGACATCAAGAGATGTCAGTGAAAATTTATCATTTAATTTTTACTCAATATGTGCAACTTCCACAGAGTGATGGGCAAGTCTAGACTTTCTGGGTTGGAACATTGGCAATTATAGAATAGAACGAAAAGAGAAAGTTATAGTTTCTCTGTGCCTGTGGGGCCTACTGAAAAGTATGTGTTAGCTCAATCAACTGTTATCTAATTAGCACTAATTCCCAAATTAAGGCACTATTTAATCTTTCTATTGTTAATATATTCAATTGCAATAATAATAATTTATTATAACCAAGGACATATGCGCAGGCATATGTTATGTCAACAGGTAATATCACTAGCACAAAGGATATAGAGAGAATACCTATCATAGACAACCGCAGAAACACTTACTATAATTCCTCCTCAAGATATCCTTTGACCCTGTAAAAAGACTGTAGAAAAGCATAGCATCATACCTT
The DNA here is from genome assembly GCA_037158775.1 of Hetaerina titia. Classification (NCBI taxonomy): domain Eukaryota; kingdom Metazoa; phylum Arthropoda; class Insecta; order Odonata; family Calopterygidae; genus Hetaerina; species Hetaerina titia. Next base: position 4,002,324 of record CM073769.1, read on the forward strand.
CTTAAAACTTTCAACATCCACTATGCCCTTAATATTGCCAGGTGAGGAATTATATATTTTAGTTAGCTAATATCTGGGTTAGACTTTAGTTAGCTAATAATTCTTATAGAACATCTAGCCATGGTCTTAACACCCGAGACTTTGCAAGAATCTTAGCGAATGTCAGTCCCCTTGAGTTATTGGGCTGAGGAGAACAGTATTCCTTCCCTTGAACCATTTTCAACCTTAGAAATTTAACATGTAGCACTTTTATAAAAATTTCCCTAATTACCTGATTGCAATTGCCTCACATCTTCTTAGGATCAAATTCAGAATTGGAACTCAATCTTCCACTTATCTTACACTTACATTTGTAGATACACCACAGATATGATTCAACAAAATTTTTCTTCCTTCTCAAACCTATTTAGTCATCCATTAGTGATGAGAAAATCTTATTTTCATTTATTGGGAAACCTCTTCAGCTTTTCCTTTTATCACAGGAGCTCCAATTGAACAGGTTAAGGTGAACCACTCAAATACAGTTTACATTACACACAACTCCTTTTTGACTTTCTGACGGTTTCTTGCTACTCCCCATTGTATTTTTAATGTAAGAATATTCTTAATTTTTTCTATGCCCCTAAAAATAGTAAACAAAGTTAATGATAAACCTTAGTTACTGCCAATTCCCACTCTGTTCACATTTTTTCCTTTGCATTCCAAAATAATCTCTAATTCTTTGGCTAAATCAAAAGCCATTCTTTTCTTCTTCATCCTAGTACATGAAACTGAAAAAATACACCTTTAAAAAACCTAGCAAACTCCACTAAAATAACATAGTATTATATAACTGGCACCCATTGATCCTTATTACCTCTTGAGACAAGTCATTGAGTTGTTCATAGGAACAGTCTTTAGGATAATAAACCCTCTTCTACTTCCACCCTAGAGAGTCTCAAGGTATTACAGTGATCAGATGAGTAAGGTGTCAATAACTCGGGAGTGTATCCATTCAACAATTTTATTTGCTTTTCGAATTGATCATGTGGCAAATATTTTGGAAAGTTTTAATAACTGCCTCATGCATGGCATATGATACTCACAAGTTATGCAAGCTTGCTGGATATCACAACGAAATTGACTCACATGATAATATGATAGCAGTAATTACTTGTTACAATTATGGAACTCTGCATACTTAGCACTGTGCAACATTCACAAAAAATTCATTTATGTCATTTGCAATAAGGTTTCCACTCAAAGAGGTAGACCACATTATAAATACAATTTTTTATTTTGATATTTGTTTCTCACATGTTTAAACATTATTGGTCTCCAGACAGTGATGTAACAGACACACCTAGGTTTGAAGCTAAATGGTATTTACGATGAAAATATCAAACAAATGGATGGAATATGATTGACTGAAATGTTGCAAATCTATGATTCTATTTTGCTTGTCATTTGCTGGCATATTGATAAAATCTTTCCAGTTGTTTTTCTTATTGCCATACAGAAATATTCACATAGGCAAGTAATTTTGTACTGGAAATACAATGGGACAAAATCTACTGCAATTCATTTTAAAAACGGGTATTCACAATACTAAAAATTTTAGCCATTGCAGTAACATTACATTCTCAACCTACTCAATATTCATATCACAAGCCTTAAAAAGAACACTATTAATTGAGCACTGTTCTGCAAAACATGCTATAAGCATTTTAGATATATGTATCCAGCTATATAAATGAGTTCATTGGCTGAGCTGGTCCTTAACGACACTCACCCTCCTACCCCATCCAGGACCTTATCCTCAATAAAAGAGTAGATGGAGGAGAACTCTGCATCACGGCATGGGAGGCACCTGGGGGTTGCTGACACATGCAGCCGTGCCCTTGCCTCATCCAGGGGTGACAGGGGGGTTGCGAGGGGCCCTGCATCAACACCACGCTCAGCTATTCCACCAGACAACCCTGCCTCAGTGAGCAGCTGCAGGCGTTTTCGTGCTGAGACACCCTACTCAAGACATGAACAAGATGGCTTAAACATTGCACACACAATGCCAAGATTAAAATTCAAACTACTCCAAAATGCAAGGTACGTTTAAAAAACCAACAGCAAATAACAGTCTCAATTCAGGAAATTACAATGCCCATGAAAATTTGGCTAAAAACAAATTAAGTTGCCATCAAAAGCAAGATGAACGTTATAAAGACACAAGTCAAAGTACAGGACTTTCATTTGCAATTCCCTTTGGAAATTGGTATAGGATTGCTATTATATCTCTGCAGTGATATAAGTAAATGGGATCTTGCAGTTATACATTCACGATGAAATGAGTACAAAATCAAAATACATAATTTGTCTAAATAACACATATCACTTTAATCCACTAACAATATGACTCCAACCTTCTGCAATAATGTTTAGAGATCTGGCATCTCATTAGGTGACCCTATGGATATCCTGAGTTTGTAAGAATAAAAAAGGAAACATGGACTAATTTGATTATGGAATGGAAGGGAATCTATCTAATAATTAAAAAATTAACTGCAAAAAAATAAATTTCCGGGGGAGTGATGAATGCCTACACCTTAGTGGGAAGAGACTTGTTTAGGATGATGATTGCCATTTAATTATTTTATGGTACAGTGGTAATAGAAGTCTTTGATATCAATGTGATAAGATGTAGGTCCATTCATAACTCCTCCTGATATCAAAAGTCTTTCACTTCCTTGGAATATACCATTGACAATTAGGAAATTAGGATTCATGGCACTTGGAACAGCATTCAATCTCAATGGCAAATGACCATTTGAAAGGAAAAAAATCCCTCAAAATTCAAATTTTAATGCCTTATGAATTAACAAAATTTTCAGGAGTACGTGAGAAATGATTTATGAAATGAGAAACGTCATCCTATCCACATGCTACATAACACTCCACATTTGAAGTCTCTCATGAAATTCATTAAGATATTAATGAGTATATAATAAAAATAAAATAAGTATATAATGTAAATATACACATATAATATAGTGCAAGACAGTGGTTTAAAACAGGATGAAAAGCATTTCACATTTCAATCAAATTGACTAAATTTCATAAGTGAACATTTGAGTTTGGGATTCTTTATGTAAATAGCTCTCATCTTTGTTATTTTGCTTTACAGAATTTAAAAAAATATAGCAGCCAATGTTAATCAAATGATAAAAGAATGTGGACGAATTTTTAGCGTTTCTCTCAGGACAGTTAAAATGAAGCTGAACTTTTCATGAGCATGTCACACAGGAGATACATAAACCATGCAATCATCAGCAAATCACCCCATTTCTTGGAATGGAAATTTTTCCAGCATTGTTATCATTGCCATTGGTTATCTTTGAAGACAATTTTATGTTAATGGAAACATTGCAAAAAATTTTCTCCAGATTCTTCACCAAGGTCACGCCTTTGAAGGGGTTGTTCTACAAAATGGGAGGAGGGCCTCTTGATAGCTTAGTTATGCACATACCTTCAAAGATTGTGGCGTCTCCTTCTTGAGGTCTTGGCCCGATGGCGTTTTTGGAGTCTTGCTCTTCACCCCACCACTCTGTGATGGTGTCTTCACTCTATCACGAGCTCCACAGGTTGGCACTGCACCACAATGGACCACTGATGAACCACGTGCCGTAGTGGTACCACTTGATTCCAAGCAGGGAGAGTCACTGGTCTTTGACCGTGCTGACTTCCTACTGGGAGTTCCTGGAAGGGTGGCCGTCACCAGGGGTGACTCAGCCACCCTCTTCAACTTCAGCCGGGAAGGCGACAAGATGCTGGCAGTGTACTGTGGCGGGTCATCGTCCTGGTCCTCTTCTTCTCCCTCACTCTCCTCCTCCAGGAATCCTGTTATGTCATTTTCCCTGAGTACCCTCTTCACTACTTCTGATTCCTTGGGAGTACCAGCAACAGTGGGGGACGCTGAAGACTTCTTTGCACGGCGTGGCGAGCTGGTACCCTTCTCAGGTTGTGCCACACGGCCCTTCTTTGCACTCACCTTTTGACTTGTGTCATCATTGCACTTCTGTCCCTTGCCACCTGCCAGCAAAATATACCTCAAGCTCGGTTCACCTACACATGGAGGTCAATGATACATTATATGTACCAATCGATCCCTTGCACCCTAAAATTATGCCCTACTTGGCTTCGAACAGTCAGTCCTATCATAAATGAAAGAATGCCAAAAACAAACAGTAATGCTACAAGCCAGGCTCATCTCAAATGCTAGTGATTAAGCATTCAAAATGATTTTAAAATCATGAACTAATACATTTTCAAATCATAACTAAGAAATTGTGCAAATTGATACACTGATAATAAAGATTTTTCATTTCATCTAACTACAAAACAAAAAAGAAAGTTATTGCTCCTGATGGAAAGGGTACGCTACTTTCATAGATTGAGAAAAGCAGCTGGCAAGGTGGACTGGTGAAGATGCTTCCAACCATAGAGGAAAATTGATGCATTATCATAAGACAAAAATATACTTGATTTTGAATCTTTATAAATCATAATAATACACTGAAATTTATATAAATGGGAAAAAAGGAAATGGCAAATATGAAAAAGAAAAAGTGTCAGACAAGGATGTCCCCTTTCAACATTTTAATTCGATAAATACAGAGTCCGGCAACATAGCATCCTTTTTTCAAATGCAAAATGCTTTCAAAAAAGGAAGTTATGTTGCCACGCCCTGTATATGGAAGAAACTACAACAATGAAAGAAATAACAAATGATGGAAATAACGGGCAGCATTTCCAGCATAAGATTTCCATTTAACATTATCATTCCATCTTAAACAGCAGAAGTTACCAACAAAATGCAAGAATCGCTACTGAGTGCAACAAAAGATTTTGATGTGATAATAGCAAAAAAAAGATCAAGAGTGCTCATTAGAAGATTAACGGAATGAGTAAAAATAAAACCAAAAATAAAGGAATAAAAATGGAAGAAGTAAATGAGTTACATTACCTGGAAGGTATGATACCATCTGGTACTGGATGCAAAAGGGTAATTACAAGAAATCATAATAATATTGTTTGTGGGGGAGTGACAAATGGATATGAAATTTGGAATAATGAAAAACAAGGGATGAATAAATTAGGAGAGGCTACCTAAATGTGGATTTGGAGGAGAGTAACAAGAAAAAGTTAACAGAGAGGAAAGTTAACTTTCCAGCACTGGAAGAAGGCTATTAAAAGAGATGCCTTTTTGAGAATATAGAGGAAAGAAAATTCAAACTGAATACTTCACTAAGCATAATGATTTTATCAAAAACATAGTTGAGGGTAAGGCGCTGAGTGAAAGACCAAACGGATGACCAAGAATATCCTATTTGGGAAGGGGAATGGAAAGAATGGTTTTCCATTCCTATGACAAAGTGAAAAGAACAGCCCCTGAAAAGGAGTGCACCACTACAATGGAGGCAAACCCATGTCACCAGGATATATTTACTCCCTAAGTAAGACTTGTCATTTTTCTGAAATTAGAGTTCTCATTAACAAGTAGAATTACTATGCTTTGTGATTTAGAATTAATAACACCTTTGTACACAAAAATGGTACAGACTTAATCTTTAGAAGATGGAAATTACTCAGAGTTAATTTTTACTAGAATGTCCCCCGCTTATTTGTGATTGGAGAGAAAGTAAGGAACATGTTTTATTTGATATTTTATTTTGTGAACAGAAGAATCTTTGTGGGGGTAAATTAAATGTAGGATATCCCAAAGTATATTCTAAATGTTTTCTTTTACAATGCTAATCTAGTAAGTATTGTGACCATTGCTATGACAACTACAATGGAAGAAGTTTTCATTTTAAGATTCCCTACTCCAAGTACCAGTATACTATTGATATAAAATGGAAATAAATTCTCATTACATCAACATAAGAGGCATCACTTACAATTGACAGAGTAGGGCACCCTCCTCTGCCCATAAGTTAAAAATTGTTTTGTAAAAGTTTGTACGCACATTATATTAACAGTGAAATCAAGTAAATAACAATAGGAAATAAAAACTGGGTGCAGAAACTGGACATGTGGTGGAAATAGATCACTTCTGACTTTCCTAGAAACAGGGAGGTATATGCCCAGTAATATGCACCACAAGGTATACCCTAAAAAATCTTAATCCTCCTCCTGGGTAAAAACTGAAATAATGCACTTGATCAATAATACAATGATTTTTGGAAAACAACAATATTACACAATCAATTTATAACCCAATCAACCTCACATGAGTTATACTGACACATGTATGTATTGTATCATAATTATATATTCAGATAAAAATTTTGCAAACAAACTTGCTCCTCATAGCATTGATATCAAGGGTGAATATCGGAAATAATCAAGGGATATATACGATTTCAGAATTGCATTTATTTTTAGACCAATATAGGGATAAAAAAATTGAACGAGGTATGATGAACATGAATTTTGCATTGTCCCATAATATTTATCAATTTATCACCTAATTTGGTAACCTTGACAATGATGCTAAGGCCAATAAACCACGGTTTGGACAAAATATTGTGGAACATTAAAAAGTTTGGTTTTCATTGTTCCATGAAAAAGTTCCACAAAGTAACATCTGTAGGAGTCAATACAATATTTCACAGCACTTGACTGAGCGACAATAATTTCAAAATATTTTTATTTCATTAATATATTTATCATTTCAAAATTTAATCAAATTCAAAAGGTCATTACATTGCACCCTCCTATTTAGAAGTATAAAAAAATTACCTAATTCGTACCTCACAAAACTCCTCAAAATTTACGGCATACTTCCCATTAGATAGAAGAATTGACCTCACCACTCCTATTTGTCATTGCAGGTTCATTCAAAATGTTCACAAAAATTTGAAATTATAGGTTATGGCAACTAATTCATGCTAGAGTTTACATTTAGATGAATAACCCCCAATTTTGAGTTCCACCATGGGAAACGCCCTTACTTTCTCATTGAATTCAATAAATTTAGAATAACTGGGAGTGAATAGTGACGGAATAATTTTGAGTGATTTTGCACATTTAAAAAATATTTTTTAAGTAATGATATTTACCTGTTGATATGATTTCTGGAGAGCTTGACCTATATGACTCATCTCCACTGACATCTTTATCTTTCCTGGAGAAATAAGAGAACAATTTGTCAAAGAAAGGTACTAATCTGAATGGTGCCCAAACGGTCATTTTAAAATTATAATCAGGAAGTTATGTCCAGAGCTAAATATATATTATAATGTTAAACCTTGACTTGATTCTTGTACTCCAAATTTACATAACTTTGAGTCAATGCAATTTTTTTAAGTCCCGTTTAGCTTCAAAATAATTTGACATGTGTGGTTAGGGGGGCCATGGTAGTTGAGTGGATAGAGAGTTGGTCTACTGACGAATCCCAGGCACGACTCTCTCGGCACCCTAAGCTTCGCCCAAGTTGCATGATTTTTTTTGGGTATCAATTCTTCCTGGGAAACCAAAGGTGGCACAGGGAAAGGAACTGGTCTCCCTGAATACCCTTGTTCATAAGTGAATTTTATACATTTTTACATCAGGACATAATCCATTCAAGTTCCTATGACTCCAAAACAATGTGTCATGGCTGAGTTACATTGGAAAGCTTAAGTTTCAAAGCTTATAACTTCTGAAGGATTTACCAACACTTGGTCAATCTTTTGACAAGCCACCATGGAACAAATTATCCCAACTATAAAACAATTGACAGTGAAAATATGAGTTACATAGTTTGAACACATTTATGTGGAAAGACAGAACTGCAAATATCTCATGAAGTCTTATATTTTTCCAAAAACAAGTTTCCTTATTTTGTATTTCCTTTCATTACACAAAGTTTGATCAAGATCCATCAATTATGCACCGATTGGGTTCCATCCTATCTGGCAGTTCCATACATACTTCGTCGAGTACCCATAAAGAATCATCATGCAAGAAACTATTTCAATAATTCATACCCATAATGTATAATGAATTCAAATAAAAAAACTGCCATTTATAATACAAGATATTATCAATGTCATTCCTCATTAATAATAGTACATAAGACACCAAGCCATGTATTTGGAAATAATGAAGCTTAACAGCAATAAAAATATGCCTGAAGCATGAACATAATAAAAAAAGTCCACTGTGAGTGCTTTCAAACTTGATCTTAACAAAGTATTATCTCTCAAGTGTTATTACAGTAGAGGTGAATACTTGGTTGAAAAATTGCAATTAGAATGATATATATTTTAATGTGACATTGTTTTCTCTGCGTTATTTTATTTCTTTTTGGTGACCATGTGCTATGTAATGTATTAGACCAACAAAACAGTAAAGTTATTGAAAGGATAAAAATGAGTATGAGAATTGCTAACGTACCCAATCTCAGATTCACGACTTTGATTCTTCAGGCCTGCTGTCGTCGTTTTCTTCCCTTTATCCTTTACCACTGCACTATCACCACCATCACATCCCGACTCTGCATCACCACAGACATCTAATGACATAGGCAGAATTTCAATTGCCTCCTTGCCTTTCTGAGACCAAAACTGGAAGCGCACTATGAAAGTGGGAACATTTCTTACAGCATACACATCTACTACTTCACTGGGGTCCTCTTCAGGCATTGCTTGAACCACCTATACACATGACAATATACAAATAAAAATGCACTTATCAGTAAGTGCCATTTGGTAATAAAAATATTTAACCGAGAAGTCTTTGACATCAAGGGCATTTGGCCCCTCACACATAACATTATTGAAGATACATATCATAGCATATACTATGATTGCTTCGTTCACACCAAAATAATTGATATCATTGACACCAAATACAAATTAAGGTTGCTTAGGCATTCTCAAATGAGAAAATTGTAAGGATAAAGAAGTTACATTATATGAATTGTCAATCTTGTCTCCTTAAACATTATTTTGCCTAATCCATCACTGAATATATCTTCCAGATGGCTTTTTGGTTATATATCAGCACAGGAGTGGCCATCATTCCTTACTTCCTCCTCCTTCAGAACCATGTAATATCCATTATGACCACCTCTACCTCCTCCCATTATGCTACGTAGCAGTACTTCCCAAAATCCTCTTCTCGGTCACCATTCCCTTCTAGATTCTTTACTCTCCCCTTCTACCATTCCACCCTAACTCCCCTTAATCACCCTCTTTCAGATTCCATATCCCACTCACCCCCACGTCCCAACTCTACACTCCTTGGCCATAAAAGCCTATAATAATAATAATTTATTTCCCCAATTGACAAATCCATAGTATGGTACAGAATATCACACAACTATGCACTCATATAGGGTACATCGTGGGTCACCGTGGTCCAGTGGGCAGAGCGTTGAACTACTGACCGGAGGGTCCCGGGTTCAATTTCCGGGCAAGGCACTCTGGGCACCTGCAGCTCCACCCAAGCTAGTTGATTTTTTGGGTACCAGATCTTCCTGGGAAACCATAACCAGCACACGGAAAGAACTGGCCCCCCTACCCTGATGTGTGAATATTCACACGCCGTCGGGTTTGGTACATGGGTGAGCTCTACCATCACCTACTAAACCAACCTTTGGGTTGATTACTGTGCTTGTTGTGTAATGTGTTGTTCATGGTTTTTTTATAGGGTACATCAAGAAGTACAGTAACTTAATAATTACTAGCCAGAAAAAATTAAATTACTCCTACATGCATAATTATTTGCACAATATGAAATTTAGTATTTTCCGGAATTGATGTAGTCATTCACACTGTGAAAACATTTTTCATTTAGGTACATCAACAATTTCTTTTTAAAAAATAGAGTGATTTCTCATTTTTTAAACTAATGGGAAGCCAGTTGAACATTTTGATGCACAGAGAATGAGGTCCCTTGGTCACCATTGTCATGCCAGCAGACACTACACACAGATGATTTCTTGTCCTGGTCTCATAGGTGTGTGTGCCATTATTTGATGGGAAAAGAGCATGTTCTTTTTTACAAAAATTACTGAATTATAAATAAAAACACACGGGACTGTTAATATGTCAAGTCTTCGAAAGAGTGGTCTGCAGTGGGCTCTATAGGGTTTATTGCACGTGGAACTAAGCAATTTCTTATGAATAATAAATATTTTATTTAACTTAGTTGATGACCCACTTCCCCAGATTATGATACAAGAGAATAAAATAGACCATAGTAGAGTGTTTTTAAAACATCCATACTAACAGTATGTTTCAGAATTGAAAGAAGATAGTACAAAGAATTTAATTTTTTTACTTAGATGTGTAATGTGCAGATTCCATTTCGGGTATTTATCAAAATACTACCTTGAACAAAAAGTTCCCGGAATAACCACCGTGTGGCGCTCCCATCGTTCCGATTTGAGTTCTGTTTTTTTTTGTTAAATTGGTACATCTGTTGTTGATATTCCCTTTAAATCTTAGTGTCATAACTTGACATTTGCAAAAGTTACGTAGCCAAGAGTACATCTATCTCTGTGTGAGTTGGCGATTTTTTACAATTGCAGAAATGGATCTAAATTTGCAACAACGAACTTGTATTAAATTTTGCGTAAAAAACGGATTTAGTGGCGCACGGACGTTGGAAATGTTGGAAAAGTGTTTCGGCAACGATTCTCTAAAAAAAAACGGTCGTTTACCAGTGGCACGAGCGGTTCAGAAGTGGTCGTGAGTCAATCGAAGATGATGAACGCAGTGGCAGACCATCGACATCGAAAGTCGGTGAAAAAATTGATAAAGTAAAAGAAATGTTGGTCAATAACCGCAAATTAACCATCAGAGAAATAGCTGAGGACTTGAACATTGCCTATGGATCCGCCCAAGACATTGTGGTTAATGATTTGGGTTTCCGTCGTGTAGCAGCAAGTTGGTGCCAAAAGACCTCAATTTCATGCAAAAAAGAGACCGTGTTGACGTCGCAAAAGACATGATTTGCGAGGCTGAATCCGATCCCACATTCATCAAAAGGATCATTACTGGAGACGAGACGTGGGTTTATGAGTACGACACGCAATCCAGACATCAGGCAAGTGAATGGCGTTCACCAAATGAGCCGAGACCAAAAAAACCACGTCGTTTTCAGTCAAAAAAGAAGGCAATGCTGACGGTTTTCATGGATTACAACGGTGTAGTGCATCATGAATTTTTGCCAGAAGGCCAGACAGTAAACAAAGAGTATTATTTGGGCGTTATGAGACGTTTGCGTGAAGCAATTCGCCGAAAGAGACCAGAAATCGTCGCACAGTGCGTCGAGACCGTCGCACAGTGCTATCATTATTCGTAATTTTTTGACGAAAAATGCAACAAATACCATCCAACAGCCACCGAATTCACCTGATTTGGCTCCCTGTGACTTCTTTCTGTTCAATCGAGTTAAAAAACCATTACGGGGAACGCGTTTTAGCAGCCGAGAGGAAGTAATGGAAAAATCGCAGGAAGCACTGATGGACATACCGAAAACCGAATATAAAAAATGTTTCGAGGATTGGATCAAGCGCTGGCATAAGTGTGTTGCAGTCGATGGGGATTACTTTGAAGGGGACAATATAGATTTAGATGAATAAACTTGTATTTTTAATTTTCTGAATAAATTCCGGGAACTTTTTGATCAAGGTAGTATACTCCCAAAAATTTATAGTCATTAATAACTTTACAGTTACTTGTCATAGGCTGACAAGTACTTTTACCTGAATGGCAGGTTTTTGCAGAGAATATCATAGCCTGAGTTTTAGTTTCATTTAGCATAAAGTTATTCCCATAGCACCACATGCCCATGTCATGAATATTGGATTCACCTTAAGTCATCAGATCTTTGAAGGATTACTGATATAGCACAATGGTAACATCATCTGCACACAAGATACACTTACTGAGAGGATTTACACCTAATTTTCTAGGTAGATCTTTTATATAAATGAGAAATGGAGTTGGACCTAACAATGATCCTTGAGGAATGCCTTTATCAACACCTAATGGTTAAGAGAAGAAGGTATTCCCTTTCTTCTGGACAGCTACCCTTCGTTGACGATTTTTGAGGGATGTTCCCAACCACTGCTGTGCTGTGCGTCTAATACCCATTACATCACATTTGTATAAGAGTTGATCATGCTTGACCATATCAAATGCTCTGGACATTTCAAAGAATACACCCATTACTTTTTGCTTGGAGTTAATTTGTTTTATGATGTTTTCAACTGCATAAAAAGTATGCTTACACTGTATTGATATAGATGTGAGAGCATTGAAACTGTGGCCTTCTTCTTTAAATAAACTAGTATGGAAAAGAAATGAGTTATACCTTTAATCATGAATATCTTCCACAAACTCTACCACATATTATTAATTAACTTATTTCAAATTAATTCTCAGGATTGCAGTTTTTAAGGAATGATGAAGATGGAAAGCAAAGAAAAGTCAAAGGACAATCTAAAAATTTGAAGATGAAGACTAATTTAAATAATTCATTGAAAAAACTTGGTGCTGCTGATGTGAACAGAAAAATAAGATGAAAAATAATGAAAAGATGAACTGCAGTGGATCAATTACCATCAAAACCCACAATGTATACTTCTAAGAAGTATCTTACTTTTGGAACACCAAATAAGCTACTTAATTAAGTAAAATCTGGTGCATTCCCGGCATAATTGCTTGATGAAGTGGGTCTTCTACCGGGCCAGGGGAACGTCGGCCGATATGGAACCCTTGACCTGGAGGAGGACCTGAGACAACTTCATCAAGCTACTTGCTAGCAAAGATAGTGATTTTGGGCAACCGTTGGAAGAATGGATTATGTCTTTTATTTTCTTAATCATGGGGACAATGATCAATGGCATTCAGAATTCTGAAAATTTTTTTCTGCCTAGATCAGGTTCAGGATGGTCATGGCATTCTGCTCTCCGAGAGATTCCTGATTGTGCATTTCATCCATCATGCTCCCCGAGTGCAACTAGAGGAAATGGGTTTTCACTTGACACTTTATAGAGTAAAAGATGGTAGTAACTGATCATATTAGGGTAATTTTTGTGAACTGCCCCAATGATATAAAATGGAATGGTATTATACGCATGCTTGTTTTAAGGCCAGAACCAGTGAAATGACTGCAAAACCTATTATCTTCTTTACCTTATACCATACCTTTACAAGTAAAATTTTATGACTTACACTTGAGAAAAACTACACAGGATCAGCACTTTGCATTAAAAACCACTTGTTGATCTTTATGCTTTCATCAATTATAAGAGGCAAGATTACTCATTGCAGGATATTTACAAAACATTTGCAGTGCTCTTGCACATTTCTGAATACCAGCACATGCATTGTTAGACCATGTAACTGAATTCCAGCAGGTTTTTCCGGAAGTTTTAGGAATATGACTGGATTCTTCTCTATAAAGGCCTTCAGTAAAGAGAACAAAGTGGGAAATTCCATTAGGAAGTCATAAGTAAAACCAAACAAGAATTTGAAGAATTCTAAATCCAATTGTTTCTGACTCTCTTCCATGAGAATACAAGAGGGGAAATTATGTACACACTTTGAAAATCACAAAAAATTAAATAAATTAAGAATAATATCTATAGATATTTGTCCTTATTTCTATCTCTGTGTGGTAGACAATCTAAATCTTCCTTCCCAATCATTCTACAGAGGACGATTGTTTGTATTTGATACCCTAGATGCTCTCAACTCCATATACGCCAAATATGGTGGATGTGCCTCTCTGGATGGGTTTCTTCACAGGATTTTTGTTCCTTCTTTCTACCTTTGATGGTTAGGTTTTCTTTATGGCAGCCACAGAAGGTTTGCCCATGACCTTTCTTGCTGACTTTTCGAATTCCTCAGATTTCTTCACTTAATAATGTTTGTCTCCAAACTTCACTAGTCACTTGACTTTTTCTTTTGGATACCATAAGACTACTTAATACATATGTGATATTCATTCTTTTGCCATTCCACTTTCTCTCTTGTCTACAGCATCAATTGAGCCCCTGGAGAGCTATTTCATCTAAATCAACATACAGATAATCATATCATGATACCACTCCTTGACAAGTCCTAACCATTTTATGTGGCATAATAGAAATGGGATATCACTTATAGTATTCTTCAGTAGAATTTTCTTGGCTTTACATGCCATTAAAATTCTCTAAAAGCAGGGATTGACCTCCTCACTTTTGTGGGGCAAGGGTCTCCTAGAAATTTTTGTACAACTCAATTCATAAGAAATTGACCAATTTTTTCAATGCTCTTTTCTTTGGAAGAAACAGTCATCATCAATAAAGAAAACGGAATATGAATCGAGGAGAGAATAATTTGGTGTACAACAAAGCATTGAAACTTACAAACATCCATTGTATCTAGGAAATTTAATAAATAGGAGAAAACTGAAGTTAGTAAATTCCTTGAAAAATAGGTTGTTCCATACACAAGCCAAAATTTTGCAGCAAGAGATGCAGTAGATATTTCTATCACTGATTTTCCGACAAGTTTTAAACGACTACAGTCAAATAACAATAAAATGTATGGTAAGGGACGTGGTTATAAAGATATTAAAATCTTTCAGGTCTTTTATTGATATTATACTTGATTTTTATAATACAGACACATTAAACAGAAGACAAATTAACGTAAATTGGTACTTAAATCATTTATTTCTATGCCCTATGAAATATCTACTATGCATTCTTTCACTCACATATCACTTATGGCATTAGACTTTGGATGCATGCATCTGATACTAAGCTAATCTTTGTGATGCAGAAAAAGGCAGTCCTTATCTTAAATTACTCATCTCCACTTGAGCACTGTGGACCTCTCTTTTTAAATTTAAAAATTATGACTGTCTACAATTTATATATATTCTATACTTTAGTTCATATAAAAGAAAATACAAGTATGTACTCCACTAGGGCTAACGTTCGCAGCCATAACACGAGAGCAAAGTCGAATATGGATTTACCACACTGTAGGCTAGACAAGACCTTCAAAGTTGATGGTCTACCAATAAAATTGTTCAACATGATTCCAAATGCTGTAAAGTCAGCCCACAGTGTGGTGTTCCGAAGGGTGCTGCGTGTTTGGCTTACCTCCAATCCTCTATAATCAATAGAGGAGTATTATGAGCTTGATTTTACTCACCTAAAATTATAAGGTTTAGTGTCATGTGGTGTGGTTAGTGTTAGTTAAGGTGTAGTGTTTAGTGTCATATCTATGTATACGTTTTTTTATGTGATTGTATATTGTGCCCTGTAGTGTGTTATTATGTTCCTGTAAAAATGACGACATCCACCATATGTAAATATGATTAAGATGAATAAAGTTTATTATTATTATCATCAATGTATAAAAAGGTTCATCACAATACCTGGCATATACTGAGGAACGTTTCAATGCTGACATCGCTGTCGAAGTTCCTTTTATCTTCCAAGACTTCAAACTCATTGTCCAACTGAGGAAATGGCATTTGATGAATTGCGAACTTTTTTGGTAGCTGCTGAGGTCTGCTATACCATTGAACGACAGCCCTGTAAGGGGCTTCGGCATCATCTTCGCCAAAGAGAACATGACTATGCATGAAAAAAAACTACAGAATTTTTCAAGTTAATTATTTAAAAAAATCTCGACATAACTTACCTAACTCGTAGAGTTTCAAGATTCTGGCAACATCACAACCTTCAACCGACTCCGGGTCGACGGCATCAAAGTTGGAAATTAACACATGATCACCAATTTTTCCTTCAATGTCGCCGTACTTGAAAGCACTAGATGAAATGCAATATGGTTTCTTTGGTTAAATAATTGAAAACATGCCGTGAACCAAGACAAGCTGAGCTCCCTATATATATACCTATAGTGCTTTAAGTTTTCCTGTCGTCTGTCACGAGCTGTGCGAAAACTGCGTCCGATCCACTTAAACTCCTTTTCAACTGTGTTACACCGGAGCTTCATTTTGGCTATGTTGACCAAAACCATTCAGCGCGGAGGAAACAGTTCAAAATGAGAACTTTCAACAACGTCAAGTTTCATTCCCGCCAATTTCCCAATTCCTTTTTTCCAAAACAGTTAAATCACGAAAGTCGTAACAGATGGTTGAGCGCGTGTCGTCTGTTTGTGGTAGTAAGGTTGAAGAATTTTCTGCAATAGATCAGCGGATATACTTATGTTTTTGGTGGTTGTTTTCATTTTCTCTAATGGACAGCTTTAGCACTTACGTTCTCAAATCAAATTCTATTTAAGAAATATAATTCATCACAAAATAGTTACGGATTCGCTTGTATAAAAAAATGTAAACATTTTAAAATTTACCAGTCTCAAACAAAATAAGCTGTACAGGAGGTGAGGATTGTACAGAGCTAACCATAATCGAAATTTTACAGTATGTAAAACTTCCACAATGTTTTTCCAGGCTCTCAAAATAATTATTCAGTATTACAACAAACATTTGAAAAAATGCTAGTTTTATAAATTTTATGTAGTTTAAAATTGAAATGTCATCTAATTTTGGTGAGAATAACTTTCACATCCATTACCCCGAAAAAACAACATGAGAACTATACATTTTTATTTTCATCCTCTTTAGGTCCTTGAAGAGATGGTATAGAACATCCAGTACCATGATCCAGAGAGGCTGATTTTGATGCAAGTTTTCTGCATGATAGATTTGAGTATGATGAGTTGATACCGACATGTACTTTATGAAATAATGTAGGATGCATTTTATGAAGCCAATTGGCACATTTAAAATCCAATGATGCCTACACTAGCAGGTGTATTAAAAAAGGTGTGGGTCTGATTGAAAAAATATTATGGACGCAAGAAATAAGGCTTGCCCCAAATCTGGGTTGGCTGTCCAAAAAAATGTGATGGTACTAATTCACATACCTAGTAGTTGAAAGTTAGGGAAGGCAGTGAAAAAATTAATACGAATAGGTGCCTAGAAGGAACAGCTTTAAAAATGAACAGTAGACACTGCCCTGAATTATGTCTCATTTTTCTTCCGAGATAATATATCATTTGTGAACTGATCTATTTTGATGTAATTGCAACTTTATTAGGTATGCATGGGAAAATGCCAGTGGTTATGTGCCATTGACGAAATGCTCATTAATGCATATTGTTAACGCCGTGGAATCTAGCAACCCTAAAATGCAGAAATCAGGTCGTTTTAGCCTTGCATAGAATTCAGCATATGTAAGTATCCTTAATCATGGTTATCTTAAGGAGTTGGAAAAGGTCCCGAGCATCACAGTTTCAAGTGGTCAGAGGGTAGTGTCAATGTTGCCAGTTGTAATGGCCAGCATGGCACAAATATATACAATCCAAGACATTACTCTTTAACTTTTCTACGACTGGTAAACCTAATTTGGAGAGTTCCATACAATATGATAAGAGTTAAAAGGGTTTTGCTATCATTATAAAATAGTCAGCAGATAAAAAGAGACGTTTCAGGCGTGATATGGTGGAATATCATGATTAATTAAAATTGGCAATTTTCCACAAAAATAAAATTTTTATTAATACGACCAGTTTCAATGTAACTACATCATCTTCTGGTTCAAGTCATTTCTCAGCCGAATAGCGTCCTTAAACATTTACTTTAACAGCAAGTGCATCGAATACGGAGTAACCCCGAAGTACATCTCCATTAAGGCCAGTTCTTCATCTACAGCAGCTCAACATGCGGTCTCCATTGCCGAAAAAGTGTGGATTCGGACGGAGTTAAAAACGTGGTATAGAAAGCGGGATTCCTTGTATTACTATTTGTACCACCTCCATGAAGAACTCAGCCATAAACTCCATCCCGCCGAATTTTGTCTTCAATGATCGAGTGAGGTCCCTCGCAGTGGCTATTGCTGATAAAAAACGTGCAGTGATTAACAATAAGCTTTTACGGCTCACCAGTGTTAACCAAGATTCTTCCGTCAGTGATCCATCTCCCCAGCATCAATGTGATCACCAATTTGCCAGCAGAGTCGTAAATTTATCCAATTGTGAAATTTCCCCTGATGCCATTTCACTCCTAAATAAAGGACTGAAATTTGCTCCGGCCATCCCTATCTCATCCAAAGGTTACAAGAACTTGGCAGCGGACTGAGGTTGCTCTGTCTAATCAACCCCGTGGTATCAAGCAATTGGTCGCCAACACCATGGCAACAGACATGAAGATCTCCTCTTCCTACCCTTCCCGAACATCTTCTGAAGGCGAGATTTTAAAGTCATTCCGAGAGCCGAAGGAAGAAAACCAACTCGTACTCAGTAAAGCTGATAAGGGAAATTGCACTGTCATCTTAGACAAGGACGATTACACTAGTAAGTGCCTTAAGTTCATATCCACCAACGCCTTTGATGTACTCCCGAAGGACCCCACTCCCAATTATCAAAAGCGTGTTAAAGAAGCCATCGCTTCCTGCGTTCACTTATTCAATGATAAAGAAAAATTCTTCTTGACAACCATGAACCCTTTACCCCCGAGACTTTATGGTTTACCTAAACTTCACAAAAAAGATGTACCCATTAGACCAGTCGTGTCAAGTGTCAGTGCTCCAGTGCAAAAACTAGCTATGAAATTAAACTCCATTTTTCGACAACTCTCTGGCTTCAAACCCAGATTCTCAATAGAAAACTCCATTTCCTTAACTGAACGTCTTCTGTCCTTCACTGTACCAGCCAACGCTAAGCTGGTATCGTTTGATGTGGCCATTCTCTTCACTTCCATTCCCACGTATGATACCTTAATTTACGCTCGCAGTATACTAATCAATGCCAATGTGGACCAACACCTCGTTCAAGAATTATGTTCACTTCTCAAAATTTGTGTAAACCAAAATTATTTTGTATTCAATGGCAACTACTATAGACAAAAGGACGGGCTGGTAATGGGGTCAACTCTTTCCCCACTCCTCGCCAAGTTTTTCATGGACAATTTGGAGGACAAGATCCTAAGTGAAAACAAATTCAACAACAACATTTTATATTGGTACAGATATGTGAATGACATCTTATGCTGTTGGACAGGCAGTGATAGACAGCTAGACATTTTCTTAAAATTCATCAACTCCTTTCATCCATCTATAATTTTCACCATGGAATCGGGAGTGGGCAATAAAATCAATTTCCTGGATCTAACTATCGAAATTATAGAAAACACACATACTTTTGCAATTTCCAGAAAACCCACTTACACCGATCAAGTGATACCATCAGACTCCTGCCACCCCATCACCCACAAACTAGCAAGCTTCAATTTCATGATCCACAGACTAATCAGTATCCCCTTGACCAAATCCAACTTTAAACGAGAGGTCAAAACCATAAAACACATAGCTTTTAAAAACGGTTACCAGGTCAACTTAATAGATAATTTATTAAAGAAAAAACTTAAAAAACAGGCCCTGAAGTTATACGTTTCCCTCGCAGTCACCACTGCTTCAGAGCATAAGTGGTGCCATCTCCCATTCCATAACTACGTGTCATACAAAATCGCCAACAGATTTCCCAAAGACCATTTCCGCATTTAATTTTACACCCCCAGTAATATGTACAAAGCCTTATGCTCAAATAAAGACCCCATACATTGCAATAACCAAAGTGGTGTATATTAAATTCAATGTGAGTGTGGAGCTACGTACATTGGCCAGACAGGCAGGAGTTTTTCGACTCGCATCAGTGAACATAGGAAAGGTTTCATCACAGGTCTTACCAATTCTATTTTTGCCAAACATCTTCTTGATTTCAACCATTTTTGTAATTTCAATTTTGAAGTGCTTCGCAACCTGACCAAAGGAAAGAAATTAGATGCCATGGAACAGCTGGAAATCTAACATCGGAAGGACTTGGAGCTCATCAACGAAGTCCAATTTTCATCTTCACCTCCCCCCTCCTCTCCATCACCTTCCCTTGACGCACGTGTGACCAGTGATCCCCTGTCCTTAACTCTTGGAATTTCCCCCCCAGCCCCCTGTGCACCCTTTGACCATGTTATCCTGAAGAAGGCGGGAAACTTTGTGTCCCTGCTCCTTTCTTCCCCCTTCCTTCCTCCCACCCCAACCTCCCCACTCTCTCGCCGACATTTACAAGTGAATTCCCTTCTCCACCCCTTCCTAATCCCTCGCTAGGGCTCTCCTTCCCTCCGCCTACCCCCCCTTGGAACCATATAGACAGTGATCCCAATCTTTACTCCTTTTCGCACACTTCTTTGTGCATGGATATCTGCGCGGTCGGGGAAAAACCCCGGTCCCCATTCTCCACAGCCCTAGGAGCTTGGCGCCGCACAATTTGCCTTGGATGCACTGGTTTTATAGAAGCATTAAAAAAATGTGCTCCAATGTGGTCATACTGAGAGAATGGTTTACAGCTGGATAACCAAACATAAAAACAAGTTAAGATTGAATGCTTCACGAGGAGGGGGTAGACTGCATTCATAATCTACTTTCTTGGTATATCAGTAGTTTTTAGTATAGTTTAATTACTATAGTTAAGGAACTTTCAAAGAAAGGAATCATTGAACATGACACAAAAAAAGCATATAAGAAAACCTGTTATAGGTATTAATTCCGTAGAGATGAAAACATTCAAGGATATACCAATATATTTAAGTGTTTCCTGCCATAATCCAAAATGATTTTTGTAAGCTTTATCTATCATAACAGGGCAGCACTAGGACATGTATGTGTGTATCCATCAGATGATACTTTTGTTTTTATAAATTATAAAATGTAAATTTGCAAATTTACAGGTACCATAGTAGAGTTGAGCATTTAATAAAAATAGCATGAGAAGAAAATATTAGGGACCTTAATAAGCAGAGCCACAGCAACTATGTCTACATTCTCAATGCCATGTCTCTTGGTGGATGGTCAAGAAGGGCAAAGGAAAGAACAGAAAAACATATCTACATATGAATTAGTAGAATCTCTTGAAGGCATCTCAAATGCAGATATTTCCAAAACGCTCAAAAAATTCTTTATCTTTCAAGTAGAGAAAACTTCCTGAGATTTCCAAGTATTCAAGGTTGACAGACACCCTGACAATTGTGTTCTTTTTCTAGCTTCTTCAGAATATTTAAGAATTCACAATGCATGAACTTAGCTTCAGGTTCTCTGACAGCATACCATTAACAAATCAATTGCAGATTTGCCGACACCATAAACACCTCAGCTCATTGTTATCTTGAATGCCATACTCTTAAAGTAAATAGGAACACAAGAATTTTCATTAAAATATTTAATATGCCAAGCTGGGTTACTTGAGTGGGTAAGTAACAAGCACACCAGCTAACTTAAAGGTGGCCAGTTTGAATTCTACGTTGGGCATGAGTGATGTTGATGGTTTGTCCCTTAGTATGGCAAGCCCGTATTGGCTGATGAGGAACCCAGGGGCAGACTCACAACTGGATATGTTCAGAGGGGGTTGTGTTCAATATTTTGTTTATTTTGGCATTGTGGCATTTTTGTGAAACAAAATTGTGGCATTGGGAGCATTCTCAATGCACATCCTCTGTAATTGGAATTAAGAAAATAATTAGTAAAAACTAAATGCTCAGAAGTTAGTCAGGCATTCTGGGAAAGCATGACAAGATTATTTCAAGCCAACAAAGGAATGTAACGACAAAATAAACTCCAACAATGTGAAAAATAACAACATGTCATTGGAAAAATCTTAATTTAATATCAATCACATACATAATAATTTTTCTGCAAAGAGCATGAACATTTAAAAAATAAAAATAGACTATTTAAATTTTAATTAAAATACTGCCCTACCCTGAGATTCCACACAATGATGTATCATATTAAGGTCTATGCTTCGACTACTGAAATTAAACGTCTTTTAAATGCAGTCAGCATTTCACATGCACATACATATATGACAAAAACAATAAATCTGAAAATTTTCTGAGAAGAGCCATTTGAGATTGTACATTTAACATATAAAATGTTGATATATTCTAGTGCAATCAGAATAGACTCCTAAATTCATAAAACAATGTACTTGCAATCCATTTGTACCTTTCAAAATTGTTTTCCACTGAAATAACAATTAAAGAAATCATTAGAAATACAAAGCTCTAAAGTTGCATTTTAACCATTGATGAAATACAGAAAGGGGCAGAGTACACACATATATTATCAGCTTGTGACATCCTCCCCTAGCTAATCACTACTTTCAGGGAGAACAAAATGTTAACGCCAATTTCTGATTTCCATAAATCTCAAATTCCATACATGTATTTAAAAGAGCAAGGTCGGCTTTATGCGTACCTTTGAAGTACATTTCGTTCAGTTGCTTAAATGGGTCACATCATTTTGCATTCTGATAAGCAAGTTCTGATACCACAAAACCCTACAAACACATTTTTAGATCATTAGGAGGGGCTACCACCCTAAGATAAAACTTGACTGGCACATATTTACTATAAAATGATATTCTTGAAAATAATGTCATTAAATACACAAAATTAAACCAATTTCAACTATTTCAATACCATATTCCTTTTGAAAAAGAATAATTTTTCCTCTTATGAAACACAAAAAGACTGTTTTTATGGTAGCCAGTCAGAGTTGAGACTAAATAACAGATTATCGACCTTTTAAAAGCATTTTCTCCAATAAATGAAAAAACATAACGGATGGCATCACTATGCCAACATATCAACTTCAAATAGAGAAAGTGGATCATTCAATTCCAATTGTTTGTGCCATAGGGAACCTTCAAACTGAAACCTTGACACTTGGGCTGTTTTGGCAAATGTATACATGCCCAAGGATTAAACACAATGAATTAATGGAGAAATCCTCAGGTCAGGACGAAAAAATGAAATTGAACAAAAAATATAGGATGAGTTCATAAGCTCAAACACCATTGTTTAACAAAGCATAAACAATGTAGGAATAAACATTGGTAATAAATATTTAAAAATAAACATCCATATGCCCTTTAACATGGCAAGCTCCTTTTAGGGGAACTGATTATGTTCACACTTAAGGACTACCATTGACTTCCAACAACTTGGGACTAACGATGGCAGTCCAAATGAAAATATCTGGTAGCATTTTGGCAATTAGTACTTGAACACTTCTTATGGGACTTTAAGAGAACACCATTTCCACAACATATTTTATGGAAGTCCCCTGAAATGACCTTTCCACGCCACACCTTTCATTACTGCGAAAGCTGATTAACTAAAGAGCCCCTCAAAAAATACATACATACCAGTGTATGTATGTGGTTGTGCATGTATATATATGCGTGAATACACTCTATGTATATAACTGTCTGTGTATGTGCATATATATATATAAAGAAAAATATGTAATTTTTTAAAATTTAAGGTGGTCACAGCGACTACCATCATGCTAAGAGTCATGCGCTTTGTAGTACATGTCCTATTTCTCACACTAATGAATCCACTACAAGTTCTAAACCACTGTCTTTTTTTTTGTGTTTCCTATTTCTGTACTTAGCATGTCACATAATTTTGATAAAAATGTTGCATATAAAACACATAGTTATATACTTAAATATGACAAAGTAAGTTAACAAATGAAATTTTAAACACTGGTGAATTATCTTCCAAGCAATAAAAAAGCTCTCTTAACTTGGACACTTGGCCCTTAAGCTTGCCACAATTCATGGCCAATTGGGAGTGTAATGCTAAATCAACAACCCAAGCTAGGGATTTAGTTAAACTGCAAAGCAATATTTTCAATAAAAGTAACAATTAATAAGCAAACATTTATAAAGGCTCCGGGACAAGTCGGTATAAACAAGGGTAACATAAAATGTCATTAACAAAAAATGAAAGTACATTTTCTTCAGACTAGAAAGTACTTGTTAAGTAGGTTATTCAGGTAAGAGGTAGTAGCCATGTAGTGCCAATTTATCCTCTATTTCTAATAAAAAAATCCCCAAAGCAGTAGATTTTTACTTGGGTCGCATCATTCATTTCCATTGTTTTTTAATTTTAATGCGGTGGGTGAATCTCAGCATGCTCTTATTAAATGTGCTTAATTTAAGCTGGAAAGGTAATCCTGCATACATACAGCTCTTTCAAATACCCCATGTTCTTTCTGGAAGAACACAATGCTGTCTGAATATGAACTACACATTTTTTCCTTACAACACTTTGACTGATAAATTAAGAATAGCAATTCAAACCTTCACATTCACAACACAACTGCAAGTCTAATAGAGGTAGTTTAGACATAACTGTGTTATTCAAAGTTGTGCTAGAATATAAATAATAAAGTTCTCCCATACCACCAAAAAATCTGGAAATAAAGATTTCACTCTTATATAGCATGACATAACAATGAACTCGCAAATTGAACATAAAATGTTAATCACATCCCCAACAATCATTTTGACACAGTAAACTTTTTTGGCATTCCATTAAAAATGATTTTACCTCAAAAATAGAAACTGGATTACATTTTTATCTTTCTTACACCTCCTCTAGCAAACTACATGTCCATAAATCCAATACAACCCATTGGGTGTCTGAAAACTCAATGACATTATTTATAATTTTCATTAGCTGGTCTGGCTTGAAAAAGTTACAATACTTATTAAGACATTAAATCAACATTTTGGATAATACAGGCAGAAGTATAATCATGGGAACACTTAAAAAATAAAATAATTGACTTAAATGTACTGAAGGAGGAATTAACCATCTTGTAGGTGTTATCACATCTTGTAGCTTTTTAACAATACAATGATCAGTAAACAAGAGTTTCACCCTTCATTTTGAAGTGCAAATGACTCCTGCACACCAATAAAGGATGTGTTTTTAATGTAACACCAATAATGCTTTTATTTAAAAACACCAAAAGATAATGAAAATGACCAAAATGGTTTTAGCACCAAATGAACTTCAGTGGTTCCAGGAACACTTCAATGAGACAAATTTAACAGATATGGAAGCCTTGGGAAGTTAGTATTGAAAGGCTGCTTAGGGATTTTTGTACTACATAGAACAGACTACAGGCTCATGCCACCATCAGAATATTTTCCACATAGGAACTAAGAATAGGGATACCTTCCAACTATTTCAACACAGATTTTACCAAACTTCTAGTACATCTAAGTCTTATCCAGCAAGTCATTAGGATATTAGGCAGGGAGGGATATTTTAATTAACATTAGTATCTGGTTGAGAGAAGTTCATTCTTGATAAGTGGTAACTAAAGTGCAAACTAAGATAATTAGTCTATGGCTTTAGCATAAATGCATTTTTGTAGCACCTTGTAAGCATATAATTTGTACTTATGTTTGAAATCTAAATCAAGACCAGATATTATGAAGAAGTTTCTAAACACATAAAATAGAATGCAATGAAATAAAAAGTTTTGGCATCATACCGTTTAAAAAATGGAAATAAGTAGCAAGAGGATAGAAGTTAATCTTATATCCCAGCAAGCTTCTCCTTTATTGCGCAGCATAATGCTGAAGAAAGTAGGGCAGTTCCATAACCTTAAGTTTAATCTGTGATTGGTAACACAGAGGCCCTTAGGGTGTAACAGTGATTCCAAGATAGAGTGAAATCATCTAATAATGAATACAAATTGACCTCTTGATCCCATTAAGTTGTCTACATTTCAAATTCCCTCAATGGCTTCACTTTCAGATTAAACACCAACCTAAGACATTGGTTCACATACTTCAAAATGGAGAATCGATGCTTCTTGGTAAGTTAATTGCAGTGATATATGTAGTTTAGAAAATTGGCCCTCAATATTGATCCTGTAGATACTATCCCGCACATACTTTTGCTGAGTCCACAGTCAACTGGTTCATTTAAGCAAGATTACTGACTGTAAACACTTCATGAAACCGATTTCATTTTAAATAATTAATTCATACTTTCTGTGGAAACCTGCTGACCTCTTTTGAATAAAAGTTTTCCCATTATTTACAATTAATTTCGAATTTGGTTCCTATTACATATATTTTTGTAAAACCTTTCTTAAGAATGGTAATTCCTTGGCATGTATCGTACAAATATGCACTCCTCACATTCAATACTTTTCACAATCTTCATTTTGACTTCATTGATACTTCAAGATGAATCTAATAATTGCCTGGATTTGACATTGAGCCAAGCTATCATATCTTTATTTCTTGATTGTAATACTTCCCTGAAAATCATTACTTTGCACTAAAAATTGATCACAGAATGCTGACCAAATCTCTAATTGTGAGCTATTAATAATTGTAGACCAAAAATCATACCTCTAAATGACAATGATTAATGATAAATTGTAGTAAAGGACACCTAGTGCAGGATACACTCATTATAAAATAACAATTTCTTTAGATTTTGGACATCTTACCAAAGTAATCAACCTGAAAGTTGGTTTGATAGGCAACAGAACAGCTCTGCTAAAACTAAGTTTAACAGTATACGACATTCACAAATCAATTAGATAGAGATAGCCAGCTCCTTTCCCCATGGTTTCCCTGCAAGATCTGGTACCTGAAAAATCACACAGCTTGGGTGAAGCTGGGGGTGCCCACAGGTATCTCCAGCAATTGAACCTGGGTCCTTTTGACCCACTGGAACCCAGGCCCCTCTATCCAGTGCACTACCATGCCCCCCCACCTGACACATATGAAAGTATTATAATTCAGAATGCCCTTGTTATCAAGTTAAGTTTCCAAAAGCAGGAAAAATGAGTGTTATGAGATAAAAATTGTGATTTATATCAGAAATTTAAATTAATTTTAACATTTTCCAGGTAATGCTGGACTCCATTCTTTCGATGAAAATCGAAAGGAAATTACACCATCGCATTCCCGAAATGTTCCCTCAACTTTCAACAGTTTGGTTCAATGCTCAACGGACTAGACATGAATATGCTGACTTATGGTTTTAAATTATCTCATTCCTTAGGTTTCTGTAATTGGCGCAATGCAAACCCTTGGATAAACAGAGGTCAGCAAGACCAACTTCACTAAGTGCCTGAAAATAAAACTACATTCAGCTGACAGATTACGATCATCTATGTCATGGCAAACTTGTCAAAATATATTGTCTTTATTATTTATTATCTTTGTTAATTAACTTTGAAAAAATACTGGGCCAGCCACAATGCACACAGCCAAGGAAACATTGGATTCAACTTTAGTGACTCCGAGGCTGGTGACCTGTAATTCCAAAGATACTTTCTACCCAAGTGCAGACAGGAGTGAAATTATGGCACATAATAAGGAAGACAGCTTAAGTGCTCCACTGCTTTGGGACCAAGCAACAACTTCTCACCTTTTAATACATCATAACAATGAATATTTAAAGAAGGTGAATACTGTAGTGATGCCTGACCTAATCCAGACTTCGATAGAATCAAAATTAACATTATTACAGGATAACTAAAATAGCTTACAAATTTTCCACTGCATTTAATTACTGTGGCTATAATTCAATTTGAAAAACAAAAATGTTTCATAAATATAAATAACAAATACTTTTTTCATGGGTTAAAGCCTACTCAAAAAAGATCAGATCTATGAAAGATTAGTATATGCTTGTGACTAATATAAATTAGAGATTCTACTAAGAGCTTCAATTTTGAAATGAGAACATATTTTCAGTGAACCTCAGGATTTACTAGGACTAAAGTATTTCTCTTTGGCAATCTGATAAAAAATCTAAGGGGGAACAATAATAGAGACATACAAAGCCCTACCATAACACCCTAATTTTCCAAGAAATTGGACCATTTTTACATAATTAATTTGGAAGTGGCAGTTTTCTACTTGGTATACAATTTCTTCTGAAGAAATCTAAAGGACTGCAGTCACCCAAAAGGAGAGTGCCACCTGAAGGCCAGAAAGACCTTCACACACAAACACATTAAGCTATGGAACTGCAAGTGCCACAGATGGGCCAATTACCCTCAGCACCCGAACCCTTGGCCATATCAATAGGTGTGCATTCGTTAAGTCACCAGAGGTAGAGGTAGAAGAGAAGAGGAGTTGCTCCAATTTCAATATTTTGGTAAATTAAGTTATCATCATTGGGAAGTTGAAGTATACCACATCCATGCTTTCTTTCCCCTGAGTAGATTGAAGTATCAATAATGGAGGAATTTCTCTTCTATCATAACCATAATGGCTCGAGGAGTACACACCTTTTGATACTTAAAGACATTGCTCACACATCATTTGACAAATTTGTCAAAGACTACATAGAGTGAGAGAATTTTGTAGTACTGTCATCCAAGGGAAAGACATATCAGATTCCATCACCATGCTCATGAACGACAGTGGATTCTTTCATATCTTAGGGAGACTGGTGCCAGACAAGAGAGATGTGGACGATGAATACAAGAGGTCAGCAGGAGCATGAACGAGAGGGGCACTCCCCAGCAGAGTCGTCCACATTCAGTGGCAGGTCGTTGCTTTGCGACGCTCTGCGCCCAGTGAGTGCTGGCAGTGATAGTCCGTCACTTGGCTTTGGCCTTCCGCGTCGCCCTGGGACCATGGCTCGGTCCACGGCCATCTCCATGCGCTTCATCACCTGCTCTAACAGTGATTCCACGGCCCTTGCCACATTATGGCCTGTGGCAGCACTGGTCTCCAGATACAGCAGGCTGTTCACACCATAAGAGATGAAACAACACCGGTAAGCATCGGGTGCATTGCCAATTGAGTGATGAGTGATAAAATTCTTGTTCTTGGTGAGAAATGGCTGGTCTATATTCAATCATAATCCATTTACGCACCCTCAAAGGCATTCAAAGCAGCTTATGACATTGAGGGAGTTAAAAATTTTTTCTGAATTTGAATATTTTGCAACAACATGTCAATGCATAATAGCAAAAACTCCCAGGGTTTTCTATGTAATTTAGGGGCAAATGACCATAACATTCACATTTGAACTTAAGTATAAGTAAGCAATTTACAGAATTTCATCCTGCAAGAGTTACATTTTTTTATCAGTTACTCTAAGAATGAGATTGATTTCAAGAGAATAGACCAATACAAACCAATGTTTCAAAAATAAATCAGGGAAGATTTTAAAAGTAAAATTTCTTTTCCCTCTCATTAATTGGGTTTACCACAACCATAGACTCCAATAGCTGAATAAACTGAAATTTTAAAGTGACTTTATTTTTTAGAAAGGTACCTATTATATTGCCTAAAATACAATCTAGGGAAATCTTCATGGGTTTCCCACAGTGTCAGGATTTCAGCTGCTGACAACAGCAGAAGCTACCAGCTTTCAACTGAGCTATACTATAGTCCACAGGAGCACTGATGGTGGACAATATGGTAGACAATGGTGGAATTATCCATCGAAATATTGGCAGCTGAAATCCTGAACCAGTGGAAAACCCACAAAAGACTTAAATTTGAATTACCAACCAGGAAAACACCAAATCCTACCTAAAATACAACATTTTCCATTGGAAGTATTTAGAGTTTTATCTGATATTAATATTTTTTTTATGTACCCTCAGAAGCCCTCACATTTTGGGAACTATATATACATATATAACTATATATATAACTATAACAAAATCCTCTGTATTTTTGAATAAGTTTTATCAAGTTGAAGATAAAGATTCATAATGATTAATCAATGAAACAACCTGATCTCATCTTTTATTGCTTGTTCTCCCAGGAGGGGGCAGGTAATTGATAACCACATGAAGGAAATAGAAGTGAGGCTAATTTACTGACCCATATTTACGAGCTATGTCCTTTGCTCTCTCTTCACTGATTACCCTTCGATCTTCCAAATCAGCCTTGTTGCCACACAGCACCACATCGGGATCATCACAGTAGGCATGTGTCTGGAAGATTCAAACTGTTCAAAACCCATACCAAAGAATGCAGGCACAATTCATCATAGCATTTTGTAGTAAGTGTACTCTAACAAAGTGAAAATCTTTTTAACTGTTCTTCAAAACCAGAAGTTGAAAAAATAATTTGAAAGATGACCTGGAGATAATATGTACATGTTTAAGTACCTAAACAAGGGGTATTATAACAAGAATTTCCACAATAGAAAATCACTGATTCTTTCAACATAGAATATGATTTAGTTGCCTGCAGTGCAATGTTTATGACTTCATATATGATAGATGTACGACCATTTTAACGTGATACATTTGGTTAAGTAAGGGTGAGATTCTTTATGAATTTTTGAAGGGGATAAGTATTCAATTTTCATATGAGAACATTAGTATGCCCACATAACAATTGAGAGCATTTATTTAATTGAATATTGTCTGTGGACTAACTGTACCAAGTAAACAGTAAGTACAAACCTCTACCAATACCACATAATAATTTTTAAAAAGCATCTGCCCAACCATGTCTATCATTCTTTTGCCTAAATATTCATTAACCCGTTGCACTCGGGTGCCTTCTTTCTTGATTGCCTTAGTCTACTCGGGATTTAATTTTTAAATACCCCAAATTTACTTAGCGTGGCACTAGAATGAAAAACTGAAGTTTCTCTTCATACAAACTAATTAAATTGGATTTTTGTATATAATTATTATTAAATTTATTGATAAACCATAACTTAAACTCTATAATTTTTCATGGTATGATATTTTTGGAAGGATTCACCAACATGCCCGTCCCATGGACTACAACCTTGTCGTGGTGGAAGGGCTTGTGTGTTCCGATGACCCCTAGGGCTGTGCTGGCGGGAGTAATAATAATTACTCCTGGAAGGGTCACCCATGCCAGATAGGTCGAAGGTTAGGAGCCAGACGAAAGGTAGTCCACGCAGCGTCTGTTCCTCAGTGAGGCGGCTGCAATGGCGTCTGACCCCAGTGGGGCGGCCATTAAGTGATGGTGTCACGTTAAAAACACTATTGAGGAAGGCAACAGGAAACCACCTCAATTATGATTCCCAAGAATATAATGATGGGCACTATAGATAATATGAGTCCTGGCAACTGCGGGACTCGGCCCAAGGGGCCGTGTGTCGTGCCCAGCAGCGGGGGAGGCAAGGCTTCCGCGGTTGTCATCCCACGAAACCCTTGCAGGGAAGAAATAACTGCAGCAGGACAGAAGACTCAGAAGAAGGCGAAAGTAGTTAGAATAGGAACCTGGAACGTCAGGACAATGTTGAGGAGAGGCAAATTAGAAAATATTAAGCGAGAGATGGAAAGAGGTAATATAGATGTTTTAGGTCTCTGCGAGGTGAGATGGAAGGATAGCGGGGATTACTGGAGTGACAATTATAGTGTGATATACAGCGGCGGGGACGAGAGCCAACGAGGGGTTGCCGTAATTTTAAATAAAGGGGTAGGAAGAAGCGTAGTCAACATAGAGCAAGCGACAGATAGAATTTTACTCGAAGAGATTAAAGCAGAGCCGACAAACTTGGTCATTGTTCAGGTATACATGCCACCGAGCAACCACAAGGAGGAAAAAGTCTATAGGATGTATGATGAGTCAGAGGATATCATCGCGAGTGTTCCTGCAGGGAAACATTTTATAGTGATGGGGGATTGGAATGTAACGGTAGGCGAAGGAAGAGATGGTGGTGAGGTGGGGGACTATGGGTTAGGCACGAGGAATGAACGCGGGGAGAAAGCAATTGAATTCTGCAGGAGACAGGGCTTAGTCATCACTAACACATGGTTTAGACACCACAAAAGGCGTAGGTATACATGG
Organism: Hetaerina titia; assembly: GCA_037158775.1. Taxonomy (NCBI): domain Eukaryota; kingdom Metazoa; phylum Arthropoda; class Insecta; order Odonata; family Calopterygidae; genus Hetaerina; species Hetaerina titia. The sequence continues at coordinate 4,034,006 of CM073769.1, forward strand.
AAAATGCCAGGTGACTCAGAAAGGTACCAGTTAGATTACATTATGGTTAGGCACAGGTTTAGGAACAGTGTGATAAATTCGCAGTTTCCCAGGAGCGGATGCGGACTCTGACCACAATTTAGTTGTTATGAAATGTAATGTTCGTTTCAAGAAGATAAGGCAAGGGCGGCGGGTTATGAAATGGAATTTAGAAGCAGTAAATGCATTAACGAGGAAGGAGTATCAGCAGGCTGTAGAGAAAATGATGGATGACGGTAAAGAACTGAGTACTATTGAAGAAAAATGGGAATGTATCAAGAAAGGGATATTGGAAGCCACTAAAGACACTATAGGAACCGTTAACGGGAAAAGGATGAGGAAACCATGGGTAACGGATGAGATGATTGCAAAGATGGATGAGAGAAGAAGATGGAAAAATGTAAACACAGAGTTAGGCAAAATGAAGTACAAAGAGTTAAACAATAAATTGAGAAGGGCCACAAATAAAGCAAAAGAAGAATGGTGGAAAACGCAATGCGAGGATATGGAAAGTTTACAGAAGAAGGGTGAAATTGGTGCTCTATACAGCAAGGTTAAGTTATTATCAGGAAGTAAGAAGGCAAGATCTGTGCTAACAGTTAAAGATAAATGGGGTAAGATAATAGTTGAACCAGGAAAAATCCAAGAGAGATGGAAGGAATATATAGAAACACTGTATGGTAAAGAACTTAGGCCGACAAGGTTAGACATAGAAAAGGAACATGACGTAGAAGAAGATAGCTTAGGTCCAGGCATACTCGACGATGAAATAGAAAGGGCATTAAAGGAGATGAAAGCAAATAAGGCTGTGGGGGTGGACAATATTCCTGTAGAAATGTTGAAATGGTTAGGGAAAGGTGGGAAGAAGGCCATATATGGACTGATTCGTAGTATCTATGAGGAAGGAATCTGGCCGGAAGATTTTGTGAGATCGGTGTTAGTTCCTATTCCAAAAAAGGCAAAGGCTTCATCATGTGAGGATTACAGAACAATAAGTTTGATATCCCACGCAGCTAAAGTTATTCTCAGGATCATCAACAAAAGGATAGAGAGTACGGCAAATGATTACTTAGGGGATGATCAGTTTGGGTTCAGGAAAGGAAGAGGTACGCGTGATGCCATTGTAGTAATGAGATCACTAGTGGAGAGGAATATAGAATACAATCAGGACGTTTTTGCCTGTTTTGTAGATTTCGAAAAAGCATTTGATAGAGTGAATTGGGAAAAATTAATGCGTGTATTGCAGAAAATAGGAATGGATTGGAGGGACAGGAGACTGATCCGCAACCTGTACATGTCTCAGACTGCTCAGGTGCGAGTGGGGAACGGAGAGTCTGGATGGGCAGTGTTAGGAAGAGGTGTAAGGCAGGGTTGCCCATTGTCACCGGTACTGTTCAAGGTATATGTAGAGGAAATGATTAAAGAGGCATGGGAAGAACTGGAGGTAGGAATGAAAGTCGGAGGGGAATTCGTAAAATCGGTTAGGTTTGCTGATGACCAAGCATTAGTTTCTCAGTCAGCCAAAGGGTTGCAAGCTTTGTTGAGTGAATTGGAGGTTCAATGCGATAAATATGGGATGAGAATCAATATTAATAAAACAAAGGTTATGCGATTTTCCAGGAAGAAAAAGGCTAAGCTAAATATTAAAATAGGCAGGGAAAAAATAGAGCAGGTAGAACAGTTTACATATCTCGGAAGTGTTTTGGACCAATACGGTCAAAGTGGTAGGGACGTAAGGAGAAGAATTGCGCTAGGCAAGGAGGCTTTCTCAAGGAGGAGGGAGTTGATGATGGGGACGTTGAGTAGAGATGTTAAGACAAGACTCGTAAAAACTCTGATATGGAGCGTAGCTATGTACGGCGCGGAAACGTGGTCGCTGAAGCAGGAGGATAGACGTAGATTGGAGGCTTTTGAAATGTGGGTGTGGAGAAGAATGGAGAAGGTGAAATGGACCGAAAGGAAAACAAATGAGGAAGTACTAGAAATGGTGGGGGAGGAGAGGGGTTTGTTGAGAGAAATCCTATGGAGGCAGGAAAAATGGATGAAAGGCGTATTGAGCGGTAGTGGAATGTTGAAGAGGGTAATAGAGGGGAGAATGTTGGGCAAGCGAGGTAAGGGTAGGAACAGGATAGGGATGTTTGACGGGATGAAGGGAGGAAAGTAGTACACCGAGATGAAGAGGGACCTGATATAGATTAGTTTGCTAGGTGGGGAGTCACAAAATGTTTATTTGATAGTTGTGTCCCTCCAAAAACCTACCTTAACCGGTAGATTACCTAAATAATCACCAACATGAAGACCTGGTTTACATTCACATGTCTCACGGATATATATCGTCTCTCTTCTTCCACCTTTGATTTTTCCATTAGAGCAATCCACACAATCTTTATGTTTTTTGTTAGGGTAAGGTGTGATTACGAGGCGTATTCTTAAAGTAAGTACCGTTTGCTTATATTTAAATTTTGGCGCTTCAGAACACAGTTTTGCTCCTGCAGCACCATCTACTGATTCATTGAGAAGCTATAGCAGCATTTGTTTTGTTTCAGAAGTCGTTTGCTTGTCCGTGCATGCAAACAACAATGTCCGCGACAATCGTTGGTCCCGCCAGCTGTGAAGTGCGTTCTGTCATACGATTCTTGTATGCAAAAGGATTGTCGGCTGCTGAAATTCATTGGGAATGCCTAGTTAATAAACCTACAGTTATGAGTGAAGGAAAGGTTAGACAATGGTGCTATGATTTTAAAAATGGACGAACAAATGTCCATGACGAAGAGCGAAGTGGTAGGCCCAGTATTCTGACCGATGAAATTGTTTCGCAAGTGGAACAAAAACTGCGATGTGATCGTCGGTTGACAATTAATGGCCTGGCTGAACATTTTCCTCAACTTGGACGCACTACTGTCTACAATATTGTTACGGAAAACCTCGGATACCACACATTGCGTGCAAGGTGGGTACCGAAAATGCTCACCGACCACCACAAAGAGCAAAGAATGTGCAGTGGACAAGAGTTTTTGGGTCGTTGGGAACTCTTTAAACCACCCACCGTACAGACCTGACCTTACACCCAGCGACTACTTCCTCTTCTTGCACTTAAAACAGTGGTTTGGTGGACAACGTTTCGAAACCGAAGAGGAACTCAAGAATGGCGTTGTCGATTGGTTCAACCCTCAGGCGGCGAGTTTCTACGCAGAGGGGTTAAAGAAGCTGGTGCAGCGGTACGAACAATGCTTAGAAGTGAACGGCGATTATGTAGATAAGTGAAGTAGGTTTGTAGCTAACTAAAAGTGCCAATAAAATGTGTTTCATATGAGTATATTTTTTCCTGTGACCAAACGGGTTACTTTATGAACACGCCTCATATATGGAGTTTTCCATCTTAACATTGCTCTATGTTTGTGGATGGTAATCTAACCCTGGAAGTTTGTGACACATCTCGGAATTCTCCAATGAGATCATGTATTAGTTTCGTAATAAATTTCACATGCGAGATCGGTTTTTCATTTTTTCTTTGTTGGCATTCTTTGTACAATATATATGAATTTACACCCTCCTACTCAAGATTCCTCATTATGCAATAGATAGAAAAAGAACGTTTGTTGAGACAGCAGCAGACACTAGGAAGAAAAGGAAATGAAAGTATCCAAACTAGAGCGCAATGAAATACGAACACCTGACTGAGGTAACTTTACATTCTGGCGATTTCAGAAACAGATCATCTCTCAAAGGCATGGCTTCACATTTAGCTAACTTCCAAGTAATGAAGGGCAATTGATGCAAATGAAAAATAACTTACAACACAGCAAAGAGATAACAACAAACATCTGCGTAGGTGGTGGCATCCTTTGGAGACGGCATTGATGTCTATGACAACATTATGGGTCGATACTATTCATTTATAGAACAAGCCATGCTATTAATTAAGCCTTAATTTACTTGTCCTTTCATGCAGATGATTACAAGTAAAGTTATTGGAATATATGGGCAAAAATCCCAATTCACCTCACGGTGAAACTCCATGTCGGGTGTGGCTCGACAAACGAGCTGCTGCCGCTGCTAACCGTGTCGAGTCACACTTGACATCTGAGTGTAAAAGGTTAAAACATTGTCTGTGTTAAAGTTTTACACAGGAGAAATATTCCAAAGTCATACAGGAGCCCTTAATGTCAGCCCAATGAAGACACTAAAGTCTTTGGCATTTACTTACAAATGAATAAATGAATGCCTTGTTACTCCAAGAGGTTAACATGATACAGGATTTTGACTTTGGTTAATTTCAATGAGAAAATAACAAAAACAGATGCAGAGATGTGAGAAAAATTACTACTAATATTTTAAACTCAATAAAATTAGTAGTATGCTTTCTTGGTGGTATTGGAACAATGCATCTGTGGAGATAGAAAGGTTGCTGGAACACTACATCTAATAGTTCACTCCAAAATTTTGTCCACAAAAATGTTTAGAGTAACAGCAAACTGCAGAAAAAGTATCTACAATTATGTCTGAATGTCTGCTCAGTGTACAATTGCCTACATCACTGAGGTTATTAATGCATTCACATAGGATTAATACATGTTTCCCTATCATGATGAAAACAATGTTGGACTAAGAAAGGCGCACACCATTTACAAGCAAAATTATTCCAAATCCAATTTGGTGAGGGAATAACCAATTCATGAATCAACATGGAATGACGTAATGATGAGAGTTAAACACCAATGTACTTTGTTAGTTCTTTGAAAGTTCGCAAAGAGCAGAGAGAAATGCAACCTTGCTGGATGGGAGCTTAGGAAGTATCTTCCAGAAGGGGGAGACCCTGATATAATCAGATGAACACTAGGTTATTAACTGAGGATACGTAAGGGATTTAGACAAATTAAATATAATATTCAGGTTCCCTCAGAATACACATAATATGCACCACGTAATTAGAGTCCAGATGACCTTAATATCTGATCATAACTGACTTTAGATAAGTGGAAGGTACAGTACATAACCAAAATGCACATAAACATCTTCTCCATAACTGCACAATCACATCAACTCATTACCAGAAAATATAATATTACTACTATGTACTATTTTCTTAATGAATGGCCTAATGGTCAAGCAACATTTTTCATGAGGAATGGGAAAGGTAGATCTTTGCATCTAAGTCCAAGAAGTCAGATGACAACATGGGCCTTAAGACAGAATATTTGCTTCAAGGATGATTCAAATGTGTAACTTGTGAGAAGAAAGATTAATTTTGACTGGCTTAAATAAACATATACTAAGAAAGTCTCTTTTCAAGAAGAAAATTACAAAATTCATATCATTAATCACTGTAGGCATCTATTTATGACTTGCTATTAGCTATTTCCTGACAATTTAAAATCTGAGGCAATTGTAAGTCTGATGTTATAAATGTCATTTAAAATCACCAGGATCATGAATAAACTTAAACAACTAAATTACTTAAACAACTCATCCAGTTGAAAAGGCCTCATTACTTTCCATACTTTCTGGCCGAGATTATCTTTGTGTCTAGGCAATCAGATCAATCTATCAAATACTGTATTGAAGATATTTGGAAGCATAACTATTCTTAATGTACTGTGTTGTACCTTTAATGCACAAATATGACCTAAAAATTACAAAAGTGCATTTTTTGACATTTTATAAACAATGAAGGTGATTTTACAATTTAGCTCTACAATAGCTTTAGTTTGACAAAGCTATTTCTGAAAATTCTTCTACTTAATTAAAAATTGAAATAGTTTTCCATATTGTGTACAACTATTTCCCAACACCAATAAAAATATGAAAGAATTGATTTAAACACTTCAAACATAAAATACTGTTTTGTAGCTGAAGGGTTAAAAATACACGCCAGCTGCATATCAAACAACCCTGAGAATTCTGCTCACAAAGCATTCCAATGAAATATTTGAGTGACTTTTTCCCAAACAGAATGTTGGTCACTATGGAAATACATTGGGATTCTACATCATGGTGAGAAATTAAAGAAGCCAATAGGAAAATATAATTTTTCTAATAAATTTACTCAAGGATCTTTTAGATATTTTTTTTTTTTAGGTAATCTACCGGTTAGGGTAGGTTTTTGGATGGACACAACTATCAAATAAACATATATATACATATATTTTTGTAATATAGATCAAACACTCCTTGTATCTTAAAACGAAAATCTCACATTGAAGACAATTGCAAAATTTTCTTGGGGGGAAACATTCACAGCCATCTCTCAATAAATAATAAAGTTCAGGAAAGCATTAAAACCGACACTGTCACTTTTGCAATTTAGTCACCTACTTTGATTCGTTCAACAAGAAATTCGATTCTCCAACTCCTTTCCTGACCCCCCTAGATTAATCACATCAGTTTCCACGCCAAAGGACTGCACTTGGACATCAAACAAGCAACCATCTCTCACCCCTTTTTTTTTTTTAGGTAATCTACCGGTTAAGGTAGGTTTTTGGATGGACCCAACTATCAAATAAACATTTTGTGACTCCCCACCTAGCAAACTAATCTATATCAGGTCCCTCTTCATCTCGGTGTACTTCTTTCCTCCCTTCATCCCGTCCAACATCCCTATCCTGTTCCTACCCTTACCTCGCTTGCCCAACATTCTCCCCTCTATTACCCTCTTCAACATTCCACTACCGCTCAATATGCCTTTCATCCATTTTTCCTGCCTCCATAGGATTTCTCTCAACAAACCCCTCTCCTCACCCACCATTTCCAGTACTTCCTCATTTGTTTTCCTTTCGGTCCATTTCACCTTCTCCATCCTTCTCCACACCCACATTTCAAAAGCCTCCAATCTACGTCTATCCTCCTGCTTCAGCGACCACGTTTCCGCGCCGTACATAGCTACGCTCCATATCAGAGTTTTTACGAGTCTTGTCTTAACATCCCTACTCAAAGTCCCCGTCATCAACTCCCTCCTCCTTGAGAAAGCCTCCTTGCCTAGCGCAATTCTTCTCCTTACGTCCCTACCACTTTGACCGTATTGGTCCAAAACACTTCCGAGATATGTAAACTGCTCTACCTGCTCTATTTTTTCCCCGCCTATTTTAATATTTAGCTTAGCCTTTTTCTTTCTGGAAAATCGCATAACCTTTGTTTTATTAATATTGATTCTCATCCCATATCTATCGCACTGAACCTCCAATTCACTCAACAATGCTTGCAACCCCTTGGCTGACTGAGCAACTAATGCTTGGTCATCAGCAAACCTAACCGATTTTACAAGTTCCCCTCCGACTTTCATTCCTACCTCCAGTTCTTCCCATGCCTCTTTAATCATTTCCTCTACATATACGTTGAACAGTACCGGTGACAATGGGCAACCCTGCCTTACACCTCTTCCTAACACTGCCCATCCAGACTCTCCGTTCCCCACTCGCACCTGAGCAGTCTGAGACATGTACAGGTTGCGGATCAGTCTCCTGTCCCTCCAATCCATTCCTATTTTCTGCAATACACGCATTAATTTTTCCCAATTCACTCTATCAAATGCTTTTTCGAAATCTACAAAACAGGCAAAAACGTCCTGATTGTATTCTATATTCCTCTCCACTAGTGATCTCATTACTGCAATGGCATCACGCGTACCTCTTCCTTTCCTGAACCCAAACTGATCATCCCCTAAGTAATCATTTGCCGTACTCTCTATCCTTTTGTTGATGATCCTGAGAATAACTTTAGCTGCGTGGGATATCAAACTTATTGTTCTGTAATCCTCACATGACGAAGCCTTTGCCTTTTTTGGAATAGGAACTAACACCGATCTCACAAAATCTTCCGGCCAGATTCCTTCCTCATAGATACTACGAATCAGTCCATATATGGCCTTCTTCCCACCTTTCCCTAACCATTTCAACATTTCTACAGGAATATTGTCCACCCCCACAGCCTTATTTGCTTTCATCTCCTTTAATGCCCTTTCTATTTCATCGTCGAGTATGCCTGGACCTAAGCTATCTTCTTCTACGTCATTTTCCTTTTCTATGTCTAACCTTGTCGGCCTAAGTTCTTTACCATACAGTGTTTCTATATATTCCTTCCATCTCTCTTGGATTTTTCCTGGTTCAACTATTATCTTACCCCATTTATCTTTAACTGTTAGCACAGCTCTTGCCTTCTTACTTCCCGATAATAACTTAACCTTGCTGTATAGAGTACCAATTTCACCCTTTTTCTGTAAACTTTCCATATCCTCGCATTGCGTTTTCCACCATTCTTCTTTAGCTTTATTTGTGGCCCTTCTCAATTTATTGTTTAACTCTTCGTACTTCATTTTGCCTAACTCTGTGTTTACATTTTTCCATCTTCTTCTCTCATCCATCTTCGCAATCATCTCATCCGTTACCCATGGTTTCCTTATCCTTTTCCCGTTAACGGTTCCTATAGTGTCTTTAGCGGCTTCCAATATCCCTTTCTTGACACATTCCCATTTTTCTTCGATAGCACTCAGTTCTTTACCGTCATCCATCATTTTCTGTACAGCCTCCTGATACTCCTTCCTCGTTAATTCATTTACTGCTTCTAAATTCCATTTTTTAACCCGCCGCCCTTGCCTTATCTTCTTGAAACGAACATTACATTTCATAACAACTAAATTGTGGTCAGAGTCAGCATCCGCTCCTGGGAAACTGGGCGAATTTATCACACTGTTCCTAAACCTGTGCCTAACCATAATATAATCTAACTGATACCTTTCTGAGTCACCTGGCATTTTCCATGTATACCTATGCCTTTTGTGGTGTCTAAACCATGTGTTAGTGATGACTAACCCCTGTCTCCTGCAGAATTCAATTGCTTTCTCCCCGCGTTCATTCCTCGTGCCTAACCCATAGTCCCCACCTCACCACCATCTCTTCCTTCGCCTACCGTCGCATTCCAATCCCCCATCACTATCAAATGTTTCCCTGCAGGAACACTCGCGATGATATCCTCTAACTCATCATACATCCTATCGACTTCTTCCTCCTTGTGGTTGCTCGGTGGCATGTATACCTGAATAATGACCAAGTTCGTCGGCTCTGCTTTAATCTCTACGAGTAAAATTCTATCTGTCGCTTGCTCTATGTTGACTACGCGTCTTCCTACCCCTTTATTTAAAATTACGGCAACCCCTCGTTGGCTCTCATCCCCGCCGCTGTATATTACTCTATAATTGTCACTCCAGTAATCCCCGCTATCCTTCCATCTCACCTCGCAGAGGCCTAAAACATCTATGTTACCTCTTTCCATCTCTCGCTTAATATTTTCTATTAGATAATAGGTTCGGTAAAATCAGTCTCACCTTACTGTGCATTATAGGGTGTTAGGGTGCCATTTAGTGGGATCTCTGGTGGGAGTTATATGGTCATGATGAACATCCAGTAATACCCGAATTGATTAGATGCAAAGATCTCCAGCCAGCCAAATTAAGCTCTTCTCATTGTGTAATTATATTTCTGTCCGTTAACACTAAGCGCTTGCAATATACTAAGTACTATGAATTCTAATTACCAATGATGCATTGCAATGAAGTCAAAGACTTGGGTGTGCTTCAAGGAATTGAACATGATCCCATAGGTTATCCCCTTGACACCAATGACTAATTACCATTACTCATACACAACCACAAAATTAGTACATTATATCTCTTCCCTCTAGGTGAATGCATTCATCACTCCCTGGAAAAATATTTTTAATTACAATACATTTTTTTATCATTATATACATTTTGTGCACACCATGATTACAAAATCTCCATGCAATCTCATCTTACAGCAATTGATAGGTGGTGAGATCACCATTTTGAGAGAATTAAAATATGTAATATACAATCTTTAACCAATGGATCAAGTTGGTTTTATGTTTTAAAAATTCTGGAAGGTACAAGTTGATGAGAAGATATGTAAATATGTATGTGAGTAAATATATAGTGTCTTCATTGTTACAAATATGTATAGATTTTGTTTGCAAAAGCTTAATTATAACACTGCCATATGTCATGGTACACCAAGATGATTAATTTGCATACACACTTACTAGTGTTGACTTTTAACTTATTACAAATTTGGTTACAGCTTGAACTGCAATTTTTTCCAGATTATTTTTCAAAATATTTACAAATTACTTCAATTAGTTTTTTTTCCAATGAACACATTTTGTTTCATTAAGAAAAAATACTTCACTTACCATAAAACAAACTTTGAATGCTTGTATTTATGCAAAACTTCCAAGAAAAAAATTACTTTTTGCTATTTTTTCATCAAGGGAGAATCTCTGCTCTGACATAACATGAATCTGTTAAAATCGAACTAATATTTTATGCAATGCAATCACATCACCATAAGAACATAGAAACTTAATAAAACTCTCTACACACTGTTAACTATGAAAACAAAAATGAAATTTTGTGGAAATTTTTGCAGTTACATTTTCATGAGAAGTTGTTAGTGGTTACATACTGTTGGTTTATCCAAAGTTGACCATGAAATGTCAGAGACAACTGACAGGTTATAGTAAAACATGGAGCTCTTCAAACTTACACTTAATATGATCAAAATTGTATCAAATCAATCAAGAGTCATACCCGAAGTTGATCAAGCCAATTTCTTATTTCCAAGAAGGACTGTTCGTTAGTCAAGTCAAACAGAAGTAAAAAGCCCATAGCATCCCGGTAGAATGCAGTGGTAAGACTGCGGAATCTACAATGGAAAGGTTTCATTAAATATTAGGTATAAGGTTAGCAAGCCAACACAAAATACACTATGTTGGTAAATACTAATATATATATATATATATATATATATATGAGTGAGTTAGGGTTAAAGGAAGATGCAATTACTCATCTTTAAATGTTTACCTGCACATGAAACTTAGAGGTACTTAATTCCACATAAAATATGTAAGGCAAATGCAAATGGTAGCTATACCACAGCAATGAGAATCACTTTTTTATTATATTACCACTATAGAGTTAACACAAAGAAACTAAGGTGTTGAAGCAAACGGTAACTATGGCCGTATGATTATTATGGGAAGAATCAACCCCAGCCGTACTCTTACAAAGTACTTACTTACTTTATCCTTTGCCCATTAGTAAAAGTATGGCTGGGGTTGATTCTTCCCATAACATAGAAACTGAGAATTTAACAGAAGAAATTGACTTAAATCATTGTGTCAATAGTGAAGTACAGTAATGAGAGTTACCATTTAGCTTATACAGAAAACTTTGTCCAATTCCTACTCATGAGGCTAATATTAGACAAAAAAGGTGAGATTGCTTGAAGTAAAGATTTTACATTCTCACTGCTGGGTATGAACTCAATTCTTATGAGAAGAAGATGCCATTTTGGAGGAACATTTTTGTATTTGGGGACCATGCAAATTATAAAGCAATTCTGAGCTCAAATTGTGTAATTATTCATGATGTAATCTTTCCTCACAAGTTAAAACGCTTATGTCTCATTGTGAATGTGCACCATACTATCCATGTTTTGGTAATTATCATTTTCATATTACTCCTGCACTAATGTAATAACAATGAGGAAGGTGAGGCCGCTGTGGGTGGAGGTACAATGCTGAATGCAGTGAACATCTTATACTACTCAACAGCTTCAATTTGACACTAGATGTAAGATTTTATCTCGACTATTTGGTGTCCCAGACATCATTACCTTCCAATTTTATTATTATTTCCTTCTGTTAATTTATTCATGAGTGATATGTCTCATAATTAGTTTTACCCTGGCCCATTTGAGTCTGAAGTATGCATACAATGTTTCTCTCAGCAGTGTCGCGGCGACATTTGGATTACAGGTCACTGCACTCCTCCTGCCCAAGGCCATGACGTCAAGAGCTCACGGGCAGTTCTAGGAATGACGTTGTGACGTTGTTAGGAACTGGGAAAAGGGTTAGCGCCTGGTCCCGATAGCAGATTGCCGAGGACAGCAGACGAGGTTGGCTGGCTGAGAGGAGACTGAGGACGGATCTAGGGGCTGTGTCGCGAATCGCAACACCACCATTCCCTAGTCCTGGCTCTGGACTTCCCTTCCCGATCTCCGTCGTTGGAGTAAGTGTGAGCCCCAATAAACAACCCATCGGCCAATTCTGTGTTCCTTCTTGCCCCGTCGTGTCGCGGCGACAGCAGTTTCCCATTATTTCCCCCATTCCATATTCCTCAGTCCACTTGCTCTTGAGCTGCTCACCCTGCAGGTTTCCATTTTCTTACACATTCTGTTCAGTATCCCTCCTCCACCCTCAATTTCTCTCAATCTGACACACACACACATTTACCCCCATTCCTTCAGCAATACACGATACATCATTACCATTAATTCCACTTCATATTTAATGGACCGTATCACAATGAAGCTAATAAGAAATCAAGAGTAAATTTCCGTTGAAAGATACAGATTTCATTATATACACAAACACCTATTCTCATACGGCTACAGACATACTGAGTAGCATTAATGGACATCTTTTTTTTTCTATCGAACCTCCACATTTAACATTATTTTTTGACACATTGACAGCTACTGTCGAGGCATTTGTCACAGTGAGGTGCCAAGAGTTACATTCCTTCAATGTAGAATTATAAGGCACTCGTGATGCATGCCACCCATCAAAAGCTTGTCAGGACTCGTCTTTGTGGAAATTATGGCCAGCAAGGAAGGATTTCATGTGAGTGAACAAATGAAATTCGCTCAATGTGAGTTCTTGGAGGCAGGGAGGATATAAAATTGTTCCCAGTCCAAGGTGAGGAAGGGATAGTGTGCTGTCCAAAGTTTCACTCGGCTAACGCAGCTACTTGTTCTGTTCATCATTGAAAAGTCCAGTCAATTATTTTCTCACATCAACAATTGTACCAATCAAAGATTCTCCACAAAAGCAAAATATTTCAGTTAGCATAGCATTCCTCCCATTCATGAAATGGATCACAGACTGCATTACATGTACGGTGCTCATCTCGATCTCTAGCATGTGGAAGTATCTTCCATAAGGTTTCAACTGGACATCCTCCATCACACCCTGAGCATCTTTCTTCAATTGCGGGTGACTTTGGATATATCTTATACCATCAAGTATCGCAATCCTTAATTCTTTTTCCACCTCAGACTATTCTCCTCAAGCAATTACAGCATAATAAATGCTACATGATTTTTGAACCTTTGAATCTTATATCTGGTGGTATCCTCAGGAGTCTTCCATACAACACACGTAACATTTTTGGGTGATTTCTACATAATGCGTTAGCCATCTAAAGATCCAAATGTTCACAAGTCCTAAAATTTTTCCCCTCTTTCATTTCTCTTTGCAAGTCCATTTACTCTTCCCCCCCTTCCCTACTACACCACTCCAATTTCACATCATTATCATTCTCAACTGTCATTTCCCATGGTCTTCATAGACTACCTCCATCTGCTCGGACATTTGATCTGCCACATCTTCATCTGCTGTAAGCATGTACAAGATTGCCTATTATGAGAGGCGGTCAAATGAAAACCAAACACCCACTGCACATTGACTGCGGAATGGTTTTATTCAAAAGTAATGACCAAAAGCATTGATCCATATATCCTCCGGGAGATGAGATGATCAATTCCAGTTTTGTAGAAAGAGGTGGGTGGCTGATGGATCCACAACCGCACCCACTCTTGCACTTCCTCGTCTGAATGAAATCGACATTCGGTGTTTTGTGGAGGGTATTTTGAGTGAGTACACCATCCGTCGAATGGGACCTTGAGCTGCAGACCCCCGGGTGCCTTTCATTTAGAGTGTGCTAATGCCGATGCCAGGTTTCTCTACACTCTTCATCTTTTCCTGTCCATCACTGATGGTGCAATTGACTTCAGCTGTTGGTCATCTCCCATAAAACTACTGCTACTAATCCACTGGCCTTGCAAGGCTTATCCACCGGTGAGTGGTTTCCCACTTCAAGAGAAATGGTATGATCTTCCATCCATCCATGCACCCTCTGAAGAGATTGTTGAACTGATAGGAGGGGTCTTCTTATCCTGAGAGATAATCTCAGGATTTTCCCTTCGTCAATGCCAAGATCAAAATGGCTAGAATTTCCAGGATGTCTGTATTCACTAAAAATACACACCACAGTGAGTGCTGGTGAGTTTCTTTCAATGGAGTGCCTACTCTGCCAACAAAATAGCTAACTAATCTTGCACATACACCATAGGTACTATGGCATTGCAGCAGCAGTATTTGAAAAGAGAACTTACATTATTGATATTCCTAATAGTTTTGAAATGTATGTGTAGTTAAAAAACATTAGAAATTTAAAGGTAGATTGGAGATTCATCATACTATTGTACAACACTATACAGTTGCTATTACAATTTGAAACCATAAAGAGAACTTATCCAATCATTAGTAACAGTAATAATTTATTTAGTTTTTAGAAGACATCCAATATATGAAGAATTCTGCATATTTGGGTTTTCACCGCGTTGTATGAAGCCGACAACAGTTTCGCCGAAGTTGCATTCGGCGTCTTTAGGTCGAAGATGAGGGACTCGGATTATGGCCGTCCTTATATAGGTGGTCCCGTCCAGGTGCTGCTCTCTGATTGGTCCTTTTTCGAAGGACTCTCTTCCACGCGTTGTGGAGATGGTAGCCTTCATTTCTGTTGAAATTCACCGGGTTTTTGGCGATCTCAATTGCTTCTCTAATTAGGCATGGGTAATACCTACTTTCCTTAGTTATTATGATAGTTGCGTCATGGAATAGAATGTCGTGACCAGGTTCACTCCATGTGTGTTTGGAGAGGGCCGACAGGTGAAACTGTTTATTCGTTGTTGCCCGGAGGTGTTCTTTCATCTGAACTTTCATGGGCTGGCAGGTTTCCCCGATGTAGGCTTTCCCACATGAACAGGGTACTTGATAGACCCCTTCGTATAGGTCTTTCGAGATTTTGTCCTTCGGTCCAGGGAGCGCGAATTTCAATAGAGATGAAGGCTACCATCTCCACAACGCCTGGAAGAGAGTTCTTCAGTAAAGGACCAATCAGAGAGCAGCACCTGGACGGGACCACCTATATAAGGACGGCCAAAATCTGAGTCCCTCATCTTCGACCTGAAGACGCCGGATGCAACTTCGGCGAAACTCTTTTCGGCTTCAAACAACAACGCGGTGAAAACCCGGATATGCAGAATTCTTCAAGCCGCCGCCGAGAAAATCTACGCAGCCATATACATCCAATATATATTTAGGACTTGTTAATTATCATGCAGTCACCATGTAATGCAGAATTGGCAAAGGCAGATGACTTCACTTTGTGTCAAGATTAAAATATTTAAAAATTACACAAATTCAAGCATTTGAAAAATCATGTATTCATTCGTGCCTCATGCCCTTTGAGTTCATACCGCACAGTGTAATTAACTAATTTTCAAAAGGTTGAGAGTAAAAATAATCACAATATGTTCTTGACCTAATAGTTAAAAAGAGTTCCACCAAATGGCGAAATCGAGATATAAAGCCATAACCTGCAAGTGGCTCAAGGAGAAGCCACATGCTGATATCCCAAAATTCCTCACATGCGAGACAGCTGCAGCAAAATGTTAAATTACACGGCTATTCATGCAAATTGGTACCTTAAAGGTAAAATAAGGTAGTCCTAATAAATCAATTTAATTAAGAATATCAATGTCTGAAATCAATCTATAAAATCTTTGATTTAGATTAGTGAAGAGTTAAACAGTTTTGATAAAATACAGTGACCAAATGCAATGGATGTGTCTTTGAGACACCAACTCAAGGAAGTGTGGATGTTTGGGAAGGTGGCTGACTACTAAAGCAATCAGAGCACAGAGTATCTGTCTGCTACAGGGAGCAAAGTTAATGAGGAGAGAACCCATGGTCTCTCACCGGCCTACTCAATTAAAACTACCAAGGGAGACTGAATGGTTATCAACAAGACATTTAATATATGTATGTGAGCAATTATTCTGTGAGCAGCACCCATTATTGTTGTGAATTCAATTAAAAAATGCCACAGAGTAATGAAGATCAGACTGCACTTTCTGGTTAGTATTAATCCTAGAAGTACCTCTCCTGCCCTGCCGTATCCCACAGTTGAAGGTGGATCCTTTGACTACGACCCTGAAAGCCTTCCGGATTCTGTGACCTGTACACCTGTAATCAAATTGCATTGTTCGTACATTCTCAAAATGGACAATGACAACATAATTTGCAAAATTCCTGATCAGCCTGAATGTAACAATAGCCAATGATAAACTGGTAAATCCATGAAATCAAACCTATATCATAGGTGAAATTAAGAAGAAAGCACACTCTCCAAAACTGAAGAGATAATGATGCATTATTCTGTTAATTAGTATAATGTATGCATTCAAGACACAAAAACATTCCTTAATTCTTGGACTCTGACACAAATATCTTACCAATAGGTGACATGGTTACTTCCAAGGCCTCTTTTGTTTACTTGGATCGATTCAGTGCAACCTAGGCTAAAATAATATGCACCATCAATTGTGGATCTTAGAAAAAACAGAGGCAAATGTTCCATTGGGGGAGGCTATATAAAAACTGTCAGATGTTGATAGTTTCAAAGAGAACTCGGCAACATTCCTTTTCTCTAAATGCAATCCTTCAACATAAGAAAGTTTAGATACTCATTTTTTAGATTTCAACTCCTTCCTTTTTCTCCATTTTCCCCAACAAACATGCCAATTTTTCCCTCAAGTGTTTTGATACTGTTTGGAAGTGTCAACTGGCATATGGCAAACAGGAACTTACCTCAAAAAAAAAACTAAAAAGGAACATGGGAATATCAGATTTCTACATCAAAATTCCTAATTTGAATATGACATTCCTGAAATGTTATAAGCTTGGAACTGCCTCTACCCCTATTTATTACTGTGTCTGTGAAGAAATGGATTTATTCCCGACTTTTTAACAATTGTCTCAAATGAGTGAGTAGCCACCATTCATGAGGAAGGAAAAGTTCTCACTGAACCCCATCTTAATTCCACCAAGATAAAGTGTATGTGAGCTGCTGCCTATTCCATGAACCCAATAAATTTTTGGCTGATGGGAAAACCTGCTCCTAGTGTAGCCAAACATTTTAGAGCTCTCTTGAAATTTCCAAATAATCCAGCAATAAAGGTATGATACTGTTAGATTTTTTAAATAGAGAATGAAGACTAGTAATGACTCACAAACTTGACTTTTTATTGCTTTTGATGACGATTTTTTTATTGCTTGATAATGCATTTGAAAGAAATGATATGAATATGGAAATATTACTACTAATGCAATGCTGGTTAAAATCAATACTGATGTTCAAGCATTTATTTTTACTCCTTTAAAGCCAACTTTTTGACACCATGCTATAAGTATAAAAAAAATTTGGACAAATTGTTAAACCAACATAATAAAGGTTTAGTGGCCAGAAAATAATCCTCTACGTCATCCTTCAGGATAATTGGAATGCCACTGAATGAAACTCTGGATTTTACTTTTCTGACTGCTGTAGAAAATCATTGGAATCTATGACAGTTTTAAACTATACCTGACAAATGAACGAGTGCTGATGAATGATTAAACAAGTTGATAAATGTGTTTTATTAAAAACTTTTACTGATGGCAATGAAATGCATTTGAGGCATCAGGAAAATTTACATTCTAATACCAGCTTATCGCAACCTTCTTTGGTTACACAAAAATTCACACCCAAGTCTAAAGTTGTAAGAATAACGTTTACCAGAATACAAACTGCATCAAATAAGGAAATTAATCAAACAAAAGCCAGACTTACGGGATTCATATTGTCTCTTGAAATAAAACATTGAGCTGCAATTCATAAGTGGGAGGAATAATTCAACTGGCGATCCTACAGATCGATCGATTGTCCAAAAAATTTTCTACAAGTGCCCAAGTAAAAAATATTCCAATAAATAGGGGGGCTTTAGAAAAGGCTCTGCATTAGTTTGATAGGTATATAAATTGCTGGCCTCAATTATTTAAGAAAAATGTGAATTTTACACACGGTTGGATTTGTTATGAGGTAGGCTCTACCTTCACCTATAAAACCAACCTTTGGGATGACTACTGTGGTTTGATAATATCGATATTTTCCTTTTTGTTTCAGGTAAATAAAAGATACTCCCAAACAGTGTGAGTTCTGAGGGGAATTATTTTCACAATTAACTTATCCTATGAGTATGGTATCAGACAATGTTCCTAGTAACAATTTGAAAATTATGTTGAGGCTAATGATGTGCCTCAAATTCATTGGCCCTTTCAAAATAATAGTCTCCAGAGAAATTAGGAATTGTAAATAATTAATTGGAAAATGGATTTCTATGATATCCCTCCACATGGACTAAAATCCTTAACTAGTGAAAGGTTAGATGCTTGGTCTAGGAGACACGGTTTTTGCAGCCTAATACGAGATAACACTGACTTCGTTCTACTACCATTAATTCTCTTCCCACAAACTGGGTTACAAAGTATGAGAGAATTATTTGATTAGAAGTGTGATTTCACAAGCAGCAAAACAGTACTTAAAACCATCAACATCAAGATGTTCAATGATTAATTAAAACAAGGTTACTTTTGGTTTAGCATGATTTGAGGTACAGGTAATGCAGTAGCAGTACTCATCCACTTTTACAAAGGAATACAGAATGCAGCCAGGTTGTATTTGTTTGTTTCTACATTGCGAGAAGGCGGTTCGACAGAGCCAACACTTCTATCAGCTATATCCTTACATTAATGCCGAATTATTTAAATCTATATTTCAAAATTGCCCTCAAAAACTCTAACACCACTTCAGTGGAAATACAATTAGGATAAAAACCCTGTCATTTCTTCTCAAAGAATCAGACCATGCATAATATTTAAATTAATTCTTACCAATCGTTTTTCTCTAAAATCGATCCCAACAGTTGATATAAATCTTGAATTAAATATTCCATCGGTATACTGATACAAAAAGCTTGTCTTCCCGACTCCAGAATCACCGAGCGCCAAAAATTTGATCAAGTAATCATAATCCATCGTGTCAAAACACCTCTTGGAGTGTCATGAGATATAGCTCCCAAATGGATTTTTCAACCTGCGACGTACTGGTGATTAACTATAAAACAGCGAACAACCTGAGCTTTATAAATAATACACCCTTGTCCTTAAAGATGCTTAACAAAATAAAAACCTGTTGCTTTCGCCACAAACAGTCTTCACTTGTCAAAATCAACAGGAGCGACCGGAGCAACAGGCTTGATAAGCTTGCAACCGCGACGAGCTTGTTATCAGCGACCAGTGGTCGAATATGTCGATATATATATATATATATCGCATCGTGATCACATCAATTCGTCTGCTCCCGGCTGCTGTCATGATTTGCATTTGATGCATCCATATTTGGGAAACTGAATAGTAGAAAATGATAGAAAAAGCCAAAAGAAAATGTTCGAGTTTGAAATCGATTGCGAATCCGGAATATTTGGGCTTTTCTCAAATGGCTGACTACAAATTCTCATTTGTGCGCTATTACGCCACTTACTGTTAGACGTTCCAATGATAGAATAAATGTTCTTTGAACTACTAGCAACATGGAAGTAATGGTACTTCGTGCTTTTCCTCCTACGGACTTTCAGTCCCAAATACCAAAATATATAAATAATGTATTAGGTGTGGCAATATGGGCATAGACAAACATATTCTTTCACTTATATATATATATAGTCACTTTCTTGGAAAACCCACGAACGTGTACAATAATGTAAATTCACTAATAGTCATAACAAACACAGAAACCAAAACACACAAAAGAGGGACTCACTATATATATATATATATATATATATATATATATATATATATACCCTCGTGGAATGGCAACATAATTAAGGCTGTAATCGCGACTACCCTGACACTGAAAATTTAAAAAATAATTTATAATAATTATCTAAAAATTTACCAAACATTTTTCCCTGGAACTTATAAATAGAAGAGGTCCAGGAGATCAAGAGATCTTACTTAAATCGAATTTCAAACTACATTGTAAATGGAACCATAGTATTATGAGAAACATTAAAAAAAATCCTTTGTTTCTCACAAACGTTAAAATATATGCGGTAGACTGCAAAAATACCGAAATACTAGGAAAACCTGGCGGCCAATAATTGCACTACCGCATTTGTCATCCCGCCTCCGCAGGATCTACGCTATCGCGGTTACGTCAGCTAAGAGGTCTTCAATTTGTGCTTTAAATAAAACATCTGCGCGCGCAATGGATCAAGCCCCTGTGTATTGTGTGCCTCATAACAAGATGTCTAAGGCGAAGAAAGTAATTGAAGAGGTGAAAGATGTTCAGAATCTGGAATTGGATCTTTCGGATAAAGGAATTGTTTCTTTTGATGAGATGCCTGGCCTCTGTGAGTAATTTATACTGGGTAGAAGGAGATATTACCAAATATGGTATTCAGAAAAACTGGTTTCATTCCCAAGGGGGTGTGGCATTGGCCGCAGCATATGGTTTTAAATTACTATTTATATGAAAAACATTGCTATTTAGCGTTACACCAACCTCTTGTTTTTAAATTTTCAATTAGAAATGAGAAAACAATACAAATTTTATATCAAGTGGTCATAACTTTTGTATAGTGTTTATATTTTTGTTCGCTTTGGGTATTATGAAAAGTTTTTTTTTAAGGCTTTGAAAATTTCACCTTTATGCGGTTCACAGTGTCAGAAGTAGATGTAAATGAATAGAAAGGAAGTTTGGGGGTATTGTGAAGCGGGACTCACCGAAATTCCGTTTTAGGCGGGGGCATATTTCATGGGACATAGGAATGAAATTAAAGGAAAGATGTTCAGCTCTATCAAAGTAATTTCATTTTTATCATGAAGTGGTATTGTACTCAGTTAAATGCTGGTTTTGATGTTTTTTTGCCTTTAGTTTATGGTTTGATTTTTTACATTAATGAACAATGCCACTTAAGAACTCGAATGAGTTGCGGTGTTCATTTTTTCCATTGTATTTCTTTCATTGCCCCGGAATTTGTGGAATTATAAAGAAGTTATATATGATCAAATATACTTAGACGTGTATGAGTTACTGGCTCAATTAATATGCGACAAAAATTGGTAAAGGACATTTAAAGTATTTGGCATCACCAATCTAGTGTAGTCTGGTGTTGATGACAAATAAGTTTCCCTGGTCACATCTACTGTTTTGAATAAATAATAATAATAATAATTTATTCATTTTAAAAATGGTACAACCATATTAAATGTCGTCAATATAAGTATTATTTAACATATAAACATACTTTCTTAAATGTGATGAACATTGTCACAAAAGAATTCATCCAATGAGTATAGTGGGTGAGCAAGTAACCAGGTATATACCCTATTCTTGAAACTCTGGATACCATCTGATTTCAACTGAGTAGGGAGATAGTTATACGGTCTTATGTTCATATTGTGAAATGTGTTGTATGTTGATGACAATCTACAATAAGTAGTATTTAGATTCGATTTACCTCTTGTGGAGTAGTTATGGAGGTTGGATCTTAATTGATAAGTTTCTAGATTAACTTTCACATGAATCAGAGCCTTAAAGATATACAAACAGAATACAGTCATGATTCCATACCTAATAAAAAAAGGTTTGCAGGAATCACGTGGTGGTATATTAGCAAGAGAGCGAATAGCTCTCTTTTGCAGTAGCAAAATTTGTTTAACATGAGGGGAATGACCCCATAACTCAACACCATAATTCAAATGACATTGAAAGAAGGCATGGTAAAGTGTTAAACGATACTCATTTGAAATGAGAAAGTTGAGCTTTCTTAACATATAAACAGCTTTACTAAGTTTATTACAGGTCTGACTGATGTGAGTCTCCCAATTAAGTTTTGTATCAATATAAATTCCTAGTATTTTAGCAGTTTCAATATCAGTTATTTTTGATTTAAGACTGCACACAATATGCTGAGTTTTGTTAGTATTTAATTGTAAATGATTAACTTCAAACCATTCCTTAGCCTGTTTTTGGGTAGCGCTAGATCGTAACTTTGCATCTTCTAGATGTTGACACTTTTGCACAAAAGTAGTGTCATCAGCATATAAAACAGATCTAGGTTTCATATTACAGGGCAAATCATTAATCATGATGATGAAAAGTACTGGGCCAAGCACAGAGCCCTGTGGTACACCACATTTTACTTTAAGAGCTGCAGACCGACAGCCATCAAGTTCAACCAATTGGTGGCGATCATCCAAATATGACTTCATTAGTTTCAATGCAACGCCCTTAATACCATAATGTTCTAGCTTTGTTAGTAATATTGAATGATTAACACAGTCGAAGGCCTTACTAAGGTCACATAGTGTCACTGAGACTGATTCCTTTTCTTCAAATGCATTAATGACATAATTAACTATGGACTCTACTGCCAAAATTGTAGATTTCCCAGATCGAAAGCCATACTGGGATTTGGAAAAGAGATTATTTAACTCAAAAAAATTACATATTTGATCTTTCATAATAGCTTCAAAAATTTTACCAAAAACAGGGACTATGGAAATGGGGCGGTAGCTAGCTAAATCATCTTTATCACCTTTCTTATAGACAGGCACTGCTTTGGAATATTTTAGAGCTGTTGGAAAATCTCCTGTCTCAAAACATAAATTGACTAACATTGCTAATGGTTCTGCAATTAGCACAATAATGTCCTTTATTAGGGAGTTAGAGAGACCATAAATATCCTTACTGTTGGATTTTTTAAATTTTTTAACAGTCGATATAATATCAAGTGGAGTAACAAAATTCCATTTAAAATTTAAATTATTCGGAGGAAGATTTTGCAGCATATTACCAATATTGGCAGCATCAACTTTTCGAGAGAACAAATTGTCTTCAACAGCTTTTAAGAAAAAATTATTTACAGCATCTGGGGTGAAAGGAAGATTTTCTTTTCCATTACCATGACCAACTTCTTGATTGATTACACTCCATGCTGCCTTTTGTTTATTTTTTGCATTCAATATAAAATCCTTGTAAGCATTATTTTTTGCACACCTAACTAAATTATAATAATCTCTTTTGTATTTCAAGTAAGCCTCTTTGTCATGCCGGCTTCCACCGTAAATTTTTTACAAATGTATGTAAAAAAGATGATTTAATTTTCATCTGCAAATCCGTACGCTAAAGATCTCGATTTTCTTTGCAGTCAATAAGATGAACATCACCAGACTGACATTAAGCCATAACAAAATTCAAGGTAGATTTCATAACGTGTTTCAAATTTGCCATATTTTGGTTTCTAGGATGGATACCTTTTCATTATTAAATTATTTCACAGTGGTACCACCTGCCCTCGCTGGCTTGATAAATATGGAGATTTTAACTTTGTTCAACAATTACATTGAAGAACTGCCAACATCTTTATCGTCAATGACAAAGTTGAGGATACTTAACCTTGGGTGAGGGCAAATAAATTTGATTGAAGTGACAAGGGCAGAGTTTTCCAATCTATGTTATGAGGTTTGTTCATATTGTATATGAATAAAATTGCTGTGTGTTGCTTTTTAAGGATGAATCGACTAAATGTTTTGCCTCGCGGATTTGGTGCATTTCCTGTGATTGAAGTTTTGGACCTCACCTACAATAATTTAAATGAAAGCAGCCTTCCTGGGAATTTCTTCATGATGGGTATGTTGTGTATTTGCCCAGCGGTCAGTTTTTCAGATGTAAAACACGTCTTATAAATATACATACAGATAATTAGCAAATGTATACAAATATGGAATTATATATACAGATTCCCTCCCATGGACTACAACCTTGTCGTGGTGGAAGGGCTTGTGTGTTCCGATGACCCCTAGAGCTGTGCTGGGGGAAGTAATAATAATTACTCCTGGAAGGGTCACCCATGCCAGATAGGTTGAAGGTTAGGAGCCAGACGAAAGGTAGTCCACGCAGCGTCTGTTCCTCAGTGAGGCGGCTGCAATGGCGTCTGACCCCAGTGGGGCGGCCATTAAGTGATAGTGTCACGTTAAAAACACTATTGAGGAAGGCAACGGGAAACCACCTCAATTATCATTCCCAAGAAAATAATGATGGACGCAAAACAGAAATTGAGTCCTGGCAACTACACCGAGATGAAGTGGGACCTGATATAGATTAGTTTGATAGGTGGGGAGTCACAAAATGTTTATTTGATAGTTGTGTCCATCCAAAAACTTACCTTAAACGGTAGATTATATAATAATAATATACAGATTGGACTCCAGTTTAATTGTTGTTTGAATTCCTGAACCCAATAGAAGCGTTAACCTTTTCTGAACAAACAGGATTGTCCTTGGGAGCTTATAGCACCAAAGCAGTTAATTATATGCATGCAAACCCATTTCTGTAGAGACCATTGCAGTCTTTTTAGTACCGACATGTGGGACTTGCAGGTCCTTCTGCTGTCTCGCACATACCATAGTGGAATTCACTGAAGATTCCTGATGGTTTATTATACATGCTCGTAACATTTGGTAGCTTTATTTCATTATTATGATAGATTTAATCATTCAATACAAAATATAAACTGAGATATGTAATGGGTAAAAATAATTGTTTAAAGGATGCAGATAGTGTATGTCATTGGATGGAAAACAACACATATCTTGTGTTTTTCGTAGCTTTCATAATTTTGACATAGATACTTTGTTGTAAATTTTGGTCTTAAAAAATAATACTTCCTTTTTGTTAGAAAATGGATTTGGAATTAATGAAAAAAGAAACAGGTTCTTGTCTTGCGATAAATTCTTTTCAAAATATTTATTAAAAAGTACATTGCTCCTGCATACATGATTAATTCTAAGAACTGCATATATATTTTTTATACCCTTGCCCTGACATTATTGTGCAATAGTTTTCTTCATTTTTTTAATTGAATATGAATCCGTAGTTCTGTGTCGAAACATAAAATTATTTGTCAAAATGGTTGAATGAAGTCAAAAAAGATTTGTAAGAATACATTTTGTCAACTTACTGGACATACTACTTTAGAAGTGAGAAGGGAAACACAGGGATTGCTTTGGTTTTATTTTGTATTATATTTGATTTGGTTTTATATTGTAATGTGCACCCTATCTTTATCAACAAATTTTATGGAAAAAATATGAGGGGCAGTGTGAAAGTAAGAATATAAATTGTAGGAGGTTCTTCTATGTTATATTCATTTTGCGCTCAAATGTTAAAAGCAAAACTACAAAATTATAAAAGCACACTAAAGAGTTGAATATTCACATTTTAACTTCCATGTTGTTGATATTCATCAGTAACTAAAATGAAAATAAATCTTAAATGATCTCATTCTTCATCTTGTTTCATAATTTAAATAAAGTCTTTCATTACCATGAATGTTTAAAGACAGGGATTTAAAATGCCACATAATGATTATTTTATTGGATGGATTTATGTATTCCTCTACGCACTAGGCATATAGGAGGTGCTATTTGTGCTATCTGTTCATGTGGTTTGAGAAAAAGACGGCGATGACTGTGGCACATCAAATGAAAATGTCTCAATCCCCGAAAGGTCTTTTTCTATATGCATTAATTTACAAATGGACCCATACTCGTGGGAGGGGTTATAATTATCCTGGTCCTTGGTTGTTATATGATAAAGGGTAGTGGCCTATGGAGGGGGAAACAACAACCACATAATGGAGGAATCAGTTTCAATATGCATGTGAAAAGTGCAGAAATACTATGGGCCAAAAATATTTGCTAATGCCTCAAAAGATTGCTGCTTTCTTTTTCTATGCAAGTTTGCTCCTACAGGCTACATCATGACAATTTATTTTTCCATTATGAGTTTAATACATCATTGTTTATGCAAATCTAGGTGATTAATAGTTTAATCTATTCCAGTTTTCCTCAAAGATTCCACTAGTAATCATTTTATCATATATTCCAGAGACCCTCAGAGCATTGTATCTAGGGGATAATGACTTTGAAACAATTCCTGCTGACATCAAACAGTTGAAAAATTTACAGATAGTAAGTATGGAAAGGACAAATTGAGTTTCTAATGGTCTCTTTTTAGACTGAGTTACTTAGGCTATATTAAGTAATATTTCTTTAAGCCATAAAGGGTTTTTTACACCAGTCTAAAAGTAAGGAAGGAGGGTAATATTGAGATTGGTCTGGTGATTAATGGGGAAAGTTAATTGCTCTCCAGTGATCAGACACATTCAGAATATTAGGATGTTCACATTTACACTAGACAGTACTTCCCGAAAATAGGTTTACTAGGAAATTAATCCTATTGCCAGAAACCATATCTGGGAACTTACAAGCAGTCACATTGGTTAGCACAAAGTTGTTTACAAGGAAGTTCTTCCCTCACCAGGGACCAGCTACCTTAACCACATGCATGTTAACTAGGAAGAGACTGAATAGATTTGCAAAGAAAGTAATTCAAGATGCCAGGGACCTACTTTGGGAGAATAATACACACACACTCACTCACTTAGGTATTGCAGCAAGGCAACACCAACACACAGGAAAATGAAGTGGACAAAACACTGGATGGCCTGATGGCATTGTCAAATCCAAAAATGGTAGGGAATTAAGCCATTCAGTATAAAGAAAGAACAAAGGAAAATAAAGGAGGAAGGCAAAATATCACGTAAAAATCAGGGTGAAATATGATGTTATAAGCGGATATATTTGTATTTTAACCACAAGATGGTCCTCTTCTGCACTCTGTTGGAGAAAAACCATTGCAACACAAGGTTGAAGTGAAATTCCCCATAAATCACCCACCAATCAAAATATTCCCCTCCTTGATTACTTTTACAGTGCTGTAAAAACCCTTTACGGCTCAAGAAAACATTATTTAATGTGGTAAGTATGTGAAGAAATATTTTACAATATGATTGGGAGGTCTCGCTGATAAATATTTGATTTCCTATTGCTAATAACTGCTTATGATTGTTACTTATTAAGCTGGTGCTTAGGGATAATGACCTTGTGGAGTTACCCAAAGAGATTGGCGAGCTTAGCCGACTGAGGGAGTTGCATGTCCAGGGAAACAGGCTCACTGTTTTACCTCCAGAAATAGGTAAGCCCATTGGTTATTTGTTAAGCAATGGCTATTTTTGAATTGCTCGTAAACATCTCAACTATTGGTTCAGATAGAAGTGCCAAGAATGAAACAGGTTTTAGAATGAATGTTCAGAAGTTGACTATGTGACTGCTGTTGTAAACATAATTTATTCTTGGTTCAAATCAGTATTTAAAGAATGGAGAGAGAAATTTCTTCATGGTTAATTTGTCCATAATTTTATTTGCCCTCTGCTTAAAAATGTCCTTAGCACTTGCACAAAACCCAGTCTTATACAAATACATTTCTTTTGCCTGACATTCACTTTGAAATCTGAAGCTTTGGTGAGAACTTGTGCCAGTGCCCCATTGAGTGTTTAACAATTTCAGAAGTGTGCCTAAATTATAAGGGGGGAAAACTCCACTGGCCGTAAAAAACAGTCGCAACTCTCGTCAGACCAAATTGTTGTGTTGGTATTCGCGGGAACCAACCACAACCTCTCGACCAAGAATACCCTCTGTGGTGGTTTACGGGAAATTAATCCACGCCAGGGACCACACACAGCCACACACACACTATCCTGTCTGGAATCCTTCACGAAGCTGTGAGACTTCGTTAAAGATTCCAGGTGGAAATGTAATCCTTCACGAGGCTGTAAGGAAGACCCCGTTAAGGATACCAGGATGTATTACAAGCACACACTCTGTGACTATCCACGAAGGACGAGCACAGACCAATCACACACACTAGCACTCAAGAAGCACACACACACGCACTCAAAGGCCCTTTGAGTGCGTGTGTGTGTGCTTCTTGAGTGCTAGTGTGTGTGATTGGTCTGTGCTCGTCCTTCGTGGATAGTCACAGAGTGTGTGCTTGTAATACATCCTGGTATCCTTAACGGGGTCTTCCTTACAGCCTCGTGAAGGATTACATTTCCACCTGGAATCTTTAACGAAGTCTCACAGCTTCGTGAAGGATTCCAGACAGGATAGTGTGTGTGTGGCTGTGTGTGGTCCCTGGCGTGGATTAATTTCCCGTAAACCACCACAGAGGGTATTCTTGGTCGAGAGGTTGTGGTTGGTTCCCGCGAATACCAACACAACAATTTGGTCTGACGAGAGTTGCGACTGTTTTTTACGGCCAGTGGAGTTTTCCCCCCTTATAATTTAACCTAGAGGCCGTAGAGCTCTTGATAATTCTTACTAAGTGTGCCTAATATTTCACTTGTCACATATGTATGGTTTTGTCTAATACAGGAAACCTTGACCTGGTTAGCAACAAATCAGTAATAAAAATGGAGAATAATCCATGGGTCACCCCAATTGCAGATCAGCTCCAAGTTGGAATCTCTCATGTCGTTGACTATATACGGACGGATACATATAAATAGTAAGTACTGGAAGGATGGCAACACAGGGCACCTCCCTTGCGTTAGGTTGACCACCAGATCACCAAAGCCTAGGAAGACAGAATATGTCACGCAGCCACAGATGTGAATCGTAGAAAGGGAGGAACGTGTACAAGTTAAAGGCTGCCGAGTGTAAAAAAATATGAATTTCTCTTGAAATTTACGGTTACTCTAAATTTGCAGATTAAAATGGTTTTCAACTGTAGGAATTTCACTGCTTCTCCCAATAAAAGAGCTAAGCAAGCTAGTGGCCCTTGATGTGAAAATATTGCTGGCTCTCACCATATGAGGAACATCATATATAATAAAAGCCTGAACTAAAAAGCAGCCATCTGTACCCCAAACAATCTTATGAAGTCATTTATGATGAAAATACTTAGGGTAGACTCCTTTGTCATTTCCATGGGATAAGATATGACAAGTTGTTCAAAATTTGAACACTCAAAGGTTGAATATCTGGGGACAATATTGCCTAAAAAATTTCATGAAAATTTTGCTGAACTGCAGTCCATCAACTGCTGTTGACAATTTGTACATTTTGAATGAAACATAGAAAGGGTGCTCAAAATGAGTTGTCACATGTGCACTACTGACTTTAACCTACAATTTCCCAAACAGCGCTGCATTACTCTATTCCTCATTAAGCCTGTTCAATATTTGTTCTCCATGTCTGCAATTCAAGAAGTTCATTTGGACCATGTACCTTCTCACTGGCTATGCTGGTGCCGTGTGAGGGAAAGTGAGCCCCAAAGAAAGTCTCCGCTCCCATGCCAGGTCTTCCCCATTCTCCAACCCTAACAGCATGAAGACATTTTGACCCAGGTCAGCAGATGCCATGACATTCTTTGACCAATAGGATTATAGACAATGCAGAAACTACGACACAATTTCTCACTTAAACTTCACTCACTGACTGGCAAAGATGCTTTAAGAAAAAGCATTAGCATTTTTGGCAGTAATAATAAAGTCCAATGTAAGGTCTCTTAAGTAGTTCACAGGTCAAGGGTTAAGATGTATTGTATGATATCATGGTACTAAAGAATCAAGACATGCCATTGACAGAATATCAAGGTAAAAAAAAAACAAAGATTTATTGGTGCTGCACTCCATGCATAGAATTAGGTAAGTGAGAAAAAATAGGGTCCCAGATTCAGTCAATTTCTACGACTTAACATAATATGGGGTGGACATACTGGACCAAATGGCAAGGAACTACACTAAACAAGCTGGATCTTGCTGATGGCCTGTGCAAATAGTTTATAATATTAGATTTAGCTGTGATATAAAGAGAGATGACTTCATAACACATGAGTCTACATAAATTTATTTTGAAGTTAGATGAAGAACTATATGAAGAGTATATCAATTCCAAAAGCAGTCCAATTTCATAGCCTTCATCAGTACATAGCCCCTTTTGGTACATAAACTAGAAAAAGAAACCAGTGCCAAATAAACTTGGTTTTTGCAATTTTGTTTATATTATTTATGAATTTATTGAGTGTTTCTAATTTTACAATTTCTTTTTATGACAATTATTTATTAAGTTACCATTATTCATATTCATAAGTGCATAGATAGTCGTAGTTCCAAAAATGTTCCCAATCTTGTTAAAGTGGCCACTGCTGGTAAACATAGGATCTTTTATTGTAACTTCAGTGAAAAAACATTGCCATTCCCATGTTAATTTGGGATGTATCCAAGTCTTTAATCACAATATGTTTTAATATCTTGTTGTAAAGGGGAAAATGGCAAATGTTTGACCTTTGTTTATGTTTCTCAATTTAACTTTAAAAGCATTCAGTGGATTATTAAATGCCAAAAGACCATTTGTATAAAAAAGAGACATTCTAAACTTGCAATGGCTTCTGAAATACTGGAGTTAAATCAATAAAATTTGTGTCACATATACATTAAGCTAACAATATGACATGAAGTTAATAGACAAAATTTTGCATAAAACCTTTGTGATTGCTCTATTGAATATTCCTTGCATGTCCATAGTGTTGTTTGCTAAGTTCCAAACACCTTAATAATGCTTAATAATAATTCGCATAGCAAAAGTGTTCATAATGTTTACCATATGAGCAGAGATTTTGAGTAAATTGGTGACAATATTTCAACATGTATGCATTTTATTTTCTTGCTAGTTTGTACAGCAGACATGTTGCCGCTAAAGGTGCACCTCAACCAAAAACTAATGACAAATCCAAGAAGATCTCACGAAGAAGAGAGCACAGCTGAACAAGATGAGATCATGGTGCAAAAGGTGGTGGGGAGACACTTATAAAACTGCCAATCAGGTTGCCTGGAGAGACCAAGAATCTCACATCCATTATCAAGTTCTGCTCTCCCCTTATTATTTCTGTAATAACAGAGTTGGATGGTGATATAAGATGCCTGCCTTTTTAGTGCCTTTCCCATTGCACAAAGGTGCCTGCTTCTTATTTAAGACAGGTAATTGCTCTATAAATAACTCCAGAAATCACAATTCTAGGAGTTACACATTTTAGGATTAAATTTATGTTATTTTTCAATGTTGAAGATGATTTTTACTAATTGACTAGACATATTTATCAGAGACTTTATTTTACTTTGATCTGAGTTACTGCTGTCACCCTTTCGAATTGTGCCAAAGTCTCATTTGTTGATGGCAAAATGTTTATAGAATAGAATAATAATTTATTCTAATAATGTTTATATAATGAATCTAATAGCTTTTATAAAGTTAATATTACCTGGAAAGAAGATGTTGGTGCTCACATTTCACAAATTCATGCTATGAATTCAGTGAAATTTGATATCTTCAGAAGTACATATGATAATCCCAACCCTGCCTTTATTGTGTTCATAATGCACAGATTTGTAAATCACATCTTAATCTAGAAATGCAAGTGCACATCTGAAATTGTGTAATTATTCATGTGATGAGATCCTGGTGAATGACAGCGTAGTTTATTATCTCCTTGATTACCAGTACGGTAAATTCTTGATTTTGCTATCCTAACTTAATTTTAATTCTGCATATCATTTATGATGAAAAATGGTGGCCGATTTGTGCAATTAATTCCCCCATTTTAATTAATATGTCGAATTCAAAAGATGCTGGATTTCATGCTAGTTCTACTTGGCCTCAGAACTATTCTTGCATTTTGTTCTCATATTTATCTTCACTCTTCGACTAAATGTATCCTGTTTCTGTTGCATGATTGACAACAGAGGAAACTCATTCCATAGAAAGCTTGATATCTACAAGCTGAATAATTTTAAGTGTCAGTAGGGTTTAGAGAAAAATGGGGAGATGTATGACCTACGAAGTAGCTAATGCAGTTGCAAACCATCTTTCAATTATGTTCCTTTTTTGACTTAAGCCATGAATTGCCCACCATGGCAAATATATGTACATGAATGGAGGGGGTTATCAAAATCCTCATGTAATTCTTGTCGCAATTTTTTTATTGAAAATTACTGTGAAGCAAATCGTGGACTTACTGTGCGGTACAAGGTGACTGATTACATATGTGGTCCCTCGACAAATTTAAAAACTCTTCACATTAAAGGTGCCTCGTGAAATGTTCCAGCTGGGAGAATAAAAATTTACACAGTGAATTTGAAGTGCAATTAATATGGTGAGATTCCAATTGCATGTTTTAAAAGAAAATTTTAGCTTGATAATACTCACAATGATTTCTCTTTCTGCATGTGCCTTGTAATATTCATTATCACCATTAGGTTCAACTCATTTCTGAAGGACATTATCTGTTGCGTCATCATGTCCAATTCATTTCCATTGTTTCTGATCACTGATACCAACCACTTGTGAAGGAGAGAAGCTTATTAAATGCATAAGCCCATGTAATTTTTTATTTTTAAAATTATTTCTCTGATGAAATTTTATTGAATCCTTGGCAACCCTAAGAATGACCCAATTAATGTCTCCCCCTTGTCCCAAGCTTGGAAGGTGAACAGTCCAAATTTGTATTAAGGGTCTCTAGGGATGCATAACATATCAAATAATACCTAACTTTCAGGATATGATAATAAACATGTATTTTTAAAATGTTATTTAATGCAATTCATTGTCATCTTTTTTCTTTAATATCTGAAAAATTGCAATTATAAAACTAGGGCTAAAACATCTGTTAACTTAAGTAAAACTGGAAATTTCTAAATGTCCTGTGCATCAACGTTAATTTTATTAGTGTTTGGAGGGTGTCAATCTAATTATGGTTTGTAATGCATAATAAACTTAGTTTAATTTAGCTTTCCAGGATATCATTCTTAATTATTTTAACAAAGTATACCTATGAGATTCTAAACCCCTTGGAATGTCTACATTTCCTTTGCTTCCATTTTTTAAGATTTCAAAAGTCTTAAGGCCCAAACTCCGAAGTTTTAAAGAAATAAGTTCAAGGCTTTAATCGATTGTTTGCATTAATATATTTTATAAATAAAATATATGGCAGTATCCAATGCCAGATTCCATGATTTAGTATTACATTGTTTTGAGTTGCTAGACCAGTGGATACATCTTTATGCAAATGTCATTTGATCAGTATTGCATTAGCCAGCCTGAGTAAGCCCATTGGCCCACAAGATACCTACAAAACTGTATATCCAAGATTTCACATGTTCTTTTAAGGACACCAGGACCATTTCAAAGGACTCTGATACCTTATTATTAAAAAATTGCAAGAAATGCATCTACCTCACTTGATGTAATCCTGATCATGTGGGATGTCTTTTACATCTGCTTAGCACTGCAAATGCATAAATACCATTTCAAATGCGAGCTCTGAAGAAGCTGATTTTGTTAATGGTTATACACCTTTCCCAACTATGTTGGCCAAATAGCTTGAAGGAAGCTGGCTGGAAATACTTCACGTCCACCTTTGTGTTTAGCATTGATTCTTGCCACCTAATAAATGCTCAGCTGGGGCATTGCCTTGTCAGGAGTCATGGTGTTTATGCCTTTGTAGTGGTGAATTACATCCTGCATGGTCAATACACAGTCTTCAATTTCAGATACTTCCATTCCTTCTGCAAGGTAGTGATGTAAATGTGCCTGCATAATTAATGATATGTAAACCTTAATTATTAGTCAACACTAAAATCTGTATTTTATTAATATGTTCAATAAATTTAAACAAAATTTAACCATGCATTTTAATTGTATTATTATATCTAGAGTAATTCAATATTTTAGATTCTGTGATAAAAATGTTTTTCATGCACAAAAGCCAGGTTTGCAATAATAACTTTTTACAGAATTTTTCAAATACATTGGGTTTTGTAGTTTATGATGTGTTAACGAATGTCCACTTTGTAATTTAAAGTTTTAACATCAATTTAAAATTGAAAATGCAATTCTTAATGAATGTTGATGATACCAAGTATGGAATTAATAGAAATTACCCAAAGCCGTACTCTTTGTACTGAGTACGGCTTTGGGTAATTTTTATTTATTCCATTCATTCGGCCGTAGTACATTCCCTTTATTTATTTATATACCAAGTATGTTTAGCATAACACAAGTCTGGCAGAAAAACTATTTCACTTTTATAAAGGTATGAGCATGCCAAATTTTCTTATCAATGAGTCAATTAGAAATTGTTCATTGGTTGAAAAAAATCTAATCAAATTAAGGAGGGCATTATTGGATAGGCGTCAAGTAAATTTTAGGGCTGAAAATATTGGATACTGGTATTATAGATGCTATTTTGTTTTATTAAATTTTTTTAATAAATTACTCTACCTTTGGGATATTACCAGAATATGCTCTGGTGTTGACTAAATACATAGGATAGAGTTTTCAGAGCTCATTTCTCAACAGCGCGTCTACATCATCTGGTGACCAGAACAAAAAGCTCAGAAATTAGAAGGTAGAAATAGGCACCACAAGCATGCCATTCCTTATAAGGCCGCATGGCAGTTCCTCTGCACAAAAACACAATATTTTTCAAACTTTGACATCTCATACCTTAAATAGTACAATGTGGGGCAGAATGGACTCCCTGATTTGATGGGTAAATTGTAAAAAACCAACCAAGATAATAATTAAAGAAAACTTTTTATTTCTGCAAACTATGCGGGTGGCCCCAGAAGCACTCAGTCTGACCTAGAGATGGCGGTAGTATTTGAAAAATATTACTGTGTTAGAAAGTATGTAATCTATAAAGCATATGTTTCATGTTTGAAGACGCTACATTGCTTAGTATTTGTTTGGCAGCCATCAATAGTGAATGTTGTCAGTGAATTTGTGATATGGAGCAAATTGGTCATTGTTATGTGATACAATACTTTCATTTGAAAAGCCTCAACCTCACCAATATGAAAGCTGAACTGGAATCTAATCTGGGTGAGTCTGCTCCTCTGTTTACAACAGTAAAATATTGGGTAGGAGGGTTTAAACGAGGCCATACGAGCTGTCAATACGAGCATCGCATTGGTCAAACAAATGAGGTAATGACTCCAGAAATGGTGAAGAAAATCCACGAAGTGATACTGGATGATTGTCGACTGAAAGTAGCTAGCAAACATAGTAGCCATTTCAAAAATGCAGTATATTGCATATTAACTGAAAATTTGGACATGAGAAAGTTGTGTGCAAGATGGGTGCTGGGTTTGCTCACACTCGAGCAAAACCAGTGTTGTGAAGATGTTTCAATTAAATGTTTAGCAAAGTTTCACAGCAACAAAGCAGAATTTTTGCACTGTTTCATAACCATGGATGAAACATGGGTCCATTACTTCACACCCGAGACAAAAGAACAATCAAAACAATGGATTCAATAAGGAAAACCGGCTTCAAAGAAGGCGAAGACCGTTTCATCTGCAGGGCATTGGTTTTTTGGGATGCGCGTGGGATAATTTTCATTGACTTTCTTGAAAAAGGAAAAAATATCAATGGCAAGTATTATGCAAACTTATTGCAATGTTTGAGCAAAGAAATCAAGCAAAAGCGGCCGCATTTGGCCAAGAAGAAAGTGTTGTTTCATCAAGGTAATGCACCAGCTCACAAATCTGTTATTGCAATGACAAAAATTCATGAATTAAAGTTTGAATTGCTACCTCATGCACCCTATTTGCCAGATTTTGCCCTCTCAGATTATTTTCAGTTCGCAAACTTGAAAATGGCTCGGTAATCAAAGATTTTCCAACCTTGAAGAAGTGATGTCGGTAGTCAATGGCTATTTTGAGGAGCAAGACAGTTCTTATTATAAAAGCGGTATTGTACTTACTGAACATCACTGGGAAAAGTGTCTAGAGCTGAAAGGAGATTATGTTGAAAAATAAATATATTGCTTTCCAAAATTTTTGTGCTTTCTTTGTTGGGTTGGGTACTTCTGGGATTACCTTCATATGTACTGTCTCATACATGTACAGTAGAAACCGGGAAAACTAATATTCATGGATGTTGTCTTGCAAAATGATAATGCTTTATCCACAAAGTAATTAGGCATGCACTTTCCATTCATCAATTTACTCGATTCTCTTGACCGGTTTGCAAAGGTTACACTGGAATTCTATGAACACCTTTGCTAAGGTGTACAATCCATGGAAAACTGGGTTAAGTCATATAAAAAATTCTTGATACATGCAGTAATATTTGGTATGAAAATTGTGGTTTTAAAAGAAATTTGTATCCTATAATGAATGGCAACATATATTCACAAGTTAATGATACATTTTGACACATCTATAAATAATTCAATCAACTTTTATAAATTAATTTATTTGAAGGAACTGCGACTGGTTATGTTCATTGTTCATGCATAGTAAGTAAAAAAAAGTGCAGCTCAATTGATACTACTTACAACTGAAATAATTTAATGCCTCCAAGCTATTGATTTGGTTTTCTGCATATCTGAATGCAGACATATATCATGGTGATGTTGGCATTCAGATCATCATAATAGTGGAACATACATCTGCACACCATAAATTGCTTTTGGACTACACTACGCCCATCTCTTCATACATTTTTGCAGCCCTTCAACTCATCCAAAACTCCTGTTCTTCATTTGTTTCTTTCTCCCCCACACCACACCCTTCCTTCCATCAGGGCCTTGCGCACCTCACTAATTCATATTGTGTATTCCAACCACCTTTTTTGTATATGGCTGCGTAGATTTTCGCGGCGGTGGCTTGAAGAATTCTGCATTCTCGAGTTTTCACCGCGTTGTTGTTTGAAGCCGACAACAGCTTCGCCGAAGCTGCATCCGGCGTCTTCAGGTCGAAGATGAGCATTCAGTTTCAGTTTTCAGTTTTAAATGTTTTTATTTCCGTAAAGACATAGAATACAAGATATTTGAGAAGAAAACCATGGAAGTACAAGAGCAATACGGAAACCCCGTTATAGGAACAACTCCTCTTCGGGGCGAGCATTCAGATTTTGGCCGTCCTTATATAGGTGGTCCCGTCCAGGTGCTGCTCTCTGATTGGTCCTTTTTCGGAGGACTCTCTTCCTCGCGTTGTGGAGATGGTAGCCTTCATCTCTATTGAAATTCGCCGGGTTTTTGGCTATCTCAATAGCTTCTCTGATTAGGCGTGGGTAATATCTACTTTCTTTACTTATGATGGTAGCGTCATGGAATAGAATGTCATGGCCGGGTTCACTCCATTTATGCTCGGAGATGGCCGAGAGGTGAAACTGTTTGTTCGTAGTAGCCCGGAGGTGTTCTTTCATCCGAACTTTCATAGCTCGGCATGTTTCCCCGATGTAGGCTTTCCCACATGAACATGGTACCGAGAAGATAGCCAGAATCCTTAAAAAGCACGACGTGGTGACAAGGTTCAACTGCACCAAAAAAATAGCGGACGCGCTCCCCGGACCGAAGGACAAAATCTCGAAAGACCTATACGAAGGGGTCTATCAAGTACCATGTTCATGTGGGAAAGCCTACATCGGGGAAACATGCCGAGCTATGAAAGTTCGGATGAAAGAACACCTCCGGGCTACTACGAACAAACAGTTTCACCTCTCGGCCATCTCCGAGCATAAATGGAGTGAACCCGGCCATGATATTCTATTCCATGACGCTACAATCATAAGTAAAGAAAGTAAATATTACCCACGCCTAATCAGAGAAGCTATTGAGATAGCCAAAAACCCGGCGAATTTCAATAGAGATGAAGGCTACCATCTCCACAACGCGAGGAAGAGAGTCCTCCGAAAAAGGACCAATCAGAGAGCAGCACCTGGACGGGACCACCTATATAAG
This sequence comes from Hetaerina titia, assembly GCA_037158775.1. Classification (NCBI taxonomy): domain Eukaryota; kingdom Metazoa; phylum Arthropoda; class Insecta; order Odonata; family Calopterygidae; genus Hetaerina; species Hetaerina titia. The sequence continues at coordinate 4,071,756 of CM073769.1, forward strand.
GACGGCCAAAATCTGAATCCTCATCTTCGACATGAAGACGCCGGATGCAACTTCGGCGAAACTGTTGTCGGCTTCAAACAACAACGCGGTGAAAACCCGAGAATGCAGAATTCTTCACCTTTTTTGTATTCTTCGAATTTCCTCCAACTGTGTCATATACCATTTCTAACATGAATTTGTTTTTCATACTCTCTCCAGCTCATTTATTCCATCTGACTTAATTCCATCTCAAAACTGAAAACTAAACTGAACTCAAAACATCTCAAAACTGAATAAAATAATGCTCATTTTATTTCTTCACACCTCAAGGGCAGAATCAGAGATCTTCATAGGATGTTATCATTGCTAACAAGATGAGTCAAAAAACTATCACAGTTTTTCAAATTACATGTTATGGACCCCAAGATAACATTATTCCTGGTTATATCACAAATTATTGGAGCTTGATGATTGCATAATGTGGTAGATTAGTTGTATTTTGGGTAGAAATAGCAATAATGCACAAAAAGATGTAATGTTATGTAATCACTTTTACTGACTCAGTGGTCTGAAAAGTTTCTGATCTAACAAATAAACAAGAAAGTTTGTCTTTATATTTATTTTTAATTTTCAACATAGTCTCTTTTTAAGTTGATACACTTTTTCCAATGATGCTCTGACTCTTGACAATGATTGGGGAGAAGACTAATTTGAAGGGGACCCCAACAAATAATTTGTTTAATGAAGTATCTTTTTGTAATAAGTAAAATTCGGGAACTTTTTGAACAGAGCTCATATTTGACATGTGCCAAATAATGACTAAATTCCTAATTAAGCTCTTACGCATTACAAGTCACACAATATTAAGTTATGATTTAAATCTTTATCTTACCTAAAAGAACTCTAGGAATTAAGCGTGAAAAAAAGTGTGTATCTTTATCATTTTACATATCCAACTTTGCCTGAATTGTATTTTAATCAACTTGGAAAAAGAGGGATGGGAGGACTGTAGATAGGAATGAAGGTGGCTTGGGAATAATATCAGTTGCATCAATATTTGTGGATGATAAAACTTTAATTTATCAATAAAACAGTTTCAGGCGTAACTTGGTGGAACATCTTCATACTGACTTTTAATAATCAAACCACTTTACTTTTCCACATAAACTTTTTAATTTTTACAACCCAGGTTTCGTTATAGCATAACATCATCATGATATAGCGAAACGAATGAAACCTATAAACAAAACCTGGGTTGTAAAAATTAAAAAGTTTATGTGGAAAAGTAAAGTGGTTTGATTATTAAAAGTCACTTTAATTTATCTTCAAGAAATTTTCTCGGGTTTCCCACCGGGTCAAGTTGATGAAATGCACCATCTTTATCTATTATACTTCATCAACCTGACCCGGTGGGAAACCCGAGAAAACTTCTTGAATACCATACGCCGGGAAAACCTGAGATCCTTCATTTAATTTATCTGCCAAGAGATTACAATCATTAGTGAGTGCATCAGAAAATTAGTGTGATGAGTGTGGGATGAAGGACAATGTAAACAAATGAAAGCTTTTGATATTTTCAAGGAGGAAGACTGAATTAAATATAAATTTGGAATGTAAAAACTTGGCCAGATGTAGGTGTAGGCTTTTTAAATTTGTTGTATCGTTGCAATGGCTGTATCCATCCGAAACCTGCCGTAACTGGTAGAATACCAAAAATAACAATAAAACTTCCTCTCCAAAAGAAATTTGTTTTCTCAACACAATCTTTTCTTGTTACCGAGCCTTGTCCCTTGAACTTTCAATCTCTTTTTGTCTGCCATCCAATTCCTTACATCTATCAAATTTCAGGTATAGTCACTAACACCTACTTTCTGTAGATGAACAAATACAACGTCCACTTCTTCCTCCCTGCGACTACCTATTTGACAATTTGTCACCATGTTCACCTGCATAAAAACCAAATTTTTTAACCCACTCCTAATAAAATTCATTTCTTCACTTTTAATAAAATTCCATTGCTAAACTTCTCTAATAAACTACCCTTCTTCCTAATTCTATCTCAAGCATGTGATATGGCTTCAGAATTTGTATCTTTAATACCCCCCTTGTAAATTACTCGTTTGGATATAATTCCAGTTGTCCGTTTATTTCATCTCACTTTATACAAACCGAGCCATCTACACTTCCCTTCTTCATTTCTTCTTGGGAGTTTTCGACTTCTCTCGGTTCAACATTTGTCCTAGTTTTAAAAGTTTTGGGTTTCCTCTAAATCTTCCATATTCCTTTATGCTGTTACTGACTTGACTATGCAAGAATTTTCAAGATAATAACTGTGAAGTCCTTGTTACTCCTCCTCCCAGGCAAAATAATTGTCACAGTGGGTTCATTCCTGTAGTGAATTGATAACTCTAATAAGTTATTTTATTATACTGTCATAGGAATAAAATTGAAGGAATCTCTCAGTATTTTTATACATATGAATTCATCAGTTGAATTGGGTCACTCCAGTTAGAGTCAAATGTCTTTCCCGTCACCTCACCAATGCACAGAGAGTGTGTGGAGTCAAGGTAGGACAAAAAGAGAAGGATTTAAATCAGAGAAAGTGAAAAATATGTAAATAATTTTCTTGTCATGTCTGAATCAAAAACTTTTCATTTCTACAAGTCTGAAGCCAAGTCCATTAGGTTGGGTTTAATCTCAGATACGGTGATACAATGTGCATGATTATGTCTACTTTGTAACATTGTATGCACAATAATTCATCTGTACATCTTGATTCTTTAATGACCCTAGATATTCAAGTGCAAGAGGATGCTTTTGGACCTTAACAGGCTAAATCACTCTGCAGGAAATCGATGGATTCAGGTTTGAATTCTGGTATAGGTGAATGAGTTTTGCACCGTACATCCACATGCAGGAGAACTTAATATATTATAGAAAAAGAAAAATTATATTTCCTGACCTTTCGACTGTAAAGTTTGGAAAATTTTACAAGCACATCACTCAAAAGGTGAATGATGCCAGTGGAGTTGAAGAGACCAAGGAGAGAAGCAGGTGCAGACCCTGGTGCAGGCACACAACACAGTCCGGCCTTGACTGACTCCAGGGCCCAAGGAGCGAATTTAGCCTTTGCCTGCAACCTAAACAAACGAAAGGCAAAGTTCCTCATTTGTGCAGAGAATAAATCAATGAATACTTCAGTACATAAATATGTGAGGATCAAATTTTAGGACATTATGCATTTTCCACTCTTCATTCATATTTCACTGTGCCACCACCCCTATGCTTTATTTTTCATTTGACAAGCATACTTTAAACTGTAGTTTTAAACTAGATTCCAGAAATTTTTCTCAAAAAGTAATAGTGACATCCAGTTTACAAAATATCATAATTTATTCATCCAAAATACAAACCATTTTAATAAACAATCTGATTGTACCACCAGAATGTTTTGATTTGTGCAAAACATTGTTGAGAGCCATGCGTTGCCAAATTATAGCATGCAACTTGAAATGTGTCATTACATAATTGGAAGAATTAACTTGTTTTAATTTGTCATTACACTGAAACAGAGTATGCTGCAAAATGAATAGTAGGGTAACTTTGTATTTTCATAAAAAAATGATGGAAAACAAATGACTATTAAGCAATGTACAAGTATTTGACACCAAAAGGACTAGAAATCAGTATAACTGGTAGGGCACAGTTGATATTTCCCTGTAGACATATCAATTGACTGGGTACCTTTCAACTTGTTGTCTCATGTCTCCCATTCCTATGGAACCTCTTCCAATTAAGGAAACTGCCAGCAAGGTGGAATGGAGAGGGTTGATGTACCTACACAATTGATTGTCAAGTGACCAGCAACTGCTGAACAGTTCATCTTGCCTGAGAAAATGTTAAGAAGTGAGAGTGATGCTGGAGTACATGTGGACATCATTGAACTTTAAATAGATAAAAATTAGAGCTAAACTATTAAACTTGAGGGATAACGGACTACAACTACAAACAGATATGCTATCTCCAATTCTGAATATCTGTTGACAGGCACACATGTTCCATGATCATTTAGCTTAAGTTTAACTGTGGCAATATGATGTTTGCTTGAAGAAATTCTGGCGATGTAAATATAAAATGAATTGAACCTATAGAAAGTTAATGAATTCCTGTAATATTTTGGTTTAGTTGCAAAACTTAGGTAATCCTTCACTTTTTGGCTGGTCTTGTCTATTATGTTTTTCCTTCTAGCTTCTTCCATCAGTGCTGATTATGGCTTCCAAACAACAAACTCTTCTGTTAGCTATGCATTCCCCAATTTAATATCTGTGTTTCCTTCTGCTTCTTTACCAGAAGTCATAAGCTTTGTTTAATATTCCTTCAGGTGGCATCTTTTCATTGCCTTTGAGTTAACAAGTGTGTCATTCATATCCTCCCTCGCTTAGCTACAAAAGTTATGATCATTATAATGTTAAAAATTAAACGTTTCCCTTGCAGTCACTACTGCTTCAGAGCACAGGTGGTGCAAACTCCCATTCCATAACTCCGTGTCATGCAAAATCGCCAACAGGTTTCCCAAAGATAATTTTTGCATTTCATTTTATACCCCAAATACTCCATACAAAGCCTTATGCTCAAACAAAGACCCTATTGAATGCAATAACAAAAGTGGTGTCTATGAAATTCGGTGTGAGTGTGGAGCTACTTACATTGGCCAGACAGGCAGGAGTTATTCGGCACGTATCAGGGAACACAGGAAAGGTTATATCAGAGGTAATACCTATTCTTTATTTGCCAAACATCTTCTTGATTCCAACCATTTCGGCAATTTCAATTTGCTTCACAACCTGACAAAAGGAAGGAAGCTGGATGCCATGGAACAGCTGGAAATCATACATCGTAAGGACTTGGGCCTCATCAATGAAGTCCAATTTTTATCTTCACCCTCCCCCCTCCTCTCCATCACCTTCATACGACGTACATGTGACCAGTGATCCCTTGTACTTAACCATATGGAATTTCCCCCCTCCTTTCCTTTTGCACCCAGTGACCACGTTTTCCCAAAAAAGGCGGGAAGCCCTCTGTCCCCACCCTCTTTCTTCACGGACGATGAGGGAAGGTTCAACACCGCGGGACAATACCCCACCCTCTCTTCAACATTTGAAAGTGAAATCCCTACTCCACCCCTCCCTAAACCCTCGCTAGGGCATCCCCCCCCCCCCCTTGGAACCAAAATAGATAGTGATCCCAAATATTTACCCCTTTTCACACACTTTTTTGTGCATTGATCCTTGTACGCAGTCAACAACTGGGGTATTCCCCGATGTCATCCCCTTTCTCCACAGCACTAGGAGCATGGCACCGCACCGAGGGATACACCCTTAACGAGACACCCCCTCCATCCGGTCACGAGGTTTTCTCTGGACTGTTTTGTCTTCCCCACCCCTTTTCTCCTCCCCTCCACCTTTTTATCCTCCCCCACTCACAAAGTCACCCATGTGGCTTTCCACCTACCCTCTCTCTTTCCACCATTTTTCACTACCCTCCCCTTACTTGCTTTTCAGCATATATACTAGACACTGAGTTATGACTGTTACCCGAAGATGATGTAGTTACATTGAAACGGGTCATATTAAGGTTTTATTTTGTGGACAATTGCCAATTTTAATTAATCGTCTAAGGTGTAATGACAACCCTTGAGGAGTCTCTTGAGTTGAGGAAAAAAAAATTTGCACTCCTTGACTGGGTCCCTAGATTTCTGATTCCCTACAATGTATTGGCTTCAAAAGGTCTTCAGTCTCCTGCTTTTATGAAATGTGTACAATGTTTGACAGTAGTGTTTGAACACAAGAATTTGGTACAGCAAAATAAAGTTGCATGCTGATTTCCATAAACTTTCTATTTTCTAATCTTGTATTTTCCAAAAGATACAATTTCACAATTCAAAAATCATTCATTTAGACTGAGATTCAAACCAGGATCCTTCAATTTCCAGCCAAATTCTGTAACCAGTTAAGCCAAGGCATTCCCTTTAACTGCGAATACAGTCGTGTAAAAGGGCAAGGGTTGAATACGTTTGAAAGGGCAAGTCGTTCAGATGAATTACTGAACATAATATATCACTGAAGCAATCATATGCAATGCACCACAGTCCACGAGGTTATATCCACCACCAAAACACAAAAGGTAATCCCTTAGACAAGTTCAAAGAGACTGCAAGAATTGCCACAACAATAACTTTAGTGGAGTCACAGGGTGGTTCACCCCCAGTGACAGACCACTAGTATTATCTGATGATTTTCTCCCTCTAGGACTTTTATTACTCTGGTGATACATAAATACGTATTCCCTAGTCCCTTATCTGAATAGTCTTGATTGCATGCAAGCATGCCTGTAACATTGCGATTCCGTACCCTTCCCAACCACATTCTCATTCATGGATCCCATGTGCATGGTCCTGTAATTTCCGCTGAAAAGTCTCCACCATTAGACCATGCATTCTACTAGGTAATGCTCAAAATATGTATGACCATGGAAAAGTTAAAAACTACAAAAATGAATTCTTTGAAATAAAAGTACTTCTTAGCAATTCCCAGCTCACATGATGTGTATGAAAATTTCTCTGAAACTTAGTGATTTTGTCCAACAAATATCTTTGTCATTCCATTTTTACAATAGCTGATCCAAAATTTAATTATTTTTCCAGTATATAAAAATAATTCAAGTATAAATCTAGTTTTTCTAGGATTAGTAGACACAGATTTTTCCCTTGCTATTCCTCTTGAGATTTTACCTTCATTGTAAATATCCCTAAAAATCCCTGTCTTCAGTGCTCAATCCATTTATTTCTTCATTCCCATACGGGAGTAGTCCCATAAGTTTCTTGAACGACTTCCTTGCCCAAATGGGTATTGGCTGTGGCCCCCCAATGCATTCCCTCCTCGGGGAGGAAGAAAGAGGTGAGGGATGTGGTTGTCAATCCACTGTCAAATCATGAAAGAATACCGTGGCATCCCTGCCCAGTTTTGGTGCCACCTCTGAGGACTCTGGTGCATAGTTAAGCAACTGCTGCGCCCAACAAGTCTTCTGCAGCACTCTACAAGTGCACTTCTTTGGCAAAGTCACCACTTATAACTCACTTAAATCACTGTATTTGATTTTCAGCCATTTTCTGGGGGAACAGCATGCCCAATTCATCCAGTTTCTATTCTTAGCTCATCCATTAGTAGCAAATGTTATTGACTTATAAAGTTTAATGTTCCACACAAAATTTATTACATATCACTTCCTTTAGAGCACAGTTCTTTATAATAATGTCCGTGCTTGTACATTATTCATCATGAACACCTTTTCCCCTTTGTTCATTAAGAATTAATTCCCATCCAAGCACTCACTTAAGCAATAATAAAATGCTGTTTCGCAAGAGGCGGTTAAAAGTAACGTATCCAATCACATGTACAAAATTAGACTGAGTTAATATGTTGTAAAGAAATGAGAAGAATATTTTGTGATGCAAGAAAGAGTACATATTCTATGACAACTGCAAGATACACAAAAAACAAAGTAACTAAGAACGTTTAGAAATCAATGTAATTTAGATTAAAAAAAAACATAAGTAATAAAAATAATTTCCCTATCCATTACAATGCACATAAAATGATATCAGGACATTTTGCTCAAGTTATATTTTAAAAATTTCATACCTGCAAGATGAGGATGATCTAAAATTAAGATCATAGAGAGGACTCAATCCACTGGAAATGTAATGCATTTTTGGAAATGGAACCATATTTGAATATATCTCATTCATATCCAAATTCAATGAGCCTGAATATCGTGATGAACTAGAAGAGAAATCACCATCAAGGATAAGTTAAGTGAAGTTATAGACAGTTAATTCACAGATCAATTGGAGGCCATCAATGCATCACCTGGTTAAATCCAAAAGCATTTTCACAATAAGGCTGTTCATGTCCTGAAAAGGTTTGTTTCTTGCCAACAACTCTGTAGACAGGAAGTGCCTTGACACATGAGGATTCTTACCACTGGACACACGGATCTTATCACAGATACTGATCAGAGCCTGGTTATAATGCACAAAAACTGACAAATTAATTATGTGCATTTCCCACTAATTCCATAAATTACTGTTCATCAAGTTTTTTTCTTGCAAAAATTTAATTCAAAGTAACATGCAATTGAGACCTCAATTATCTGATTAATTTACATCAATATTCCATACACACTTTAATACATGTAAGGGCTATTGAAGTTGCAGATTGCTGGATTCAAAGCACATGATTTGAATGGAGACAAAAATTGGAAATCAATATTTTGCAAATACAACAAATCAAATTATCACCATTCAACAAAAAATATGAAATTGTCAATAATACCTTGTTGTCAAAAGGAAACACACATGTAGCATGTTCAGTTAATACTTTTGATGACATCAAAACATTGTAAGGGGATGTGATGACATCATCATTTTCATCAGGGTAGACACAACCAACAAACCTGGAAAGAATAAGAATAATAAGAATGTTTATCATCATCATTATAGGTTTTCAATTTATGAGGTTTGATTGGTTTGTGACAGCTATACTATACAATCTCTCAATCTGCCAGCTCTTCATAGCTTCTTGCAACATCTTCGATTGTCTACTTCTTGCGACTTCCCTCTCTGATTTCCCCCTCTACACTTCCTTTAGTTAAAGTCTTAGGTAAAATATAAAACCTCAGGATGTGTCCAATAAGTCTCATTCTTCTTCTTGTATCAATGCTTCTCCAAATGACTTCTCTCTTCACAGACTCAACAAAGTGGCCATTCATTTGCTACTCTACCAATCCATTTTTTCATCACTCCTTTGTAACACTATGTTTCCATCTTTTCTAATTATATTTCCTCTGCTGATTCTATTGTCCATGTGTCACAGCTGTAGAAAAGTAAACTCCATGCATAAGTTTTAATGAAACATTTCCTGTTGAATAAAGGTTGACATGAGAAATAAAAAAATTAAGATTGTTTCACGTTCATTTTCATTCTCTTGCTCACCTTGATACTATTGCTGGTTGGTGAGAATGAATTTCATTCATTTCAAGTTCATCAACAACCATCACATTGCGACATCCTTTGTCATTCTACCAGTGCAATATTGGCTTGTGCCTTATAAAATGTAGTTGACTATTATTACAACTAAAGCAGCCATATATCACTCATCTCTTAATGAACTTAGGGGAATTGTAACATCACCTGTGAATGACATCAAGCATCACTAGCACCAAATATTTGCTCATAATGTAAAATGAATTACTTCTTTTTTTATTAGAAGTCACCATAAGAATAGGTGGGGTAACTTAGTATGGGTAGGATACCGAGGGAATGGGGTAAGGGTAGAGAGAAATATGGCATCAGCCTACACTTAACGATAGGTCCCAAGGGGTCCAACGTTTAACATCTCATCTGACAGACCTCATGCTCCGCTTGAAGTGCTCTCTCCAAATATTATCCCTAGTAGGGATTGGGAGACCACTGAAAAATCCTACCACTTCTAGGGTTCGAACCCAGGGCCTCATGGTGGAAAGCCAGGCACTGCACTATCCTAATTCTTTTTTTTTTGCTTTCCTTCCCACTTTATGAAGTACATAATGTGTGTTTCTGCATATTCCAATCCCCATCACTATCAAACATTTGATAGTGATGGGGATTGGAATGTGATGATAGGCAAAGGAAAAGATGGTGATGAGGGGGGGGACTATGGTTTAGATACGAGGAATGACCGCGGAGAGAAAGCAGTTGAGTTCTGCAGGAAACAAGGCTCAGTCCTCACCAACACTTCCTTGGTTTAGACACCACAATAGGCGTAGGTATACATGGAAAATAGGTGACTCAGGAAGGTATCAGTTAGATTATATTATGGTTAGGTACAGATTCAGAAACAATGTGATCAATCCCGGGAGCGGATGTAGACTCTGATCACCATTTAGTTTTTATAAAGTGCAGTATTCATTTCAAAAAGACAAGGCAGGGGCTGCGGGCTCAGAAATGGAATGTAGAAGCATTAAATGGATTGACATGGAAGGAGTATCAGAAAGCTGTAAAGAAACCCATGGATGACAGTATAGAGCTGAGTACTATCGAAGAAAAATGGGAATGTATCAAGGAAGGCATAACGAATGCTGCAAAAGACACTATAGGAACCGTCAACAAGAAAAGGACAAGGAAACCATGGGTCACGGATGAGATGATTCCAAAGATAGATGACAGAAGAAAATGGAAGAATGTAAACACAGAGCTAGGCAAAATGAAGTACAAAAAGTTAAATAATAAATTGAGACGGGCAACAAATAAAGCCAAAGAAGCATGGTGGAAGACGCGGTGCAAGGATATGAAAAGTTTGCAGAGGAAGGGTAAAATTGGTTTGCTATACAGCAAGGTTAAATCACTATTGGGAAGTAAGAAGGGAAGATCTGTGTTAACGGTTAGAGATTAACTTGGTAGAGTAGGATGTTGGCTTATGTTTTGTTAGGAGTACAAAATATTTATTTGGTAGTTGTGTCCATTCAAAACCTACCTTAGAAGATAGATTATCTAATTAAAATTAATAACTGAAGATATTATATGTACATATGTATAATTAGGTCAGAAAAGAAAATAGTTTGTTCTTTTTTTATATGAATTTCTTCCACAAAGTGATGCCTCAAACCATTCTATAATTAGATGTTATCAGATACTTGTATGTATATAAAATTACCATAACATAATAAAATTATAGAGACTAATAGTAGTCACTTGTAATCATTTGATACATCTGGTTTTTAATGGGAAGAGTTGACCCCAGCCATATTCTTATAAATGGGCAAAGGATAGGTAAGGGAAGTAAGAAAAGATATAAATTAGCAGAAAATAATAAAATAAATATAACAAAAGATACTAATAATAAATGAATTATATAGATCCCGCAAACGGTCAAAACAACCATGTGTCAAATGATGAAATTACAAGTTATTCTAATAAATGAAAATTAATCACGCACTCTCTAGCTTGAATGTACTATGCAGAATTGATCCTTCCTAGTCTCAATCACTCACACTCAATCAGGACTTACGAGAGATTTATCTCTACGCCAGCAGTCCGATAGTCGCACGAAGTAAAATTTAAAATATACTTACTAGAGAGTGTGTGATTTTCCATTAGTATAATTTTTATTTTATTACTTGTAACTATCGGACCACTGGCGTATAGGGAAACCTCTTGTAAGGCTTAATTGGGTGTGAGTGCTTGCAACTAGTAAGGATCAAGGCTGCATAGCACATCCAAGCTAGAGAGTGTGTGATTATTTTTCATTAGTATATTTTTAATTTTACTGCTTGTAACTGTCAGACCACTGGCGTAGAGGGAAACCTTTCGTAAGTCCTGTTTGAGTGTGAGTGCTTGCGACTAGTTAGGATCAATGCTACATGGTACATACAAGCTAGAGTGTGCGTGATTATTTTCCTTCATTAGTAAGTATATTTTTATTTTTTAAATTTTATTTCGTGCGACTATCGGACTGCTGGCGTAGAGATAAATCTGTCGTAAGTCCTGATTGAGTGTGAGTGATTGAGACTAGCAAGGATCAATTCTGCAAAGTACATCCAAGCTAGAGAGTGCATGATTATTTTTCATATATTAGAATAACTTGTAATTTAATCATCAGATACACGGTTGTTTTGACCGTTTGCGGGATCTATTTAATTCATTTATTTTTAGTATCTTTTGTTATATTTATTTTATTATTTTCTGCTAATTTATATTTTTTCTAACTCCCCTTACTTATCCTTTGCCCATTTATAAGAATATGGCTGGGGTCAACTCTTCCCATTATTTCATACGGCTGTAGTTACCGTTCGCCTTATACACCTGGTTTTTTTAAAATTATCAGGAAAAGTTTTTTAAAAATAGATTTATTTCAGATATTGCACCAATGCATCAGAATTCTTCTAAGCACATCCCTTGAGCATCAACACACTTTTGCCAGCGGATTTACCATGACTCAAAGGCTCTCTAGTATGCGGATTCTGGAAGGTCCCAAAGGGTGCACATGCATGTTTCTTTGACTGTAAAGTCCCAGAGTCCCATAGTGTTGTCCTTTGAGGGAGGATTTCACGTTTGGGAATAGGAAATAGTCTGCTTGTGCCAAGTCGGGACTGTATGGGAATTGTTGCAATGCCATTGCAGAAGTCCTTCACAGTCAGACACTGGACTCTGCTCTTGGTCGTCTGTGAAGATATTTGGGATGAGTTTAGCACAGATTTTTTGCATCACCAAATTTTCAGTGATAATGATGTGCACCGTTGTCTTATCAACGCCTATACAATCTGCGATCTCGCACAGACAACCGTCAGTTTGAATTTAGCATTTCATGTACACATCTGGAAAAAAATTGTTCCCCATACTTTTTATACAAACCTTATAGTTATCGCTATGAATCACAAATATTTATCTAAGATGCATTTATAACAACTCATACATGAAATCTTTGCACATATTCTAAAGATATCACAACATCAGAAGAGCATGGTACAGCTAGATAAAAACCAAGATAATCATTTCAAAAAACCATTTGAAGCCTAGAGTTCATTGAGCATTATTTTCAAAATGACAATAATTGAATTATTTATTAAAGGACTTAACGTGAATTACAATAGGTAATTATGTGTAATGATGAGTGTATTAGGTGCGAAAAATACAAATTAAAATGTCTACTTTTCAACTATGCATAATATTAATTGAAATCAAAAGTTATCTTTAGAACACTTCTTTATTTCTTGTCAAACAAAATGAAAACTTCATATGCAGTTAATTGGCAGTTAATCCATACCATTTGATTTTAGGTTTTAAACAACTCAAGTATAGCCATTCATTTGATTTAAATTGATGATATGTAACCTCAACACCCAAGTTCTTCCTCCACATACCCAAAAAGGACTTCTGAGGGCAATATGGCTATAACTTACCTCTCCACTCTGGGAAAGTCCTCCTCTAGGATTTTTAAGATGTATGTTCCCAGTCCTGAGCCGGTGCCTCCGCCAAGGGAGCAAAGGAGAATGAAACCCTGGAGGCAACCACACTTTTCTACCGCCCGGCGAATCACATTAATTAAAGCCTCACGAAACTTTTTGCCATGCACTGTATGACCTACTGCCCTGCAATGAGAAAATCGCTTACAGTGAAATAAGCCCGTGAGCAAAATCCATTGCACAGAAGGAAAATGAACAATTAATGCCCTTGGTATGTGAACAGCTCAGCACAAACCCCATTAGTGCAATGTACTGGAATATGTTTCTGTACAAGTTTCAACAAAATGGGGTTATGTATTATTATTATATTGGCATAGTCGATGGAGTAAAAACAATATGGTATAAAAAATGGCAAAGCCGAAGTCTAAAATACACACAATATAGATGTAAAAGAGGCATACAAGTCTTCCTCAACAACAAACTCCATATCAGATACACAAGCAAACAACTGAATCTTCACTTCAATAGTTGTGCTCCACATACTAAACGATCAATCCAGTATACTCTTTATTTCCGAGACTACCGCATCTGCAACAACCCTGATTCCGAAAATAAATTCCTTTCAAGGCTTCATGCCTCCCGTATCCGACGTGATTATCTGGACCCCTCATGCACAGAAACATTCTCAAACATACGCATGCCCTTAAAATTCCGCATAATAGGAAACATTACACACTCCCCATTTGCACATACTAATTCCCTGATGTGTGGCATCTAGAGATCATTTTTAGAGATCTTTACCCCATCTCCAACGAAAGAACCCTCACCGAACTACTTTCCAGACGCTTCTACATTCTAGGTACAGATTTTGTTCTCTTAATAGGGACATATATGATTATAATAGCCAATCTTTATTATACACAGTCACGGCAAAAAATCTACATGAAATACTCAACTACAACTAATGCATATCAATGACAGCTCCATCTCATCTCACCAATTGTTTCCGGAACCTGGATAATGTGTCACTTTGAGATCATCGTCGAATATTTCACCAATTTTACTCTTTTTTAGTTGAGATATAACGCCATCCTCCATGTCAACTAAGATGGCCTGAAATGTTAAATTCAATTCAATATAAAGGTTAATTAAGCGTCACGAATATTATTGAAGGAAATATTCCATTAATAGGCGACCTTAGCTTTAATTTTTCTACGTTTTAGACACCCTGAATCTTCATATTTAGATGATCCAGGACCATGCATGTCCCAGAAAAAGCTATTGGAACTCTCACGATGGACGAGTTCAGCAAAACGGGCATTTTCTCTGGTAAATTTACTGGAGTGCCGGGATAAATCCTTGAACTTTCTGTGTTCCTGATTTTCATATTCTCCAAGAGCTAAATTCCAAAACTGGCCTCCGATCTGATTGCCACACTGTCCAACTGCATGGAAAGATTCATTATTGAAAATCTGCTATGATAGTGTCAAATTATCATACCAGTCAGTGCATAATACCCTGAATCACTATGAAGTCACTCATTGCTGATTAAAGCATTCACCATCATAAAGTACAGTTGCAACATCGGAATAAATAACCAGCCACATTTCAAAATAAATTAAAGTCTACGAAATTTATTAGCCTGTAAGATCACTGGAATTATAAATACCTCGTTGCCCAAAACAATTGACATGCGAAATATAGTGCGAATGCTAACATTTCAGAGAAGGCGGTTATTTCTCAGCATGAATCTTGCCTTACTAAATGCATTACTTAATCTCATTTGGGTTAGAACGCATATGTCGTAAAAGTTATATGATTAAAAAATCTAGAGCTGGGCTATTACAAATATCTTATGTAAATTAGCACAACAGTAGCCACAGAAAGTTTGTTTGGGGGCTTGCTCAATTAAAAAATGGCTGAATATGCTAAAACAATAAGTTATGTTATTCTATTTGAAATAATTGTTTCGTGCACTTTGGCGCTCAACGGTAAGGTTTACTTTAATTTGTAAATTTTAGGAATATATTTTCAGTTTACATATTTAATTATAAGTTAGAATTAGCTGTAGCAATACTTGCCCATCGCGTTAACTTGCGTTTCTTTTCATGGATAGTTCATAATTTGAATATTGGAGACAAATATCATTGTTTAAGGTATGATGACAAAAAACTGGAGATCTACTGTTATTCGCCGCAAGCAAAAACTCTTCTACACATATGGAGAACTGTTTCGGTATGTCTGATGTTTGAACCTTTTGTGATAACCATATACTGAGTAGGTACCAAAGAATAATTTACTGACAAACAAAATGTACTTTTTCTTCAGGTTGCCATTTCTATTCCGCCGGATCAGTATGAGTTTTACATTGGTCCTACGCCGATGGATGTGTATAAGCAGTATGAGTCTCATCAATCTTCTTGGAGTATTACCTTATTTTCGTCCAGAAGTCCGAAAATAACATTACATCCTTTTAATGGCTCCTGTTTGGGTATTTACACTGACGCTGAGTACCATGCCAATTTCAACGCTATCTGTAAGTATGAGATAAATTCATTAATTATAGCTCGATGGACGTTTCCAAATAGGCATGCCCATTTATGCCCCACATATAGCAACGTGGATGATTTTTTGTTATGTTTCTCAAGTATTGATGGCAAGTTGAATTTATTATCTGAAGCGATGACTAGTATGAATTTCAGCAATAACTACACGCTTCACTTATTCTTATGTCTGGATCTGTATCTGGAGGTCAAGGCTCTTATTCTGCTTACTTTAACTAATTATAAAAACTAATAAGTGCACACTTATGCTGCAGCCACATCAAAAGTACACCTGGAAGAATACTTGATGTGCACGTTTTTATTCAGTGTTACAGAACTCTCGCTGACTCCCAGCAACACATTTGTACTTATCCATGAGAATGTGTAATATTACGTTTATGTTTTCAGACTTGTTTCTTCGATCAAAAATTTGTTTACCTTCAAGGACCAAAGAATGAAATGAGTCCCTTTTGTGTTCCCATTCAGCCATAGATGAATTGGCCCTCTATTTACTAAAAGAATTACCCCTACCATGGGAGATTAATTGATATTGATTAATTGATTCACTCAGAAACAAATTCAGTACAGGCCCTGATGAAATTCCTGGTAAAGTTGTTCATCATTGTTTTGAAGCCATAAAAGCACCCCTTTTATTCTTAATTAATGAATCATTGACCCAAGGGATTTTCCCATCCCAATTAAAAGAATCAAAAGTAGTGCCCATATATAAAAACCATGGCTGTGTAAACGATTTAGACAACTACAGACCAATAGCGGTCCAAAATACATTTGCTAAAATATTCGAAAAAGCCATGTTCATGCAAATAGCACCTTATCTTGAAAAAAACCTCCTACTTTCAAATTCTCAGCATGGATTTAGATCTGAAAGGTCTACCACAACCGCCATATGTCAGGCTATTGATATTATACTTAATTCATTAGATGCTAAACGCAAAACTCTTGGAATGTTTTTTGACTTGTCAAAAGCTTTTGACGATGTAAACCACGATAGACTACTAATTAAACTCAATAGAATAGGGATTAGAGGAACTCCTCTAAACTGGATGAAGTCCTACATTCACAATCGGACTCAGAAAGTAGTGTTATCAGTAGATGGGTCAAAATATTCATCCATAGCATACCGATTCAACAAAGGCGTTCCACAAGGCTCAACCCTTGGGCCACTCCTTTTTCTGATGTATATCAATGACCTACCTAGCTGCTTACAGAATTATGAAGGAATTACACCAGTGCTGTATGCTGATGACACTAATGTAATAATATCGACAGAAACTTACCCCAGCCTTGTGGAAAAATCACAGTCTGTCAAACTTGCAATAAACAAGTGGTGTACAGAAAACTTTCTGGATCTAAATGTAAATAAAAGTAAAATAGTATACTTTACACACAATAAAAAAGCGACAGATGATCTGCTGGTAAAAATTAATGATCAATCAATTGAGAATGTGACAGAATGTAAGTTTCTAGGCATTTCTCTGTCTGCTAATATTTCTTGGGATATGCATGTAAAATCCCTTCAGCATAAGCTCAGTTCAACTTGCTATTTATTAAGACACTTGTATGAAACTACAAGTAAAAGTATACTATTGAATTTATACTACGGGGAAATTTATTCAAATATAACCTATAGTATAATATTATGGGGATCAGCTGCTATCTCTCAAACCATCTTTAAAATGCAAAAGAAAGCCATTAGAATAATTACCAGGAAACCTCACAATGCCCCATCAAGGCCTATTTTCCATGAATTAAAATTGCTACCACTCCCGTGCATATACATTATGTTCTTAATTTTGTATATTAGAAATAACATTGGAAACTATTCTCTTAACTCTGCCTATCATCATCACTACACCAGAGGAAGGAACAACATCCATTATGGGAATATTAGAACTAAAGCATTGAAATTAGGACCCAATGAAATGGGCATCAGATTATATAACAAACTACCCAAAAGTATAAAGGAAACTAAGGGAACTGCTGCATTCAGGCATAAATTAAAACAATATCTACAACGCAATATGTTCTACTCGGTTGATGAATATCTCAACAACATTCCTGACTAGAAGGTTTATACTCTTTGTTTATAGCAATTGTCATGGTCTGATTCATGTTGGTTATTCAATTATTGCCTTAATTGATATTTCATGTGCATGTAACGGCCAATGTTCATGGCGTTATGTCATATATTATGTAACTGTGAGCACCATTTCATTTCTTTGTATCTTAATTAGAGCCTGTGTCTTTGCTCCTTATTGACGTGCCTTATATCATGTACATACACCATCCACCCGGTATTTTGTATTGTGATCTCTGGGCAAATAAAAAGTAATAATAATAATTGATAGATGTTAAAGAAAGATGGTGAGAATTAACGAAAAGTTAAATGAAGCTAATAGTGATGCCAAAAACGAGTTTAAGCTTAGAAGTTGAAACATGGAAAGAGCTAAAATTTTGTTATTCGTAGATGATTTAAACACCCTCTCTCCTATTCTTATGAATTTCTGACACAGCAAACCTTGGCAATCACCAAACCCTGGCTTTTGGATCACCAGATATGAAATAGAATAGAAATGAATAACTGGAACTGACTTTATAAATGAGGGACATATCAAATAGATAGCTATTAATATGGTGTAACAAACTGCCACATTGACTAACAACTTACAGCTAACCAAGAGTGTTTCACAAATGGAAATAAGAAGGCACTTAGCAAACCTTAACATGACCCTTTGTAATGAGCAATTGTTCCCATACCCCTCCCTTCTCCTCTCCAAGAAACTAGCCTGGAAATGGTCAAACCAACCCCTCAATGAACCCAATTGGCCCCAGCCCTCTTAGGCCCTTCCACTCCTCCCTGCCCCCCACTCTGTCCTGATGGTATATATTCTCACTGTCTGTTAAGTAAATTTGTACCTGATGATGCCGCAAGTTGGTGAAACGTGTTGTACCTTGTAATAAAAATCTGTGGAAAAGTACAAGTCTTTCTTTTTAGTATGGATATTAAATACTTCCATGAAGTGAAGCCTGAAACAATAGAATATATGTATGTATACACACTATACCCACTAGGCTACCATGCCACATCTAAATGAATGATATTAGAGCATCAACTATTTAGAAAACCTCAAAAAATGGTCATATTTCCTAAATACGAATATGACTGTATTATATGTAGTGCCCATTAGTTGTCAGAGATGGTAACTTTGAATTCGAAATTAAATGTTTTATCCTGTGAATTTTGAAGATCAGGAAAATTTCCTTAAATGCTCCAATTTGGGAGAAAAATGCATAATTTATTTATCATTTAAGAATACTTCTGATCAGTAGTACAACTTGTCTATTAAAATGGAATTGAGTGCTTCCTTATTTCTATGACTATTCCTCTACGACTCTATTTTGATTTGCAAACTCTCTCATTCCAGGGATTGACTTCTGGAAGGTGCTTATGATGATTGGAGGCATTATGCTCTTTGCTTTAGCACCAAAATTGAGCCATAATGTATTCTTTTACTACTTGTGTGGAATGACCCTTGGAGTGTGTGCATCATTCTTGTTTATTCTCTTCATGTTCAGCAAACTCCTCCCGCGGGTATGTGTATGTCAATCCACCATTTCTTGGTCTTAGTGTGTGCTGTTTGGAATCTTGTTTTTAACATGCCCCGCAAAAGCTGTGTGCCTTAATAGGAAGCCTCAGGCCTGCTTAACCAGACATTTTTTGACATTTTATGCAACAATTTCAGAGAGTAAAAATCATTCGCCTTGACCGGGATTCGAACCCAGATCCCTCGATATCCGGCCGAGTGCTTTAACCAATTAAGCTACCGAGACATCCTCTTACACTCTGAAATTTTGGGGGTTTTAAAGGAACAAGATGTAGTGACGAAATACCGTACATACAATGTCACAGGCATTTGTAGTCGTGTGCGAGGCGCCACAGTCCACAAGGTTAAAGCCAATTTCAAACACTTAGGCTGTTCATTTCAAGAAATGCACACATAGCGGATGACTCTGTTAAAAGTTACTGTTGCGGCATCTCCCGCAGTTTCTTGAAATGAACAGCCTAAGTGTTTGAAATTGGCTTTAACCTCGTGGACTGTTGCGCCTCGCGCACGACTACAAATGCCTGTGACATTGTATGTACGGTATTTCGTCACTACATCTTGTTCCTTTAAAACCCCCAAAATTTCAGAGTGTAAGAGGATGTCTCAGTAGCTTAATTGGTTAAAGCACTCGGCCGGATATCGAGGGATCCGGGTTCGAATCCCGGTCAAGGCGAATGATTTTTACTCTCTGAAATTGTTGCATAAAATGCACACATAGCGGATGACTCCGTTAAAAGTTACTGTTGCGGCATC
This sequence comes from Hetaerina titia, assembly GCA_037158775.1. Classification (NCBI taxonomy): domain Eukaryota; kingdom Metazoa; phylum Arthropoda; class Insecta; order Odonata; family Calopterygidae; genus Hetaerina; species Hetaerina titia. Next base: position 4,091,656 of record CM073769.1, read on the forward strand.
TCCCGCAGTTTCTTGAAATTTTTTGACATGATTTTCTTCACCATGTTTACTCATTAACAGAAATAGGAAAATTATGAACTATTCTGGTTGTAAATATTTGGTCTCTGATCATTGTGTTTCTCAATTTTTTTTTATTGTTTTCAGTCAAAAATTACTGAATGGGATGGACATTAATATGGAAAGGCTATTTCACTTAAAACCACCAACAATTTTGGAAAATCAAAAGAGCAAAGACGTACCAATATTTCTTTTTGTATTATGCCAAGTAATGCAGCATATGCTTCAGGAAGAACCCTCACCACAACATTCCTTATTCATGAGGATAATTATGCAACCAAATATCAGATAAAACTAAAAATAATGCTAATTATTTATATTGTTTTTTATATATTATTGGGTGTGCTTGCATGAAGTATTAATCTCCATTTAAGTACATTCATTCAGCTCTTGATAGTCTAATTTTATTGAGAGTCTTGTGTGGGAAAAGCATTTCCTTCACAATAAAAATAAATATGTAATCTAATGAAATGTAACTAATAGAATAATATTTTGGGCTATGTAATTCCCATAATGCAGTTGCAGGGGTGTAATGGTATGATTACATTATCAGAGAATACTATATACCCTGTCGCATTTGGCAACAATGTTAATTCAGTTTATGCTTCCATGTAAACAAGCCAATCATGTTTGCTTCTTAGGCTACTGTTGGTCAAGGTGTAATCATGTTCACTGGAACAGCTAAAATAGTAAAGGAACCAACCAAGTAAAGGAAGTGAAGGTCAGTAATGTAGTGTGTAAATTATACCTAGACTACATGTGTGGTGCGGTAACATTTGATGTTCATATTTATAATGTTTAATGTATTTTTTACAAATCATCTGACCATGAAGACATGTATAATTGATCGGTGTCATTCGAGGATAGAGTTGCCAAATTTTGGAAAGATGGTATCTATGGAGCAAGATGTTCCCAGAACATTAATGTTTAATCTCAAATGTCCGCCTTATATCATCATTAAAACCTCAGTTACGTTTGTTAAAAAGCTATATCATGTTCTCAGTTGCCGTATAGAAATTTTGAGATGGCCTTGTTGAGTTAAACCTCAGTTTTAAAAAAGTTAAAATGTGATCGTGTCATCATTCTGCTGGAAGGGCAATGCAAATCAAGATGCTGCATAATCATTTTGAAATATGAATGGATATCTACATTATATGAATAATGACCGCCCATTTTTTTTTCATGCATCAATAAAAAAAAGTCTCATTTACAATATATGTAAATATCAGGGCACCTTGTCCAAGGTTTATCGAATAGGAGATCTATTTTAACAGGTAATGTTGGCATTTGTTTCCTAGCATAAAGCACACTACGACATATTCAATGACTGAATGTTGGCATGGAGAAGCAAAAAGTTCAACATTTTCTCAAATGCCTTCATCATACTGCTTGAATCTGTGTCATGAAGAGCTCAACTTTTTGCAAAAGGTGGAGAAATGGAATTTGAATGAAACTTCACCTCATTGGCCCAAGAACAGAGATGATCAACTGAATTGTAAATGAGGAGAAGGGGGAGATATGAAAGCCTGAAATGTGTCTAATAGTCTGCCATCAGAAGCCAGTCGGATAGCGAACCCTCACTGTCCTTGAGAGAGATGATTTATTGCCTTCATAGTTTATAGTCATCTCGGTGAACCACTACATTCTAAACTTCAAGGTTTCAGGATTTATTGCATAGAATAATTGCTTGCTGCTTGAAATAATTGATTCTCATTATTGTCAATCAATGACTTTTAGAAATCAAGATTACTTGGAAGGAGCAATATTTCAATACAAATCTTAGTCAATGAAATGAAAACTTTAGAGGGGTAACAAACTAACAGAATTGTTTTCTGCATTTGTGACAAATTCACACCGACTCTATGTAATCATACTAGATGTAAAACTTGTTCCACTTCTCCCTTCCTTCCACAAGAACTCACCAATGCTCTCCTATCCCTTCTTATTGTGCCTGTTATGATTCATTTACCACTTCAAATGTCCCACCTTCTGTATAATGGACAAAATTTGAAAGATCATTTTCAAAGGAAGAAAGATGATTTTTTGATGGAGTTTGTAATAGTGGTTTTCACAAATGGAATACTTATAGCACTAAATGAGTTGATTTTTGAGAGGGTCTGAAGACCAAACCAAAATCTGGTGGTAGTTTAACTCAACCATCATTCATCAAAAGTCCATGGCACCTAAGGAAGAAATTTTCAACTATTCTGATACAATAATCTGAGTGAGGTAAATGGTTTGCATCTATGGATGTTTTTCTTTTGCAGAGACCTGCCATGCTGATGTTTTTAGTTGGAGGGTGGACAGTGAGTGTCTATATGCTTCAGATGGTATGGAGCAATCTCCAGACACTGCTAGTTGAATATCCGTCTTTTGTCCTGAGCTACACCTGCATTACTGCCTTAGTCAGTTTCATTGTTTGCTATCGCTTTGGGCCAGTTACAGATCCACGGAGCAAAAATCTTATCAAATGGAGTCTGCAGGTAAATTATTAGTCATAACATTTCTCTATTTATTATTAGCATGGCTTGAATATTTATACCGTGTTTTTCATAAGGGTTTTATGTATGTATATATAAATAAATATATATATATATATATATTTATTTATCCCTCCCCTCTCCCCACATCCTCTCATTGTCCCTTCACCCTGTTCCCACGCTAATTGCCTCTCGAAAAATATCACCTATCTTCCAGATTTCAAAAAACTGCGGGAGATGCCGCAACAGTAACTTTTAATGGAGTCATCCACTAACATTCATTTCACTGCAATAATTTCAGAGTGTAAGATCCCGGTCAAGGGGAATGATTTTTACACTCTGAAATTGTTGCATTGAAATCATCTATCTTTTGTCTTGCAAACGATGCACCTCATTCTACACAGATGAATGCATTACCCCCTTGTCCATTCGAATGAATAATCACCGCTACTCCAGTAGTTCTGCCTCACTCTCTTCTCTTCCTATCCCTTCACACAACCTGTCATTTGACAAATGTTTTTCCCTACCAATTCTAGAATTCGTACCCTATTCAGCCACCAACATAGAGGTGAGAACTCGCGAATCCGCATATATCCTAGCTTTCCGATCCTTAAAAATTCCCACCCTTAACTGCCATCTTTATTTCCCTTCCCAGCATTCCTTGCAGCTTCACCCCTCCTTTTTTCCCTCCCCAGACACCATTCTTCCCCTAGACCTTTAATTCTGACCTGAAGAAGGCCTCGGAGTAGGCCATGATCTTAAACAATTTACAATGTGAGTGCCCTGTTACGTGTTATCTATTTTATTCTGTGTTCTATTGTGTGGCCAAATTATGTTTAATATTTAATAAGATTTAATAATTCCTGTGAGCCATGATAATAACATATGGATTATCTATTCATTCAGAAGGCAAAGAAAACAAGAAATGATAGAATTTGTCTCTCACTTTCTTTTACATTTCTAGAAACAGAGAATGATTGAATGAGTCTTAAGAGAGCACAGTGTCATTCCTAATATTGATATAATGAAGAAAATATGAGATATTTCCTCCAAATTCTAGCACACTATTTAGTTTAGTTTCAATGGAATGTTACATGAGGTACTCAGTAGTAGTGGAAACATGTAAATATTGATAAATGGTAATGTGCCTCTTTTAAATAACTGAGGCATGCAGTTAAAGAGGACTAAGACCAGTGCAAAACTGTGAGCTTATATTGTTTGAGCTCTTAGAGTACTACCTTGATCAAAAAGTTCCCGGAATTTATTCAGAAAATTAAAAATACAAGTTTATTCATCTAAATCTATATTGTCCCCTTCAAAGTAATCCCCATCGACTGCAACACACTTATGCCAGCGCTTGATCCAATCCTCAAAACATTTTTTATATTCGGTTTTCGGTATGTCCATCAGTGCTTCCTGCGATTTTTCCATTACTTCCTCTCGGCTGCTAAAACGCGTTACCCGTAATGGTTTTTTAACTCGATTGAACAGAAAGAAGTCACAGGGAGCCAAATCAGGTGAATTCGGTGGCTGTTGGATGGTATTTGTTGCATTTTTCGTCAAAAAATTACGAATAATGATAGCACTGTGCGACGGTCTCGACGCACTGTGCGACGATTTCTGGTCTCTTTCGGTGAATTGCTTCACGCAAACGTCTCATAACGCCCAAATAATACTCTTTGTTTACTGTCTGGCCTTCTGGCAAAAATTCATGATGCACTACACCGTTGTAATCCATGAAAACCGTCAGCATTGCCTTCTTTTTTGACTGAAAACGACGTGGTTTTTTTGGTCTCGGCTCATTTGGTGAACGCCATTCACTTGCCTGATGTCTGGATTGCGTGTCGTACTCATAAACCCACGTCTCGTCTCCAGTAATGATCCTTTTGATGAATGTGGGATCGGATTCAGCCTCGCAAATCATGTCTTTTGCGACGTCAACATGGTCTCTTTTTTGCATGAAATTGAGGTCTTTTGGCACCAACTTTGCTGCTACACGACGGAAACCCAAATCATTAACCACAATGTCTTGGGCGGATCCATAGGCAATGTTCAAGTCCTCCGCTATTTCTCTGATGGTTAATTTGCGGTTATTGACCAACATTTCTTTTACTTTATCAATTTTTTCACCGACTTTCGATGTCGATGGTCTGCCACTGCGTTCATCATCTATGATTGACTCACGACCACTTCTGAACCGCTCGTGCCACTGGTAAACGACCGTTTTTTTAGAGAATCGTTGCCGAAACACTTTTCCAACATTTCCAACGTCCGTGCGCCACTAAATCCGTTTTTTACGCAAAATTTAATACAAGTTCGTTGTTGCAAATTTAAATCCATTTCTGCAATTGTAAAAAATCGCCAACACACACAGAGATAGATGTACTCTTGGCTACGTAACTTTTGCAAATGTCAAGTTATGACACTAAGATTTAAAGGGAATATCAACAACAGATGTACCAATTTAACAAAAAAACAGAACTCAAATCGGAACGATGGGAGCACCACACGGTGGTTATTCCGGGAACTTTTTGATCAAGGTAGTATGTCGTATTGCATAGTGAAAGTGTTCCATGATTCGAAGATATGTTTAATACCTTTGAATGTGAAGAACGGTGTTCAAGAACATGTGGTCATGGAAAATGTTCAAACTTACTTTTCTTTAAAAGATAGGTAATTTTGCTAATTGTTGATCTACAACTGTAATTTTTACAGGAGTGCATACTTCCATGCACTTTTTGAATATTTTATTAGATTTAAAAATATTATTTGTACAAATGTTTCACATGTCCAGCTAGTGCTTTTGTAGTTAATAATTGACAGGTACTGTAATGTAGTACTAATAATCTCACCAGTCATGTTACTATTGGAAACATTATTGAAACTGAGGCATCAAATTGCCACTAGAGATGCCTATGCTGATTTGTTCTTGAAAAGAAAATTGTCGAGACAGATTATTAATACTCAAGAGAAATATGGAATATGGCAACTAGCTAATGTTGGATGTGCCCGAAGTGTAATATTTAAGTTTCCTATGTTTGATGTTACCTAGGGAATCATGATGGTGCAGAGGCTAATGTACAAGCTTCCCACTGAGAAGACCAGGGTTCAAATATTGGTGACAAATATTTTTCAGTGGTATCCCGATCCCTACTTGAAATGCTTTGTGGAGAGCACTTTGAGTGTCCTCGGATGGGACGTTAATCTACGAACCCCTTTGGTGCCTTTCGGCAAGATTACGCTATGTCGATGCCATGAAGGTTCTATTGTGCCATTCTCCACCCTTCCTTTCCCATCCATCCCTAATGGTGCCTTAGCCATCGGTCACCTCCCCAAAAAAATTTTATTACCCTTGATGTTACCTATCAAATAAAAGAGACTGTATAATCATTCAAATTTTCTCATACTCCTTGTAATTTAGTATTATTTATGATTTTTTTTCTCCACAGGCCTCATCTCTTGGATTAATATTTTTCAGCACTGATTTTCAAGAGGCTGCGATTTCTGTAATCATTGTCATGCTTTCCTTATATAATTTCCCCTCTTCTCTGGTGATTGCCGTGAAGAAATACTGGTAAGGAGAATGTGTTTTTATATCCCATTTCTAATTCATAGAAAAATGAGGTTCCTTAAAGTGAACTATACATGTTCTAGGCATTCAAGAGCAGTTGTAGCCTAATTGTAATAGTAGTATGATGTACATTTAATATGAATTCATATAATTTATGTCAGTAATGCCACGTACGGAAAATAAGGAAACATATTACTTTCATATGCATGGTGTACCATTTTAGATGTAACATTATCTTGAAAATAATGGCAGCAGTTGAATCGTCAATTTATATTAAGGATAGAATGAACTCTGTGGCCTTAGTGGAATGAAATACGGTGGGAATGAAAAGTGGGAAACCATAGGAAAGATTGAAATTTTCAGATCTACTGAAAAGGGAGATTTCTAAGTTAAATTTTCTTTATGTCATAGTGTAGAGTCCATTTTAAAATAAAGATAAAATAATGAAGAATGTTATCAGAGTATTGCTAAACACATTAAGTATGGTAAGAATCACATTTTTTGGAAGTATGCAGATAGATAAACCACTGGATACAATAGGATGAAATATGATGCATCAGTGTAGCTTGACAGAAGAAATTGGGAAAGCAATGTCCACTTCCTCTAATATACCTTCTCAAAAGAGGAGAGAATGAATTTTTACAATGCATACAGTGTAATGAATGACCTCATCGGTGTAGCATAAAAGAGTTGCAGTGGAAGCATTCAAAGTAATAACTAATAGCATTAATAAACATTGGTTGACACAAAATGCAAGCACAGTCCATTCCTGGTCTTCTACTTTTAAATGTGTATTTCTTTTAAATGAAGTGCTACAACAGCCAAACTCATTTGGTTCAAAGTGTTTTTCAATTCCCCAAAAATTTATCCCCATAAAGTTTCTTGGGTAACACAAAACATTTGTCACCTTTCTCTAAATGGCAAGGTCACTGAAAACCTTCCTCATCATTATTTTCTTCCAATAGCTTAGCAGTGAGAACATCTCACTGCTTCTCTTCCCCCTACCCATTTCCTTTCATTTCATTGGTAGAACCATTAGAGTGCCGAAATACCTTACTGTTGGTGCCCTTGACCTTTTTTCAACACATGCATCTCTGCCTCTGTGGAGTGGGGCTCACTGAGACTTTCTTTGCTGCTTTCAAAATATCATGGGAACTTGTGTCCTTTGCATAAAAAGAGAGGCCTGTTCTCGGTTGGTCTTAGAGTTTTGAAAATTCTTCCTTAAATTTACATATAAGTTCTTAAAATATAGAATTTTCTAAGTGTAAAAATCATTTGCCTTGACTGAGATTTGAACCTGGATCCCTTGATGTCTGGTAGAGTGTTTTATCCAGTTAAGCTACCGAGATTTGCTCTTACACTCCGAAATTTTGGGGGCTTTTAAGGAACAGACATTGTATGCACAGTATTTCATCATTGCATCTTGCCCCCTTAAAAGACCCCAAAATTTTTGAGTGTAAGAGTATACCTCAGTAGCTTTAGAGGCTAAGGCACTCAGCCAGACATTGATAGATCTAGTTTCAAATCCTGGTCAAGGTGAATGATTTTTACACTCTGGAATTTTGCATTTTAATGCATACTAGCAGATGGCACCAGTAAAATTTACTGTTGTGGCATCTCCCGCTGTTCTTTGAATTTTTCTAAAGTAAATACAAGTTCTTAAGATAATAAGCAATTGAGATTCTGAAAATCAGCGTGAGCTGCATGAATGTTCAAAGACTCGGCAAGCAATACCCTTTTTGTGTGATTATTTGTAATTGTAAGTTTGTAAATTTATTATTAGACAGCCACTTATCTGTGAGTGAAAGTCTATTGAGAGAAAATGTCACATTAAAAACACTTAAGGAAGACGGAAACCACCTTATTCATTTTTCTGTGGCAATAATATTGATGATTTTCAATGGATAATTAACCCTGGAAAGAGCAGGACTTGGTTGCTACATTAAGTTGGGTATCAAGTTAGGCAGTTAATATTTATAAAATGTAATGGTAACTTGTAATGTAGTAAAATGTAATAGTATCAAATGTAAAAATAATTGCAAAATTTGGTGGTTATATTTATTTTAATTGTGAAAACTGAAGTTTAAAAAGTATCGTATGTAATATATTCCCCAGAGAAACATAGCCTTTCTGCCAATATCTTTATCATGTGATTGTCAGTTAACTTCTATTTAGTTTATTTAAAAACATTAATTTAATTCTTGTTGCAATGATATACTAATATTTGTGTTATAACTAGTTTAAAGGTTGATGTAAGATATATAACTTTTACATCTGAAATTACAAATTACACAGGCCAAAAATGGTTGCCTGTTCAAGTGTGTGTCTTTAGCACTAAACCTCTGTATGCTGTACTTGGAACTGGGCAAAAAGTGTAACTATTTTGATGACAGATTTAAGCAATCACCTCCAAAGTAAAGGGAACAAGAAATGTTTTAATGTTTAAGAAATGTTGAATTTTTGACTTTCCTTGCAATTTTGATTCCAAGCCCTCTCCAACCAACTTGGTGAGGTTAAAGGCTTACAGGAAAAGTGAATGCAGGAGAACAATTTGGAATATTTAAAAGTGTTCCTTGGGTTGAATGAGGCTTCATCGAATGAAATATACCAACGCTAAAGCAATGGGTGATAATTAATTTTAGAACTCAACTTATATCAGTGAAGAAATAATGTATTGTAGTCTTCTAACATGCAGGTGACAATGAGTCTTAAATTGAACCTTCATTGAACATTTGGTTGAAGATAAAATGATTTTCGCACATTGGCTTTTTCACACATGAGTTTTTCGAAAATCTCCTTAACCTAAATTACTGTTTATTTCAGTAAAATAATATGTTTGATAAATATTTATTTTTTTTAAGGTAATCTACCGGTTAAGGTAGGTTTTTGGATGGACACAACTATCAAATTAACATTTTGTAACTCCAAACAAAACCCAATCCGCAACCTAATCTACATCAGGTCCCTCTTCATCTTTGTGCACTTCTTTCCTCCCTTCATCCCATCCAACATCCCTATCCTGTTCCTACCCTTTCCTCGCCTGCCCAACATTCTCCCTTCTATTACCTTCTTCAACATTCCACTACCGCTCAATACTCCTTTCATCCTTTTTTCCTGCCTCCATAGGATTTCTCCCAACAAACACCTCTCCCCGCCCACCATACCCAGTACCTCCTCATTTATTTTTCTTTTGGTCCATTTCACCTTCTCCATTCTTCTCCACGCCCACATTTCAAAAGCCTCCAGTCTACGTCTATCCTCCTGCTTCAGCGACCACGTTTCCGCGCCGTACATAGCTACGCTCCATATCAGAGTTTTTACGAGTCTTGTCTTAACCTCCCTACTCAACGTCCCCATCATCAACTCCCTCCTTGAGAAAGCCTCCTTGCCTAGCGCAATTCTTCTCCTTACGCCCGTACTACTTAGACCGTATTGGTCAAAAACACTTCCGAGATATGTAACCTGCTCTATTTTTTCCCTGCCCATTTTAATATTTAGCTTAGCCTTTTTCTTTCTGGAGAATCGCATAACCTTTGTTTTATTAATATTGATTCTCATCCCATATTTATCGCACTGAACCTCCAATTCACTCAGCAATGCTTGCAACCCCTTGGCTGACTGAGCAACTAATGCTTGGTCATCAGCAAACCTAACCGATTTTACGAATTCCCCTCCGACTTTCATTCCTACCTCCAGTTCTTCGCATGCCTCTTTAATCATTTCCTCCACATATACGTCGAATAGCACCGGTGACAACGGGCAACCCTGTCTTACACCTCTTCCTTTCACTGCCCATCTGGACTCTCCGTTCCCCACTCGCACCTGAGCAGTCTGAGACATGTACAGGTTGCGGATCAGTCTCCTGTCCCTCCAATCCATTCCTATTCTCTGCAATACACGCATTAATTTTTCCCAATTCACTCTATCAAACGCTTTTTCGAAATCTACGAAACAGGCAAAAACGTCCTGATTGTATTCTATATTCCTCTCGATTAGTGATCTCATTACTGCAATGGCATCACGCGTACCTCTTCCTTTCCTAAACCCAAACTGATCATCCCCTAAGTAATCATTTGCCTTACTCTCTATCCTTTTGTTGATGATCCTGACTTAAGCAAACTTTAGCTGCATAGGATATCAAACTTATTGTTCTGTAATCCTCACATGATGTAGCCTTTGCCTTTTTTGGAATAGGAACTAACACTGATCTCACAAAATCTTCCGGCCAGATTCCTTCCTCATAGATACTACGAATCAGTCCATATATGCCCTTCTTCCCACATTTTCCTAAACATTTCAGCAGTTCTACAGGAATGTTGTCCACCCCCACGGCCTTATTTGCTTTTATCTCCTTTAATGCCCTTTTTATTTCATCGTCGAGTATGCCTGGACCTAAGCTATCTTCTTCTACGTCATATTCCTTCCATCTCTCTTGGATTTTTCCTGGTTCAACTATTATCTTACCCCACTTATTTTTAACTGTTAGCACTGATCTTGCCTTCTTACTTCCCAATAATAACTTAACCTTGCTGTATAGAGCACCAATTTCACCCTTCTTCTGTAAACTTTCCATTTCCTTGCATTGCGTTTTCCACCGTTCTTCTTTTGCTTAATTTGTGGCCCTTCTCAATTTATTGTTTAACGCTTTTACTTCCTTTTGCCAAACTCTGTGTTTCCATTTTTCCATCTTCTTCTCTCATCCATCTTTGCAATCATCTCATCCGTTACCCCATGGTTTCCTTATCCTTTTCCCATTAACGGTTCCTTTAGTGTCTTTTGCGACTTCCAATATCCCTTGCTTGATACATTCCCATTTTTCAATTTTTTTTTTAATTTTTACAAATTTTTTATGTTTCTGAAAGTTTTTACTAAAAAAAAGCTGGGTTCCAAATCTTTTCAATATTATTTTTCTGTGCTTGGGAAATCAAGAGACAAACAAAATATATATTTAATCTCTTCGGCACTGTTCCGTGGTGAAACTATTACTGTGTTTAGGAGTTATGTGCTCATGAATGATACATTGTTTTCTTCTGGGTTGATGTTCAAAATCAGGTTTTAAGAAAGGGCACAAACAGATGAACATTGTTGGAGATATTTCATGTAATAGGTATTCTAAAGTTGTAAAGGTCATGGTTACTAAATGGTATATCTTTTGCAGGAGAAAAGTGTTTCCCCCCCGAGTGAAGCTGATGACTGAATCTGAGTTTGTCCAGGAAGGTGTGAAAGAGACAAAGAAGGCATTGGGGGAACTGAAGAAACACTGCTCTAGCCCAAACTGTAATACATGGAAAACTGTGCTGAAACTCAAGGATCCTGTGAGGTGAATTGCTGTAACATAATGACCATCGTTGTACATGTTTCATTGTTTGTGGTGATGTTAATAGATTAAAATGGTTCATTAGGGGCAAATATACTTACAGGTTTGCAGCATTTGTTGAGGGGGAGGTACCACACGTCAGTGAGGAGGAAATCATTAGCCATGAGAGTGATTGTCAAAGTGCTGCGACTGAGTTGCTCACTGAAGAATCGGATTCTGAATGATTGTTTTGTTTTTCAAGCCTGTAATGTCACGAATGATTTTTAAGAAAATAATTTATCATGTATTTTATGATGAAGTAGTGTTTGGGTGTGTGATGTGCCATAGTGTTGTGTGTGTGATGATTTTTATGCTGTACTTACAACTTGTTTAAATAACACAAGGACAAAATAAAGGAATATGAAGGACCAAGCAAGAAGAGGTTCGTGTGTATGGAGTATTCATGAAAGACTCTAAATGTTCTTTCAAACAATTAAACTATTTTTTACGAATACGTACAAATTGTTCAAGAAAGTACAGTATTTTTAGATGATCTTTGTTGGATGTTAATTTAATATTTATCTAACATTTGGGATATTGATATTTCAGCTTGTCAATTGTTTGCTTATTTACCGAAAAGTAAACTATCCTGCTACTCTACTCCTGTGCATTTTAATGCTACCTTCTCCATTATTGATGTGGTTGGAATGTTTCAGGATTTGTCCCTGGGACTCTGATTAGTTTTCCAACCAATAAGGTTTCCTCGAGTCCCTACATATTCTTTATAATTACAGAACCATGGTTTTTTTTCAGATATAACTTTTCAGTGTGGAAGAAAGGTTTACTAGTAAAACAGCAAATCCAGGTCAAAGTTTAATTTATAAACATGCAATATTTAAATCATTAACGTGTTTGTGTCACCCAGTTAACTGTTTAAAGTCGCATATGAAAAGTAGACAAAAATGCCTGATGTCCTACATTTAAAATATAGTCAATATTTAGAAATGTTGGCAATGAATGCTCATTACTATGTTGTCGGCCAAATTTGTACTGTAACATCGATTACCTTGTGAAAGATTGGGTTATTTGATATTTTTCATAGAGGTCAGGGCAATATCATCCTTTGACTAAAGTTGCTTTTATTGATGACTTGGGTGCAATGCCTAGAGTAATGGAAGAATCATCCGCAATACGTTTTATTCATTCAAGGATACTAACACAAGCGAAGAGATAAGGCCAACTCGACAACATCCAGCTATGATGCGACCCATCGATAGATGGGTTCGATTTGCGGCTCTGTTCGATCATTGCATCACTTCGATAACGTCGATATTCATATGACTGGGTCACCTGACTGATCAGGGAAACCAGAATTTGCTGCTTCCAGTAATAAGTAATTTAATCCATCATGGGGTCACTATTTCGAAGTGAGGAGATGACTTTATGTCAATTATTTCTTCAAAGTGAAGCTGCATATGCGTGTGTTTCAGAGTTAGGGGAATTAGGCCTGGTACAGTTCAGGGATGTAAGTATTGTTTATTCCTGGCATAATTAATACGCGACTTCTGTTTCGCCCTTCCTGTTTAAACTTTGGACTTTTGAAATACATCAATGACTTGTAAGATTTTTGGTGCGTGTATATATGTCGTTAAAGTTTTTAGCGGTGCCTTTTTTTTTCGTTTCCAGTTGAATCCAGATGTGAACGCTTTCCAGCGAAAGTTCGTTAATGAAGTTCGACGTTGTGATGAAATGGAAAGAAAGCTAAGGTATTTAGAAAAGGAAATAAAAAAAGATGGCATTCCCATGCTTGATACGGGAGAAAATCCTGAGGCGCCGCAACCGAGAGAAATGATTGATTTGGAGGTATGGAAGAAGTCAAACCAAACCATACTTTAACTGACAAAGATACTAATTTATTATTATGTATGGTCTGGCATTGCGAAATATGAAACATGGATTATTAGATGTCTCAATTTCCACGTTTACAAAACTTGTGTTAATGTAGCTTTCCTTCCCATGGAGTACAACCTTGACCTGGTGTAAGGATTTGTCGGTTCCGATGACCCCTAGAGCTGTGCTGGCAGGGGTGATGATAATTGCTAGTTGTAGGGTCACCCATGCCAGATAGGTCGAAGGTTAGGAGCCAGACGAAAGTATTGCGCTTGTCTGTTCTTCTTTGAGGCGACTGCAAGGCGTCTGACCCCGGGGGTAGCCATTTAGTGATGGTGTCACGTTAATAACACTATTGAGAAAGACAACGGGAAATCACCTGGATTATCATTTCCAAGAACATGATGATGGACAAAAAAGAGAATATGAGTTCTGGCAACTACAGGGCTCGACCCAATCACCGTGTGTCGTGCCCGGCAGCAGGAAAGGCAAGGCTTACGCGGTCGTCATCGGTGTTAGGTTTCTGCGTGGTGAGATGGATGTATAACGGGGATTACTGGTGCAATAGTTATGGTATAAAATACAACGGCGGGGACGAGAGCCAACGAGGTGTTATCGTAATATTAAATAAAGGGGTAGGAAGAAGCGTACTCAACATAGGCCAAGCAATGGATAGAATATTACTTCGTAGAGATAAAAGCAGAACCAACGAACTTGGTCATTGTTCAGGTATACATGCCATCGAGCAATCATAAGGAGGAAGAAGTCGTTAGGATGTACAATCAATGGACAATCACTTGGGAAACATTTGATAGTGATGGGGGATTGAAATGTGACGGTAGGCAAAGGAAGACATGGTGAGGAGGTGAGGGACTATCAGGATTAGGATTATCAACAGAAGGATGGAGAGCAAGGCAAATGATTATTAATGGGAAGATCAGTTTGGATTTAAGAAGGGGAGAGGCATGTGCGATACCATTGCAGTAATGAGATCACTAATCAAGAGGAATATAAAAATGCAGGAAATTGGAATAGATTGGAGGGGCAGGAGGCTAATCCGTAACCTGCACATGTCTCAGACTACTCAGGTGCAAGTGGGGAACGGAGAGTCTGGAGGGGCAGTGTTAGCAAGATGTGTAAGGCAGGGTTGCCTATTATTACTGATGATGTTCAACCTATATGTGTAGGAAATGATTAAAGAGGCATGGGAAGAACTGGAGGTAAGAATGAAAGTCGGAGGGGAATTCATAAAATTGGTTAGGTTTGCTGATGACCAAGCATTAGTTGCTCAGTCAGCCAAGGGGTTGCAAGCATTACTAAGTAAATTGGAAATTCAGTGCAATAGATATGGGATGAGAATCAATATTAATAAAACAAAGGTTTTGCGATTTTCCAGGAAGAAGAAGGCTGAGCTAAACATTAAAAAAGGAGGGCAAAAACTAGAGCAGGTAGAACAGTTTACATATCTCGGTAGTGTTTTGGACCAATACGGTCAAAGTAGTAGGGGCGTAAGGAGAAGAATTGCGCTAGGCAAGGAGGCTGTCTCAAGGAGGAGGGAGTTGATGGCAGGGACGTTGAGTAGGGAGGTTAAGACAAGACTCGTAAAAACTCTGATATGGAGCGTAGCTATGTACGGCGCGGAAACGTGGTCACTGAAGCAGGAGGATAGACGTAGACTGGAGGTTTTTGAAATGTGGGTGTGGAGAAGAATGGAGAAGGTGAAATGGACCAAAAGAAAAATAAATGAGGAGGTACTGGGTATGGTGGGCGGGGAGAGGGGTTTGTTGGGAGAAATCTTATGGAGGCAGGAAAAATGGATGAAAGGCGTATTGAGCGGTAGTGGAATGTTGAAGAAGGTAATAGAGGGGAGAATATTGGGCAATCGAGGTAAGGGCAGGAACAGGATAGGGATGAAGGGAGGAAAGAAGTGCACAAAGATGAATGATGAGGGGCTGATGTAGAGTAGGTTGCTGGATTGGGTTTTGTTTGGAGTCACAAAATATTTAGTATATCGATAGTTGGTCCATCCAGAAGCCTACCTTAACTGGTAGATTACTTAATAATAATAATATAGCATTAAATAATATCGTTGGTGTCTATAATGGTTGAGAAATATCTTTAGAGTAAACAATTGCAGGTGGGCGAGGCATAAACATAATAATTTTTTGTTTTTTAGGGTCGCTTTTTTCTGGATGATCTAAGTTTTAGACATCTGGTGACCCTAAATTATTAAAAATAGAATTTGATGCTAGGTGGTGATATTTAAAATGAGTTACCTTTTCCCGAAATGTTGTGGTGTTCTCTGATATTTTTATGCTGATGAGATCGAAAGGCCTAGCGGCTAATGCCATTGATTTTTAAACAACACCTAGGTCTTCTACCATAAATTGGATATTTTGCAACAGATACGGGGAAGGTTGGAAAAATTGACAGGGTCTCTGAATGAGAGGATGCATAGTAATTACCCTACATTTATTTGAAGTTATCGGGGAATAATGAAACTGATTTACTTCTGTCATGAATACTGATAAAATGAGAGGGGTGGTAAAGAAAGAAAGGAGGAATAAAATAATAAGCACATTGGGCATCATATTGAGCACGATGGGAGGTGGAAAGTTTTTGGATATGAAGGATGTATGGCACATTTGGTTGTTTTTTGAACAGACCTTTGAAGAACTAAATTAAATAAAGAACTATAAAAGACAGTATGAAATTTAAGTTCTGAATCGGTTTATTGAATACCATACAAATCATATATATTCCAAATATAACCATGCATTAATATTCCGTCATAAAAAATCATTTTCAGCTTTATACAATGAACAATTTATTCTCTAATGGATATTTGTTTAATGGGGTGTTTATGTAGCTCAAGATGTACCAGGTACATACTCTTTAAGGGCAACCCTGCAAATTGTATTTAGGTGTTGAGTTTGTAAGTATTCATGATCCTATGAAATTAAATATAGTATTCCAGTAAATGAAAAACAAATAAGGCTTCAATGCTGTTACATAGTGCTAACAGTACCAGGCATTGAGGGGAGATCTTTTGGAATATCATGTGAAACTTGACTAAATATTGTTATACATTGTGTAAAATTAAAACATCACATGGTGTCAATCACTTGAATTCATACAGTTTTGGGCGTAACGTGGGAGAAGTCCTCCGTGATGAAAGAAGACTCTTAGCTTTTCCATATTGAGTATTTTTATTACTAAATAAAAATACTCTACATGTGGAAAAGCAAAGTGTCTTCTTTCATCACTTGAATTCACACTCAAGGCTTTAGGAGTTTTTTATCTGTAATTTGGATGTCAAATTGTTCTTTCTTTAGTACATACGAAACCATGCTTGTATTACGATGGTTGCTATTTATATTTTCAGCCTAATATTGAAAAGAAAGTAATTTGTTGTTGAAAATGGCTTTATTGTTTTTCAAAGTATTCACCATGATAATCAATACATTTTTGAATGTGCTCGAACTAGTTTTCATAACACACTTCCCACTCTAATTGAGGTGCCTCCAAAACATGGTTTTCATATGCGTCAATGGCTTCTTCAGGTGCCGAAAAACGTTGGCCATGCATTTTTTTCTTGATAAACGGGAATAAAAAGGAGTGATTTGGTGCTAAATCAGGGCTGTGCAGAGGATGACCCATCAATTTGACGTTTTGGTCAGTCAAATAGGTATTTGTTTCAGGTGATCTGTAAGAGCTTGCATTGTCGTAATGAAAAATGATCCTTTGTTGCCGCTTCTTTTTCAAGTATTTCACCAAGCACATCTGGCAGACAAATGCTCGTGTACTATCAGAATTCACGTTTCTACATTGCTCTAATGGTATGGTTGCCATGTATCCAATTATTCCAAAGAAACAGGCGATCGTTTGCTTTGAGGTGCTTCGTGCATGAATCACTTTTGTCAGATTAGACTCGTCCTTGAAGACCCATTCAATGGATTGCAGTTTTGTTTCGGGCTCAATCGCATAGTTCCAAGATTTGTCACCTGTGTCAATGTTATGCATAGCTTTTGATGCACCGCAATTATTTTTGTAAGTATGTCTTTGCATCAATTGACACAAGCATCTTTTTGAGCTTTTGTCAAATTATGCAGGATCCAACGAGAACAAATTTTTTTCACAGCTAAATATTAATGCAATCATGATCATGTATCTTATTGGTGCTCATCATGCTAATCCACAAGGATGCCTTAATCTCATGATGAGTCACATGACGATCTTCCTATACTAGTTCTTGCACAACATTGAATGTTTTCTGGCACAATAACTGATTTTGGACGACCTTTCATCACTGAGCAAACAGTGGCCATGATGGAGTTCGTTATACCAGCAGCTTTCACAGTGGAAAAGGATGGGGCTTCATCACCAGTAGTGGAAGTAAGTTGATGGATGCACTTCTGTCTTGATAATCCACGTCGAAAATCATAAAAAATCATTGCACAAAAGTCTTCACAAGTTAATTCCATTTTTTTCCTGAGACAAAATTTTGGAGTCACTGTAAACAACACAAGTTGTGATCAAACGACAAAATATTCTGAAGAAAGTTAGCATTGAAAGGGTCAAACTTTCAGATGGAAACATCAGATGGTGCCTAAAGCACTTCGTGTTATCAAGGCTCAATATATAAATAGCAACCCTCGTATTGATCCACATTATAATGGACCATTTAACAATAATTTGGTTTATCTTCTATGACTAATTTTGTCAAATTATTTTATATTTGCTGCTAATTACCACCCAAGTTTACATGTAGAATTGCATTATATGTAAAATGACCATTCTCTACCATATATGGGGATGGGGCAGTGGCTAAAGTACTCTCTTTCTACCCTGAGAGCCCGGGTTCGAATCCTGTGAGTGGCAGGACAAATGGTATCCTGATCCCTACTTGGGGATCAATTTGGAGAGTACTTGAAGTGAGAACTCCATCTGTTTGATGGGACATTAAATTTAGGTTTCCTTGGTGCAATTTATTAGTTGAGAGTAGGCTAATGTTGATGTCGGCCATCCTTTCTTTCTGAACATCCTATCCATACCAAATTACCTGCCAATTCCTATTGGTGCAAATGACCTTAGCTGCCCCTCACCTCCCCTAAGGAACTGCCTCTTATTTTACTACATATGACTTTGCTTCATTTTCCCAGGCAACTTTTGAGAAGCTAGAAAATGAGTTAAGGGAGGTGAATCATAATGCAGAAGCACTGAAGAGGAATTTCCTTGAACTTACCGAGTTGAAGCACATACTGAGGAAGACACAAGTGTTCTTTGATGAGGTATGTACAGATTTGCTCAATTCTTGCAGCTGTGTCATGCATTGCCAAGTGATGATTCCTCCAACTATGGTGGCGCACAGGTTCTCAGTGTGCTACCTTCCTTCAACTGTAAAACCCATTCTCTGCTGGTCATTGACCACTTAAATTGAGGGAATCACATCTCTCCTAGTTTATTTAGGAATATGCCCAAATTTCCCCTCTTCTTGAAATTTCAGCCTCAAATGACCTTATGAGTGAGTACCATGCTATATTTTGTTATTGTTGCATAATTTATTTGCAAAGCTGCAATTCCATGAGCTAGATATTTGGCAAATACAGCAAAACCCGGTTTTAGTTACTCTTAAATTACCTACATCTTACACTATATATCCTTAATTGCCAACTGCATGCGAAGTAGAAAACTTGGTATCACCATAATGTTACCTCAGTTATATGCAATCATTATATAACAGAAAAGATGCTTTTTAGTAGATAACTACCTTCATTATGTGGAATTAAGAACTTTAATAGGATCATTATTTTTCAGTGTTTAACTCAAAGTATTTTGTATCCCTCTTTAGTGTAAAGATCCTTTGTAACTTCAAGACTTTTTGAAGATGGATGCTTGACAGTGGCTAATATCAAGATATAAGGTGATCATTGATCAAAAAGTCAATAAGCACCGAAAGTGTAATGAATATACCTAATTATAGCTTTCTATGACTTACAAACCCTTAACATATGCAGTGCTAGTGTAGGAGGATCTTGCGTAGGCTTTGTAAATTTGAATTTAAAAAATCAGTATCTGATCACAGCATTTTTTTTAGTTGACCCTGGCAAAAACTAAATTACTGTAGGTTATCCTCAATTATGACTTTAGATGAAATAATGAAATGATCAGTCAATGTGCATGGAATACATTTGAATAAAAATGCTCTCATATTTGCACTAAAATATTAGAAAATAATTATCAGGAAGTAGGTGAAGTCATATTTAATCATTTACAGTTAGTTAGTGTAACATTTTACACATTAAATGTACATACTGCTGCTGTGTTCATGTGTGAGGATGATAATTATCAAATGCTATTGATCGAGTAAATTTGTTTTCCGCAAATTAATTTCAGGAGGCCACAGTTTCAAATATGTGAACTATAATTAAGATTACCCACTGCATATATACTGGATGGTGATACAGCACTTCCAATACACTGTAGCTTGTTCTGGTGCAAAGTTGCGTAAAGACTCTAGGGTTATATAGATAAGGATTTAAACAAAGCAAGGGGTGTGGAGTAAGAGGAGGAAAAGGTATGGCAGAGAGGGTAGGGGAGTGAGTTTGAGTTTTTCATGCACTTTGGGTGCCCTAGAGGCTGTTCTTCCTTGCAAGTGTAGAGGGGAAGCAGAGGAAAGTGGAGGGGAGAGAGAGGGAGTATTTCTGGTGAGATTTCTTGTGAATTTTTCTCTGTTCTTTAACCCTTTTCAGTGCCAAGTTACTGTGAGCAATGGTGACAAATTTCCCCTATAATGCCAGACTCGCTCTAGGTGACTTTTTTCTCAGTGGCTATAAAGGTAAATACTAATTGAATAATTCTTATTTTAATGCTGTATTTTCTTTTTTGTACCACAATACATATTTTATCACTTAAAAAATGAAAATGAAAAATTGTGTTTACAGAAGAGTTTTTTTTATAAATTCTGTATTTCTCTTAAAAAGAGTCTGGCAACTGTCCTGTGAAATTAAATATTACACATGGCACTCAAAAGGGTTAAATTCTATCTGGAATACCTACCTGCTTTGCCACTCCACTTAATAGTTAAAAATTGAGATTCAAGGGTGGCATATTTGTCAGTCTGGAACTTTGTTAAAGGAGTAAGGCTGTGTACCCGTTGAACATTAATGCACTCAGGAGTTTGTAAAAATCACCAAAACAACGCTTCATTATGCCATGTTATGATATTGACTGACTGATAGTAATCCCGGGCCATAAAAATCACTGATATCTGGGCATTGTTCTAGTGCATTTCAAAGTATTAAATTAACTGGGAAGTTTATTCTAATCGTTTTTGTCATTGGAGAAAATAATATGAGAAACATAGGCCCTGCAGGTGAATTATTTGTCTATAAGGGAGATTTTTTTCATGATGTTGATGATGATATGATTAATGCATAATGTTGATGTTAAAATAAAATTGACTTCAGATACCGTCTATCTGATGGTAAAAAGTATTAAATCGTGTATTTGAACTTTGGACTGACAGTTTTGAGCAGTGCAGAAATGCTTTTACATATTGCTGATCACTTGTCAGTGGAAAAATTCTAAAGCGTTTTGAACCTCCTGAGAGATAATATACCTGAAGATATTTCTTAGTTGTCATGTAGTTGCTACTTCTGGTATAGGATATTAAACATCTAAAAGCCGGGTTGAAGTTTGTTACATTTTTGAGATGTCTAGAATGTTTCCCCTGTTGGTTATATTTTTGACATTATATCATGAATAATTTTATTACAGTTAAAATTGATTTAATTGAAAAATTAAAATAGAAAAATGGCAGATTAATTCATGTTAACTATTTTGATCTCTGTTCCAAGCTTTTGTTTTTACCATATTTGGAAATTTGCAATTACTCATTAAAATAAGTGGCTGACATATGATTTGTACTTTTGTTGGAATAATGGGTTTAATGTGGTGTGTCCTTTGGCCAGTGGATTGTATAAATGTGGTGTATGTGAACTTTAAAAATAGCATTGAGTTGTGTGCGAGTGGCTTTTGGCTGTTGATGTAGGATATACTTGTGCACCATGCTGTGATGAGCTTCCCCTGATAATCACTCATGAGATAAAGTGATGCTCAAATAAATGTTATCATGGCTGACTGTGATGCATATATGAGCCGTAGGGTGTTCCTTATTTTCTATTCTATGCTGAAATTTTTCTTTTTGTAAATTTATATTTGAATTCTAAATAAAACTTTTGAGTTTTATCAATAAAAATATTTTGACTGTTTCTCATGGCCCTCGAAATTAGTAAATGTTATAAAATTCCTAAATGCAAACACCTTTGTCCTTGTAATAAATTATTTAAAATAGTGAACAGAGAAAAATAACTTTAAAGATCTCACAGTCTTGGAAAGTTATAAACTCAATATATATATATATTAGTTAGGTATATAATCAGGTAGTTACGGGTGGAGGACCTCATCAGCCTTTATCAGGATTAGATAATAGACTTGCCACACAGTATATCCAGGTGATTAATGGGTGATATCTTTTTAAGGGTTTATGATCTTTAAGGGTTTGATCCTGGGTGAGGTTGTGTAGAGCCAATGTCTCAATTCACTCATTTGTCATCCTCCCGGTAAGATGACTGACCCCCTCAGCTTTCCCCGAGGATGATGGATAAGTGATTCATTGATGCATTGACTATGAACCACTTCATTCTATGTCAAACCCTTTCTGTGTACCATGCACTGGAAAATCACCCAATCCTTGATCATGTAATGAAGTGTTATGCTGCATCCAAACTTGTTAGGCATTAGGGAGCATGGATTCAGGTGGCTAAATGTTAGGCACTTAATGAAAAGGCCGCTCAGTTTGAACACCCTACGCAGTAGTGCTACCATCTATGTAGCTTAGAATAATGAGTAAACAGATGATGTCCAAATGTTATTTTGATATTTGAGTACCTTGTGGTAACGTGTGTGTAGTTGCAAAACCACATAATGGTTTTGGGACTTCTCAAAGAAATAACCAATATTATTGTGACCAACATACACAATACACCCCTGACATGGCGATTATTCTTCTGCTAGTTATCTCGCTTCTGGCACTTGGAATTATGGGATTGCAATGTAGTGTATTTACATTTCCATAACACCCCACAAGCCGCCACCAGGACATGTGGAATAAAAGAGAACAAACATGCAAAATCAACACACCTGTGCTAACCTACTTTCGCAGTGGGGCATACGTTCATGCAAAAATCCTTTCAACTTACAAGCATGGGAATACATATACTATCAACTATCAAACACATGCACCTTATAATGTAGTAAAAATTTATCCGATTAGAATTTGAATCCAAGCTAGAATTTGAAAAGTAAGAGCCGAAATTCCACTGCTCGTGGACATGCAATACACAATGGTCTCCTCCCCCGAGGACACAGGGAGGGTATGTGGCAAAAGGCTGTAAGTAGTGGGAGGGTCTGCACAGAGAGGAGAGGCAAGGGATGGAAGGGAAACATAAAAACAATGTAGAATAAGCAATACTGTAATGAAGGATACACTTCTTGTGTCAGGGGCCAAAATAGGTGCTTACACCCTCTCGCTGCCTAACAAGTTTGGACCCCCTGCAATTTGGATTCTATCATAAATTGGGTGCTTTAGGTGCCTAAATGATGAGTCTGGACAGAGTTTATATCTATCTTATGCCAGCCTTTAACTGCTGGGTATTCCTGTTCCGCAATGGTGGCAAATCCCATTTTCAATTTATACCCAGAAGGTTGGAACGCACTTCTTTGAATTTCTGGTGAAACTGCATTTGAAATAAATAGTTCACTTCGTAACAAAGTTGCTGATCCCAACCCAAGAGTATTTGCACAAAATATATGGTGGTATCATAAAACTTCTAAAAGAGTGCAATGATAAAAGGACTTCTTTTTCTTTGTCTTGTAATTTCTACTGCCCTCTCTAGATTTCCCATTATTTAGCATGTGACAGTCATGATATTGTTAGGTTTCATAAATTATTGGAATTTGTAAAGAGAAGCGTATGATAATAGGAAAAAAAATTGCTTTTATGCATGTCAGTAAAAAAGGTGTTTGTATTACCAAACTGACACTGTCAAGCATGGGGTATGTAGAAAGTCACCCGTGTTTCCATAAAAGTCTCCATGAATTTTGCATTCTAGTTTCCATCACATATCTTCTTAAATGTTCTAATGGTCATTGTTATCTTATACCTTTTATTAGTGTATGTCCTTATGTATGTACCAGATATAGAAATATAATTACTTGGGTTGCTGTGGTGGGCAGATATCATGTTTTTGCAGTATTTAAGTACAATGGTTGTACCCAATGAGCAGAACATCCATGACCATGGGGCCACATTTGAGAATCTTGTGTTCAAATTCTGAGATAATTTTGGCCACTTTCTGGCAAAATGTTACTAACAACTGTCTTTTGAAAGCTTCACCGTTGAGTGCAATGTGTAGGTTTTTTTTACAGTTTATTAAATTTTCTTACATGCAATGATAACCCATTTAGATTGTCTTCTTAATTTGAGATTGTGCATTATATTGAAATGGAAAAAGTTTTTGAAGCATTATGCTTAATGCAAGATTCAAGCTATGGAAAATTTCTGTGGCAATGAAGGAATGCTTTGAAAACATATTGATAAGTAAATGTTTACATTTCCTTGTGAGCTACTATTTAATAACTTGAAAATTACATTTGTAGGGTCATCAAAATTTTGAAACTAGTGTGCAAAAATAGAAGTGTCTCTTACAGAAAAATATGCAGTATCAATATTGAATGAGTCATGTAGTTAATAAGCAATCATGAAGAAAGTTCATTAATTTTAATAATTATGATAAAAAGTATTCATTGTGGTGAGAATGACTGTATAGAGACCCTTCTTCCACCTACCCCTAGGTTAAAGAGGGGTGTGATGGGGTCTCATGCCCTCTACCATAAATCCAAGTCTCAATAGCAGATAAAATGAAGCATCTCCATTTTAGTCAACATTAAGTTCACACCTGATTAAATAGTATTCAGTCCACTTGAGGCATATTGAAACTGTTAAATTCAATAAAACAATCCCCAAATCAACAAATTGCTCTGGAAATAAGTTCTTGAGAAACTACCTCTATGTGTATTAATTTCAATTAACCCTTACCAGCAAAATATCTAGTGTGTGATTTTTTTTTCAGGACTGGCACCCCATAGCATGTGAACGTAATATTGTTAAAAAACCATTTGTTTTAATGAAGACCTATTCATATAGTTAAAAATACCATTACATGGTAAAAAAGTACCATGAGGGTTTGTTTGATATAATCTTTTTGATAAATGTTTTTTTAACCAAAACACTTTCTGTTGCTATAAATTGAAGAAATTCCCGACATCCATTTCCAGTGCCCTTCTTCTAAATGGGTTTTCATGGCAATCTTTTTCAGTATTTTAATTGCACATTTCACCTGTTTTGTCATAATAACAATTTAAAAATGTGAACACTAGGAACACCCTAACTAACCCCACTTTTTTCAATCTGTGATGCAATTGCATTGTTGGAATCTGTGTGCTGTTTGTGGGTGAAATCCATACTCTCTCGGAAATTGTGTGTGGGTTGTATGTAAATGCATCACCAATTGTCTTTTCAAAAGTGATGTGGTCACATATACTGATTATGAGAGCACAATGTTTGATATTTTTGTGGCATTTTGTGTATTTTTTTCAGAACTGGTAATCCAGGAAGGCTTAGTCAAAACAGCTATGGATTTATTATTCTTTCAAACTTGTGTATGTAAAGCTTTGTATTAAATTGAAATCTTAGTTGGCTTCATTCAACTTCAAGCAGATGAGTTTTGACACTGACAATTGAATATTTGGTGTCATCATGGTGTTCCATCAGCCTGTGCTTATACCACTCTGTTGTTTACATTATTGAGTTCTCTTTTAGATCCAGGTTGTTTTTAACTAATCACCAGCCTGGCCACAACACTACACTCTGAATGAACAACTACCTTGCCTACACCTTAAGTTGTTTTCCAATATTTTTTGGCATGATAAGGAAGAATATTTTTTATTTATAATTTTATAGTAGACTGTGTTAATGTGGTAAACTGGTAGTGATACAGTCAGGAATTTCTAATTTTAATAGGTATATAAAGTATTATTTACTTGTAAGTACATTGATCATCTTTTAAGGATTATTTTCAAGATTATGTGTTCAAGTAGTCTTTGGAAATATGTAAAAACTATTGTTATTTGCATTTTGTGTGAGAATTGTAAAAAATATTTTTAAAAATGATGTTGGACAGTTTTTATAGAAGTACATATTAGGGATAACCGTGTAGAAGAGAATAGAATTGATTGTCCTTTGGATACTTATCTGTTGGTTATAATTATATAATTGAATGCCCTTTTTATGTATATTGTCCATTTATAATTATAGTTATCTCTTGAAGTATGTTTTAGATTATTACTGTTATTCTAGTTTGGCATGATTGTGTATTGATTCAGTTTTCTTTTCATTTGCTGGTCAGTGATGATTGTGAAATATTCTATATGCATATTTGTGTTTTAATGTAATAAATGTATAAATATATTTGCCATATTAGTGCCTGTATGGATATCCATGCTTAGACAATTTGTGAATATCTACACTGTTATTTGTAAATGTCTCTCCCATGGGATTTTAAACAGTGGTAACTAAATAAATAAGTGAGTAGGGATTGGGCAAAACAGGTGTCGCAAAAAAGTGTATCTCTCCAGATAGTATTATTTTGATTTGATTTCATTCAGTGGCTCGGGATTCATAAAAATACAGTTTCATTTTAAGCGTCTCTTTTTTCAACTCACATTGCACACTGCCCAGTCTGTTTCCTTCAGTTATTCCTCACAATTGATTCAAGGTGATTTCTCTCTTTGTTTAATTTCCCTCTAAATTTTCTGATGTCTCTCCAGGAAGTGTTTACAAATAATTGTTGAGTATTTCCTCGCAAGAAATAGTAATTGCGTCCTTGCTCCACCTTTTTTGGAACCCGAAGAAACTTAAGGAGCTCTGATAGGGGAAATGAAGATTTCTCAGAGGAAGTGATCTCATCATGAAAAATGACACAATGGACCAGTTGGTTCTAGAGCAATTAGGCTCACTGTGGTATAGGCTCCCAATGGTATTAAAATTTATCACAAACACTTTTTAGACGCCATATAAGAATTGTTCCATAACATAAATGTGAGTCTTGCCTATAGTGCTACAATTAGAAGCAGCTAGTGGAGTTTTCTCTGATTGCTACCTTTGGGTAATATGTTTTGTGTCTATAATGTGAAATTTGAATGCTTAATATGTGTTGAGATGGGCTGGAAGGTGGAGAAATCTCTTGCCAACTTGAGGGATTTTCATATTTGAATGATACCTAGTACCACCCCAATATAAAACCTTGACTGCAGTTCTCTTACAAACCAGAGGAAGCTCGGAAAGAATCTTTCCCAAGAGTTCGCCAAAATAAGTGGAATGGTGGTTTTGGATACAGCTTAGGAATTTAAATCAGGGTTTGTCAGACCTAATATGATTTCATTGACAAGTTTTGATCCATTCCTTGTAAAATAATTTTTCCTGAGATTTACGTATACCTTAACCACGGAAAGTAACCTTAATCATGGAAAGTAATGCCCTCAGGATACTAGAAAAGCAGCTAGGATATTTTTCCAAAATGCCTATCTGATAAATTGAGAGGTTTTAGGTTTCCCAAAGGGGATTTCATTCCTGCCAATTTGTGCCCAGTACTGATTTGATAGATCAAGTTATATCTCTTTCTAACTGTATGGCACTTAAATATATATTACAATAGAGTAGGAAATTTGTTTTTGATGCCACTTGGTTATATACAACTTCTACTTATTGATTACCAAAGATGAAAAAGTTTCACTACAGTTCTGTAGTAGTTTTTCAATCTCATGTGATAACATCTAATTTTGGCTGTTGGCTAATGCTGTTTTCATATTTTACTGAATGTGTAGCTAATATACATATATGAAATGTAGTTAAATATCAGTTAACTAAACTTAATGATTCCACCAATTATGGCACCCAATGTCTAGAATACTATAGAATGTCTGTAGTGCCCATTTCAGTGTGACATAATTCCTAATTGGAATGAAATAGAAAGTTAAGTTTGAAGAGTTTAGTTAGTTTTTTGAGCATATTGATTCGCCAAAAAATTAATCCATTGCTACTTAATCTCCTCTGTTTCATTTTTCAATTCACATTATGGTGACAATGTAAGTCACTTTTTATTAATAATTATTTAAAATGTTATTTGTAGTATAGTGTTTTGTTTTCTTTCTGTTCCATCACATTGTGGATGAAGTAAATCAATCATACACTTCATTGTTTTTAGTGTAGCGTGCCAGTGAAGCATTCTTTTGCCTCCTTGAAACATTTTCTGCAATATTATTTTACCTATAGTATTGAAGTAATGCCATTCCTTGTGACATGATTGTGGCAAAGTTGTCTGACATAGCATCATCATTTCAAATTGCTATCAGATCTGTATTTATTTCATGCACTGATGTCTGTTTCAGTGCTTTGTTCAGCATCTTTGTACACTTTTTTTGGACTGAAATTCATTCATGAGTCTCCCATGTTTCTACTTCTCAACATGTATTCAAAGAATGGGGTAAATATTTTTTCCTGCAGAGTTCCTTCAATCATATACTGTTGCAGTCCTGGGTGTGCAACATTTATAGACTCATCTTTGTGAATTCTGAAAGCTTTGAGAGAGTCTTGAGATTTTCATGGCATTAGGGGTTTTCAGTTGTTCCTATTTACTTTTGTAGGAAAAAATATTTCTAATGTGCCTTTCAACATTCTTAAATGCAGCTCAATGGTACCTTGCCAATGGTTCTCCTGTTTCCTCATTCCATTTTCATCTTTTATTTTCTCACAATATTTTATGCCCAGAGATTCAATGGTTGGACGAATTAAAATTACATTTCTGTGCATCATCATATATTATAGTGTAAGGCAGTTTGAAACTAATCCCTAACCTCTTTCTTTATTGGTTGGAATGCACTTGGACAGCCGCAAAGTCTTCAAATATATTTCCATACTTCTTACTTGTAGAACAGGCAGTTGCCAGAAGGCAGGAGGCAGCCCTCTCCTGGGGTCAATTGGATTTTTACCTTATTATAAATATGTTTGAAAAAGGGAGACATTCAGATGGGAATACCCTTCCCAAAGAACCAAATATGTCTCTAAGTGTTGATTTTCAAGGATCTTGAGAAACTCAACTGAATCGATGAGTCAATGCTTTTGGTTTGGTGGAAGCATTATAGATAGTGGTATTAAAATAAGGCCGTCATCTAATAATGAACATCTGGTTCCATTTTTTAGCTCACACTCGTTACATTTAAATGTGTTTTTGAGATAATTCTCCTCTTAATTTGGGAGATGTTGAAGGAGGTGGCAGGCTGTACTCCATCAGATCGTCATTGTGGGAATGCACTTTAACATACCATGGTCTTAATTTCCACTACTCCCTTACAAAAACATTCCAACACTTGTCATTACCCGCTCATCCCATTTTTGTCTAGTTGTGGACATGGTGCATGTAGTGTAGAATTTTTGGGATTTGGTCTTGATTTCCATTAGATATTATTGCTATGATTGTTGCTTGGGTGGTAGTTCTGTTTGTTCATTTCTCTTAAACCATTTGCACTCACATTGGATGTTTTCTAACATATTTAGTCACAAATTGTGTCATGTGGACTCTTGATGTCTTTCTCAAGAGGCCTGACTCCACTCATCGTCACTACTTTGCAGCCAGACCTATTTCATGCCTTTTCTTGGAATTGAAATACCTGGACTAACAGAGCGATGTATTGTGCAGAAGTCACCATAGTCCTGATTGCAAATGGTTGAGAGAGTGTGATATTTTTACTCATGTGGTAGGGTTACGTTGTTATGATATCCGTGTTTTTCTTTTGTTGTTAATTTTTTCTCACAGTGGTGCTGTAGTATTTTCAGGTTTTCATTTGAGTAGCTGGTAATTATTAATGGGAAGTAGTAGTACTTTTTGTGTTGCTTCAGTTTGTGCACTGCCCTTCCACATTTTCTGTTTGCACCTGCCCCCCGGCCCTCCCTTCCCCTCCCCACTCCAGGCATCCCCTCCATCAGTAACAAGAGTGTTGTGTTGCCAGGCTGACCTTGGCTACCCGTACTCACAGATGGCCGACCCGAGCCGTGAAGAGGAGCAAGTGACGCTGTTGGGCGAGGAAGGGCTGCGTGCTGGTGGGCAGGCATTAAAGCTAGGGTATGCACTCTGGACCAAAAGAAAGATGAGCGCAAGCCGTCATGGGATTGTTTGATGCTGATTGGAGGAGCATTACCAAACCCATTGGCTGTGATAACTTTGGTTGAGAACGTTTACATAATTTCTTTAACTTTAATGGCCTTAACGTAATATCAACATTAATATTTTCCTTATCTTTGATTTCTTGCTGTTAATAAACATATATATATATATATATATATAAACTTGGAAAAGACGCTCTCCGGCGACGCACAAACACACAAACACTAACACAAAAAACACTACACACATAGAAACATAAAAGAAGGACACTTACATTGGATATTTACGTTTCGACGGCACGGCCGTCGTCATCAGAATGATGACGACGACGGCCGTGCCGTCGAAACGTAAATATCCAATGTAAGTGTCCTTCTTTTATGTTTCTATGTGTGTAGTGTTTTTTGTGTTAGTGTTTGTGTGTTTATATATATATATATATATATATATATATATATATATATATATATGTATATGTATATATATGTATATATATATATATATATATATATATATATGTATATGTATATATATATATAAATATATTTTTTTATATCTATTAATTATTCATGTTTCCTGTTATTCATCTCTAGTTTAATAATAGCTTTCATAAATTTTCCATGTAAATAATGTTGTTGGACCTGATTCTAATTAAATGTTGTCAATGAGCTTAAGAAGTTTACTTGGAGGAAAGGGTAACATGAGTGGTCCTTTATGTCCCTTCACTAATTGCATGGAGAGTTAACACTGCATGCTCTGGCAAGTTCTTTTGTTCCTTCTTTCTTGGAGGAGGATGAAGCATCTCTCACTTGACTCCTACTGCACTGGCATCCCTTTCATCATCATTAATTTAAGTATACATTAGTGAATGTGCTAACTATTTTGAGGCACATTGGTGTGAATGTGTGGATGTTAGTGAGTGTGTGGAGGCTTCCATAGGTAATTCTTCATTAAATGTTTTAGTCTTAGAATGAGGCATGATTTCAAGGCTTGGAGTGTATACTATGAAAAATCATTCCACCGTATGTTATTTGTCAAATTATCAAAAGGGAGTT
This sequence comes from Hetaerina titia, assembly GCA_037158775.1. Lineage (NCBI taxonomy): Eukaryota > Metazoa > Arthropoda > Insecta > Odonata > Calopterygidae > Hetaerina > Hetaerina titia. Next base: position 4,122,345 of record CM073769.1, read on the forward strand.
TCCAATACAGACATCTAAAATTCTTTATTATTCATTCAATTCATAAATTTAAAACAAAAATTGCAAATATGCATTTTTTAAAAATTACAATTTTTCGTCCATATTACATGTCACTGAGAATTAATTGTGTTATATTTATTTGTCCATAAAGTTTGCGAGTAGATTTTTTTGTAGAGTCTGTCACAGATTGCATATCCAGTTGATAGGAAGGCCATTCCGGCAATATTGTCCGCTATTTCCTCTGGGGGAGCAAAGAAGAGTCCTACCCACAGCCCATCTAGGTCATTAAAACTGAATTAATTTGCCCGGGTTCTTTTTAAGTCTTAAGGGATTGGATGATCTTTGGTGAGGTGATGAACGTTATTGTTTGCCCAAATGGCCTTACCATTCTTTTTATCTCTTTGGTAAATGTGTCCATTTGCAGCCATTGAATCACTGGTTCTTGTTCACACCCCCTCAAAAAGTGGGGAGAAACTATTCGATGGACGGTGAATAATGTGGAAATAGGTTGCAGATGCAATTTATTCCACTATGAAGCATTGAAAATTAACTCCAGTTGTTAATCACAATTTAGGTAATTGTTTATTGTCCATTGCACCAATGTGACTAGCTCGTACACATTTTTTATGTGATAAAAGATGGTTTCATTACTTTGGTACAACTCATATTTTATGTATGTATACATTTATATTAAAAAAATGACAGCATGCACAAACAATAGGATAATATTAATGAAAAATTAATAAATTATGATGTGGCACTATTTGTGAGAGTGCATACAGATATTATAAATGTTATTCAGAGTAGATTTAAACAATAGGCTTGGGACAAATTTTTCAAATCTGCCTCTTTTCATGTTATGCTGGCTCATCAATATGGAACAATATCATCATGTAAGTCATCTGCGAATAATTTCTGTGGCATTCAACAATCTTCAATGCGAGAAAGAGAATTTTCTTCTCCCATTTAAAGTGGATGATTTCTAGGCTCTCTGCTGTTCTTTTATCTTAAAATTTCAAGAGAATGTTTCCATAGCCCAGCTTATGAAGATTGTTTGTACCTTCAACAATTTAACACATTTTATATGTTGATAATATGGTCTTTGTAATAAGGTGACCACAGATAATATAAAATGGAGTTTAGTAAAGTTTATTTTGGGCCCTTGTAATTTAATTCCATAGCCCCTGAAGACTTAAAGATACACAAAGCATCTATCAAAATCGTTTTTGTTTTGTTTTTTGGGTAGATCAAGTAAGAGTTACATCATTTGTGTGAAATTTTGAAGTAAATTCATCAGTAATACTTGGTTTTATTAACGTCTTATCTGACCCATTTTCTTATTCGTTTCCTTTTTATATGTTTTGCATATGCAAGCTAAGGTTTATATCCACCCTAGTTAATCCTTTCGCTGCTGTGAATTTACCTTATCACCCTCTTCTTGGTGCTCTATTATATTTTGAAATTTTATAAAAATTATGTTTGTAAAATAAATTAATAATTTTCCTTTAAATACATGGTACATCTAGATTATTCTTACAATATTAATGTTTTTATTATTAACATTATGTTATTATTTAGGGAGTAATAAAGGTTACAGAGACATGACACCTATTTTTGCCACATGCGAGGAGTAGGATTCCGAAGAGTGTACTGCAGCGAAAGGGGTGATATTGTTTCTGGGGCAGTTTCATGATTGCCATTCTTGAAACTTCATGAATTTTCTAACGAAGAATGTGAACTTCCTCTCTTTGAAGTTTCTGAACCTCTGAAACAGTTGTTTTTGTTAGCATGATGCAATATTTGGACTAAGAATCAAGTTTTACTGATACAACCAATGCTAAAATAAATGTAGTCTATCTCTTGGAATAAGACTGAGAAGAAAGGTTATATGTAAAAAGGAATGTTCATGTGATCAACACACAAATAAAAGTACAATAAACAATTAAAATTTAATCCCTGTTTGAGACAGAATTTCCATAGTCTAAGATAAACAATTGTTAAAGAGAAAATTGATTCTTAAACCCAACTTAAAAATGTTTGCAGATACTTTTTTGGCTGGGCAGGTTTTTTGTTTGTTACCATCTAATCAATTAATTAACTCAATTAAATCAATTAATTAAATTGTCTTAGGCTCTTCAACAGCTGCATTGGTGTTTCTATAGAAATCTTAGGAGTCTCAAGGTGGTCACATGATCAGATGTGGAATCTTAGTTATCTCGTAATCTCTAATCAATGGTTGTTGATTCTAACCCCAAATCTGGTCTATCAAATTTCCAACTTCCTCTGTAATAAAACAGTTTCTGGCATAACTTGGTGGAAAACCTTCATATTTGACATTTGAAAATTAAACAATATGGCTTTTCTGCTTAAAATTTTTTTCCTCTGTGATAGCATAAATTTCTGTTAAAAATTCATTAGCAAATTTTTCTTATCAGTGATCATTTTGTATCTTATAATTTGTTATTTTCCAAGGTGTGACAACAAATTTAATTTAAGGAAAGTGTATGTTGAACTTCTCATTGGACCATGAAGAGACATGTAAGAACTTAAGAGTTAGGGAGAAATGAATGGGGAATTATGTTAGTACCAGTTGCTGAATTCAGCAAAATACATGAAACCTGGTGGGATTCAGAGTTCTTCGTACTCCTCTGCTTTCTTTAAAATCAAAAGAATTGTTCCTCACCCTTATCTTTAATGAAGCAAAAACATTCAATTGAATAAAGTGTGTATTATTAATCCACAATGCCAAAAATTATCATCTAGAAAGAAGAGAAAAGATTTTTAAGTTGATTTGGATAAACTTTTTTTTGATTGTGATCCTCATCCTTTGGAATTAATGTGAAATGGTTGTTTGTATCATAATTGGCTACATGAACTCAAAAATGCTGGAGAATATTGATGGATGCCTAGTAGATTAGGTAACAGAAGACTGTTTTGCTGCTCGAAGGTTATATTTTAATGTAGGATGTACCACAATTAATAAATATGGGTGTGTTACATGGAGTTAAGAGGCAGTAGTAATCGCAAAGTGATTTTATTTTATCAATGCATATTGTATTTTAATTAAAATATAGAGCTCTCATGATCATATTTTTGTGATTTTTGGTAACTATATGATTGTGACTGTGGTTGTAGTACTTGTGTTTGGTATGTTGTAAATCAGGAAAATCTGATGGTTAATCTTAGCTAGTGGTGTTCACCAAAGAATCGATGGCTACAGAAGCTGTTGCAAAGAGTGGTTGTGATTGTATTGGTTGTTTTGGTTGAAGATGGCTGAGGAGGAGGCACTTGACTAAAGGGACCATTTGTCCTATTGAAGATTAGTGGGGAGGGAGAAAAGGAGTGGTGTGTAAAGCATGCCATTTCACGCACCCTTCGGTCAACTTTCAGTTCTCTATGCAGTTTTATTTTACAATTTTTCTACTGACCTCCTTGAGCTTTAGAGCCCAAAGAAATCCTGTAACCCCCAGGGGTCACAATTCCTTGTTGAGAACCCTGTATGGGCAATATCTTTTATGCTTAAGATCATATCCAAGAAGTATTTCCGTGAACATGAAAGGTACATTGGTGTATCCGGAGGGCTGTGTCTATTTTTTCATCTATCAAATGAAGAAGTGGATAATCCAACAGATGTTGACGTGCGTGCAAGAAATATGGTCAAGATATAAAGTTCATTATTATCTTCAAGTTCTAAGGTGTTTACTGTAATTAATATTATTGCTTAAAAGGAACATTTCTCTGCTTCTTTTGTACAGAGAAGCACCTTTTCTGTCTGTATGGTAATTAAATCCCAGATTTATTTTGCAGTAATTTAATCATCATAATGAAATGTAAATTAACATTTTTCACATTGATCACTTTTGATACATGTATTTTTAATGGACAGTATTTCAGTCTTGGCAAAACACAAACCCATTGCTTGAAGTATGCAAGAATATGTAATAAAATGCTTGGAGAACAATTATACATGGAATGATATAATGATGTCTGAAAATTTTAGATGGAGATCATTTTTATCACATGAATAGCTCTTGTGATAGTCTGAATGTTTGACAATACCTTGATATTTTCAGGACTGGTCAACAACTTCCAACTTCCTCATAAAGGTGTTGTTGAAATATTTAGGTATTTGAAGCACAATGTAGTTAATTTGTAAATGCAAAAGATGTTATTGTGATGCAAAGGGAAAACACAGTGAACGCTCGACTAATCATTGTTGTGAAATCATAGGTGTTGATTTCAATTAATGGAATTTTTTATGCATTTAGATAATAGTCGATGATCAATATGCTGCAAAAGGTTTTCTAAAATTTGTTTGGTCTATGTATCTAATGTGAACATTCAAATAATTAACTATTTAACTAGGTTTAGCGAAGAGTATTTCTAGGGTTATAATTGGAAGGTAACTTCTGTGAACTCATAGTTAGGGCTGAGGAAGGAAATACATCAAAAATATTTTAATGAGAGAAGTACAATGGGCAAGAGAATGGGGATCATAATTATTTGTTGTACCATACAATCCTCCTTCCTAATTTGTTGTTGATCCAGTAAATTTCTCTCTCTTTGTTATATTTAAAAAAATATTCTTTCATTGATCCTGCTGGTCTTTTTACTTATTTCACTTAATCTTTTTGCAATAAACTATTTCAACATTTATGTTTCACTGGTACATACATAAGCTACCAAGAAATTTTAGTCATTAATGTGAGTACTTAATGCATATATCAAAGGAGTTTAGTACATTTTATGGTATAGTTCTTCAAGATGAGCAGCATTTGTAGTTACTCAGTGCAATTGTTTTATTTTCATGAACTTTCCTGTTCTTAATCCAACAATTTTAAGTTTTTTCAGAGATTACTTTTTTATGTGATAGAATTGGGCCCTTTTGTGTGAGATATCTGCAACTCCATTAAATCGCTCTGAGGAGTCTTAAATTACTAATATAAAAATCATACATATGCTCTGTAGGTTCTACATTTAAGGGCTCTCTTGTTTTATTAATCCCCACTCTGGAGAGAGGTTTTCCATGTGAAGCTGTGGCCCTGGTTCATGTTATTTTTGTTTCGAGGTTTAATTTACTTCTTAAAACAATCAACGAGTGTTAGTGTTCTAATGTGTGGTCTCCATTTGTGTGTGGTTTGCCATTAGCACGAGGGGGGTGTGAACCCCACTGAGTCAATGACGAGGGCGCTCATCAGCGAGGATGCAATGGTTCGGCAGACGACTGCTGGCCCCGTGCAGCTTGGGTATGTACGACGCACAAATGCGCAAGAGAGCAAGCACCTCACCCACCTACCCACCAAGGAGAGCTGGTCTCTCCTCTTTTCTTCTTCTATGCATATGCCCACTCAAGTATTCACATTAATTATTTTTGGCTATTATGAATGCTCCAGCCTACTCAGGTTTTTGGGTCAAGTATTCCTTTCCAGGGAAACGTTGTCATGGCTTTGTGCAGGTGTTAAAATTAGATGCGTTAGCCTTTGGCTGTTAATTAATTTTGAGGCATTGTCATTTGCGCTGCTGGCTGATGCTCCGCCATTTTTTTCCTCACGTACTCATCATCCTTTTGGACAAGCGAAAGCCAAGGAGCAGGTCAGGTTTTAATATCTGAAATTCGATGGTCTTGCATCATGGCAGGAAGGAGTTAACATGAATAGTTTTCTAACTAGATTAGGTTAATTATGGGTGTGAATTATTCAGGATGTAGCCAGAAGATACGCCATGCAGAATTCCTCACGTTTGGCAATGTTTGTGGCTTCCCTCGTGAAAAATTAAGGTGCTTTATTAAGGCCTGTGTTGGCTGTAACTTGCATATGTATGCCTAGCATTTGGCTGCTTTTCATGTTGCGTTAATTAATTTAATATTGAATTGATTAAGCCACTCTACTTCATCTTTAAGTCATTAGAACAATATGCCTTTGAATGCAGTGTACTAGCTTTTTTGCTGTATAATTCATTTTTAATTACTGAGAAATAGTTCTGATAAAGAGTTAATGTTGCTTAAAATGTATCAGTCTCCTTAGCTGTTTGGCCAGTTAAAGATTCCTCTCAAATGCATTGAGTTATCCATTATGCAGATTTTGTTTTTTTGCATTGTCCATCCAAGGGATACTAATTCATCTCAGTGGATAGGTACTTCTTAGTACATTATGTTTGGAATGCCATGTTGTAGAATGTACTGGTGTTATTGCCTTTGCTTAATTGAACCATCTAAATGATTAGTAAAATGTAGTATCTATTTGGCTTAGTAAAAATTTATTCATTAACGTTAACATTAGAAAGTCTAATGATCATTCAGCACTCATTTTTATCATAGAATTGATTTTGTTGAGTTTTGGATATTTTGTTTCAATAATGATAAGAGATTTGTAGATTAGTATGCATTTTTTATTTTTAGCTAATATAAATATATGTACTGTTAACATCCACATGTAATGCACTTATATGGTGTCATATGTGCTTATTTTATCATCTGGACATTTATCGGCAATACATACTGCCACACTGTATATAGACTCCCCTAAAATTATTGTTGTATTTTTTTCCCTCAAAATTCAAATAGTTAGGGTAACAGTGTGAGTGAACTGAAGATATCTTTGAATTTGAGGATGCAATCCACATCCCATGTCTTAAAGTGCACTAATTATGTGGGTGTCAATGGTGCATAGTTTACACATGTATATGCTCTCTCAGCATGTTCACTAAAAACTTTTTGCTTTTGCAAAACAATTAAAAATATGGAGTGCCTTGTGAAAACTGTGTAAAAGTTGGTTGCATTGACCCCATCTCCAAATGGTAACCCCATCTCCAGAGCATGTTTTATGTACAGGAGTTGTTACATATTTGAATCTCCTTTTGAAGGGACATAGAGGCTCTCATTGACTTTTATCCCAGATTCTTCTTGCGAGGAGGGGGGCTAGGGGAAGAGGCCATTGCTTGAAATATTTTTTCAGCCTCTTCCTCTTACTTGCTTTCATCCATGTTGCAGTTGATGAAGGGCACAGTTCATGGGAAAGAGAGTGTGGTGCTTGAATTTGTGTTTGTACTGTATAAATGAGCATTTAGTAGGAATCGGGCTGCACACCATAAGATGGTAGTTTCATAATTCACATCTTGCATGGATGCATTGTAGTAGGTGCACTACAGTGATAGCCTTTGGAAATCTTGATGAATGGCTTATGTGGCTTTCCTTGCCACCACTTATTGCGTGTCCGACGGCAAAGATACTTCATTTCTCTTCTCTTTTGTGGTACTCTTAATTTACTTGTTAATGATGTGTTGTCCTCTCCAATCCCCACCCTCGCACGCAGCTTTGTGGCTGGGGTGATTCTGCGAGAGCGCATCCCTGCCTTTGAGAGAATGCTGTGGCGGGCCTGCCGGGGGAATGTGTTTCTTCGCCAGGCTGAGATTGAGACTCCTCTGGAAGATCCCGCAACGGTAAGAAGTGTACATATTAGTAAGTACATGCTCATGGAATGCTGTGCAGGGGAAGTTGGTAGTTGGCATGTGTGTGCCATTCTGGACCACCCATCATCCCCGAAATAGAGGAAATGGAGCTATTGGCTGTTGAACAAATTGTCACAAGGAAGAAAATCCTAAAGCCAATATAATACTGAAGAAGAACTCCAATACCGGTATTTCGGTCACCTGGTGACCGAAATACCGGCATTGGAGTTCTTCTTCAGTATTATATTGGCTTTAGGATTTTCTTCCTTGTGACAACTCATCATCCCCGACACGTGTGCTTTTATGAGACAGTGGTACATGAGCTAAACATCATCTCGCTAACCAAATGGTTAAGAGTTCATAGTGCCGTAAGGTTATAGGGAGAAAGCACTTAAATATCAATATCATAGACAACAAGATGGCTTACTTAGGGTTAAGTGTAGAGGGCTTAGCCTAGAGGAGTGGGTGTATGAGACATTTGGGTTCATCTTCCCTTCATCTTCCATCTATAACTAATTGCTTTATGTACTTCATTTAATATGTACCTCATGGTAGCAATTATTGTTCAATTTTCCATCAACTGTGTTATTTCAACCAGTGCTCTGAGAGTGTATTACTTCTTGCTCTGTTTTTGTATATACATTATACATGCATACTCATTCATACACTATAACTGTTGTTTAATTATCAAGAAATTTCAATTACCCAACCAATTACCATGGATAATTGGTGCCTTACTGTAGTTGAAAGTGATATTTGCTGTGAAAGGTTTTAAGTCAATTATTTCAGGAAAGGGTTTTTCATATCTTTATTAATTTTAGATGTCACATAATTTGTGTTTCATTTTTCTTGTTTTCATTTGTACACTTTGAAGTGTCTGTAATTCCCACTAACCATTCTGTACAAATTTAAAGGTAAAGAATATCCATAGTGCTATTATTTTTTATGAAATCTCTAGATGCACACCTGTGTCTTTATTTTTTTACTTTTGGAATCCCCTTAGGTTTAATGTTATTATGCAGTGCCCAATAAAAGTGAGTGTTATTTTTCCAGATCCACATATCTGGTATGATAATGAATTCTGGTGATTGATTTGATCATTTATAAAACTAAGAATTTAAATATTTTACAAATAATATGACAACTTTTTCTATTTGTGAATGACCAAGGAAAAACATCATAGGACTACTGATGAATTATGATGGTGATTTGGAAAAATAGATTGAGAGCATTCATAATTTTAGTTTTTTGTTTCGTGTTGTTTACTTGTGACACTCAAAGAAAATATTTACAAATTTTATTTAAACTTAATTTGATTTTGATTGAAATTTTAATCATTTTCTAATCCCATGGGTAATCCTGATTTTTCGGACCCTTAATCGACTTAATATACTCGGCAGCATAAAAAGTTTTGCATGTGAGCAAACTTCTAGATATATGTTGCAGTCGGATAAAATTCATGAAAGTATATATGGTGTAATAATTCTAGTTCTTCGAAAGAATACTTTGAAAATACCTCTACATTGGTTGTAGATTGCAATTAAGGGAACTTAAAGTAATTTTTTAATCAATCTGAGTGCATGTCTTGTCGCATATTTTTGAGAGTTTCACATAGGAATCTACAAATCCTGAGAATTTCTGTAAAATTGGGATGGTGGTAGTTGTAGTTTAGTCTGCATAGTTTTATCCTCATCAAGCACCCCCCATTGCTGGGTTATTACTTGTTTACTTCCCTCTGCAACCATCAGAATGAGTTTAGTGTTCCAAGAAACTGTAATAGTAACTTTAACGGAGTCACCCGTTATGTGTGCATTATAATGCAACCATTTCAGAGAGTAAAAATCATTCGCCTTGACTGGGATTCGAACCCGGATCCCTCGATATCCGGCCGAGTGCTTTAACCATTTAAGCTACCGAGACGTCCTCTTACACTCTGAAATTTTGGGGGCTTTAAAGGAACAAGATGTTATGACGAAATACCGTACATACAATGTCACAGGCATTCGTAGTCGTGCGCGACGCGCCACAGTCCACGATGTTAATAAAGCCAATTTCAAACACTTAGGCTGTTCATACCTTAGACAAATTTCAAGAAACTGTAATAGTAACTTTAACGGAGTCACCCGTTATGTGTGCATTATAATGCAACCATTTCAGAGAGTAAAAATCATTCGCCTTGACCGGGATTCGAACCCGGATCCGGCCGAGTGCTTTTTAATTTCTGAATGATTTTTACTCTCTGAAATGGTTGAGTTTAGTGTTTTTTTTTTTAATTTCTTCCCCATTCCCGCCTGGAATTCATATTTAGGACAATAAGCTCTTAAACTTTTTCAACTTTTGCTTTTGATTCCCATTTTAAGGAATAACCATCATATTTGAGCAATGGGTTCACAAGAGTAATCCCATCAAATTTCCCGAATGTTTGACCAAGCCACCAAATCCACCATGAGAATTTTGCAATGTGCGTAATGAACTCAACATATTATATGCTTATTAAAGGGGATTGTAGGCCTTGTTTTGTAAGAAGTCTTCTTTATCTCAAATTTTAATCCATTTGAAGTAGATAAAAAAATCATCAGTTACTGATTAAAAAAAGACTGGGATTGGGAGTCCCATCTTTTTATACTCGTTGGGGATTACACTTGTGAGTGGTGTTGGGAATGTTGGAAACAGTGTGTTAAAGAAAGTGAAGATTGTGTTGACTGTGAAGATTTTTTGATTTTATTTTAGGGAGATCAAGTGTCGAAGTCCGTGTTTATAATCTTCTTCCAAGGAGATCAGCTGAAAACACGTGTCAAGAAGATTTGTGAAGGCTTCCGTGCTACTCTCTATCCTTGCCCTGAGGCCCCTGCTGACCGACGAGAGATGGCAATGGGTGTGATGACACGCATTGAGGATCTCAACACTGTGAGTTCTGATTAACCTCCCATCTTGCCCACTCCTACTTTCCTCCCCCAATAAATCTCTGTCCTAACCTCTGCTCCTCTCATACTCCCAATTCCTTTTTTCCTAATTTCAAATACCATTATGAAAGAATGGCATGTTGAAATGTTGAACTGGAACACCATTTTTTTGTTGATAGCCAGATGGATAAGTTCCAAAGTATAATTATGCCAACTATTCCAGTAATTGGCCTTGAAGTATTATTACTTTTCTTTTTATTTAAAATTCAAATAGGTAATGTCCAGCATCCTATGGACAAATGTTATCACTTAGTGAGGCAAATTGGACAGTGAAAGTTTCTAATCATTACTTTAAGATATAGATAACTTAGGTCTCCAACATATTATCAGTACTTGTGAAATTAGTTTTTGTTATATTATCTATTTTGTCAGTCCCTATGAAGGATTACTATTGCCATCTTGGGTTATGGCTGTGAATGGGATGAAACTCAAAAGGGTGGGCGTAAAGGAATTCATCCTGCTGGACTATTTTATGTTTCACCAGATGTGTGATATAGTTATTATGGTACTGTACTGAATGGATAGTACGAGAAATGGTTTTAAGCTTGACTAAGTGGAGGGTATGATGGAAAATATGGTAAAAAATGCGTTTTCACTGAATATATGTTATTGGTTTTGATGAGAACTATCATCTTCTTCCTCCAGAAGATAGCACTCTGTATTGAAACTAGTTGCAAACAAATGTACTTTATTCTGTATGAAAGGGTTGTTTTCTCTTTTTACTTCATAATATAAATCATTTTTGCCAAGAAGGGAACTCTTTTTTTCTCTGTTTTAGTTTGAGAATTTGCCTAATTACTCGACAGTTTGTTGACATTCATTGCCATACTCCATAAGTATGTACAGGGAATAAGTTTCTGCAGAGAGATCTTCATGAAGTGTAAACTGTTGTAAAATCTCCAGTCCAGTCTTGGCTTTGTCATGAATTAGTCGGATTACATTAGAAATTGGCTTGAAATATCTTTTGTCCAAAATCTGAATGGTCAAAAAGTATTTTTGCCTCTAAAGCTATTTCTGTATATGAAGCTACAATTCCTTGTTTGGTATTGCATGTTTGTTTGAATTTAAGTTTTGGTATTTTCATTTTTGTAAAGTGAAATAGTTAAGCTCTCATATGAGTGTTTGTTTTATTTGCAATTTTTGATGAATTGATTTCCACTTGCATTTTAAATATTGTTTTAATAGGTCCTTGGCCAGACACAGGACCATCGACATCGTGTCCTGGTGGCAGCAGCCAAAAACATAAAGAATTGGTTTGTGAAAGTTCGCAAGATCAAGGCCATCTACCATACATTGAACCTCTTCAATTTAGATGTGACACAAAAGTGCCTCATTGCTGAGTGCTGGGTGCCAGTACTTGACCTTGAGACAATCCAGTTGGCGCTGAGGAGGGGAACGGTGAGTGGTTATAAGAACACTGGAGGTTGATAGGATAATATTTAGGTACATGGATAAGTAACTGTATAATTTACATTTCCTTGCAATGTACATAGTTCTCAGCCTTCATACTTAATTGTGATAATACCTGAAAGAGGGGAATGAATAAAAAGGGGGGCTGTTCATATTGATGACATCTATTCTTTGGAAATGCATATAAAAGCAGGATATATTACCCCCTGTATTTCTCAGCTTCTCTGGTGGTTGATTACAAATTAGGCATACCCTTTGATAAATGTCATTGCTACAACATTTCTACCAATTGTTATAATTCTGTGAATTCCACTTGAATTTAAGGAATTCTGCATGATATTTCAATTGACATTGCCATCTGGTGCTTAAAGTTCATGAAACATATTGAAATTCCATGTTTATTTTTTAATTCAAAATAATCCCAAAAGACATAACCATCTTTTTTATGAGCTAAGGGTGCTGCATTGAGGTTACCTCAGTCTAAACGAAGGAATGTTCAGGATATTTTTCGATAAAAGTCTCTACATTGTAAAATATATCATGGCTTATGATAAAGAACATCTGTTCTCCAAAATTGAAATCTCCCACTGTAAGAAATGGTTAACAACAGATTTTGCTGTTGAGGCTTCTTTACCTGCCTTCAGTGCATTGGTAAAAATCATTACCAAGGTGATAATATTTAGAATTTGTCCATCAGCTGCAAATGAGAAAATTTCAGACCCAAATGAGCAAGGGAATGTCTTTAGAGGAATTTTTGCCATGGGGATTATATCTATAGTTGATCTGACATTAGTGTGGTCTTAGAGGGAGTCTCTCTCTTTGTCAGCATGAGGATTGTTGCTGGCAAAGAAAGATTAAGGAGTCTGGCCAATAAGGGCAATCATGTTACTTAGCATATGAAAGAATCCATTCCTTGAATAATAAGAATTTGATTTTCTTTTCTGATGACTTTTCATTTCATGGATGGCTCATCCAGCCTCAAGAAAACTTTTATTGGTATAAAGTTTCTGTCCAGACAGTTAATTTTGATGCCTGAACTAGAAGCCACAGTGCATTATTAGTTACTGCATTCAATTGGTAAATATTCAGGTTCTAGTGTCCATATTTTCTTGTTGTAAACTGCATTTTACTGTATTGTGATGATATCATTCCATTTGCTTCATCATTGTGCACTTCTTCTTTGTTCTAAAGGAGAGGAGTGGCAGCTCTGTGCCTCCAATCCTCAACCGAATGGACTCATATGAGGACCCACCAACCTATAACCGTACCAACAAGTTCACAAATGCTTTCCAAAGCCTTATCGATGCATATGGAGTCTCTAATTACCGGGAAGTAAATCCAAGTGAGTGTTTGTCTAGACTATTGTTGATGTACCCCTGAAATATTATCTTGTTGAGCATATGCATAAATGGTATCCAAAATGTGTTATTAAACCATATTATAAACCATAATTATGTACATGGGTTGGGGCCAGCACCTGGAGGATTGTACATGATAACAAGGAAAACGTATCACCAAAGAACATGAGTTCTAGCTGGAATCTATTTTGTTGTGAGCCTATCATAAAGCAAGGTCTAACTGTATGTGAAATTTAAAAAGGAAAGCATTCATATTTAATGCAAAACAGTATGTAATGGATATAGAGGATCTTTTTTTTATTCATTGTTGATTCTAGTTAATTGTGTGGTCATCCTATCAGGAAGTGGTATCATTTAATGTAAAACTATTTACACTAGGGCTGTATTCTTTGGTGGTACATAAAAAGGAGGAAATATTACCCTTTCTATTTCTCAGCTCCTCTGGGGGTTGATTTCAAGTTGGGTATACACCTTGAAAAATGCCTTTGCTTCATTATTTTACCCCATTGTTGAAATTCTGTGAATTCCTTTGGTTAATAAGATTGGTTACGAACCTCTTTCTCCAGATATGACAATGGAGGAGAACATGAGAAATTACATTTGTCTGGTGTTTCAATGTCATGGGATAATATTGGTTCTTAGGTTTCCATGACATTGATCAGTAGAATTTCTTTTCATTTTTCTGGTCTTCATTGCATATGCTGATGTTGGAAACGTTTTTGGTGGTGTTCCAGACAGCATTTTCAGGTGGATGGGATAATCGTAATTTGTGTATTTAGATTTCGACCATAATTCACTTCCATTGCAAATAATTTTTTTAATACCAGGATCTGAAACTTTTTTGATTGAGTTCAGTTTTGAAGTATGTGAGTGATAAGCTGAAATAATAGTAAGATTTTGACTTTGAATTCTGTTCTTTGAATACTTGAAACTATCTGGGGTAGCAACAGACTTAACAACATGTAAAACATCATAAATAACCTTCCCACAGCATTGAAGTTTGCACCGTAATTAAAAATGACTGAACACCTGTAAAAGCTTAACTATTTGCAACTGGTGCTTTGGAAGTTATGCTGAATTGAAACTTTTAATATTAATATAAGCATTTTAAATTTAATATGCAATTTAAACTTTTGATTTCTTTCATACTGTGATGATAGATAATGCTGTGAATTTAAAAATCTAGATCATAGAAACCACAAATGATCAAGGCCCCAGGATACAGTATAAACCATTGGAAATATGGGCATTTGTTTCTCGAGAGTTCTGTTTCCTATTTACCATGTATACAGGAATTTTAGTATGTTCCCTGTATTTTAGTATGTTCCATTTCGTAGTGTATGAACTGTTTTCCTTTTTTTCTATCTCCAATTTAGCAGTCGTCTGTCTTAAGTATTCTAGATTGTAAGATCTCTTGTTGGACTTGGCAGTAGGAAGTGTGGAAGCATCGAGAACACATCAAACAACTGAGAAATCAGAAATAAAGAATGTCTTAGGCCAAGGGCACTTCTTGAGCCCCCTCCCCCATCATTCAGGATCCTCCCTTACTTGCTCAACGTTTCAGGAATTCCAGCCCATCATAAGAGAGGCATGATTTAAAGATGTTTGTGGGTATTATGCCTCAGAGCATTAACAGTTTTATTAATTTTGACCAGCACTGTACGTAAAAAAATATCATGCAATCTAACTTTTACCTTCCTGGCAGTTATATTTTATCTAAATTTAAGACATTTTCTTTAATCTATTATAATATTTGTGCTGTCAACATGAATTTATTCCTGTTATTTTTGCTAATGGAATTTCAAATTTTATACCATTTATGATATTCATTCAGAGCAACTGTGGATTGAGACTTAAACTGCTAGGGGTGTGTATGATAGTATCTTTATCCATTCGTTGTACTTTATCACAAATTGAATTTCAAATGACTCTTGATTAATGTATGATTAACAATTTTAACAAGCTTGTTTATTTCCTCAAGATTTATTAATTTCTTAAGGAAATAAACAATTTGTAAGGTATGCGAAGCTGAAGGTGCAATATTATAAGGTATCCAAAAATGTGTTTGAAGAGTCAGGAAATATATTGAGGTAATTTTGTTTTTTCCAGCTCCATATACAATCATTACTTTCCCATTCCTGTTTGCGGTTATGTTTGGTGATCTTGGGCATGGGTTGATCATGGCCTTGTTTGGAGGATGGATGGTGATGCAAGAGAAGCCACTAGCATCCAAAAAGTCTGACAGTGAGGTGAGCAAGGGCCTTTGGAGAAACCAATGAAGGCTGCCACGAAAATATGTTTAACTCTTGGCTTAATGTAAATTCATAGCCCCTTGGGAACCTCTTGAAGTACTGCACCCACATTGCAGGGACCAAACCTAAACAGCACATCCCTCTACGTACAGTACATTCTTTAGTTCTAGTGAATAAAAATGGTGAAGGTTGGGGTTATCAATGAACTTGAGTGGTAGGTGGCAATATATTTACTAACCAATCTCAAGCTGAAAAAAGAAACTATTAACTACACCATGTGGCAATATTTAAGCAATTACTTCAGTGTGGTCTCTCTACCTACAGTACATTCTTTAGTTCTAGTGAATAAAAATGGTGAAGGTTGGGGTTATCAATGAACTTGAGTGGTAGGTGGAAATATATTTACTAACCAATCTCAAGCTGAAAAAAGAAACTATTAACTACACCATGTGGCAATATTTAAGCAATTACTTCAGTGTGGTCTGTCATAAACAAATTATTTTATTTTCTCCCCTTTTTGTCCACCATACCCTTACTCTACTCATATTCAACACCCACAATGCCTCTATTCTGATGTATAAGACTATGGATCAATTGGACTCGACATGATTGTGTGTGCTCTAAACATGCTGTAACTGTATTAATTATCATCTGGAACTGTCAATTGTTATTCTCATTGAGAAAGTTAAATATTTCTTTTTCATTGACATAATATTTTTTATCAATTTTATACAGATCTGGAACATATTCTTTGGTGGAAGATATATTATTTTTCTCATGGGCCTCTTCTCTATGTACACCGGCCTAATCTACAATGATATATTTTCAAAATCATTGAACATATTTGGTTCATATTGGGACAGCAATTATGACAAGAAGACATTGATGAACAACAAGTATTTGCAGCTGGATCCAAATTCAACAGCTTATATAGGGTATCCTTACCCTTTTGGCATGGATCCTATTTGGCAGGTTAGAAAAATACAACTCTCAGTTTTCCCTCTGCTTGTGATTTGTGTTATTTGAACTGTTATTAATAATAAAATGATCCTCTTTCCACTTTTGAATTAAGTAAAAGTTAGATTTAAATTGGAATATTGATAAATCTACAATTAAATCTTGTAATTTTGATCCCACTTGCTATTTTGTCATGACAGTAGGTAGTTGCAAAGGGAATAATGAGAGTGACTTTTCTTTTAGGTGGCAGATAACAAGATTGTATTTCTCAACTCATACAAAATGAAAATTTCTATTATTTTGGGAGTCATCCACATGATATTTGGAGTCTTACTCAGCTTATGGAATCATACGTAAGTGTCTCCCCTAACTTTTATTGCAAAATAATTGATTTTTACATCAAAACAATTCCAAGTGGAGTCATATTCAGTTCAAGCAGGTAATAATATACCACCATAATGATGATGTATTATGTTCTTGCAGGTACTTTCAGAGGAAAATCAATATCTACTGTGAATTTGTCCCTCAGATCATTTTCATGGTGTTTCTATTTTTTTATATGGTGACACTTATGTTTTCAAAGTGGGTCAACTATGGACCAGATTTTGGTGAGTACTCTGTTAAAGGATGCTACCTAGAATTGAAAGATAGTGTCAGCGCAAGAAATTTTATTTGAATCATATCAATGTAATGAAGTACCAAGGCACTTTAGGCAAAGGCTGCCCATTTTTTTGGTTGGCAGCAATTTTTAGTAGGATTATTCCACCAATAGAGATTTTTACCATATTATGGAACATTACTTGGTCATTTCATTTTTAGGTGTGCGATACTGTCTGTTTGCTCATTTGATTCAAATGTGTGCCGTGTACCTTAACCATCCGATTATTACCAGCATTAACCGTAAACAGTGAGATGAGAGGACTATGTCTAACCAAGATCAATCACAAAGAGCTTCTTGTCATAACAATTTGGAACTCTCAAATAACCTTTTATTAGTCACATCTAGGGCCTCAACCTCACGTACAGAAAATATGACACAATACCAGTGTAAAGATTTGTGCGGAATTAACCCTCACCATAAATCTGGCATGTAGCAAAAACACAGAGACTTGCATATCATGTGGCTGTTTACAGTAGGATAAACTCTTTTGTCAGGGGTGCTGCCCCCTGCCTCCCCCAAATGGGTTTAATGGGGATGTCATTCAGGTCACATTTAGATCATTTGTTTGGTGGGAAATGAATCCCATGCCAGGGTCAAATTAATTTTGACACCTCCGCACATCATGGACCAAGAGGCGCGTGCTTCCAGGAGTATATTCTCGCACAATTCCTGACACTCATTGACACATGCATTGACAGACATGCACTCGATATTCATATGTGTAGTTGCAAGTGAAACAAAGTTGGAAGGAATGGACTGGTAGAAACCCAGGGTCAAAAGCATGAAGGCTTTAGAATGAATAGGCATATTTTGGCTACAGCGTAGTAAAAATATGCATTTTCATAAAAGCTTCAGCTTACTGAAGAAAATCTATACCATAACTTAAGTTGATTTTTGTGCATGTAATTCATTTATGTAGGTGTTATTCATTTCTTAATTAGGATGAAATTCTCTGTGAATCTCAGCATCAATCATTAATTAAAACTCTTGATACCATTTTTATGTCTTTCACATTGTTATGGCCGTTGGAGTTCTGTGATGGAAAAACCATCAGATGATTAATCAATTCATATCTGATTATGTTAAGTGCATGCATGTGGTTTAGTAGTATAGCCTTGTATTTTTTTGTAAATGATATGCTTTTTTCCGAAAAACTTTTCAAAAGCTTAATGGCACATATTATATATGGCAGCAAACATGCCGTGCACTCTGTAGACTAGATAATTAAATGCTTTTTGTTCCAGTTAATACCTTGCACTTAAATTCAGCTTGGCTCAGAAACTGTATAAAAAAATATAAATTGTAATTTTTGATTTTTGAAAAACTTTTTATTCTAATCCAATTGAGTTAGAACTTATTCTCATTATGGTCTGGCTTCGCACATATCATCTATGTATTCTAATGCATATATTTAATGACCTATTGTATTATGTGTTCTAATATATATTACATAGTCTAATATCGCTTAGGTCCATCAGGATTTGTGAGCAATGAATGCAACTTATTACACTCATTGTGGATTTGATGGTCAAAAGAGAATGGAGTCAAGGTAGACATGATGAATTAAGGGGTAGAGATGAAAGAATTTTAAGATTATGCTATTTCCTTTGCCGTCATGCCTTTTTTACTAACATTATTTTGATGCCACTTGAGCCATTTCAGCAATAGCAAAGTTATATAGGTGGTCAGGATGGTGTAGTGGATAAAGCTCCCCACCTCCAGGACCAGGGTTCGAATCCCAGAGGTGGCAGAGTTTTAAAGGGGTATTCCAATCTGCACTTTTGGAAAGCTGCAGGTGCCCAAAGACATTTCCTGGATTTGACCCGGGTCCTCCTGGTAGTAGCCGACTGCTCTACTCTCTGGGCTGCCACACCACCTATTGGCTGCCACAGCAAGTAGAAAAAGGCAACGAATGCAAATGATGATGTAATCACAGCAAGATTACTTTGGTTTGATTCTGATCACAGTTACGTTGATGTTATAATTATATTGTTCATTGATGATTTATTTAAATGATATTGGGAATATTAAAAATGGCATTTATGAGCGAGAAATTTGGCCGGAAGACTTAGTCAGGTCAGTCCTCATTCTGGAAAAGGGAAAAGCAGCAATATGTGAGGTGCACAGTAATAAGTGTGATCTTTCATGCAGCTAAAGTGGTTCTCAGGATCATCATCAAATGAATGGAGACTAAACTGAGAAGAAATCACTGTTGCCCCTCGTTCCAGAAAATCGGTCACATAAACTTGGTGATCATCCCAAAACACAGTCAAAAGAAGTTTCATCAACAACTATGGCTTTTTCAGGCTGGCAACCACGAACTGTTACCACTCATCGATTTACAGTAGACCTATCAACAGCATTGTCACCATAAACAGCCTTTAAGCGTCAATGAATCTCTGTAGGAGTCACTTATTCAGCAGTTAAAAATTCGACAACAGCACGCTGTTTAACTTACATTGACATGACACTAGAACACATCTCAATACTTCCGCTTCTCACTGGATGAATGAAATGACCTCACACCTGCGCGTGTGTGTTGCGAGGGGGAATGTTACTTCCTCGTGTCACCTGGAGTGGTGCTTCTGGAGGTCATTTTGTTCGTGGTCTACAAGCATGTGTGCATTAGTATTCAGCCAACATTTTTATTTTTCTTCTTTGTAGATTTCGGGAAAGCATTTGGTGGAAAGAATTGTATGGAATTGATGAATGTGTTGCAAAAAATTAGCAGTAATAAAAAATGGGTGCATGTTGAATGAAATTTACATTAGTGTAGTTTTTCTTTGTAAGCTGAAGTCCTTTTTGATTATTTCAACTGGTGTGGGTGCCCATTGTACATTGCAGTTCTCTATGAAATCTCCCCATCCTTATGAAAATCTTCATCTCTCCTTAGGTTTTAAGTCTGGCCCAACGTGTGCTCCCTCCATCTTGATCACATTCATTAACATGGTCCTGTTCAAGGCAAATCCTCCCCCTGATGGATGTGATGAGGCCATGTACAGTGGGCAGGTAAGTGTCTCTTTTCCTCAAAGTCTCTGTTTGCTCAGAGGAATGATATTGACCCTTGCACCTGGGAAGGAAGACGGGTGACAGAACTATAGTTTTCAAAGTATTTAGCTTATTTAAATGCTTTTAATCCAGAAACACATGTATTTTCTAAATCAACAAGCACCAAAATTCCAAATTTACATTTTCAAGGAGTCTAGTAAAAAGAAGTATCTTAAAACCTCATTATTGTGGAATACACATGGAAAATAAAATTTAACTTTATTATTGAATTCTGAAGCACAAGTTCTGTAATGGAAAAAATTAAAATTTGGAAGGTTTTTAATGCAATCACTTGAACAAAAATGAATGCAAACATTAAAAAATGTATGAATTATTTGTATATATTATTTGAATTGTGGAATGCAAAATTGAGATTTCACTGTATTTTGATTGATTTATCCCTGAATTCTGTTTATTAAAGGTTATGAGTGGAAGCCATGCCATGCCATGATTTTACTTAATTGTGTCAAAATGTTTGAATGATTTAATGTTCTTCGAAAATCCAAAAGAAATACAGTGCATTGTTGTATATTAATATCTGATTTTTTTTGGCTGATTTGGTTTTTCCTTCTCCATTTATAGCATGGATTTGAGAGGTTCTTGGTTGTTGTGGCACTGCTGTGTGTGCCCTGGATGCTCCTGGCTAAGCCAATCATGCTCATTCGAGGGCAGCGTGCCATGCATCACCCGGTATGTGTGCAAACCCCATTTGAGTTTATTTTATCTTACGACCATGTTAGTTGCAGTGTTAACAGATTTGGTTATTCAACTGCTTTAATATTTCACTCGTGTGGGAATAGGGGTTTTAGTTTTTTTTCAGAAAATTCACATTTTCTAATATAATTGCATTCTGTTCACAGTTTTCTAATTTTGTCCCTCTCCTTCACAGATGCACTTTCCTGACTCCTAAAATCCCCTTTCACCCTCTCCATCCCATCCCCACGATTCTCCTCGACTTCTCATTTTTCAAAACATTCAAGTTTGCTGTTACAATGTATCAATATGCACTGTTAATGTGGGTCTGTGGGTATCACAAATGTGTTCTGTTAATTTTTGTAGTAAATAAATAATCAGTGCATGAACTAAAAATTTCTCAGTAAATTAGAGTAGAAGAATCCTCTTCCTCAATCAGCCCATGCATAGGCTGGGCTGTCCATCAGCCAAAACAGTGCATAGAGGTGATGTCTAACAAAAATCACCTTCTGAAAAAATGTCCCTTGAAGAATAATGGCTAGAGTTGAGGACCTTTTTTTGACCACTGAGTGTTCTCCACTCAATCACTGTTAAGACCCCAAGTCTTCATCGGTGCCAGTGATTTCCTAGCTGTAGTGTACAGACTGTATGATACCTGTATGATATGGGATTTGCATTGTTTGGTCTGCTCTTTTATCATTTTTTTATCCTGCTACTTTAAGCTGTTTATATAGTTATACCAAACCCCCTCACAGAGCAATGGTACATTCTTTGAAAAGCAAAGTTAATGGAGAATATGCAGTGTGATGGAGTTTCGTTCCAGGATGAAACTCATATATTTTGGCAACACATTTTTTGGACATGCAATTACTGCCCTACTGAAAATGTTTTGTCTACTTATGTGAATGTGTTGATTTATTAATCCATTTGTAAATTGGATTTTATGTTTGAGAGTACCTTGTTGTTTTCATCAGCATCTTGCAGTGCAGTTGGGTGTCCAGGGGCATTATCAAGTGACATCAAAAGCTCAAGATAAGGTTTACTTTTTACAAGGAATTCATACCTCTAACCTAAGGCTCAGAGCAAAATTTGAACCAAAGCACGTTGATTTGATTTTAACTAGATAGGTTGACATGCCTTCATTTTTCCCTTCAAAGACCATTGGTTTTCAGCAATATCGACTGATATTAGTTTACTCTTGAAGTCACTTGATACAATTGAACACCATAGTAATGTGAGATGATCTTTAGGGGTCTTGCATATTGGTGTAGATCACTCCTGTTTTGAGATGTACATTCTTCGTGGGATTGTTTCCCAAAATACTGAAATTTCATCAGTGTTGAAAATTTATTGGAACCTGGAAACCACTCTTTTTAATCAAGGCATTAAATTGAGGGAAAAAGCTCTCAGCTGTTTAATGCTGGGTGGAAGTTGTTTCCCCCACTACTTTACGGATGACTTAACTCAAAGATGCCCGCTTCCGGTTTTGTTTCTCTGTCCATTACCACAATCAAATGAACACTTTGTTTAGACTTCTATTTAAATGTCATGCTGGTGGAAATTGCTGCTACACCAACTCTTATATTGTCCTCATTTTTTTCTTATGATTCAGACTTTAGATTTATTAATCCCATATGCCTGCACACACCTTTTTTTCTTCTTCCCTGACAAATTCAGAACTCAATAATAGATTTTCATTCCATTGAGAATGGCTATTCAAGACTTCCGGGACAAGAAGAGACTTAAAAGTTAAGGTAGTAGCTTATACTTTGATACATACCTCTGGGTAAAAAAGGTATTACAGCACACATGCATACTTGATGCTACCTTAGAGACATTCTCCTTCTGAGTTCTGCCATGAAATGCAGAAGAAATGGGGATTCATTTCAATTGCAGAGTTTGTGTATCTCACTAGTTAACAACATTAAATGCTGGGGAAATGGGCTACAAATCATGACTAGGGATGAATTGACTCATTGTTTACTTAAAATCATGACAATTTATAGAAATGTGTTTTTGTATGTTGTGGCTCTGTTTTATGTATTTTTTAAAACTTCAATAGTTTAATTGCATGTGTTACTCTGCATTTCACACTCTTTCAGCTGCCCAACTCGCACATCAATTCGGTTGGCGAGAATGGAGACTTGGACGTGGAGGGTGGGGGCATGGGTCAGGGTCAGCCACCTGAGAGCAACTCGATGGGTGCAGCACAGAAGGGAGGGGCAGAGGGGGGAGGAGAGCAGCATGAAATGGGTGACATCTTCATCCACCAGGGCATCCACACCATTGAGTATGTGCTTGGTTCGGTGTCACACACGGCATCATACTTGCGGTTGTGGGCTCTATCGCTTGCACATGCCGGTTAGTGGAGTGAAAAAAATATTTATATCTAATGATAGTAATCTAATAGATGGAAAAATTGTCTAGGGCAAATTTTGGGTCGAATTATCCCATGTATGTGAATGAACTCTATGAGCTCCTGGTGGTGAAGAAGCATTATGGTGACAACAATGTCTTACTTTTATTTTATGGGTTTTTATGTCCATTGTGTGTGAAGTAATTTTTTTGTTTATCCATGAAATAATGGCTATATGACTAAGCACAGGTATTCAACATACAGATAATCAAAATACATGCAGAAAATATGGTTGTGCTATAATTGAATTTACACAAAAACTCTCCTTTGTCATTCTGTGTGATTAACTTGTGTATTTTAGCAATGGAAAGTACATATTTTTCCAGTTTTCTGTAATTTTTATGAGGTTTTTTTAATTATTTTGCAAGGGCACAGAACTATTATAAAGTGAATAGCAGAACTCATTTTCCTCGGAAAGCTAAATAAATCATGTAGCCAAGAAAAACAAATGACACATTTAAAGGACACATTTAAAAAAGAGTCCCTGACACAGATTTATATTTGTCATTTGGTCCCAATTAAAATAATGGTGTGGATAGTTAATGACTTATTTGTTGCAATGATTGAAATTATGTTTGCTTGCCATAAAGGAGAGCATTTAGTTCTCAGGACTATAGAGTGCGAGGGAAATGATGATGAGAAAGTACTAGTATAATACAATAGTTTTTAAATGTAAACGTTAAATCTATTGGCAACTTTTGATTTTTTTAAATGAAAAACGAAAGCCCAGGTCTTTTAAACTTGTTTTTAAAAAAAAAGGTGTAATGAAGTTTCAAGGCATTTAATATCTTTACGATTATAATTTGATTAAAAGTTCGAGGTGCTAGGCAGAGAATAATATCACAGATAATCCACAAAATGGATAATCAAGTCTTTACTGTATGTTTATTATCAGTTTTTTGTGGTTTTCTTATGCACAAACATTCCTTGGGCTTATATTTCCCAAGAATTTTTTTCTTTTGAATGTGATACCTCACCATTTTTGGCATTCTAATTCAAGTGAAACATTTTAGTAAAAAGTTCATGGCGCAGTCGGAAAAAATTTGGGAAGTATGTGGAAATTTCTTGATGGTTGCATAGTGGGCATCCTGTTACTGAATATTCTGGTCATTTCTTCAAAGCAACACAACCTGGGTTTTCGATTTACTTTCTGCCTGATATAATTTTGTATTGGTTATTTAGATTAACTTAGATTTGTATTACAATGACTTTAGAGTTACCTTTTTGCCTCATTAGTGTTTATTGGGACAAGGTTAATTTCTGTGAATCCTTCTTTCCTTGGCAGAGCTGTCCGAAGTCCTGTGGAACATGGTGTTGAGAAATGGAATGGCATTTGACGGATGGGCTGGTGGCATTGCCCTGTGGATAATATTTGCCTTTTGGGCTGTCTTGACCGTGGGAATCCTTGTGCTTATGGAAGGGCTCTCCGCATTCCTGCATACACTTCGTCTCCACTGGTGAGTAGTATAGTCTGTTAATACAATTACAAACAGATGTAGGAGGTAGATATTGTAACCAGTTAAAAATGTAAAACTTTGAAAATGGTTTACAAGAAATGAGGCCCATATGTAATCAAAAGTTCTTGAATTCCATTGATTAAAAGAAGTCATGAAACCTTGCTGTTTGCAAATGCCCATTGGACTGCATTTGCAATTTTAAATTCTCTTATGTACCGTAGCACAGTACCATGTAACTGTGAGCTCTCTCGCTAATGTTTCTTTTGGCCAAATGGGATTGCCTGTATGCTGAAGTTAGGATGTTAAGCTACCAGAATTTTGGTATATATTTGAACTTCAATTAAGGACTTATTTTATGTACCAGCTGCATTTCATGACTTATGTTTTTAAATTTTTTAGCAAAAGAATATTCTTCAGAAACATTTTCTTCTCATACTGATTTGTTAGTATATTTTAATGCTCATTGCCCTGTAAATGTTGATTTATGCATATTATGTTTTCATTGCAATTTTTATTGACATTTCCACTGTCTAGTTACATTATGTACCAAGTAAAGAGAATATATTACCTAAAGAATCGGGATTCATCTTTTTTTTTTTGCACAATTCATGTTCTCCCGTCATCATTTTAGGACAATTGTCGAGAAAAAGACGACAAAATTATCTCCTCATGCCCAAACATTTTTAGCAATTTTTTTCTTGTTGAGGACAATAAAATGCTCACTATTATTTTTAAAAATCGCAAGTATTACTCAATGAACTAGAGAGTGTTGCAATTATGACAGTATTTCTTTCTACTGTATTGGGGCTATGAAAAGCTGGGTGTATGCCAGGGAAGGAAGTTTATCAGAACACCTTTAGAATATTTCTTTGAACTAGTTGCACAGGTTGATAATATATTTTTGCTAACCTAAATGCCTAAACCCTGATATAGACAGGAATTTTGTCCTTGTCTTTGACTAGTTAATTAAGTCAAGACAATTAACTGTTAGAGCAAGTAAAGTTGGAATCTATTTCTTCTTCTTTAATGTTATGCAGTACTAGTGTAATATTTTATTGTGGAGTACTCAAAATGGTGGCACATAAAGCATTTATATAGCATGCATGTGTAAAGTGGCCACTCAAGAACTGATGCAGCATGCCTGCTTCATAGTAACTATTAATGATCCCTTCTTACAAAGCAGTGTGGTAGTAATGTTGGGAAATCCTATACAGCTGTGATTATGGGGCAAACTAATTTTGTCCAATGTATACACTCTGTGTATGTACATTACTGATTTGGAAATCTCCGAAGCAATTGGATCCATGTATTATAAAATTCCAATTAAAGCTCAACCTAAATTCTCTTTTGCAAGGGAATCTATGAAGTAACATTAAATTCAGTTTTTCTGTGGCAAAATATAAATTTCCTACGAGCCTCTCAATGTACCAATGACTTTTCTAGTTTATTTGCTGAGCTATTGCATTTTTTCCATTGGCTTGGTTTGTGTTATTCTCAGAATAGTTAGTTGCAAGAATGATTCATGCGTATAATATTGGCTATAATGTGGCCACGTATGGGCACTTATCGGAGTAAAATTTGATAGCAGATAATCGGACATGAAATGCAAATCCATAAATTTTCGTTCTGATGACTTGTGTGTGAATAGTGCAGTGATCAGTTTCCATTTCCATGTACAGGGTGGAGTTCCAGAGCAAGTTCTATCTCGGTCAGGGCTATGGATTCCAGCCATTTTCATTTGAAGTGATCCTCGACTCAGCAGCCAGCGGATCAGAAGAATAAAGTGCAATTGTATCTGAAACAGCTGGAGGAAAGTGTCATTGATCTTTGTCGGTGTGTTGTTGTACTAATAGTCGAAGCATAAAGTGTGCTGTCTGTAGCTTTGCTTTGTTAAAAGACAACTTACTGTCTGTTGTAGGAGATACATAGAGTATATATTTCAGGGGTGGTGGGGTGTAATAATTTCAAGAGAGATTTCACATTCCTTTCTGCATTTAATATAACATCTATAAAAAGGAACGTTGAGCTCCTTGCATTTCATATGGTGTAACAGTTGCAGTCATTGTCGTAACACCTTGTATATTGTATGCTTTCATTCCAATTCAAAAGCATTGTAGAATGTTGTAGGGAGATGTTTGTGTAACTGGTGAGTGGATGAAGGTAGTCATGAGAATAATCTATACTAAATTCTTCTAGTAATAGCTCTGTCATGTGTAACTCCATTTGACATGAGAAAGTATTTTGAGAAAAATCAATGTGAATGGACTTCCACCAAGGTGGCCATCTTTACTTCCCTTGATGTTTTCTTCTTTCTTTTCTTAAAATTGTTCGTTTTCACCACCGCTGTTTCTTTTCAGCCAAAATAAGAAAGATGTGATCTCATGCTTGTGTAATTTAGCTTCTCATTCATTTCCGTGTGTATCAAACTGCTCATGATCTTTTTTAAATCTCAGCGATCGAATAATACTCGTAAAGCGTTATACATATGTGAATATAGTTTTCCTATTTAATCTTACCTTAAAAAATTGCTAAATTTTGTTGATTATCATATTAAAAATTATTATTTAATTTCTAATGCATGCATGAGGAAGTTTTATGTGTACAGTGAAATTATGAAATCATATATATGTATAAATTTTAGAGCTGTAAATTATATTGTGAGATATTTATATGGTCTTATTTGTTTTGATATGGATGCTGTCATAATATTGTAAAAATCTGTATTATAAAATCTGTTTATTTGTTCACCAAGGTATTTAATTTCATTGGTAAATAAAACAGTTTCTGGCGTAACTTGGTGGAAAATTTTCATACTGACTTTTAATAATAAAACCACTTTACTTTTCCACATAAACTTTTTATTATTAAAAGTCAGTAATTTCATTGGATTGTGCATCAGGTTTTCTTCTCCAAATTTCAAGAAACTGTAATAGTAACTTGAACGGAGTCACCCGCTATGTGTGCATTATAATGCAACCATTTCAGAGAGTAAAAATCATTCGCCTTGACCGGGATTCGAACCCGGATCCCTCGATATCCGGCCGAGTGCTTTAACCAATTAAGCTACCGAGACGTCCTCTTACACTCTGAAATTTTGGGGGCTTTAAAGGAACAAGATGTTATGACGAAATACCGTACATACAATGTCACAGGCATTCGTAGTCGTGCGCGACGCGCCACAGTCCACGATGTTAATAAAGCCAATTTCAAACACTTAGGCTGTTCATACCTTAGACAAATTTCTGCCTGTGACATTGTATGTACAGTATTTCGTCATAACATCTTGTTCCTTTAAAGCCCCCAAAATTTCAGAGTGTAAGAGGACGTCTCGGTAGCTTAATTGGTTAAAGCACTCGGCCGGATATCGAGGGATCTGGGTTCGAATCCCGGTCAAGGCGAATGATTTTTACTCTCTGAAATGGTTGCATTATTTTCTTCTCCATTTTATAGGGTTATTGTGAACCAAGCATTTTTCAGAGAGATTTTTTTAAGTGATGATCATTTAATTGAAGTTTTACCATGTATAGATTACCTAATTATTGTCAAAATTTTTTATCACTTGGATGTGCTTCACAAGATTACCTATCATTGGTAAATGTTAAGATTCAGACTAATGGAAATTTATTTTTTCAATGGTAAATTGCACAGGCCTGCGTTGAAAAATTTGCCAAAACTATTACCTGATTTTTTTGGTGTTGATTTTAGGGAACATAATTTGAAAAATTCCATAACAATATTTTACCGTAAAATATTTAATTTGCTTAATTTTTATTAATCCTGCAAAATGAGCTGCAGTTCCCCGTATCCATGGGTGACCGAAGATTTACCTCAGAGTGCTTATGTATCAGCTATATCAAAAAGGGAAGGATATGTTAACATGACAAACAATCTCCCTTTGCAGACTTCTTAATCACCTTTGCTTCTTTTTCATGCTTGAATTTTCCATGAATAGTGTGCTAACACCACCTGCTTCGCCCTCTTCTGGTTACTTGTAGGATGTTGTGTTTGCTACCTGAAACTTCAGTAGCTTTCTAAAATCAGCATATCTTCAAGTGGATGCAGTGAAGTGAGAGTAAGGGTTAATGAGGAAGTGGGTGTATTTGATTTAAAGTCGGCCCGAATTCTCCTCTCACTGAGACTCATGGAAGACATTATCATTAAAGTAGTAGCTGTCTGTGTGGAAAATACTCCCTCCTCAAGTGTTCTCTGTTCCCATTCCATTCAGTGGAGATGAGTTTTTGCGATTGGGAACATGGCCTAAGGGATTTTGAATGAGGTATGTATTTGCTTGGGGAGGAGTTGGCATCTGACTGGCATACTACTCGGTGAGGGTCCTTAACCAATATCACTGCCTTGGTGAGAAACTTGGGCATCACTAAAGATTGCGTAAGTAAGGACCTGCACCTGAAACCTCTTTCTGGTGGTATTGGATTACAGAAAAAGATTTCATTTCATAATTTTGTTTAGATGGATGTTGCAAGAAGCACTTCTGATGGCCTTATTCATCTGTTCAATGCTCACTACGAGCATGGTTGCAGCACAGTGGTGGTAGGTATGTTGGGATTCCTGTTGGATAATATGTACCTGCCCATAAGTATTCTTAAAATATTATAAATGCTGCTCAGGCAACAGTGAGTATGCACAGAGCATCCCGTTTTTAAAATGAATGAGACGGCAAAGAAAAGGCTTCAACATTGGATTAAAACCAAGAAAGGCTGCTTCAAAATCGGGATAAAAATGTCACAATAGAATTTCTAGTTGATTTAAAAAATATACCTTCTACCTCATCCTGATCTCAAACTTGATGTTATGAAGCAGTTTGTAAAAGCTTTGGGAATTGATGACATGAGAATTGAGTAATAATGTTAAGAAACTGCTTGTTGAAACTTTGACATGGAGCATGATTTTGTGCAGTGGAAACATGGTCATTAAAGCAGGATGGTAGGTATAGATTGGAGGCTTTTGAAATGCAGGTGTGCAGAAGGTAAATTGGATGGAAAGGAGAACAAACGGAGATCCTGGGCTTATTGGTGGAGAAGAGAGGATTGTTGGGAGAAATCCGAAGGTGGCAGGAAAGATGAATTCAGTGCATTTTGATTGATAGTGGGATTTTGAAGACCAATACATAAGAAGGGGAGTGTTAGACAAATGAGGAATAGGATGGGCACATGT
Source organism: Hetaerina titia (assembly GCA_037158775.1). Taxonomy (NCBI): domain Eukaryota; kingdom Metazoa; phylum Arthropoda; class Insecta; order Odonata; family Calopterygidae; genus Hetaerina; species Hetaerina titia. The sequence goes on from CM073769.1 coordinate 4,152,178, forward strand.
TAGAAGGAATGGAGGAAGTGTGGAGTATTCAAGAACAACTTGTAGTTTCAGGGATGTAATTGGATGTCAGGTACGTGTCTTGTTAGACGAAGCTAAGAAATGTAGTGAAATCAAGTCTCTGTCCATTGAAAACCTACCTTAAATGGTACACTACCAACAAATATATATGCAGTTGAAATTTTAAGCTATAATTGACAAGAAAAATTTAATGCTAATAAATAATTACATTAATCTGAAAAAACAAGACTTGCTTTCAGAAGAATATTGTCAAATTTGTATAATCTATGGTTGTATACGCAAAAGGTGTGTGCTTGGAAAATTTTTTATTTCGTATACATACAAGGATAGTATAAAAAGTGTTGGGAAAAGTTTCGGAAAAATATATTTATTTCGGATATTCCTGCGATGCCTCAAAATTCTTCAATCAGTACATCCCTTGAGTGTCGACATATAGTACTTTTGCCCAGTAGCTTTTCCACTACTCAAAGGCTCCCTGGTAGACTGATTCCGAAAGATCCTCAAGCGTAGGTGGGCAAGCTTTGATGGCACTTAGGGTCCCATGGTGGTGACTTTTGAGGATGCCAATGTGACCTGTGATCATGTGCACACTTAACCGATGATCTGAATTCAGCACTTGATGCACACATTGCCGTGACAGTGAAGGCTGTCCAGTGCAAGGCTCGTCCTCCACATATTCTCAGTCATCTTAGAAGAACTTGTGCCACTTATAAGCTGTAGTTTGTGACATACTTGTGACATCCTTGAACACTTGGTAAATCATTCCCAATATCCCTGTGCCAAATTTCCTCGGCCCAACACAAAATTTGATGGCATTCAATCATTCAATGCATTTTGCCCTTGCACCGAGTCACTCGACAGGGGTCCACTAAAAACTCAGTCTAACCAGAATAAACGCTCGCAGGTGATTGGTACGTGTTGAAGGTCAGCCCCCAACCACTGAGCCTGCATGGTGTGAGTGCCATGTGATGTACAGTCATGTCTGGAAAATACTGTACCCAATACTTTCTAATCAAATCATATATGCAGCTATACCGGTGTGATGGATGTTCGTTAATATTAATCATAACTGTGTTTGGACCATAGAAATGAGGTAATGCAGCAGAGTAAAGAAATCTGGGAGAATATCAATTAAACTGTTTTTGAGATTAAACCCAATATTTTGCCTTACCAATTTTCCCTTTCTGGAACTGAGATCATGTTGCTTATGAGCATGGTAGAGAAAGAAGAGAGAGTGAAATAGGTGTGGAAGAAAACCTTACATCATGCTGAGATTTTAAATAGTAATTTTTAATTAAAATCTAATGACATACATGAAACATGAATTTCAGCTCCTGATAAAATTCGTGTGCACAAATTGTAACAATTTTCTTAAAGCAGATCATATGCCCCTATTAATGCACTATAAGAATAACTGAAGACAATTTCATTTTTGAAATTCTGTTTAATTCAAGTTTCATGGGAAAACAAGCTTAAACTATTGATAGATAATATTAAATATTTGAAATTTGCTAGTGAATCATCTAATTTTAAATGTCTCATCTGTTGTGTTAAAACATATTGGCTACAAGTGACAAAAGGCATGAATCTGGCGGTCAGGCAAAATACAAGAAAACTGAATAAAATAATCTATTACTGTTACTGTCTGTTAAGCTGTGACATCCCTTGGCACCATCAGAAATCAATTCATTGATGCAGTGTTCTCTATCAACATGCTCAGCTTACAGGTATATTAAAAATATAATTGGGAAAATTAGTATATTTGAAAAAATAATTGTGTATTATGATTTTGAGTAGATAACTGCATTTTACATATGCAACATTGCCCTGTATGATTTTGGATGAAATAAATGATTGGGTGCAACTGCAAAATTAGATTAAAATAAGGAAAGGTATTTGGTACCCATTCTTAATTTCCCAGATTTAAAGAAAATTCATGGAATTTTTAGTTTTTTTCAAGGTTTTGAATTGTCATAGTCGACTGGTTTTCACAGTTCAAAAGAAACAATATGTGATTCTGTAAAGATCATTACATAGATAATCCAGGATAAAGAAACTAGTAACTTTCTAAATACATTTTCTTTTTTTCAGCTCAATTACTTGGCAACAATTAAGTCTTGAGTTAATACCCCACCAATTTTTTTAATAGAGATGTAATTTCTTGCAAATTCCATTGTGTTGAAGAAGTGTGATAAATTTGGGAATCCATTTAAATAATGACACAAACTCTGGTGAGAAAGAAGTAATTCAAATTGTGATTTAAATGCTAAATATATAGATAACCTCGATACTTATTTCATTGCCTTCCATTGACTGCAATTAAAAAAATGAATACAAAAAATTTATTTTATTCTCAGGAATGCTTTAAGAATTAAAATACAATGAAAATACAAGGGTAGCACATAATAGGGCCTTTATCATTAGACCATTCATTATTATTTGCTTTTTCTCTAGATTGTTTAACAGAGCAAAATGTAGTAGGCATCACACACACTGCACTCCACTGTTTATCACACACAAACAATGACACATAGTGTCACAAGTGAACCGCTAAAAAGTGTTGACCTTGAGCACTCCAAACAATTAAAAACTGGTCTGAAGTTTTATCACAGCATACTCTTCTTATTGCATTTTTCCAGTGAGCCAGTCAATGGTAAGGCCTGCATACATTTGAGTCATGTTATAGGCTTCCAAAGAGAGTTTCTGAAGATTTTCAGCAGAGAGTTGACCACTGAAAGCATGAAAAATTATGAACTAGTGAATGCAGCATGCAAAATCAAGTTTCAATAAATTTAGTATAATAATTTTGCAGTGAAATTCGACCAAAACTGGAGGGATAATCAACTGGAAACTGCACAAAATGGAATTGGTTAATACTAAGGTCCGTAAGGACCTCGTGAATCTAGTACTAAAATGGGACTCATGGAAACAGAACTTGTACCAATAATTTTATGCAGCAGTATCTAAGGCCCCTCCCATGGACTACAACCTTGTGTTGGTGGAAGGGCTTGTGTGTTCTGATGACCCCTAGAGCTGTGCTGGCGGGAGTAATAATAATTGCTCCTGGTAGGGTCACCCATGCCAGATAGGTCGAAGGTTAGGAGCCAGACGAAAGGTAGTCCACGAAGCGTCTGTTCCTCAGTGAGGCGGCTGCAAAGGCATCTGACCCCAGTGGGGCGGCCATTAAGTGATGGTGTCACGTTAAAAACACCATTGAGGAAGGGAACGGGAAACCACCTCAATTATCATTCCCAAGAATGTAATGATGGGCACTATAGAGAATATGAGTCTTGGCAACTGAGGGACTTGGCCCGAGGGGCCGTGCATCCTACCCGGCAGCGGGGGAGGCAAGGCTTCTGCGGTCGTCATCCCACGAAATCCTTGCGGGGGAGAAATAACAGCAATAGGATATAAGACGCAAAAGAAGACAAAAGTAGTTAGAATAGGAACATGGAACGTCAGGACAATGTTGAGGACAGGCAAATTAGAGAATATTAAGCAAGAGATGGAAAGAGGTTATATAGATGTTTTAGGTCTATGCGAGGTGAGATGGAAGGATAGCGGGGATTACTGGAGTGACAATTATAGAGTGATATACAGCGGCGGGGCGAGAGCCAACGAGGGGTTGCCATAATATTAAATAAAGGAGTAGGAAGAAGCGTAGTCAACATAGAGCAAGCAACTGAGGGAATATTACTCGTAGAGATTAAAGCAGAACCGACGAACTTAGTCATTGTTCAGGTATACATGCCACCAAGCAACCACAAGGAGGAAGAAGTCCATAGGATGTACGATGAGTTAGAGGATCTAATCGCATGTGTTCCTGCAGGGAAACATTTGATAGTGATGGGGGAATGGAATGTGACGGTAGGAGAAGGGATAGATGGTGATGAAGTGGGGTACTATGGGTTAGGCACGAGGAATGATAAAACAAACAATAAAACAAAGGTTATTCGATTTTCCAGAAAGAAAAAGGCTAAGCTAAATATTAAAATAGGCGGGGAAAGAATAGAGCAGGTAGAGCAGTTTACATATCTCGGGAGTGTTTTGGACCAATACGGTCAAAGTGGTAGGGATGTAAGGAGAAGAATTGCACTAGGCAAGGAGGCTTTCTCAAGGAGGAGGGAGTTGATGACGGGGACGTTGAGCAGGGATGTTAAGACAAGACTCGTAAAAACTCATATGGAGTGTAGCTATGTACGGCGCGGAAACGTGGTCGCTGAAGCAGGAGGATAGACGTAGATTGGAGGCTTTTGAAATGTGGGTGTGGAGAAGAATGGAGAAAGTGAAATGGACCGAAAGGAAAAAAATTGAGGAAGTACTGGAGATGGTGGGTGAGGAGAGGGGTTTGTTGAGAGAAATCCTATGGAGGCAGGAAAAATGGGTGAGAGGCGTATTGAGCGGTAGTGGAATGTTGAATAAGGTAATAGAGGGGAGAATGTTGGGCAAGCGAGGAAAGGGCAGGAACACACTGAACCTCCAATTCACTCAGCAATGCTTGCAAACAATTGGCTGACTGAGCAACTAATGCTTGGTCATCAGCAAACCTAACCGATTTTGCCAATTCCCCTCCGACTTTCATTCCTACCTCCAGTTCTCCTCATGCCTCTTTAATCATTTCCTCCACATATACGTCGAACAGCACCGGTGACAATGGACAACCCTGCCTTACACCTCTTCCTGACACTGCTCATCTGGACTCTCCGTTCCCCACTCGCATCGGAGCAGTCTGAGACATAGGCAGGTTGCGGATCAGTCTCCTGTCCCTCCAATCCATTCCTATTTTCTGCGATACACGCATTAATTTTTCCCAATTCACTCTATCAAATGCTTTTTCGAAATCAACAAAACAGGCAAAAACGTCCTGATTGTATTCTATATTCCTCTCGATTAGTGATCTCATTACTGCAATGGCATCACGCGTACCTCTTCCTTTCCTAAACCCAAACTGATCATCCCCTAAGTAATCATTTGCCTTACTCTCTATCCTTTTGTTGATGATCCTGAGAATAACTTTAGCTGCGTGGGATATCAAACTCATTGTTCTGTAATCCTCACATGACGAAGCCTTTGCCTTTTTTGGAATAGGAACTAACACCGATCTCACAAAATCTTCCGGCCAGATTCCTTCTTCATAGATACTACGAATCAGTCCATATAGGTCCTTCTTCCCACATTTTCCTAAACATTTCAACAGTTCTACAGGGATGTTGTCCACCCCCACGGCATTAATTGCTTTCATCTCTTTTAATGCCCCTTCTATTTCATCGTCGAGTATGCCTGAACCTAAGCTATCTTCTTCCACGTCATGTTCCTTTTCTATGTCTAACCTTGTCGGCCTAAGTTCTTTACCATACAGTGTTTCTATGAATTCCTTCCATCTCTCTTGGATTTTTCCTGGTTCAACTATTATCTTACCCCACTTATCTTTAATTGTTAGCACAGATCTTGCCTTCTTACTTCCCGATAATAACTTAACCTTGCTGTATAGAGCACCAATTTCACCCTTCTTCTGTAAACTTTCCATATCCTCGCATTGCGTTTTCCACCATTCTTCTTTTGCTTTATTGGTGGCCCTTCTCAATTTATTGTTTAACTCTTTGTACTTCATTTTGCCTAACTCTGTGTTTACATTCTTCCATCTTCTTCTCTCATCTATCTTTGCAATCATCTCATCCGTGACCCATGGTTTCCTTGTTCTTTTCCTGTTAACGGTTCCTATAGTGTCTTTTGCTGCTTCAGATATCCCTTGCCTGATACATTCCCATTTTTCTTCGATTGTACTCAGTTCTTTACCATCATCCATCATTTTCTCTACAGCCTGCTGATACTCCTTCCTCATTAATCCATTTAATGCTTCTACGTTCCATTTCCTAACCCACTGCCCTTACCCTTTCTTCTTGAAACGGACGTTACATTTCATAACAACTAAATTGTGGTCAGAGTCAGCATCCGCTCCTGGGAAACTGTGCGAATTTATCACACTGTTCCTAAATCTGTGCCTAACCATAATATAATCTAACTGATACCTTTCTGAGTCCCTTGGCATTGTCCATGTATACCTACGCCTTTTGTGATGTCTAAACCATGTGTTGGTGATGACTAACCCCTGTCTCCTGCAGAACTCAATTGCTTTCTCCCCGCGTTCATTCCTCGCGCCTAACCCATAGTACCCCACGTCATCACCATCTATCCCTTCTCCTACCGCCACATTCCATCAAATGTTTCCCTACAGGAACACATGCGATTAGATCCTCTAACTCATCGTACATCCTATCCACTTCTTCCTCCTTGTGGTTGCTCGGTGGCATGTATACCTGAACAATGACCAAGTTCGTCGGTTCTGCTTTAATCTCTACGAGTAATATTCCCTCAGTTGCTTGCTCTATGTTGACTACGCTTCTTCCTACCCCTTTATTTAATATTACGGCAACCCCTCGTTGGCTCTCGCCCCGCCGCTGTATATCACTCTATAATTGTCACTCCAGTAATCCCCGCTATCCTTCCATCTCACCTCGCATAGACCTAAAACATCTATGTTACCTCTTTCCATCTCTCGTTTAATATTCTCTAATTTACCTGTCCTCAACATTGTCCTGACCTTCCATGTTCCTATTCTAACTATTTTTGTCTTCTTCTGTCCCGCTGCTGATATTTTCCCTCTTCAAGGGTTTCGAGGGATGACGACCACAGAAGCCTTGCCTCCCCCACTGCCGGGCACAACACACAACCGCTCTGGCCGAGTCCCGCAGTTGCCAGGACTCAATTTCTGCCTTCTGTCCATCATTACATTCTTGGGAATAATAATTAAGGTGGTTTCCTGTTGCCTTCCTCAATAGTGTTTTTAACGGGACACCATCACTTAATGGCCCCCCCCCACTGGGGTCAGACGCCATTGCAGCCGCCTCACTGAGGAACAGACGCTGCGTGGGCTACCTTTCGTCTGGCTCCTAACCTTCGACCTATCTGGCATGGGTGACCCTACCACGAGCAATTATTATTACTCCCGCCAGCACAGCTCTAGGGGTCATCGGAACACACAAGCCCTTCCACCAACACAAGGTTGTAGTCCATGGGAGGGGCTTAACCGGTAGATTACCTAATAATAATACCTAAGGCAAGGTGTCCATTATTCACGCTATATGATGAGAGGCCATTGATAACAGGACAAAATGATATAGTGGTCATATTTTCAAAGGGGGATTACATTTATGTGTCCTTTGTGCTTTTTATGAGAATTGTTTTTTTTTTCAGAATTATTTTTCTCCTCCTTTAACTACTTTTCATTAGGCCTTAAAGGAAAACTTAAATAGAATTGTTTAATAACTAATTGAGGAACATAACTATGGCAGTTAAAATAAAATTCAGAACAAAGAATACATATAAATGACTATGCTTTGTTTCTTTTTGTTTTATAGTGTAGATCAGGTCAATTCATGGGTCCTTAATGGAAGGAGGGACCATTAGGTCTCAATGTCGCCCAAATAAAAACCTCTATCTATTTATAATGTGGGTAACATCTACAAAAAGCCTGAGTGCAGGTTCACCTATGGATCACAAACCTGAATAGATGAGGTACTGAATCCATATTTTATTCCTATTTATTTAATATTATGCTCTAGTTAGTTTCTTTATATCTTCTTTCAATCCTTCCACAACTTAGGCCCACAAAGATGACAATCTAAGGGGTTGGATGAAGTTTTCTCGGGTCTTCCACCGGGTCAGGGGTTCCATGTTGGCCAACATGGAACGAGAAAACTTCATCCAGCAAATACGCCGGGAAAGCACCAGATCTTACTTAATCTAAGGGGTTATCTTTAAGATTGTTCAAATATCAGTAAAGCAATGTATGCAAACACTCGTTTCGATCATGCTACATAATATGGACCAATGGTTCACAAGGTTCATCACTGTGCAATTCCATGCTTTAAGTTACTTATGCAAGTAAATGACTGGGGTGCAGCAGTATGACCTTCCTGGTGGACTAAATGCCATTAGCCACTAACTACTGGATCACAAGCGGAGGAAATAGCTCTTGCTGGAAACGAAATAAAATCCACAATAATCCTGGATGTCATATAATTGTCATTCTTCTGGACACATGCAGTGATGTATTGTTATTACGGGTTGCTGTCAATTTTATTGGAAATATTTCAAAATAATGGATTGATTAAATAACTTCTGGAATAATTTAGCAAAAATAAGATAAGGTTTTACTCATCTTGACTCTAGTCATCAATATAGAAGTAAATGCTCTAGTTAAAAGACAAACTGATGCTCTCACCTACACAGCAGTAAGTTCCATCACATAGCACATGATAATAAGGAATTGAGAAATACCAATACTCACACAAAAATATTTTCCTTCGCCCACTGGAAGCATATGGCTGCATATCCAATGCACTGCTCCAGAGCCCACAACGAGTATGACTGGAAGAGTACCCATCCTTGACTCATATATTCCACACACTTGTCCCGGAAACCAGGCACTTGGTTGTCAACCTAGAGGAACCAGGTTAATGATAAATCTTATTAACTTGATACAAACTAAAGGTAATTATGTATGCACTATTTATTAACTGGGTGGCTATTACTGAAAATAATTGTGGCAGATGAACATACTCAAAATATTGAACAGCAGTTCAATTGTGTAAAATTTAAATATCTTACGTAATTAAACAACATCTACCCATTAATGCAGACTGAAGTGTGAAAAGTCCCCAAGAAAAAATTATGCATTTAGGAGTTTTAATGGATTGATATAACGTTTCAAGTTTGGACATGCAGCTGTAGCAGTTCAGGGAGGGATTTGGAAAGTGAAGTGGAGGAGGATCCATAAGAATTCATCCTAGAATTGCTACCAGACTCAATTGGGTCTCAATTCTCTAATTGCATGACTTGACCAGTCTATTACAGACAGGTATGTCAAAGTCGACCCATAAGAGAATGAACAACATATGCCATAACATGAGTAGCGAGAAATTTTCTTCTTTTACAAACCCAATTCATGATGACAGGGTAAAGTTCCACCAGGTAATTGTATGTGCTTGACATTAGATGAGAAACTGCCTCAATACCATTAGCCAAAATGGGTCCAACTACCACAGCAATCGATTTGTAGTATATGGGGCCATTCACCTCCAGCCACCTGCACATCACATTAAAAGAAAAATCAATCTTTCATTTTCCTTCAGTATTACATGACTAGTTTCATGTGAATAAATAGAGAATAATAATACATCACGGATACTAGAGCCATTGCACAATACTGTGAGAGTTAACAGTTAAAAATAAAGGACCATGAAAAGCAGCACTGGACTCACTCGTAAGCCAGGCCATAGAAATGCTGTACTTTGCCAACTGCACATTCTATGGTTGGGAGGGCACCAGCATCAGATGCCAGGTGGCCGACACTGCTTTCTGCAAAATAGAGAAAGAAATCCTGCATGTTAAACCTTGGGAGATTTGCAAAATGTACAGAGGAGTCATTTCATGGGCAATCATCAAATGGCTGAATCTATACCATTTTTCATTTTCCCAAATGGCAGCATGAATAAAACAACATGTTAAAGATCATCAAAATGAATTTGTAATTTTTTTCCAGCATCTCTGGACATCTGTGAGGACCATGGTTCATAAGACACTTACTGACTTTGATAATTGCTCAAAATATCCTATTATAATTAGTTCTACTAAGGCAGAAACTGAGGAAATAGGAATTACATACCATGTTTCAACAGGAAACAAAATTCATCACATGAGCAAAATCCATTAAATTATTAGCCAGCTAGGAGAAAATGAAGAAAAAGAAAGCAAAGAAGAATTGTGTTCTCTTTTGGTGTCTTGCTCAAATTTTTCACGTTCAATTTTCTGTATGTTTTGGGGCTCTATCCACTCTGAACATCACAGTTTCCAGATGATTTGGTTTGGATCAATCCATGATAGTAGTAATTACTTTAAAACATACATTGCATCCCTTTACCTTTCTCCCAACTGAAGATTAACAGATGTACTAAGTATATTTACTAAATTTAAATATTTTGGGGTTGCGGTAGTCCAGGGTTAGCATTGGACCATTGAGGGCATGGCAAATGGTAGATAGAGAGGCATAATAATGTGATATTTACCCAGCTGAACAGATGGTTTCAACATCTTTTAATATTTAACCACCAAAGTATTTCCCACACATTGGGTGAAGTTACTCTAACTTAGCAAATCACTCTTGGATAAGAGAACCGAGTGCTCTAGGGCAGATGAAGACAAATGTCTGCCAGCATCTGTACTGCATGGGTGACAAATTTTCTTCTTAGTACGAAAAGTGAAGAATCAGGCGTGATATTGTGGAATCGAGACATAATGAAAACTTCGTTGCAATTTTCCACAGTTTAACTGTGGAAAATTGCAACGAAGTTTTCATTATTTCTTCTTAGTTTTATGAAAGTTTCATGACCTGATACACACTACACAAGGTTCCTCGACAAACATATAAATGGGTATTAAAAATACAGTAGGGAGAATCCTTACAACTATGAACACCAACTCACCTCTGAAGTGGCCACCATGCTTTCTGACATCATAAATAATCAGTCCAATGATTCCTAGGATGCAAAAGAAACTTCCTTTGATGTATGGGAAACCCTTTGGCTTGGGGGAAGACTTAGCCTTTTTCAAAAATTCCTGAAAAATAAAATCATCACTTCATTAAAAACTGCTAAATCACAACTTAAGTGGAGATTTAAAAAATTTGGAAAACTTCAAATAATAATAAATATACAAGGTGTTAGAAAAATATGGTATGGTAAATACGTTGCCAGATTTAGTAATTTTATGAACTTTTTCCCCCTGCGTAATACTATATTTCCTAAACTCCTTAGTTATGGAATGATGGTCATAAAAAACAATCAAAAAAATTTGCTAGCAGCCAAGAAAAAGCTTCATTGTTTTCACACACATTTAGATTAAAAGCTTGAATCATTTGATGCTCATCAAGCAATGCAACCCCACAATAAATGTCACCTTTTACTATAAATTAAAGAACTCTCATATCTTTTTCATGTCAACAATACAAACAGTACTAATTTACAAAATTTGCAGAAAATTAAATTTCCATTGATTGAAACGCTTAGGCTATAATAACATGAATAATCCATGACAACAAGTCATTTCTGACTGCTGTAGATTTCTACCCATTGCAATCAGCCTAGGTTGAACCAGCACACAATGGTACTACATATGCTACTTATCAGTTATGTGAACATATTACTCGAGAGTGAATGGAAAAATCTTTATGTTGAATTAAATGTCACCAACCACCAAAATTAAGGTGAAAGGAGAAGGAATAATAATATGTATATTTATCTTCTGGGTGTCACCCACAAGCAACCACAAACATAGCATTCCGGCTCAACAGAATGACAAAGTTACAGGTGGATGAGACACTAAAATACAGTGCAACATAAGGTCCAAGACACTAGCATAACATAAGGCATTCAAGGAAGAAAAATTTTACAGCAGAGACATTACAACAGCTCAGCATTATGCACACCACCATACAATATATACGAGGGTCATCCAGAAAGTAGTACCCGTTCGTGCCGCATGAAGTGCTGACGACGCGAGTAGCCGCTGGACGAGGTCAGATAGCTTCAGTGGCTTGTCTGCCTTCTCTGAGCCAAGGTGCGTGACGCTAGCATTGCCTGTGTTGTTTCTGTGATTGTTTACAATGTTTAAAAAAATTGAGAACGCCGCCAGTTGTGAAGTGAGGGCAGTGATTAAATTCCTCAATGCAAGAAACGTTCGCCCATGTGATATTCATCGCCAATTAAAGGAGGTGTATGGAGACAATGTAATGGACGAGTCGTCTGTTCGGCGGTGGTGTCGCAACTTCAACATGGGGAGGGGGAACACACACGACGATGAGCGTTCGGGGAGACCGTCTGTCATTACAGACCAACTGGTGAGCTCAGTTGACGAATTCGTGAGGAACGATCGGCGCGTCACAATTGATGACATCTGTGAGCATTTTCCCAATGTTTCTCGAACAATTGTTCATGAAATTGTTAAACACCATCTGCATTATGCAAAAATTTGTGCAAGATGGGTCCCTCGCATGCTTACAGATGAGCACAAAACCAAGCGTATGGCTGCAGCACTGACGTTTTTGGGACGTTATTCTGATGACGGAGACTCTTTCTTGACTCGCATAATTACTGGTGACGAAACATGGGTTTGTTATGCATCACCTGAGAGTAAACGACAGTCAATGGAGTGGCATCATGCTCATTCACCAAACAAACCAAAAAAATTCAAGACAGTTCTGTCTCTGTCCACCAGGAAACTCATGGCAACCATTTTCTGGGATCGACGAGGTGTATTGCTTATTGATTTTATGGCCCGTGGAGACACTATTAATGCCAATGCGTATTGTGAAACATTAAAGAAATTACGGCGGGCAATACAAAATCGGCGGCGAGGTCTATTGTCTACTGGTGTCATTCTCGTTCATGACAATGCCAGGCCTCATGCAGCTGGGATAACACAAAAACTTTTGCAGCAATTCAAATGGGAAACTTTCGACCATCCACCGTATAGCCCGGACTTGGCCCCTTCAGATTTTCATCTCTTTACAAAGCTTAAAGACTTTTTGGCAGGAAAAAGATTTGACAGCGATGAAGAACTTAAAGAAGGAGTGACCCTGTATCTCAATGAGCTGGCGGCGAAGGACTATGCAGCAGGAATACAGAAACTTGTCACACGTTATGACAAATGCCTTAATTTGCTTGGAGATTATGTTGAGAAGTAGTTTAAAGTATCCTCTTTCAAATAAAATTTTTTATGTTTGTTAATATTTACTTTTGTGTCTTTATTTCACGAACGGGTACTACTTTCCGGATGACCCTCGTATTTAGTTGTGTTTAAAGAATTCAAGTTTTTTTTTATTATCGGGCAGGAAATTTCATAGTTTCAAGGCTGAAATAAGAAAGGGCTTTTGATATTGGTTGGTCCATAATATTGGATAATATAATAACATCCAGTCCATGTGGGAAGCCTTACTTGTAACAGCTGAACTTATCTTAAACATATCAAAGAAGTAGTTCAAAATACCCTCATGAAATAGATAAAAAATAAAAGCAACTAATTAGTATTTTCTTCTGTTGCAGAATTTAAGCCAGCCGAAGCAAGTGCAGAGACATACAGATGTTCCTTCTGAGATTCAAAACAGACTTTACAGAGGCATTAAGTAATCATGGTAATTTTAAGTTTAGTTCTTTCAAAATTTTGTTTAAGACAACATGCTACAATGGTCAAATGAGGGATATATCAGTGAAGAGATCAACAGTTTTTGGGTGGATATATGGAGTAAATGCTTTAGCAGTTTAAGCTGATGCATACATTAACTATATTGTAGATAACATTGACATGTAGGTTCCAAGCAAGATTGTGAGTAATTGTTACACCTAACTTATGAAATGAATTGCAATAAGGTATGTAGGAATCCATCACCCAATTTAACTCAAAGAAGAAGTTTCATGTTACTGGTGAGTTTGGCTTCAGTCTTTGAATAGATAAGAATACAATACTTATTCTATCTGTTAATTTCTCTTATGTCCTTGTTCAATACAGCAATTCAATTGCAAATTGTGTCAATTTTGTCAGCCATGTGTAAGGGACGGGAGTAGACAAGAATGTCTCAGGAGAAAGTCTCTTGCATCTGGCACCCTTAACTTAGAACATCCCAACCCTCACTCTTCTCCTTCACTCGACTCACCTGTGCTAAATGGGATGATTCTTCAAGGTCTTCCCAGGAGAATTCCGCAAAGGAACTCTTTACCTTGTCCTCACCACATGCCATGAGTGCTTCATTCACTGATTCAAAATGCTGCAGACACTGACAAAGTGGCTCACCAACCAGTGAAGATTTTGCTGGGGAGGTACCTGAAGAAGTTACACACATGCACACACCAAACAATAACTACACCTACTCCGTTCCCAGTTCTTTGCTCCCTCATGCAATGGCTTCACACCACTTAGTAAACACCGATAATTATACATACTGTGGTTTGATGATAGCCATTTGTGAATTTAATTATTTTCCAATTCTATATACATAAGCATATTTTAGTATTAACTTCAGTACTTAAGAGAGATGAATTCTATCTCAGGGATAAAATTGTTATTATTGAATTCTGTATATATGCATGTGGACTCTGAAAGCACAAATCTTGAAAATTATTTGATATTACTGAGAAAAATAAAATTCAACCTATTAAGCACCTAAAATAGCACATGACATAACGTCAGCACTAAAATGAAAGCATGTTGGCTCCTACCTCAATCAGTTCCTCCACTAAACATTGCTGCAATTACTTTGTAAATTGAAAATACTGTACATAACAATTTATTTCTTTTTATGACTGTGCTACCACCAGATGATGATGTCAGCAAATAAAAAGACTATATTATGAGTGATTTTAGTCTTTCCTAGAATTTCTGTTTTGCTTGGTTTTACTTATTGGCAGTCAGCATAAACAATCATTTCTTGAAATTGAGCACGTGAGCTATTGGCTGATAATTGAAGTTAACAGAAAATGATCTTGAGTGACTACTTTCCAAATTTATGTGGATGATCAAGAATTCAAGATTCTCAATACCTAGAGATAAAAAATAGTATGGAAAAAGAATACAAAAGGCCAGATCTGCAAAGTTTCCCTCCTGAACATGAAATGAAGGGGACCAACCCAAACATTTTGAGCTAAATGTATTTCATGACAAGTTTTATGCCACTTGGAGTTGCTTTATTGGGAATGCATAACACCTTCTACCGTGACAAGCATAGATTCTCAATATAAAAAAATGTAATAGTTTTTTAATAAAGCACTTAACTCAATAAATTTGTTCATTATATGATTTCAACAATTTGACAAATTCATAAATGCATGTATTCATTTAATTGACTTTAATATATATTTAAGTCACTCTGACATCTGAAATTCCTTCTTATCAATGTATAAAATGCTCTTTTTGTTTATTCCCACTAGAACATTGTTAATTTTTTAATACTTAAGCATTTCTCGGGAGTCAAAGAACATAACCGTTGGTTTCATTATTAAAAATGTCTTAATGCAAAAAGACTTCCTGCAATTTGGGTTGGTAAAACTTAACCGTTCTGATGTCATTTCACAGGAAACATTCCACCACTCACTGGAAACACAATTACTATTACATTCCTCACCTTGAGAGATGCCAACCAACTGGGATTATTATACTTCAAACCAGTCCCCAACACTCAAGCTAAAAGCCTTTGCCACTGGCATAGAACCGAAAATTGGAGCACTCCGGACTCTCTGTCTGTTCAAACCAAACCATCAGCAATGCATCCAAATCTCCATGACTTGCCATATGCAGATGCTTCTGGTTCCAGTTTAAACTAGCCATACTCAAACACAATGGTCAATTTTTTTACAATTTTGTCAATGAGAGTGGATTTGGCATCCCAAACTTTGCAGATGACTATTTTGTATCTATCACCAATATCAACCCTTTGAAGGAGCAACATTTTCACTTGACAGAGGAAATGCATATTCATTATACAGTTCATTACTCATTTTTTGATGATGTGCTTATGTTTTATAATGTCAAAAACCACAATTAAAGGTGATCCTGAAAAAGATACCATTGCTCAGACTCTTTGACTCTTTTAAAATTCACTCTGAAAGGTTTGGAGTGTACCATTTTAAAAACTTACACCTAGGGGTTAGGAATATTTTGAGAAAACCCAAAGGACAGCAATTCCTGGAATCAATATATTGGAGCTATGGAAGGCCTAGGTGACCCCTCTCTACAGAGGGGAAGAGAAACACATGGTTCAAAAGCTTTATGTTCATTGAGTATTGCTGACCTGCTAATGGTCCTACCCATTGAAAATAAGGGGGCAGGGAGAAGGAAAATAGTGAATGAGATTACCCTAATTGGTGTTTCAATAGAAAATTGCTATGGGGCTTTTGACAGAACTTGCCATTGAGAAACTAGTGAATCAGGAGATTCAGGCAAAAATAGTAATGATATTTTGCATCATATGGTTTTCAATGAACCTGCTCAACTGGGGGAAGCAGCAGTTTATAAAAATAATATTAAGAGAGAAGTTGAAGTCTTGTTTGAAAGAAAAATGACTTTTTAAAATTCTACCCAGGAAAAATTAAAATTAAGGCTAGAAAGGTGAATTGACCTGACACATATCCATGAAGTCAAAACACTATGAAAAGAGTCGAAGCACAACACTCACAATCAGCTGAGATCACATACTCACTCAAATGCCACAGAAGAATGTTTGACTGTGGAAGGTTTTTCTCATACAATTCTTTCCACACTGCAAAACAGCTTGGCTGAAGTGTTAGGCACTGCATCAGGCCATCTTGGAGCTAAAGAGATAAAATGAGCATTTTTCAATACAACTGGACCAAAGAATTTATGTATTTTCACATCATTAAAAAAATAAATATTACTGCATTTTTGGGGGAAAACTTGAAATCATTGGGTGTAAATCAACGTGCTTCACTCCCTATTATCCAATATGCTTGATGTAATTTGATCAGTATTGATGCCAATAGCAAAGGGCAAAGGGAAATGCTTTCATGACCTCCATAGATCTGAGCTACCAGCAGTGAGGGTTGTGTTTCCAATGATTAATCTTCAAATCACATTCCTATTCTTTCTTTACAAGGCAATGCATTTTCTCTTCACTATAACCAGACCACATATTGCATTTCATAATAAGCAGAATTACAAATAATGCATAAAAATCATAATGGAAAAACATTTACATCTCACATCAACATATTTCCCATCATCATGAAAATAAATTAAAACTCAAACTCACGCTGGCTATTTAAGATTAAACTCATTAATTACCACTAAAGAGTATTTCCAAAAAGACAATGGAAATGATCCTTCAAACTGCAAAGATAAGCATTATTAAAACACTGAGTTCTCCATACTCAAAGTTAATTTGCAATAACTTTAAGTCTTTAAATGAAGCTTGTTAACAATTGTGTCCATATTTCATAAATAACATTGCTTATTTAAAAGGTGGCATTCCTGAACATGCATTACATTTAAATATATTGATTATTATGCACATTATCTCCTCCAATCAGATCCACCTCGTTGTGTAATCAAGTGTTAAGTTGAGAGGCAAAGGAGTTTTCTCCCACAAAGTATGTGAAATAACGGGGATCTCTTAGTAGTAGCAGTAGTAGTATTTAGAGGAGGTAACTGACAGCTAAGGTCATTTGTGCCATTAGGGATGGACAGGAAAGGAAGAAGAAGGGCGAAGAGAAACCCAGTATCAGCATTAGCGTACTCTAAACCAATGATGGCACCAAGGGGTCTGCAGTTAAACGTCCAATCTGATGGACGGAGTACTCACTCAAAGTGCTCTCCACAAAGCATCACAAGTAGGGATCGGGATACCACTGAAAAATATCTGCTTTCTCCAGGATTCGAACCCGGGCCCCCTCAGCCTGCCACCACACCATCTCGATCCCCGGAATCTCTTGGGCATTCATCATATGTGATACCACATAGGATTAATACTCGTAAATTGGGATAGGATCGGGGATAGGATTACTCATAAATCATATGAGGATCCATTATGGTTTAAAAGTGAAATATTCTGTGACACACTGAATACCTAACCAGGGTTCAATAATGAAGAATTGACCATACAACATGCAAGCAGCATTCTTCTGGCAAAAATTACCTCATTCTGCAAAACTTTTGGTGCTGATGGCATCAGCCTTGAGAGGTAGAGTGAAAAAAATTCTCCAAGTTCCTCTTGCCCAGACTGCTGGACAGCCAATGATCTAAATGAACCCAAGGAAGGCATCAATTCTTTCTGCACCTGGCTGGTTAGTGAATTTCCAATTGGCATGGCCCTGCTGACTACGGGGATGAAACTGGCCAGTGGCGCACTTGATCCAGTTATGTGTTCTGCTGAAATGAAATATAGATGGATATGTCACAGGATCACTAGGAATGAGAAAAATAGTACGGAGAAAATGTCTTCCAAATCATATTTGAAGACATGAATACCTATGAATGATTGCTCGAACAACAATGAGAAAACATGATTTAAACTGTTATAACTTCATAACTTTTAAGCTATTTCTTCCCTTGGAAATGAATAAATACTCCATCCATAAATCTTTCTGTAGAAATGGATCTTGATTCTAAGGAACTTTCTGCATTATGAAATTTTCATGAATAAGCTTGATTCCACCACTTTTATACTGACACACCCAAGATTTCTTTCCAGCAAACTTCTTAGTTCAGAGTAAATGCTTCATGTCCATTAAATATTAACATAGCTACCCATTTGGGTATGCATAGTATGTACTAAAACCTTACTTGTCTCAGGATGGTTAACTGTCTCCGAATATACTGCAGCTAGTTTCCCCAGATAGGACACAACCCATCGAGTGTAGTGTCGCATTTCTATCAGGGGGACCATTACTTCACTCCAAACTGAAAAAAAATACAAATCTCAAAACCAGGAGCATTCCTAAACAAGATGACAGAAAATTGTATTTATTTGAATGCAGACAAGAAATCAGTATTGACTGGAACAAGGGGCTAGAGTGTATTAGAACCTTTCAAAAGATAAGGCAGCATCCAATCACAACTCTTGCCACCTGTATTGCAATATTCTCAGGACTATAACTGGCTCATTCAATGGTCCATTTAAACAGCGGACCCCATTATTCGTTACAAGTGGACAATAAGAGAGGATTACTGTCCACTTGAGTAAATATTGATTGAGTAATACTGCCTACTGATGAACAGTAACAACAAAAAATGAAAACACAAAATATTTGGTCTATACTGAATGCACAGTATTTTATGCTGTATTTATTTTTGTTTTACAAAGTTAATAGCTAATTTTCAATGAAAAGTTTTAATTAGCAAACATCACCTTTAGCAGTGATATACTAAATTTGTGACTTCATGTCCAAGTGAATTATCACAATATCACACAGTATCTCTCAAGTCTACAGGCATTAAGCAGACTGTTATTTTTCTATTGCTTATCTGCACCTGAATATTGGTAGTTTTTTCCTCTCTAGTTTTATACATGGGATGAAGTGTATATTATATTTTTCTAACAGAAATATTATCAACTGTTCCTTCAAAAATTCAGTGTAAGCTACCTTTCAGTCCAGTAGAAATGTCCTTGTAGCCTGCCTGGCCCACTGTTTCGAGAAGTGCCAGACAGATTGGAGGTCTGTTCTGATATGAGTTTCGAAGGGCAGTCAGTTTATCTACATTCATACCAACAATCTGTGGATTCACATTGATATGTATTTGCAATATGATTTTCTGACCAATTGCTGAATGACCTGAAAATGACAAAAAGAGAATTTTATGGAGATGTGTCAGGTTGATTGACAATTACAATGGAAATGCAGAGAATAGCATTTGGAAAATAAGTTTATTCAAAATAGCACACACAACTGCTGCCTAACAACAATTGTCCCTCTTATTTGAAAAAAATAACATAAGTCCAGCTTTTTGGTGAATTTAGAGGTGCTATAACCAAGAGTCGGGAAGATGAAGAAATCTATTAACTGCTTCATGACCATTGCAATTTGGTTCATTTTTCATACATCCTTAAGCGTCATTACCAGTATTCCATATTTTACACTTGTTTGCAATCCTCACAATCAACTAATTGAAGTGGCACACTTCGAGAAGCTTAGGAGAATCCTTGGCAATAATTTTTTGATTCCATCTTTTTTATAATTGCCGAGAATAACAAACTTTGCAACATGCAAACCTTTTGTTTGGTTGAAATCTAAATCAGTAAATGAATATATAAATAAAAAAATGTTTGTGTGGTACCCCAGTTATACATTAAACATTAGTGGTTTGATTGCTTTAGGAATTGAATGATCGTTTGTACTAGGTGCCTAATTTTTATCCATTTAGCATAATTTTAATAAAAACTTTGTGATATTATAGTGAATGTGAAACTATGTAATACTAATTCCTTAAGTTATTTATGTGACTTCTCTATGAATTCCTAATCTTTTAATAATATACAATGGGCAAGTTGTATGTCTCTAGAAAGGGCAGCCTAGTGAGTAGGGCATTTCAGTTGGTAGGGCTGCAGCCAACAGGCCCGGGGTCAAATTCAGGTGACCCTAGACACCCTGAGAGGCAAGTCAGAAACGAGTAATTTTTCAGCCCCCAGATCTTTCTATTGGATTGCAGGCAGTGAAGGGAAAGGAACTGCCCCCTTAGTCAGATGGGTGAATTATTCACACCATTGGGCTTTGTGCAAGGTGTGAGCTGCTCTCAGATGTCAAACCAATCTTTGGGATAATTACTGCATATTACTATTGAATGTCTGGGTGGAATGACATCCTGCCCTGAAACATGCAGTGACTTGCTTGCTACCATGCACATACAGCCTCCAACATGAATGGCCTCCAACCTACAGGGGTATCTCTGAAACAGCTTCGTCCCTTCCACAGCAAACTAGCAGTGGGGAGGAAGACCTAATCTGCAAGAGGTGTGTGGGCATTCTTGACTTATTACTATTCCCACTCCCCTCTTAAAGGAATGATACATCAAATAGGGAACCCAGACCATGGTATTGGTGCCTCTGCTTGCCCCATAATCAGAAAAGTGTTTTGGCATCTTTGAATTGGAGACCTGGTATTTATTTATTAACAAAGTGAACACTGTACAACTTTTCTTATAGTAAATTTAAATACACCATTATATTTTAGCAATGCTAAGGAAAAAGCGTTACTGAAATATTACAGAGCAGCCAGCTTTAGTGTACCAAGTGTTGAAAAATAATTTTTCCTACTGCTGTGTTCATAAAATCCACTTAGTATAATTCCTACAAAATGGCAAAAATACTCCTATTAAAGAAATAAGCTAGAATTAAAAAAGATTATTTCTGCTCAATACCTCGGGCTTTAAAAACATACATTGACATTCGGAAGATGCTATCACATATCAATGTAAAAAAGCAAATGCAAGTGACACCCAAAATGTTTAGCTGAGCAAAAACTCAAAAAACAAAAAATCATGGATTGGATCGGTAATAAAACTTACGATCTTAACCTAGGTTACATCAATATCAGACCAGTTTTCACATTAATTTTCCGTTAAATATAAGGTGTGAATGAGGGTAGTAGGTATTATATATTACTTTAAAACTTCTCTCGAAGGTCTTTTAGGTGGTTTTAGCGCAAGCAAAATAATATCTAGACCAGAGCAAGTAAAGTATATTTGTGCCATCTCTAATATTATTTATTGATAAAATTAGTTTTGTAGATATTAATAAATTTCAATTTAGATTTTCAAAACTAATGAAGAAGTAAGCATTCTCTAGATACCTTTACTCATGTCGTTAGCCAAAGAGGTCAAACAGGAGCTGAAGAATGCCAACTGGGAAGCTTGGGACTCTTCAAGTAGGACTGATTCAATCGTTTTGCACACCTTAGGAGGTAGCAATGATGATGGCCACTTGTCATTGCTCTTACCATTCCCTTGTGCATGGGAATGGTGGGCAGGACTGATCCTAGGAGTGATATATGTTGCAAAATCCCGTAGCCAAGCAAGTGGCACCTCTGAGTAGCATGCCTGAGCCTCGGAGATAAAAGCCAGCAACTGCCCTTCATCAAGCTGTCAAGGAAATAAAATAGGTCAGAGGCACTGACAATACATAATGGATTGTGACTGCCATTCAAAATCCCTCTCCCAATCCATGTAACTGCAATCAAATAAGATGCCACAATAACCTCTGAAGAATGTTTTTGTGTCTTCTCCTTAGTTTCTTTCTTCTTCTCTGGTTGTTTCTTGTCCTTTGCCTTCTTTGGATCCTCTTTTGATTTTGTTTCTTTGGCTCTCTTGGTTTCTTGAGCATCACTGGGTGCATCATCCGTGTACAAATTCTTCACCTGGGCAAGGGGCACTTAACAGAAATGAAAATAATATAAATTCTTTTACCATTATGATATATATCACAAATACACATTGTATACCTTTTCACTCAAATCTACCAACAACTGTTATATGATGGATGAAACTCAACCAATAGAGGATTAAAATATTACTTATTGATACCTGTACCTACATTTACATTTAAATACCTGTACCATCTCACAGCTCTCATAAATGAAGTTCCAGTATTTTTTATTTTAATGCTATTTATAGCTTCATTACAATATCAACGCTGATATATGCATTTAAAATATCCATCCAAAATATTACATGATCATTGTGGTATCCCGCAAGAGTCATTATCAGAATACTCAGGCATTGAACATTAGCATTTGTTTTGATTGAATATCTGATTTATTGTCACCTTCACAGAAACTTATGCAAACAACATAACCAAGTGTATCACAAAAATATTAAAGGAGGAATCGCATAATACTGACTGAGAGTTGAATATATAGATAAGTAAGTAATATTGTTAGGTGCCTAAAGATCATTATAACCATTTTATTCGGCTCGATGTAGCTTATTGTATTTCATAAGTGAACAAGGTAATTATATCCTCAAAATAATAAATTGGCTATATTTCTGTCAGAAGTACTGCTCATGACAGCAGCGGATGTGTTATATTTGTGAACGAGCAAATTGCGACCTATGGTGTTCACAGAATCTGTAGGTATTATGACAAATACTGGGCCTTTTTATTATTAACAGCTTCATATAATGCATGTTACGCATGCATTCACTTATTTTTTTCGGCTTAATATGGTCACAAACCGGATATTCATTGCTCTCCATGAACTAACAACTCACACACATTCCTTAATGATTTAGTCTATGTGGAAATTCTAAATGATTAAAAAGAATATCTATACAGCAGATTGGAAACACTATTGCAATGACACTATTGCCAGATATTCGATTAAAAACAATGCAATGCCCCATGCTGAAACACTGGTGCATTGGCCAACTTAAGTTTTACAGATGATGGTAATATAGAGAAAACCGAATTTTGAGGTGGTTTTCCACGAAGAGTTATCGTACCATATTTCGAGTCTGGCGGAGAACTTAAGATGGTTTCCTTGTTACCTAATTAAGCGCTGAAATGATTGTGTCTTTAATTGAATTTACAATTTCACACCACGTAGGACTTTCCTTTTTTAACTCAAACATTGGAACTTCGACTTCATGGAAATGGCAGATGCACATTGGTGACATGCATGGAAAAATAATAATGACGATATTGATTATCATTCCATTAAGTTGCAAGTATAATTGATTAAAGTACTATCTTGTGTTCTGATGAAAACATTTTCTTCAATAAAACACGATTTGTATTGTGCCTACTGAATGAATAACTCAACACCAAAAATTAGCTAATCAATGTTTCCCAAACATACTTATTTGCTCAAATACCAAGAAAACTATTTCATATACATGAAATTTGCTCAAGGGGTCGTTTAAAAACCAATGATTCAATAATTCTATGATAAAAAACGAAATGAAGCCAATTAAATCTAGAAGAAAGACGACCACTAATATTGAAGTATGTTCTTATTTCTTGCCTACAGGATCAAGACAAAAACAGTTTGCTTCCTTTTCCTTCACTCCAATATATGACTGCAATATACGCTAGAGTGAATAAACAAAAAATGGAGTACGTTGAGGTACGTAAACTACCATAAATTAAGCCGTGGTGAAAATATCACCCGTGATACTTACAAATATCTTCTACTTTGGGCGCATTTTCGGCAAATTTTTTCTTCTCAACTTTTGACAATTTTGACGAAGAGTGACCATTTTGCTTGGCCTTTTTATTTTTGCTCACAACTTCCCAGTGACCAGGCGAAGACATCCTGAAATCCTTTTAAATTCAATGAACTTCAGCTTCCGCACCACTTTAAATGCCACGATTACAAACTGACCCAAACGTGCGGAACGGAAAATACTGTAAGACGACAATCGCTAACAACCGCGAAAATCGGTAGTGTACTTGAATGGTTCATGTATAAGTTAGTTTAATTATACTAATATCGGCTTCTTGGGTGGATATTGTGACAGTATACAGTTTAATGAGACATACGAAATTTACTGGTTTTATAACGAGGGTAGTTGTGATTAGAGTGATTACAGATTGGCTAAATAAAAGAGGACAGGAAATTACAACATGGCAGAATTTTTCCGGTATTTTAGTCAGTGAAAATCCCGCGGCATTTACATAATGCCTGGAAAATATTCATTACGAGCATTACATTAAAAATGTATTTTGTTTTGGATTGGGTATATCAGATTAGGACATTACTTGTTTGAATTCAAGGGAGTGGTAAAATATTGTTCACGTTACCTCGTTAAAATTATTCATTTATTCCCTTTCGACTGGCCTTATTCTCCGTCAAACTATCAATTGATTGCAGAGTTATCATTGGCTATATGTATTACATTTTAAAAATTCACAGAATGCTGCTCAGTTATTATTTTAGCTTCAACTTATCACTATCATTATTATATCCATCCATTCTTAAAGAATTGGCAAGAAAGACATATATTAGGTACTGTTTTTGATAATAAAAATCAATGAACAAATATAAGCAAACCCCTAAACATTTTTTTATGTCATGCTCCTTTAAATATCTACTTTAAAGACATCTTGATTTTGAATTTTTTGGTATGCTATAGTTTTTCTTGGGTGTACCATGAGAATGCTGACCGATGGTTCAAAATTTTAATTTTGAGTATATTTTGTTTCTCTATTAGTTTGAAAATGCGAGATATTCAAACATTATATAAGTAACTTCCAATTCAGCAATATTTTTTTAATGGTTGGTAGTATTGCCTGACGTAGGCAAAGACGGACTTCAGTGAAATTTCCGTCACAGTATGACCGAAAGCAGAAATCTTGTTTGAAGAGAAAACTAGAAATGATACGAAACGAAGCTGAATTTTACGACATATGCGAATATTTGTATTTTTATCATTTGAGAAGCATTCTTATTACAAAACAATAGAAATTATTTCACCTGTCTCGTTAATGGTGAGTTTTGAATGTTTTCCTTCAATGTTTACCTTTTACGAATATACTGTTTAGGTTAATGATTAGTCATAATATGTCTCCCAGTTTTTAACAGAAATATATCGGCATGACTTTACCCGCATACATTGCAAACAATGAAATACGGTTTCTAATGTTACTCTGAAACTTTCTGAAACAATGATACGATTTAGCAATTGATAGGTTTTATGTATGATCTGTCTCAGAAGGCTGGACCTTATTTCCTTAATTGTTTAAATAATAAAAAGAGAATATGAATCGGTGAATATCACATCAAATGGATACATGATCATAGTTTTTACAGGGTTGGTATATGCAAGCATGAAGTGCATTCTCAATCAAAATTGGTTTGATTCTTTTATGAGTGGGTCTCGACCGGATTGTTGACAATTTTAAGCAGGCAATGGCTCTAATTTTTTCTCAATCTTTTTTAGGAGAGCAGTTAGTTAATTGGCCTGCCATGGCCAGCTCGGACGTTCTCACTCATGAACAAAATATAAAGGTGCCCCATGACAATGTGAAATCCGCGGAACCACCCCGCAAGTTGTTTGACCTGCATCCCCTTCTGAGAGCTCCTCCGGAAATAGGAGACATCCACCTGTGCTCACATTCAGAAAGTATAGAAGAAGCCGAAGAGAACCGCTCGGTCCCTTCTGGGAGACAAAGTGTTGCATTTGCTACCAGGTACGACAGTTTATCAGCCCGATATCTAACTGAATATTTTGTCATAATTTCCTTCAAGTTGTAATTTATTGCAATTATTTTAATGCAACTTAGCTTCTTCAGAGTATCTTATTGATGGACGTTCATGATAGTATAGGATAATGTTAATAATGATATTATTTATTGTCCGAAGGCAAAAAATATTTGTATGGAGTCGTTTTATTACTCGTCACGCTTTGTTCTAACATTGCTTATATGAAACTTGTTTCAGAGTATTTAATTACTTGTTCATTTATGTCCATGGCAGATAATATTTGGAAAAGGGAGCAGTAAAACTCAGAAAAGCATTTGTAATAGCTCATATTTTAAGTAATTTTAATGACATTTATTTTGTAGAAGAGATGTAAAGTGTACGGGAGTAAAAAATGTGAGAATTACCATCGTATTTTCCATGTGAATAGCCACGAACAGAATTTAAGGCTGACAGGAAAGAGATTTGCAGGAAATGCCTTAAAAGACATTGGGGAAGATGTCTTTGTCAACACATTTGCAATCATTGTAAGAACTCGCAACTTACCAAGTGAGAACTTTGCCTTCTGTGCTTGATGCAAAATTATGCGAAGAGCAGACAAAAATTTGGTTTTGGTAACTCAGTACCAACTTTTTTTATGTTTTTATATTGCCTATTTGGAGCCTCCTTCAGTGATAAATTCTTTCTTGATTCCAGTATTTGATAATGTTGCTGCTAAAATGAACTGGTTAATTTTCTTTTCCTTCAAGAAGACTTATTCACTGGTTTAATAAACCAACATTGAATGAGAACTTTGAATTTCTGGTTGTTACATTTTTGTTTACTTTCAGAGGTTGTAGTAGTTGTATTTAGGAGAGGTGACCAACAACTAAGGTCATTTGTGCCATTAGGGATGGATAGGAAAGGATGAAGGGTGGAGAGAAACCTGGCATAGGCATTAGCCTACTCTTAACAAAAGGTGCCAAGGGGTCTGCTTACTTTCAGAAGATTAACCATATATTACTATTAACCATATATAACTATTGCAATTTGCCGGTAGAGAACTAGTGAATGATTCACAACATCCTTATATAAGACTATAGAATAATAAGTAGCCAATTTATTGTGAAATATAATTGCAAATTCCGTGATTGAGTGTTGTTCCCTTGTAGATGGTGATGATAATAATTATTATGGATTAACAGGAAAAGTTTCACAATAGCATTCATTGTAAGAAACATGATAGGGAAATATTGTGTTCAGCTCACTTATTAAATGAAATGGAACTATGCATAAAATGGTCGTTGCAGGTAGAATATAAATATAGTATAATTGTTGAACACACCAACATGGGAAAGAATGATTATGAGATCTAGCAAAGACAAGCCAACTGCTATGGATTACTCCCCTCAGTCTATATTTTTATAGAGAGAAATCACTGTTCTGTAGATTTCTAGGCATGGTCCATAGTGCTATACATGTATATTTTGAGCTGTTATGATTAATATGAAAGGTGTACTTGTCTTTGAAGGGTGCAGAAAATGTACGCATAGCAGTAGATTATGAATGTGAGTTGATGGAGTCATTGATAATTTTGAAAAGAATTGTTATATCAGGAGCTAGTCGCAGATCTATAAAAACCTTAAGGAGTGCGATGGATGTTTATTTCCATCTGTTACATCTTCCTCTGAGAGTATTATTTTTCTAAATTCTGTCATATTCTTCATGTAGTCTTTCATCAGTGCACTTTATTAGTCTTCAATATGAATTTCAACATTGTCTATGTGGGTGTTAATCCTCAATCCTATTTTATCTGTGTTTATGAAAGTGACTTTTTACTGGTTCTGTTCTTTGGCATTGCCTTGCATGCTGTTGTTGTTTCACCCTAACACTTCTCTCTCTCTCTTTTGTTTTTCTCAACTTAAGTCGTTTGGTAAAAATATCTTCTTTTATTTCTTGAACTTTTATCCTTTATTCTTTTTATTTGAGCTAGTGCGGTATCTTTCTCTCCAGAGACCTGTGAATCACTTAAGTTTCTTTGAATTGACTCTCAAAAGGAATCAGCATCTTGAATCATGTCATATCAATGTTCAATTGGTAGGCAAAGTTATTATAAGCACATTTTTTATTCATTTAAATAACATCTTCAGTTATCTCAACTTCATTGACCCTTAGGATAAGTGTGTACATGCAACTCTTAAGTGTGTGACTGTTAAGTTGTATGTCAAATGTCCTATGCCTCAAATGAGAGTACACATATAGTTGACATGAGTATAACTCAGTGTAAGAGTCATATTGATAGTCAGTTGATGAGGATTTATGATTAAAAAGTCAAACAATAATCATTTAACAGTACTGAATCCACACAGTGATGCGCCCAAGTGCACTTGCTGCTTTCAACTCTTACTGTCAAGTGGCCACTGGCTACTTAGTTTGTCTCGAGCCCTGTGACATTGGATGCCGTACTATGGTAAGGATTTACTGAGGACACTAAATACTTTATTGAAGGAATAGATAAGAGTCCAGGTTTTTATTTGAAATCTTTTAAGATGCCATGAAACAATTTATAGGTTTTCTTAAATTATACAATGCGTCTCAGTCCCATTGAAAGTCTTGGTCAATGATATATTGCATAT
The DNA here is from genome assembly GCA_037158775.1 of Hetaerina titia. NCBI lineage: Eukaryota > Metazoa > Arthropoda > Insecta > Odonata > Calopterygidae > Hetaerina > Hetaerina titia. The sequence goes on from CM073769.1 coordinate 4,180,565, forward strand.
TATTATGTATTTTAATTATTTTAATGTCTGGACATTTTAAAGATCAATCAATGAGACTAGCCCATCATCACACTCCTGGTACTCAGTTAATGGTACATAAATAGAAAACTTTTAGTGGGGACTGTTGCAGTTCAGATTTTCAAGAATAAATTTTCCTAAACATAACAGTTTCAGGCTTAACTTTGTGGAATTCCTTCATGATGAAGGTAAAAAAGAAACTTTGAAATTCAACATAAAGATTTAATACTTCACACGACCATGGTTTTGATGCTGTGCATCATCATCAGGTGACTTACATAAAAAATTTTTCCAACTTATATAGCCTGGCTCCAAGAGGGGAGGAAGGTAGGGGGAGTAGGGGAGTGGGGATTAGTTGAGTACTGGTGCAACAACCTATTAGTGGGCTATGGGAGGGGGAGGGTATGTATGTGATGATTTATGGCTCAAATTTTTGGAAGTTAAGTTCATTAAATGATCATTGAATGAAGAACACAATGTAAAAAAATGTGAAGACTTCACTATGTCTAATAAAATAGTCAGCCTTCCTCATGATCCCACTGCAGAACACCAGAGAGATGTTAAGACATTCTTGTCCAGATGTTAAGTGTTGTTAAAGCCTAGTGATACTATCAAACTTGTACAAATGAATCCCAAATCGCCCAGATTCTTTGGTCTCCCAAAAATACATAAAAGTGATATCCATTTCTATTGTTTCAGGCTCAACTTTGTGGAAGTTCATGTTCTTAATAAAATAAATAGTGATATCTCTATTTGACCAGTGGTCTCTAGCGTCTCCATGCCAGCCCACCTACTTGCTTATAAGTTAAACAACCTACTCAGACAACTTTTGGTTGGAAAGGGATACTTACAGGATTGGGGAGAGGTGTTCAAACAATAACTCACTGACCAAATGACCCTTTTTCAAATTCCTGCTTCCCATCAATGCTGATCACAATTTCTCCTCTTTCTTCCCTTCTCTTACCCATTCCTTCCTTCACAAGAATGGGATATAAATGAACTTCAACTTGTGTGAATTTGTATCTGATGATGACGCCTAAGCATTGAAACCAGTTGTACCAAAATAAAAATTAGTGGAAAAATACATTGTGTTCTTTCTTCCATGAACATGAACTTCCCCAAAGTTGAGCCAGAAACCATTGAATGCATTTGGGCACGGATTGAATTTTCCATATTTTGATGGCCTAATGAAAAAAAATTGGCCAATACCACTTTCACTTCCCTTCTTTTCATAAGTGTTTGTGAAATATAAGCAATTCGTACTAAATACACACTCAATTCTCAAATGCATTGTAAGTAATGCTAAATCTTCATTGGCAAATGTTGATGGAATTAGAAATATACCATAGGATAATGGATGTGGGTAATATTTGATTCAATCAATGGAAATTTTGAACTTAAAATTTGATCATTCAGTTTATTCACCAATGGCATTGAATATTGCAGCTTCGCTATCACCTGTTCCAGTTGTTCAGTTTCCTTTTCTTCATTTCTTCTATTCTATTCATTCTATGTGGCTTCCATATTCTACCCTTCATACCTTCCCACCTTAGCTTGCTGAACCCTGTATTGATTCCATTATTCTCTTTGTCCTTTTAATGTCTGGAGAGAAAATAAAAGCTATAGAGAATAAATGCATGTTATTGTATAACTATTGGATTCCAGAAAGGCACTATATTCCCTCTAGAGGGCATTGGTTTTTAATGCATATTTATATTCTTTATTAAAATATTGAATGCTTTATCTCTTTTCAGGAGTGGTGACTTGTTTTTGCTCAAAACTAGAACTGGGGAGGCTCCAATTGTCAAAAGAGTCCCTTGGTATTTGGATCCAGAGAGGGCTATAGTTGCATTAACCTTCGACCCATCTGGAGCCTGGTTACTAATTGTTGGTATGTGGCAAACTGTGTGCCTGAACATTTTCATTATTGCATTTTTATGTATGATATGATGAAAATGGACCATTTTAAGTCAAAGAAAGATTAAGTGATGTGAATTTGTAATGCTTAATTATTAAGAAATAAATGTGGTGAAACCTTGAATGTACATTTTCAAAGGGACCTGTGGGAACACACACATGAAGATTGATGTAAAATTGAGGTTGGCAGTGAATATTTTTAGTGTATTTTCGTATTTTATAAATCAAACATCTTGCAGGATAATAGTAGTATTTAATATGAAAAATACAATTAGTTTACACAATTGGGTGCAGCAATTGTAAATAAAAATGCTACACAAATGTTCAAAGGATGATCGTTTAAATAAAGGTTCATATAGTGGTAGTAGAGGCAATCGACAGCCGAGGTCATTTGCTCCATTGGGGATTGGTGGGAAAGAAGGAAGGGTGAAGAGAAACCCGACCGGAGCATTAGCCTACTTAGCCGGTGGAAAACAGAATGTATGGTAGTGGGAAAGAAATAGTTCTCAAGTCCAGGCTCATGACAAACTATGCAAAGTTTAGATATGGCAGATAAAACAATACATACATCACATACTGTTTTATAGGGAAGGCTCTAAAATGGTGGCATAAATTATTTTTCTGGGGGCTTCAGGTCAGCATTGTATATTCATATATTTTGTACAAAGAAATCCAAAAAAGAAAAAATGAAAAAGCGATATCACATGCGAAATTTGTACATGATCTCATTGGAGAATTCCAAGATGGTAATCAAACTTCTAAGGTTAGATTATCATCCACAAACCGAGAGTAGTGTCTAAATGGCAAGTTCCATACCTCATCCCAATGAAAAGCATAAAGATGTGTTGTTTGTTCTAACAGAAAAGTTGGGAAAGGTGGAAGAAGAGAGACAACATCTGAGAAACATGTGAACATAAATCCAGGCCTTCATGTGGATGAATGTTTCAGAAAATATATTAAACCATGAAAATTTGTAAAATATAAAAGCGCCGCTTGAATAAAACAATTTTTTATGTAAAAAATCCAAAAACAAAGTTTATATGACAAGAAAATTTAGTTTTTTGTTCGGGTGCCACCATTTTTCAAATCTGGGATATTTAAAAATTATATGCCAAGTAGATTTGTGGAATCGAGTGAAGATATTTGAGTGCAAAGGGTAAAATGTTGCATTAGGCATAGACATGCGTAAAAATTGCCCAGGGATATTAGACCATATGTATTATGGTTAGGCACAGGTTTGGGATTAGCATTATTGATTTATAGTTTCCTAGGAGTTGATTGCAATTCAGATCATAATTTAATACTAATGAAGAGTAACCTCAGATCCTAGAGGATATAAACAGGGAAGATGTTTGAGGAAGTGGAATGTAAAAGGATTAACCATGACAATAAGAAAGGAGTATCAACCGACTCTAGAGAAAATTGTGGGTGAGGAAAGGGAGATGGGTGCAATAGAAGAGAAATGGGAACATCTAAAATTGGATCTGGAAGTCCAAAAATGAAACCAGGGAACAATAAATAGGAGATAAACTTAAAAAAACTCTATTCCACCAATATCCTGTACTCACATGATTTGCTGGTAATTGATTAATTCACAGAATCTGCAGATTTTCAGTTGTTATTTAATCCCAATGTCTCTCACTGAATAGTCATTTGCAATAAATATTCCAGCAAAAACTGTTTTGCAATGAATGTAATCAAACTTCATCACAAAGCATCCTTCATGAAGCGTCATCTTCTTGATGATCTTTCACAGAATGACCTAGATTGTCTTTTCTCTTCCTTTAGGGTCAGATGCTTCATTCTCACTGGTTCCTGTGCTAACAGTGATTTCGGGCACCTCTACGGGTGTAGTTTCACGACATGGATGGGCCACGCGGGACATCACCTCCTTCCCTCCTCCCCCCAGGCAAGATGTACACTTCCCTCTGCACCCTACCTGCGTTACGTGGTGGGAAAATGCACAGTGGGGGCCTGTGGCCGTGCTTGGTGGTGATCGTGGTGAGGTGCTGTTTGTGGACCTGGCCACTGGGACGAGTGTGGGCTCGACAGGCATCTCAGGGGCTGTCAAGTCATTGCACTTGTGTCACAACAACTCACTTGACTCCATCTTCCTATTGGTATGATGTGTTTATAATTTTAGCTTCCTTGTGCTTGATCTGTCACAATAGTAGAAGATGAAAATGGAAGCCATTGATATGCATGAGAATATAATCATGGTACCATTACATTCTGGTACAAGGGTAAATATTGTTGATATTTTGCCATAGAAAATCATCTACATGAAGATACAGTAAACTCTCGATTATCTGTGGCCTAATGGATGCAAGATGAAGCATGGGTAATTGAAAAACATAGATAACATACATATGTGGGGGAAATATAGTCGTGATATAAACAGATATGTACGAAGACTTCTATTTTTTCCATTTTTAAGCCATTTTAATGAGGGTGGAATAATAGTTTCACAAGAACCCAGAAATATCATCAAAATCAAGTGAATAGCAGAATGTATTTTCTTCAGGAAGCTCAACCAATCACTTAGCCAGGTAAAAACAAATGACTGGCAAAAGATGAATTTAAAAAAGGATTGCTGATGTGGATTCATATTGGCCATTTGATGCCGATTAAAATAATGCAGTGTGGATAGTTACTGATTTATTTGTTGCATAGTAATATTATGTATTTGCTTACCTTAAAGGAGAATACCAAGGTTGGTATAAAAATTACCAGTAGCAATTTTTCCCTGACGTGTGCATTAAGTGCTGAATTCAGACTCTTCGGTTAAGTGTGCACATGATTTCAGATCAAATTGGCATTAATAAGATGGCAGTGCACACCATTATCTCTGCAAATTTAGCAATGCGAAAGATCTGCACTAAACTCGTCCTGAAGGTCTTGATGGACGACCAAGAACAGAGGCAAGTGTCTGCTTGCAAAGATCTTCTGCGATGGCATTGTGACAAATTCCCCAACCCCCTTGCATTCCCGACTTGGCACCAGCAGACCATTTCCTTTTCCCAAAAGTAAAATCCTCCCTCAAAGGACACCGCCATGGGACCCTAAGTGCTGTCAAAGAAGCATGCAAGTGTACCCTTAAGGACCTTCTGGAGTCCACCTACCAGTGAGTTTTTGAGTCATGGAAAAGCCGCTCTGACAAAAGTGTGTATTGATGCTCTTAAGGGATGTACTGATTGAAGAATTTTCAGGCATTGTAGCCATATCTAAAATAAATATATATTTTTATAAACATTTCTCGATACTTTTTATACAAACCATGTATGGAATTCTTAGGGCTAATGAATGGGAGGGAGATGATAATGGGAAAGTATGGATAGTACAAAAATGTTGTAATTAAAACATTAAATACTGTTGACAACCAAATAAAACAGTTTCTGGCGTAACTTGGTGGAAAATCTTCATATTGACGTTTTTATAAATCAAACCACTTTGATTTTCCACATAAAACTTTGCTTTTCCACATAAACTTGTTTATGTGGAAAAGAAAAGTGGTTTGATTTATAAAAACTGTTGACAACTTTTGATTTTGTGTATTAAAAACTTTTTTAAGAAGGCTGAGTCATAACAAACTTGATTTTTTAAAAAAAGTTTTTAGCAGTTTCAAAGAATTTAATTATCTTTATCAATTTAATTTTTTTACAAATTGTTCTTATGTATAATATTGCCTCTCTTAAAATTGCTAAGCATATGCTAATCCTGTTGTCCCTGTGCTTTAGATAACCAACAGCAGCCGAGAGCAATGGAAATTATTGCTGGAACAGAGGGACAATGGATATTGCTGGCCTCTGGATCGACTGGACTCGAGTAGCCCCGGGAGCAGGGGTGTTGGGCCCCTGCCCCGGTCACGCCTGCAGGGTTTGAAGCAATTGTCTGTGGAGAAGATTTCATTGATCAAGCAGAAGTTGGCTGAGACTAGGAAGGCTGGGGCTGGAAGTGCTAATACCCTCCGAGGGGGCGGTGAGTGTACCTCTCTTGCATTGAGGGAAGTGGGAAAGGAAGGCATTTGGACATTCCTCGTCACATCTTTGTGCATTGGCAGCCATACTGCTTATTTCATTTCAAGTGTGCTGCCAAGGTTGAGTAAAGAATGAGAAACATTGATAAAGGCTTTATTATTGTGTCCTAGTTTTTGTTGGTATTCATTATTATTTGCGGTTGCTATGATGGACATTGAGGACATGAAGAATTCCTATTTTGCCTTAATAGTTAATGATAATAAATTTTCAATTAAATAATACTATGCAGGAATAGAGAGGCAAGACAGAATGAGCACAAAATACAAGCCTATCAATTTTACTTGAGGCAGAAAGAGTTCAAAAGCAGTTATTTTCTTACTTTAAAGGTTAGTTCCATAATCTTATTATGCTCTCTTACTCCGGTCATATTTAATTTTTTTGCAAAAATTTTATTTTTGCAAAAAGCAAAGCAAACAGAGGGATGGAGAAGAAGCTTAATGATGCTCTTTGCATTTTATCATTCCTATTATGTGCATTCCCTCCCAAAAAAGTACCACTAAAACGCATCAATTGGAAAGTGTAAAAAACATTTGCCTTGGCTGGGATTGTGGCATCTGGTGCAGTTCTTTGAAAATGTTATCACCTCCAGAGTGATGTCCAGAGTTGATGATTGGAGAAAACTGTTTGATGGTCCCCTGGGGTGAAGCAAAGAGAAGGCAACGTGCTTGAAGTGAAAGAAAAGTTCATTGACTGGGTGGTGGAAGATTTGACAAGCAGTGCCCTGTGGAAGGGAAGGGTCTTGGTTAGGAAAAATTTTGTTGTAGCACAACTCATCAGCAGACCTGGGGGCCGACCCTTTTATTGATCCTTTCCACCCGTAAACACACATGCAACAGGTCATTAATGTTGATGTTATCGTAGTTCCCTTTGCTGTTGGTGTTGGTCACATCGCGATCTCTCATTTTCAGTGGCATCATGAGGGTGGTGATACACCCTCTCATATCTGTGTGACCCATGCAGATAAGCAGTTTCAACAAAAACTTTCATTACCACTTTAGAACCATCATTATATTATGATATCTTTTTGCTGCTTGCTTGTCAGTCACTTGGTCTGCGTGGCTGCCTCTCATTGTTCATATATTTAGACATTTTTGAAGTTTTATGGTCTAATTAAGCAGTGGTTGATCAAATAGAAAATATAGTATAGAGCTATTAACAAATGTCTCATTGTGTTGGGTTATTTATAATGTTTTTAAAAATTTTATTTTTTGGTTGGAAAATGTCATGTTGAAATGTTTTGGCCTAGTTATTCGGGTGGGTAATGCACTCGGCTGCTGAGATCGAAGGGCTTGAGTCCTACCTTGGGCATGGATGTTGTGTCAACTCTGGCAGTGTGGCCACTGGGACACACCTGAGTGCAAGCCAAGAGTAGCTTTTAGGGAGCCCAAGGGTTGCACAGGTCACAGGAAGTGTCGGAGAACAAAAGGAAATCTCGCTGAAAACTATGAGACATGATGCATGAGTGACACTTTTTTGAAAATCATTTTAGAACACAAATGACTTTGGCTATCGGTTACTTCTTATAAGAGCTGCTTCTATCATTTTAATGTATTTCTTAAATAATTTTTTATCCTAAGTAATGGTAGGGGACACTTTGAATGAAAGTGAAAGATAGAGTTTAACGAAGGTGGTGCACCTAGAGGTGATATTAAGTTAGAAGAGGGTGTCTGGGGCGATTGGAATGGTGCAGTGGCTAATGTACTTGGTTTCCACCCAGAGGGCCTAGGTTCAAATCCTGGGTGCAGCAGATATTTTTCAGTGGTGTCCTGATCCCTACTTGAGGTGCTTTGTGGAGAACACTGTGAGTGAATACGCCATCCGTCAGATGGAATGTTCAACTGTGGACCCCTTGGCAACTTTTGTTAAGAGTAGGCTAATGCCGATGCCGGGTTTCTCTCCACCCTTCATCCTTTCCTGTCCATCCCTCATGGTGCAGTTGACCTCAGCCATCGCTCGTCTCTCCTAAAAACTACTGTTACTACGAGGGTGACAGGTATTGGAGTTTTATTGGACTGCTTTTGTCTAGATGCTGTTCAAATTACTTTTTAAAAGAGATCTCTTTGTGACAGTGTGTTAGGTGAGGTCCACCCTTGAGGAAATGGGTGTCTGACGGGGAATGGGGGAGGAGGCCCCAGGCCATATCCTTGTGGTTCATGCGATTGCATATTTAATTCTGAATAAAACAATTTGAAGGCAGGCTGCACCTGGAGAGATATCCCATGTTTTGACCACATTTGTTATATGTTCAAGAAAAACAGAGAACTCCTCAATAACTAAGTGGGTTGTGAACAATTTGAAATAACTACTTTTAGTCCTTGTTTAATGGTATTTTTCTTTTGTTTTACCTTTAGATATTACAAGTGATGATGGGGTGTCCCACAAGCGCTCTATCTCTCTCGTGCCTGAGAAATTAGGCCTCCAGGTTGGAGAGACATTCATCTGCCCCCAGAATTCCAGAGGTCATCATCTTTTATCTGGCTATTATGCTCCATCAAGTATTTTAACAGTAAGTATTTTAAAATTTGGAATATAAAGTTTGGAAAACATCTGGTATTACTGCAAGTGGTGAAGATAATTAACATGTCTGAATGGAGTACAGCTTAAAAAATTAGAAATCCATTATTCAGAATATTAAAAACTCTGATATTTGAAAAACATTTGTAGGAATACTTTTCATCTGGCAATTATATTTGTGTCATAACTCATGTGTAAAGTTTGATTAATTGGTTTATGTTGTGTGAAATTGAAGGTAGTTGTTGCATGATTACTGTCTTCATTAGAGCTTGAATTGATAAAGGTAATTATATTATCAAAGAAAGTTAAAACTTCAAAGTGAGCGTAAAATAAAGCCTAGCAAAAAATTTCACATTTAGAAAAAATTCAAGTTATTGTGAAATAACTGCAAATGGTTACCTCTGGGAAAATAACTTGTGAAAAATATGGATTGGCAGCTGTAAAATTTATGATTTCAGGAAACAATATTAAGATATTCTGTAAGCGGCACGGAAACATGGCCATTGAAGCAGGTGGATAGACATAGATTGGAGGCTTTTGAAATGTGGGTGTGGGGAAGGATGGAGAAGGTGAAATGGACCGAGAAGAAAACAAATGAGGAAGTTCTCGAGATGGTGGGTGAGGAGAGGGGATTGTTGGGAGAATAAAACAGTTTCTGGCGTAACTTGGTGGAAAATCTTCATACTGACGTTTTTATAAATCAAACCACTTTGCTTTTCCACATAAACTTTATGTGGAAAAGCAAAGTGGTTTGATTTATAAAAACGTCAGTTGTTGGGAGAAATTTAAGAAAATGTAGGAAAGATGGAATCAGGGCATTTTGATTGGTGATGGGATGTTTGAAGACTGTGATGGGGGGAGAATGTTAGACAAGCAAGGAAGGCAGAAGTAGAATAGGGATGTTGGATGGAATGAAGGGAGGAAGGAAGTACTCGTACATATGGAGTTGAACTACTGTAATGTTGGATTATGCTTTGTTTAGAGAGACAAGGGAATAGTCGCTCTACTGTTTGTTAGCTTGTGTCCTTCAAAAACCTACCTTAATGGGTAGATTGATGATAATAATAATAATGTGAACAATTACACACCTTAAGTCACTTGTAATCAGAAATCATTATATAAATTAGAAGTAGATGATTTTGATCAAGGTTCAGATCAATGCTTAAGTGTGTTCTTCATTGTAAGAGTATGTTTCAGGTAAATTAATGATACACAATACAAAATAATTGCCCTGTGCATTGAACAATTACTGAAGAGTGTGAATATTCTCAAGGATGGGTCCTATCAATTCAAATTCTGGTATGTCATTAGAAAACTGAGTGCTTATTCAGAAGCTGCAGAGAAATTCAGTGATGATTGGTATATGTTAAATGTTAAAGTTTCAAAAACATGGAATTTTCAGAGACCTGAAAGGTAACACTGTGGATGAAATGGACCAACAAAGCAAAGAACAAAAGAGGAAAATACCATATGGAGAAGTTTATGGAATAGAAGAATTGAATGGATTTATCACTCAACACCTTGAGGCATGATGGATTAATTGGAAATATGAAATAGAAAATTGAAGGGAAGATCCCTCGAGGAAAACTAAGAGATAGGTACATAGGGCAGATTAAGAAAGATGTAAAACAGAGAATTTGTAAGGGGGTGAGTATATTAACACTGAACACAGAAGAATGTAGGGTTGCAATAAAACCAATCATTGGATTGAACTACTGATGATGATGAAATATTTGTTATTATTTTGAAGTAAAATGATCTACATTTAAAGTGAGAATGGAAAAAGAGAATGTGAAGTTTTTAATGCTGGTGCTTTGAATTGCTTGCTGTGAGAATGGGAACCACAAACAAACACATCCCAAATGTTTTTGTTTTCATTATTAAGGAATATATACATGTCTCATTTTTTTTATGATTGTACAATTTCTGTCTTTCCCTTTCATTTTAATGCTCTTTGGGTGGATAGGAAATGTATTTATTCCTAGAAGTGCAAAGGGAGCAGAATGTTTTGTCGAAAAATCATGGAATTATCAAAATCTTAAGAATGCATTTTCATTGCATTGAAATGTCAGTATAAATAGCTGCGGAGTCATTTATGTGATTTAAAGTTGAACATTATTCTTTTATTATTGATTTAAAGATGAACATTATTCTGAGATATATTCTTAGTGTGATAGTGAATGCTTATCACAATAAGCATTGTACGCTGAAGCTCTGTATAGGGTTGATGTATTTGAATGCCTGATACCTAAGGGGACCAAATCAAAATGCACAAGTTATTTATGAAATTTTATAGGCTTAATACATGCTATATTCATTGTGTTTCATGCTTCTCAGTTAGTGTATTTCTATCCTTCAGGTGCATACAATGGAACTGGAATTGGTACCCCTTGATATTCATCGTTTACCTCCCTTATGTCATGATGTCCTACTCACTGATCGCTTTATTTTTGCCACTGACCATTCATCTGAGACATTGACTGTGGTCTCATGCCGACTGTCTGAGAGCTGCCTTGAGGACAATACTGTAAGTTGAGAGTTAGGTGAAGTACTCGCAGATACCATTAACCCTACTAAATCTTGTTCATGCTGGCCTTCCAGATAACCACAATAACAACATTCAAAGTTTGTTAATGGTTGTAGATTGGTCTGGGGATATATTTCATTTGAGAAAATAACCTATGTAGCCTAAAACAAGTCGTCAAAAAATATTTTGAATTGCTTTGGTTCATAAAAATAGTTTTAAATGAGTGTTTGCTGTTTTTATTTAATTTTTTACTTTGAAAATGTGATAATTCATGCAAGTCATAGTATTATTAATCATAGTTGATAAATAATTGCAACATTTGATAAATTTGAATGATAGAACCATGCACTTATTAGTTGCCAGCAGTCTTTGGTTTATGTAATGTAAACAAACATGTATGCAGCATTAATATTAATATAATTCATTAAACATGAATACAAATCAATAGTCTTCATCAGTGAAAAATGTAGTAGAATCAATCACATGGTCAATCAGTATCCAGAGTTCACTGTATTATTGGCCCATTATTCATTTATTCGAGAAATTCATTTTATGAATAAAATCCTTTAGTTACCTACCAAAAGTGAAGTAACTGTTTAAAGCATGATACAGTGGCAATTTTTTATTTCTTAAGGGAGAAGATTGAAAAAAATCAGCTTTATATGTAGTATGAGTACATTGTTTTTGATATCCTACACTATGGCACCATTGGGTTATTAATTTTTCTAGTATTATATTTGGTTCTTAGTGCTCCCTAAAATGGGGATTTGAAATAATCCTCTCAACTTTCTTTGTACCATAAATAAATATTTAGTTCCCAAGGCATGACCCCAGAGTTGAATGCTATGGTTAACATTGCATTGACAAAAAAGGAAAGAAAAATACTAATACATTTTTTAAATAGACACTGGGAATAAGTGTTTTATATTTGTGTAACACAAAAGTTGCTTTGGATAGTTTTTTTTAGAATTATCAGATGCGTGGATCTCATTCTAGTGTGCTTTTAAGGTCAAAACCAAGCAGCTTTATACTGCCAGAACAAGGGAATATAAGGGAAAATATTGCTGTTATATCTTCATTTAAGGAAAGTCCAATAACGGGGAACAATTTTTGTCCCATAGACATGATGAATTGAAAGGAATTATTGTTTTTCAGTTAGCTTATGCATGAAGGTTTTGTAATCATAAAGTAAGGATGGGCATTAGTCAGTAGACATTAGGCAGTAGATTTTTGGCATTCATGAGGTTGTATCTACCCAATCACTTATCTCAGTCTTCACCATTTTCTTGTACAATTGATTCCTTACAGGGGTATAACCCTGAATCCGTCATCCAAAGATTCGACTTTTTGGGAGGGGAGAAGGTGGTGGCCCTCTTCAAGAAGACAGGTGCCCAGTCACGGGAAGGGAGGACCACTGCTCTCAGGGGGGGTGGTTTGGTGGCAGCCAAGAGAGGCGTGGCACCTCCAGTGCCGATGAGGAGCTCCCAGGCTGCCATAGCAGCCGATGTGAGCCGGAAGATGGTGGATCAATTGGAACAAGGCAGCGGCACTATCTCTGTCAGTGGCCAGTGGGCAAGTGGTTCACAGCAGAAGACTTGGGAGGTCACCAGAAGTACAGCCATGGTGGAATCAAGGGAGACAGACACATGCATTGTCGTAACTACATGTGGGGTCTATGAACTGCAGCTGAGGTAGAGACTTATTAATATAATTATATGAAATAGATTTAAATAAGCATTAGGATATTACTTAATAAGAATATTTATTCATTCTTTGTCAACATTTACTCGAAGAATAAGATGAGGTCAAAAAAATAGAACTGTATGTAGTTGCATTTACAAAGCATAAAATATGCAATGATCATTGCAATATAGTATTATTAAGATGCTCACTGATAAGAGTTATACAATTTTTCCTGTAATATTACTTGAAGAAATTTGACCTAAGGTAAGGTAAGTAATTTATGTATATAAGAAACAATATTAGTCCTAAAATGGACCTCTTTGTTACCCCATTATTCACCATATTACTGTTACAGGGTTCGTCCGGAAAATAAATGTCTTGACAAATAAGTCTTTTTTGACAAAAGGGGAGTCGTCCACTACGAATTTGTACCTTAGCAACAAACTGTAAATGCTGCATTTTACGTCCAAGTGCTCGACAGGCTTCGAAAACGAGTCGCCCGCGTCTGGCCAGCGATCAAAAACATCTGGCGGCTGCATCACGACAATGCGCCGTCTCACACCGCGCTTGTCGTGTCGGACTTCTTGACCAAGCACGGCGTGGCAACGCTGCTGCACCCGCCCTACAGCCCAGACTTGGCACCACCGGACTTCTTTCTGTTCCCGAAGATAAAGAGGAGTTTGAAAGGAACGCGATACGGGACTTTGGACGCCGTCAAAGAGGCCATGACGACGTGTCTTCGAGAGGTTCCCGATGATGCCTTCGCGGGAGCGTTCCAGGAATGGGAACGCCGCTGGAACAAGTGTATCGACTCACAAGGGTCCTATTTTGAGGAATATTAGCTTAAGATATGTAAAAGTGTAATAAATTTTTTTTCCTGAACTCAGTACACTTATTTTTCGGACGAACCCTGTAGATAAGCGGACGAAGCTGTAGATAAGATAAAGCTGCCCATTGTGTCGAATTGTAACATTACAACTTCTGTTGTAAAAATATGATTCAATTCAGTTCAGTGCTCATCCTCTTATACCATATCTGTTAAGCTTATAGAGTAAGATTTTATAATTAACATAAAAACTAGAGAAATCCAGGACTGGTCTCGCTGTCTCCATACCATGATCTAGTGATGGTAGTATGTGACTTATACCAGTATACATAACAGATTTAGTAAATCAATTGGCTCAAAAACCATGTTAATGTGTAGTTAGAATTATGTTGCCTTCAAGGAAGATTTATGCATCATCTTACTTACTATTCTTGGAAAGTATGTTGCAATTGTAAGAAAAAAGTTCTCCCAAATCTTTGCAATTTGGTTAACTAGGCTAATTGGTCTGTAGTTGATAATCTCATCTGTCTTGCCTTTTCTTATTTCATAGACACAACCTTTTGGATCTTAAAGGATGATGGAAATACTCCTTATCTAAGAGATTCATTAATTAACTGTAACTGAATCTTTGGCAAGGTCATATGAAAGCAGACCTGTAGTACATTTAAAATTATGAAGTCCAGGTACATCTTATTGAAACAATTTTTTGATTGTGACAATCAGCTTTTTTTCCAAACATGTTTCAACAAACATAGAATTCTTTCTAAAACTAGGAAGACCAATGCCAGTGCCACTTATTAGCTTTTGCTAGGAATTGACCTAAAAATGATTCAATGATTAAAAATGATGGAAAATTATGAAAAACTACCATGTGTATATTTGATGAGGAATGAATTTTATGGAATATATTCTTCTCAGCCTGAATTCCAGCATCTGTTATATCCAGAAACCATGGGATTATATGACTAACGTGACTTTTGCAAATTGTGGAATTAGCATTGTCATGAAAACTTGAATTATGGGACCAGAATTTTCATCTAGGAACCAGAATTTTGTTCCTTGAATGCAGGTAATACACGAAATAAAGAAACACTAAATTGGGTAATAAAATGTATTATTAATGTGGAACTTTGTTTGAGCTTTCACTGATGACCTTGAATGCAGGTAAATGCATCTGGTGGATGCTAGTGTTTGTATTTCATAGTTTATCACCTTTCTTCTTTTCCTTCCTTCCCCTCATCTTTTCCCCCTAATTATCCCTTATTCTGTTAAGAATGCTTAGCAGTGCATGGACACACATGGAGGAACTTAATTGGTGAATTTTCAGATTGAAACCAATTTTCTAGGGCAGTCATACAGTTCATAGGGATTTAGTGAAAATTCACTATTTAGCCATTATTTTTTGGTGATTAGTAAATTCTGGTCACATATTATGATTCTGATCATGGTTTAAAGTGTGACGAAAGTTCATCTTGGGTTTATGGTGATGAATACACATCAGACCCAAGGAAACATGCAGGTCAGCTGGTGATTTACCTTAAGATGAAATGATGCATTAGAAATCCTTGAAAACAAGAAAGTTTATCACCATTTCAACTATTTTTAAGATCATGACCTGATACAAACTCTACTTATTGAAATAAAATAGAACCGCAAGTTATTTTTCCTTAATGTCAAGTCTTCTCCACTACTTTTTTAGTTTTTATCATGCTCAACATTTTCCAATTTTGGAAGGCTTAACAGACAATAAACTTAATACATATATTTTGTTATTTTGTTTAATGGATTGATTTGGCAATCATATTATAGAAAGGAAACAAACTATGAAAACATTCTTGAATAGATCCCAAAATCCATGCATGCCACATGAATTTTTAAAATTAAATTTGCAAAAGTTAGTTGAATTACTGGTTCTGCTATATGATTATGTCATTAAATGTTGAGGCTTTGATTGCATTCTGAAAGTTGAAATGGTATGCACCTTGCAGGCTCAAATTTCTAAGAAGTTCATTAATAACATCCCAATGGAGACAAGTCCATAGATGTTTGTTATTTAAACCTCTATGACTGTGTATTGAGACTATGTTAGTCGAATAGGTAGAATGATAGTCAGACTGGGCTGCTGACCATTGGTCCCTTGTTTGATTTTGGGTGATATCACTGGGTCCACTCAGCTACACCCAACTATCTAATTGTTTAGGACCAGACCTTTCTGGGAAATCACAGGGAAAGTAGCTGGTCCCCTCTAACTTCCTATTCGTGAATATCATATGCCACTGGGCTTTGTTTTATATGGGTTTATACTCTCATCTAACAAACCACCCCTCATATGTATAACCGTGGTTGGGTAACTTTATATTTCTCTCATGCACTTCTATCCATTGTGTGGAACAGGCAGTGCCCCAGTGAGCTCTTCCTGGACCTTGCTCTCAAGAATGGGGAGCTGGAGGAGGCCGAAAGAGTTGCACAAGTCTTTGGTCTCAACCTACAGCACTTACTTGAGGTTGCTGGGGACTTGGAACTGGCATCTAAGTCATTCACACAAGCTATATCATTCTACAAATTGTCAAGGGTGAGTGTGACCAAAAGGGGTGGTGACCCTATGTACAGGCCATGAATGCAGCGATGAGCTTAAGTCAAACAAGTTAATGACCCTTCAGGTCATCAAGTCCCTATGCATTTGCAAAGTTGGTAGTTTTGTGTTTGGTTAATATTACCAGAGTGAGAATACCAAAGTTAAGTGATTGCTTGAGAACTAACGCCGGTTCAATAAGTTTTTTTTTATCTTTGATCAACAATAAAAGTCTTGGGAGTGGCTTGAAAATAATTTGTTCTGAAGACCGCTTAGCCTTAAGAGGGTATATTAAAAAAGAGGGTAAACTTACCCTCATATATTTATATTTCTATACACATAAAGATATTGCCTCATAAATTTTTCAACATGACAAAAGGTTGCTGCAATGCGTGCAATACTACTCTCTTGCTAACCCTCTCATTTTTGTTCCCTTCTGTCTTGGATGCAGTGTCGCCACCTGAAGAGTGTCCTTAAGTTTGCTGCAGGGGGGCACTCTGTGGAGCTCCTTGGATTCATTGAAACGGTGTTTGGTGCTTCGAATGCTGGCACTGGGGGCAAGGACCTCTCTCCCTCCGAGCGTATTCACTTGTCAAACCTGGCTGTGTTGGCACACGTGGAGCGTGTGCTGCGATCTGCTGCTACCTCCTCTGCAACAATGGCTCAGTCATCACCTCAAAATGGAGTGGCGAGTGGTGTTGATACTGGCCAACAATCTCACCAGGGACGCAATTACTCCTCGAGTCTGCTTGGAAAATTCCTGTGAGTAATGTATACAGGGCTGCTGTTAGTAGCTTTTGTAATTTTTATTGGGTTTGGCATATTTTCCTTAAGTAGTCACTTTTCTCTGATTAAATTTGAATTTTGTAAATACCATGTAATGGGCTCAGGGCCAGATAGGTAACCCATGTGAAGGCAGAGGCTTGACTGTGGAGAACTTCAGACTCATGTCGGCATCATTCCTTTCCAGGTTAGTGAAGGAGTATTTTCTTTAGTCTTAAGTGGCACTGCTCAATGATTTCATAGGGCCATTTGCTCAGCCAGAGGGACCATGATGTGAGTCTCTCTAGTTCTGTATCTGTAGCCAAGTCTCTACTTTCACCTGGGTCACTTCTCTTGCCCTGATCTCTTTCCAATATACAAAAAGCTGCTCACATGTTAAGGGATATAAGTGCCCAGGTAAACTGAAAATATTCCCTGGAAAACTGAGGCAATGTCATGATAATTGAATAAGTGGACTCTCTAATTTGTCAAAGCACTTTAAATATTGATTTGAAGGGTCAATTTGTTGCAATCTAGGCAAATAACATTCTGCTCTAGCTTTGGTTAGACCTGATTGTGTTTGGCCCTAATAGGCACATGGTATTGCCACCTGGGGCATACATGAGGCTACGAGAAACATTCTTTGTGTGCATCAAATCGGGAAATCATTTGTCCTGTCCTCTTATTTCATCCGTGCCTCTTCAGTCGCTTCCTGCACGAAAATCAACATTATGACGAGGTGTTAACAGTAAGTGTGGTGGGGCAAACTGCGTTGTGGGAGCCCCTGAGATTCCTCTGCAGTCAGCGAGGGCTGCACCGCGAGGCACTCACGAGCCTCTCTCGTCTGCTGCAGTCAGTGGCGGCAAGCCGCAGCAGCAGCGATGGTAGTGGACAAGAGCTATCGCAGCCCATAAATCAGCCATCAGCACTTACGTCTGTAGCTTCATCCCTGCTGGATGGTGAGTCCACCCTTTTCTTTTCCTCCTCTGTCCATGGCTGGTTTGGAGGAAAAGAAGAAAATAACTTCGTGGTAAACACACATATGAGGTGCGATCTTAAAGTTCTAGGATTGAATTTTTAAAAGTTTGTTTAAAAAAAAAATGGCAATTTAAGCAAAATTTATCCCGTGCAGAGTAATCCCCCAAACTATTCACATGCTCCTCCTGATGGCACTTCCACTCCTGGATGCGTGTGGGAAATGCATTTTCTGGAATTTTGTAAGAGTTCCTCCAGCAATTATTCCTTTATCTATACTCTCGTGTCTAATCTTCATCCCCCAGGGGCGGGGACTGGAAAATATAAGTCAGCTGGGTCCAAGTCAGGTGAGTACTAGGGCTGTATAACGACTGGCATCCCATTTTTGGTGTAAAATTCACAAATAACAAAGCTGGACTGAATGAGCAGAAGAATTAGTGTGGTGAAACACCCATTCACCACTGCACCAAAATTGAGCTCTCTTCTTTCTGACACTTTCATGCAATCCTCTCAAAACTTTTAGGTAACAAGAACCATTTGGGAGGAATTTATGCTAAAAAATTCCCTTATAATCAAAGAGAACAGTTGACATCATTTTGGAATTCAGTAGTGACTGATATGATCGATGGTTTCAGGCGTTATTTTATGGAATCGGTTCATTCTTAAGCGGATAAAATAAAAGTATTATTTTATCCGCTTAAGAGTGACTGATATGCTTTATATGGTGTTTGAAAATTTGTGTTTTTTCACTGTGATGTGTTGGCTTTTGTCTCAATGTTCTAGCTGTAAGCCCACGTTTCACTACCTGTTCAGATGATTTGAAGGAATGTGTCATCATTGTTTGCACTCTCAAGAAGGCTCTTGCAGTCTTCAACCTAGTGTTGATTTTGTTCTTCTATTATGAGTCTGGGAACAAAATTTTTTCAAATGCAGCACATATGTGGTGTTTGTGAATAGATCTCTTGGCACAAACCAGATGAAATGTGGCACTATTCAGCTGCCATTTCTCTGATAGTTAATTGACAATACACTTGCATATAATCTTTCTTTTGTGCAACTTTATCTTCACTATACTATGCTGGCAATTTTCCTGAACAAGATTTATCTTTGATTGATTCCTGGTCAACCTTGGAACTCTGAAACCATGCATGCCATCTCACACTACTGAAAAATTTGAGCCTGCATGCAAGCAATTTGTAACTTTTCAGAAGCTTCTGTGAAGGATTTCCCCAACTTCACACTAAACTTAATATTGCCACATTTCACTTCAGTCGAACTCCTCTCCCTTGGCTGAAAGGGAAAAGAATGCTTTAAAATAAAAAAGAATAGTTCTGTAACAGGTTTGTACAAAAACATACTGAAAGCGGATTGCATGTGAGGTTCTCTTCTAAACACTGCTGCCAACTGCATAATTTGAAAATGATTGGTTTAACGTCATGCAACAAGTCCAGGCATTTTTTAATCAGACCTCATAGTTTGGATAATTATGTTGGGTTAATTTATTAGCCAAGATGGCTTGAATTTAGAATATGAAAACATTCAAAGGTAGTCGAATGATGATCTTATGAAGAATTCATGAGCATGTTAACAGTATTTATGAAAGCATCAATTTCACTGAAGAAATCAAATAAGACAGTTCCTTACCTTTCCTTGATATGTCAGCCAGAAAAAGCAGTTGGAAGCACCTGACATTTCATTTTTTTTGGAAGAAAACCCACATGGACTTATTTAATTGTGGCTTCCCATCATCACCAATGCCATTGGCCCTGTATTATTAAGACACTACATCATCAAGCCACCATAGTATCATATGAAAACACCACAGTTTTCAACTAAAGGTTGGTTTGATAGGTAAGGGTAGAGCTCCCCTAGTAGCAAGCACAACCATATGTGAGTTTTGCACATTAGCAGGGGGACCAATTCCTAATTCCTTTTGCCATCTGTGGTCTCCTGGGAAGATCTGGCACCTGTCAAATGACACATCTTTGGTGAAGCTGAAGGTACCCACAGGCATCCCCAGGAATGAAACCTGGGCCCTCCGGTCAGTTTTCCAACTCCCTATCCTCTAAATGTCCACATACCTAGGTATCACAAGGAGTATTGTCTTTTCATTCAATTAGCTTTGAGTGAAAAAAAGAGGCTATTGACCATAAGGACAAGATGAAACCTGCTGCCTTGGCATAGCTACCATATATTTTGGGGACAACGGACCGCATAGCTTATTATCTATGAATAGCTGAGATTGAGACCGGATTTGGTACCTGTAGTAGGGGACGTGCTGCAATCCACAAAAAATGCTTACCAGCTCTCGAAGCAGAGGGTATACATGAGATTGTGTGCCAGTGGCTGAATCTATGGAAGATAACTCAAATGGCTAAATTAAATGAGGCTGAGGGAACACGAAAGAGCACTTCAGGAAAAGTGCATCAGAACTGGGAAAAAACCTAACCACCAATGAATAATAACATACCTCTTGTCATTTAGAAAATAAATGGAAATATAGTCAACAGTGGTCAACAGCCGTATAAATGAAACACACAGGAATGCAGTTGATCAAACAAACTTTTCTGTCAAATCCTGACAATTTTCTCAGAAGCTGAAACAAAAAATTTGTACTTTGGAATTGTGCTCAGTATGTGATAGAAAATCCCACCAAACCAAAAGTTTTTGGTGAAATATATGTGAAGTCAAAGATGTAACTACTACCTTGATCAAAAAGTTCCCGGAATTTATTCAGAAAATTAAAAATACTAGTTTATTCATCTAAATGTATATTGTCCCCTTCAAAGTAATCCCCATCGACTGCAACACACTTATGCCAGCGCTTGATCCAATCCTCGAAACATTTTTTATATTCGGTTTTCGGTATGTCCATCAGTGCTTCCTGGGATTTTTCCATTACTTCCTCTCGGCTGCTAAAACGCGTTCCCCGTAATGGTTTTTTAACTCGATTGAACAGAAAGAAGTCACAGGGAGCCAAATCAGGTGAATTCGGTGGCTGTTGGATGGTATTTGTTGCATTTTTCGTCAAAAAATTACGAATAATGATAGCACTGTGCGACGGTCTCGACGCACTGTGCGACGATTTCTGGTCTCTTTCGGCAAATTGCTTCACGCAAACGTCTCATAACGCCCAAATAATACTCTTTGTTTACTGTCTGGCCTTCTGGCAAAAATTCATGATGCACTACACCGTTGTAATCCATGAAAACCGTCAGCATTGCCTTCTTTTTTGACTGAAAACGACGTGGTTTTTTTGGTCTCGGCTCATTTGGTGAACGCCATTCACTTGCCTGATGTCTGGATTGCGTGTCGTACTCATAAACCCACGTCTCGTCTCCAGTAATGATCCTTTTGATGAATGTGGGATCGGATTCAGCCTCGCAAATCATGTCTTTTGCGACGTCAACACGGTCTCTTTTTTGCATGAAATTGAGGTCTTTTGGCACCAACTTTGCTGCTACATGACGGAAACCCAAATCATTAACCACAATGTCTTGGGTGGATCCATAGGCAATGTTCAAGTCCTCCGCTATTTCTCTGATGGTTAATTTGCGGTTATTGACCAACATTTCTTTTACTTTATCAATTTTTTCACCGAATTTCGATGTCGATGGTCTGCCACTGCGTTCATCATCTTCGATTGACTCACGACCACTTCTGAACCACTCGTGCCACTGGTAAACGACCGTTTTTTATAGAGAATTGTTGCCGAAACACTTTTCCAACATTTCCAACGTCCGTGCGCCACTAAATCCGTTTTTTACGCAAAATTTAATACAAGTTCGTTGTTGCAAATTTAAATCCATTTCTGCAATTGTAAAAAATCGCCAACACACACAGAGATAGATGTACTCTTGGCTACGTAACCTTTGCAAATGTCAAGTTATGACACTAAGATTTAAAGGGAATATCAACAACAGATGTACCAATTTAACAAAAAAAACAACTCAAATCGGAACGATGGGAGCGCCACACGGTGGTTATTCCGGGAACTTTTTGTTCAAGGTAGTATACTATGTAGGTGACGTTAATGTATTAGCGATGAGTACATGGCCAAATATAATTCATGAATTCTAATGTTAAACAATAACTTTTGTTAACTTTTATTCATGATAAAATTTTTGAGTTGAATGTTTTTTGAGAAATCTGTTTTTTACCAGGTTATTGCAATCATGATACAGTTTGCCACAGGAATAATCTAGGGACATTTTAATTTGAAATTTCAATGCCAGATAGTTGCTAATCCATCTAGATTCACAAGATGGTAGCATAGATGATGATTCAGCACCAACCGTTGTCATTAATAATTTTGTTATTTTACTTATCTCAGAAGTCAGTAATTTCTGGACCTAATTCTATACATGCACACTCATAATTTTTTCATCTTATTTGTATTCTCTGTTTTTTTGCGACTTATTTCATGGAATAAATTTCAAGTGGTGAAAGCTCACCTAAGAGCCAAAATCTATTAGTTATTTATTGTGGTTAGCAAAAGTAGAAAGCTTAGCAAAAATATAGTTACTGAGAACCGTGCCTGCATATACTTGTAGTACAGATTATGAAATAATCTCAACACCTTTAATGATGCATTGCAGCAAGCCTCTGGGAATGCTTGAGTGAGGAAGCACTTCTGCAGCCATTGCTTGAAAAACCCCAACTGGCAACCGTTCACATCAACTTTGTCGCTTCATTTCTTTCGGTGCTGAACATCTCTTGTCTACAGGTATGTACCTCATAAACTCTCCAATTGACATCTTTTCTCATATCTTTGCAAGTGTCGTATCATGCTGTGGGTATGGGCTTACTTGGGGACTAGTAGAGGAAGCTTGTTGGTCTGAATTCAACAGAAAATGTGCAATCTGTAGTGGTAAAAAATGAAGCTGAAGAATAGAGTAATATGTGGTGAAAGGTTTTTATGTTGTACAGTAATTCAGAAGAGAAGTTCTTTAGAAGGTCACAGTATTGTGTAATAGTTTTCAGGATCTATCTAAATCTATCACTAAATGGTAGATTAATACCATCAACAATTTTGTAAGAAAGGTTTTTATGGAAAATTGTATAGTAATCTTGTAGCACCTTTTAATTTCATTTTGTCAGGTCATCATCACAGGTATCAACCCAAGGGTTGTTTTGCAGTAGCTGCCCAGAATATTCCATTTCTGCCAATCTCTTCAGTAGTTCATTGCACGGACCTTTCCCATTACCTGCCTCTCATAGTTAATCCTAGACCAGGGATGACGAACCTTTTGGCAATTGAGTGCCAACGTTTGTGAAATAAGAGTATATTCTTGACTGGCTTGCTAACTTGTCAAGTGAGATAGAGGTATCGATTATTTTACTGTCTTTATGAGACATAGGATTTTTTGTGATAAAACAATAATTTTTAAATTTTATTCACAAGTATTTATTTTTGAGCTTTAAAGATTTTATTAGATCTAATTATGTGAATTAAATAAACCATAAACACCATAATCAACCCTAAGGTTGGTTTGGTAGGTAATGGTAGAGTTCACCCAGTACTAAGCCCAACGGTATGTGAAATATCATAGAAAATCTCAATCGGTCATTTATTATTACTTCTTGGGATATAAATTTGCCAAATTGTTGGAGGAATAAATTAGTATTTGCAGCTAATATTGATCATCTTCAAGTTCAGAAAAATAGATCAATTATACCCATGCGGAACTGACACATTATTAGGAAAAAAAATGAACTTCAGTCTAAGATGGGGAAGATTCCAGTGGTGGTGTTTAAGTGATGGACATATTTTGATCGATGCGGATGATGTACTAGTCATGCTCTGATACATTCATGATGCATGAGAACAATGTTTGGTATGCTTTGAAGTGGATGGAAACTTTGGTAAATGGTGCAGAAAATGTTTGATTACTCAAAGTCAAAGGGATGGCGGAAGCCACTAATGTATTTAGTTCTCTTCTTTATCTTCCATCTGCAACTTAGATCAATTTTAGTTGCTCTTTCAGCTCTATAACCTAAATTCACCATAGAATTGCCCATAGTGCCCTCCCAGCTCGGCATGCCACTTTGGGGAGTGTGTGCTGTATGATTGTTGTGTCCATCCTAGACCTTCCAGTTCCAGTGTGTCCAGTTTGTTTACATGTTTCTAGTTAGTTTTCATCTTCTTCTTGTGAGTGACCTTCATAGCCTTCTCTGTTCATCCACTTTTCGAAAGACTTCTTCGTTTGTTACTCTATCCATTTTATTTTATCATTCTTCTGTAGCACTGCATATTTTTTGTCTGTGACCTTCTTTTCTCCTCTGCCCCTATCGTCTGATGTCTTAAATCCTTAGAAATGAAGATGCCATGTATACATTTTCATGAAACATGTTCTTATGTCCATGTTAATATTGTTTGCCAGAAGTAGTTGTGTCTTCAAATAGAAGGTCTTCTTCGCCAATATTTTTCTGCTTACTCTATCCCTCTTGCTTCTTCCATCATTAGTGATCATGCTGCCTAAATAGTTCAACTCTTTCGCATGCTCTAGCATCTCTCCCTACTCTTACCGATAAGTTATTTAAATCCTTAACTGCAAGCCATTGCCTTGGTTTATATCTAGTTTATGTGGAGGCTGTAACATTTCATGCTGGCTAGTATCCTTATCAGGTCTCCTTTCTTCTCTGCAAGTGGTATTGCTATGTTGTCAGCAAATTGTGGCATTCTTATATTTTCTCCATGCATTGGTGTACCACCTTTTATCCTTTACTAGATCTTGTTACTAGCCTTCTAAATGTACACATCAAATACCTAGGGCAATAATGAGAATCCCTGCTTTACTCCTTCCCATAACTTTATTTTGGCTCCTTCCACAATTTTACATGTCTCATCACCGACCCCTGCTCTCTATATAGAGCATATCTTTGTAGTTCATTCCAGTTTCTTTAAAGTTGCATTGGATCATATTGCAGTCCATGTTATCATAAGCTTTCTCATTTTAATAAGAGTAAAAGTTAGAGGGAGCATGGAATGCATGCACCTGGATGATAACTTGGAACATCCAGATGCCAGCAGTTTATTCTCCCCCTAACTTTTACTCTCAGTCAAGGGATTAAATAATATCCATTTACATTTAAATAAATGGATTGTCTAAACGGCTGTTCTACTGTATAAATGATTCACTATTTCTGTTACATCCTGCTTATTTTGACTAAGAGAGTAAATTGCAAAGTGCATGGGAATTCAAAGGGATGGCACCACTAGTGCATATTGAATTTGTTTTTAGTCACTAGCTTCTCTTGTGGGAACATACTTAAGGTTTCAGCCAGTCTAGTCTATTACTCAGTATTTTATGTTTGTTTGAAACGAGCAAGGTGAATGATTTCCACAAAATGGTTGAAAGAGTTGTTGTTGTTGAGTCATGTTGATGAGACATTATTTTGTGAAAGGTAAATCACCTCAAAAGTCTACATGTAGAGAAACTTAGTACACATGGGGAATCTGCATCTTGAATTGGATTGTTTTATAATTGGTATCAAAATTATGAGTGTCCATTTGAGCAAAAGTGACATTGAACATTGTGGATGCCCTGTCTCGAGAAATCATTGATAATATCCTTGGTGAGGAATTGGATGATAGAAGAGTGAAGGCGCATATTATTGCTAATGTTTTAGGTATCTCAAGTGAATCAGTGCATAATGTTCTGCACAAATATTTGAGCAAGAGAAAGTTAGTCACAAGATTAGTGTCATATTGCACACAGTTGACCAAAAACAAGTCGTATGATATGTTTCAAGGTTGGTTTGAAGCTATTTCAGCGATATTCAAAAGGACTTTAGGCGTCGTTTCATTGCTTTAGATCAAATATAGGTACTTCACTTTATGCCTAAATCTGAGGGACAGTTCAAACAATGATTTGCCCCTTGGAGTGTGTACCAAAGAAGGCAAAGACTATTCCTTACTTATTATTATTATTCCTTACTATATTACTAAGGTTATGGTGACTGTTTTTTTGGAATTGAAAAGGAAAAAATTTAAGTGACCATTTGGAAAAGGGTCAGACTATTGTTGGTGCTTACTATGTATTGTTATTAGACCATTTGAAAACCAAGCTGGAAAAAAAATGTCCACGATTGGCCCACGAAAATGTCATTTTCCATTATGACAGTGCACTAGGCTACTCCTCTGCAGTTGTGGCTGAAACATTGATGGTAGTTACAATTCCAATTTATTTCCCATCCCTCCTATTCTCCAGATTTGGTTTCCTCAGAACTATAATCTCTTCTTCAGTAAGAAGAGATGGCTGGTAGGAAGATATTTTATTCAAATAAGGACTGTGATTGCAGAAACAAATTTTGTATTTGGAGTATTGGAACAATCCTATTATTTGAAAGGGATCAACAAACTGGAGTCACATTGGAAAAAGTTTTCAAGCTTAAAAGGAGACTATACCTATGAATAAAAATCTTGAAAGTAGTTTTCAATTGTACACAGAATTTTCAAATTACCATTATGCATAACAGTTCCATAATGTAAATTAGGGTCATGTTGTCCGTTAGGGACAAACTTGATCAAATTATAATGCACTAGCTAAAGTAGGTGTTAAAATTCAAAAGGGGATTCAAAAGAGGAGAGTTAATGGTAACAACTAGAAATCATTAATTTTTATTCCTTGGAGATTTCTTCTGTGAAAATAAGTTATCCTAATGTTGTGGAACAAAATTTTTCTTCACTAAATATTCATTAATAATAAAGTCCAAATATTTAATTGTGTAATTCTTTTTTGTCTGTAAAATGGGTGTTACTTATTTAGTGTTTTTAAATGTATTGAGCTAATTTATAATTCCATAATTTGGTTTTGGACTACTTTTTACAAATTTGCAGATTGCCAACTTAAATGAGAAGTACTATATTTTCTCTTTCATTTGTAAAACTGAAGGAATGCAGTTGAATTTAACCCATTCTTAAAGCATTCGTGAGACATTCTTCTTAGTGTGAATATGACCAATTTAAAGGTGCAAATATTTACATAAGCCACTTTTCATTCTAATGTTGTGTCTTTCAGAGGCTGGCAGCACTATATGATCCATCTTCCCCAGTCTTCAGTCCCAGCTTGCAGAGGTTATTTACACGTGATGCCCAGAACCATGATGCATTCAAAGTCAACTCATCTGCAAGCGATTCTTTGGTAAGTCGGCATATTCACCCATCTGGGCCTTTTTAGCTTGAGCAGTGTGCTATGTTGTTATAAACAGGCTCCTCTTTTTCCAACATATTCGATAATCCTATTTATGTTGCTGCATTTGAAAATTCATGGAAACAAATAAGGAAATAGAATGTGATCAGCATGTAGCAAATTTATGCAAGGGAAAAGTTCATATTTAACGGCATGGAATGTAGTAGGTAGGTGGGTAGGAATAGGTAGGTATACTGATTATGAATGGTGAAGTGATTTCATTTTTATTTTATAAGAATAGCAAATATATGAAATGACATTATTCATATTATGTTAAATAACTGATATTAGGGTATTACAATACATGTATTAAAAAGTAATAATATATACTTTGCTGGAAAAATCCACATTAATAGTAAATTATTAGCATTATACTATTATATATTATACAGTTTTGTATAATTTTCTCTGAATATGGTTATAATTAGTACAATATTCAATCAATGGATAGATTTTCCTGTTGTATTTTGTTTTATCGATGAAACATTGCTACAATACTGAAATAATTTCTTTATGTATATAAATGACACTCTTATTGGAGACACAACACAATCTTAGTTATTTTACAGGTACTTTTTGCATAGTCTCTCAGGATTATTTATGCATTTGTGTACATTATTATTATATTTTCACATGCATCTTTTAAAAATTTCTTCATATTACCTTTCATTTTCCTCCATCGTTTTATATTAAATATTACTGATAATTTTAGATGCTGATAAAATGGTGACATTAGTTTGGAAATTTAGCATAGGCTAACCTTAGCATAATTTAATTGTTGGGCTATAAATTATTTTAACATACATATTATCCTTCAAACAAACACCCTCACAGCGCAACCCTTAGAATCTTGTAAACTTTACTAATTATATTGGTCCTCTAGAGCCAATAATTAAACCATCCAGCCATCTGAAGAAATATCAACTGTAATTCTGCTAAATATTTCAGCAGCTTCAGCAAATTATATGTGTACATTCTTGTGTACCTCATCCATGGATGGTATCATTGTAAGTATGCTGATAATAGCTAATGTGACTATATTTTGTTTCATCATAACTGAAAATTACAAAAGAAAACTTGTATTTTCAGAAGTCATTATAATTAAAGAGAAAACTTGATGCTTGGGCTGACCTGATATGAATTGATCAGTGCCACTACTACTGATCATTTTAATATGTATTGACTGATCTGTTATTTTAAGAAAATTCAGTAGATTTTAATGAGGATGTAAAGGTATATTAGATTTTTCAGGCTTAACTTTGAGGAAACCCATTATCACTGAAGGAAAAAAACCAATGTATCTTTCCACTAAATTTTTTATTCAGTGGAAAGGGTATAGAGGGAGTAATTTCAGCTGCCTATTCAGTGCCTGTGATGAGCCTCTTCCTTTCTGATCCCTCTCCACCTTTTTTACACCTTCTCCCATCTCCTCTCATGCAGATATACATTTTTGGTCTATTTTTATCAGCTGTTTCCTTAAAATGAATAAAGCAATATCAATGCAATAATCTGTGGCTACAAATAAAAATATTCCAAAGGATTACTGCCGATTAGTACCTATAAGCCTTAAGATGATGCATATTTCTTAAAGATATCACATGTCTGCATACTACATAAATTTTTCCTGGTGCAAATACCAAAAATTCACCCTGTAGCAAACCCTTGCTAATCCAGACAGGCTAATGTGGACTTATGTTTAATGTTGACAGAGTTTGTCTGTGTACTGTGGGTGACTTATTAAGGGGTCACAAAAAGCAACACTCCTGTTATTCTACCCAAATATCTGTTCAGCTTGCGAGCTTCAAATAGGGTTGAAAATAATTATAATATTCCAATCAATGTCCAAATTGTGCATTTGAAATTATGAATAAATAATTTCTACATGAAATGTAATTCATTTGTTCATCTAAACTCTGCCTGTTTTATGGATGCAACACATTTATTTGAAATGCTAATGGGCATGAATAATTCTTTCCATGCAATTTCATGGCTCACCATGTACCTAGTGATTGTGGGATATTCTGGGAAATAACTTCAAAAGCATCAAAGAAGAGTAGCGTTAAAGGAAAACATATCTTTAATCAAGGTGAAGTTTCCTGAAAAATGATGCAGAGGTTTCTCATGGCAGTTTGGTATCACTTGACAGACTATAAGATCTGAAAAAGAAGAAGACTAAGGTCCTAATATTTGCTCTTATGTTTGAATTAAATTCTGCAAAATTAAAAGACAGGTTCAAGAAATTATGTTACCACAAGTTGAAAGAAAACAAGAGGCTGTCCATGCCTGGGGTGTGGTTAAACAGCCATGTGGTTGGAAAATTCATGGCATTGACTTTCAAGATACAGCATAAAAATCTTGCCTGATACTTGCATATCGAGAACTTTGATGCAAGTATCAAGTGGCTTTGGAAGCAGCATATTAGGTAATAGATTTGAGGTAAATATCTATGTCATATTTTATTGTTAAATAATTCAGATGGGCTCTCATATTTTTTCTCAGTCAGGAATATTTCTATTTGTGTTTTAAACAGTTATTTCTGTTATGTCTTTGTATTTCTGAAGCATGATTAATTTATCGTACAGGTTTAGTCCCATTGACTTTGGCCCTAGGCTTGTAGCTTTGGTTTGATATATGCATGCACAGTGACTCTCATATGTCACAAACACACTTGCTCTCTGGATTTACGTTGACAAATTCTGATGATGAGGACCTGCCAATAGTATCGAAATCAATAAGAAAATAAATTGTAAAAAACTAAGGACGAACATAGATTTGCAAATGATCTTCATCAGGGTAAAAGATTTGGTGTTTTCCCGGCATATCAGCTGCGTAAATTCTTCTCGGGTCCTCCACCGGGTTATATCGTCCATCTCAGCCGACGTTTCGATGTCCGACTCGGTCATCGTCATCAGGGCTTCTGAATGTCATCAGGGCTTCATGTCATCAGGCGTCATCAGGGCTTCAGAAGCCCTGATGACGATGACCGAGTCGGACATCGAAACGTCAGCCGAGATGGACGATATAACCCGGTGGAGGACCCGAGAAGAATTTACGCCACCGATCTTCATCAGTTTTGCAAAAAATCACATGTAAACCAGTCACATGCCCAAACAGGGTTTGTGGAGAGATCTTCATTAGTGTGGTTGTTATCAATTATTCCATCAGTCACACTAACAATCATTGGCACACATAACAACACACAAAAACTCACTCAAGTGTCAAAAATGAAAAAAAAATCCCCATGCCTGTGTCCACTAAGAAGATTTTACAGGCTTGGGAAATCATCTCAATCATGCATATTATTTTGTACTGTAATTTTATTATATTGCATTATATTTACTTGTTCTGAGAAAGTGCCAGAACAGTAACTTTAGCAGTGCCCTCATTGGCAGTCTCACCTGCCAATGAGGGCATTAATGTGAGAATTTCAGTAGTTTGCCTTGGCCAGGATAACTTGCCCTTGCATCCTGACCTTGATCAGGAGATCTTGGATCGTGGTCAGAGCAAATGATTTTTTACACTGTGGAGTTGTAATTTTTAATTCATTGACTTCAAATTGGTAATAATGAAAAACATTCGACGGCTAATGCAGAATCCTGCTTTTTTGAGCAATATTGGATTGGATGTGCAGTGGAAGAATGTTGATGAGTAAAAATTCTAGTTTTGCCCAGATAGTATCATTTATTGAGCTTTAACTATTTATGAACCTTCAGTAAACATAAAACATGTCCGGCAATATTGGAGTGTTTTTACAAAATATTTCAATGAAATAAAACTACATCTTATGCATGGACTGCTTTGCTATAAGGAGCAAACTTTTATATTACTTTGACTCTATTTTGATGGGTTGTTCCATCTCTGAAACTTAATTTGCAGGAGGATTCTTCTTCATCTGGCTCACATCACCCAGTTGTAGAACTGCTGGAGATATATATTAAGGTGATGCTCTTCTTGAACCGCAAGCGGTCAATTGGTCAAGCTGCATACTTCCCTGAGTTGATGGGATGGAGTATTGCCAAGGAGCGTGAGGGTGATGAGGAGGCTAAGAAGAGGAGGCCAGGGGATCGCGGCAAACCACCAATGTGCATTCTTGCTGCCGGCTATGCTCATGCTGCCCTGGTGTGGAACTGTGGCGTAATGACGTGGGGAAATACTGCCCAGGGTTGCCTAGGTGAGTGACAACTTCTCTCAATTGAATGATATCCGGTGATGCGTGATAAAAATAGATGATGCACTTTTGAGATACTTGGCATGTGTGAGGAAAGAAGAATATTCCAATTCTAAAATCTTTCCTTGCTTTTAATGTGGCAGCAAACATTTAAAAATGGTTATTATGAAACTCATTTTAGTGTAATATCATTCTTGAAAAGCTAAATCATGGGTCCCAGTGAAATGTGTATCCTGATTCATTGCAGGATTACAAAATGAAATAATAATTATATATTGAAACCTGTCTCAATTACTATTAAGCAAGCAACCCTTTTAACAGCCAGTCTTTTCTGGAACCAAATGTAATACCTATATATCTAATATATATAATACCCCTATTCGAAGACCACCCCTCTCCCAACCTCTGCTTTCTCGAGACTTACCCCTTACAAGGCAACCAAAGATGGTTGTTAACTTAGTTTTATTTCTTAAATTAATAAAGATCTTTGATTTTGTAAATATTTAAGACTTTCTATTGCTTTCCGCTCTTTTTTAATGTGACCATTGACTAACCAACTATAGAACAAGGGAAATGGGTTATTTCTGAAAACTTTCTCTTAACAGATGGTGCTGCATTTGAGTGCACTTGTTAAGTATAGCCCACTCACCTGTTCAACTAAATGATCCCATACAAAGTTCCTGGGCTGACTCTGCCAACCTTGTGTCTCTTTCTTTTCTTCCCCTCTTCTCACCTACCCTCTGCCCATCCCAAGACAAGTTATTCCGAAGGGTAGCTAACTTGTCTGAAAAACTGTGAATGGTGCTGGAAGCAGTGGATATTGTGAAATACATTTCTTGGAGAGAATGTTGAATTTAAGGCAGTGGCCACACTGGGTGCAAATCCAAGCCCACTGGACTGAGTGATTTGATATCCAGAAATGAAACATTAGCAAATATGCATACTGAGTTGGCTCCACTGAAGTCGTCATTCAATGTGGCCATAAGTCCCCATCCTTGTTTTAATGTGCAGTCAAACAAATTATTTGCTTTTTGGTGGGCTTGGTTGGTGTTTGATAAAACAATATGTATCTCAGATTTTCAGAATTTTTGTGTCATTGGTGAAGCTTCAAAATTTATTATCTGCTGTGTAAATTTTATTGTTCTGTTATATTAGGAACGTTTTAAAATTAATTAAAATTAAATGAAGAATATTTTTGGATTTGTTGAAAACTTGAAACAGCCGTTACATGAATATCTTATGCCCAAAAGATTTCTTTTTTGGTAACTAACTTATTTTATAAATCTATGGATCATGAGTGACTGTAAGGTCAGTAAAAAATGTGGATGTCACAGCAATTGAGCCACTCTACTCAAATATTCTTTCAGGTCATGGATTGACAATGTCCCGCTACAGCTTCCCACGTGATGTGGCCTCTTTTCCTAGCCTTGGCATCGAAGTGCTCAGTGTGTCTTGCGGCCGCCAGCACACCTTGGCTCTCACTTCTAATGGGGTAAGCTCCCCATTCACTGCACAGCTGTTAGAAATAGATCCAGGTGTAACTTTGTAAAACATAAAAATGTTATAGATAATAATAATAAACTGATAGTAGATTCTGTGAGTGGAGAGAATTGAATGGTCACATGAGATGAAAAATGAAATAGGATGAAAGGTAAATAAGTATGCATACCATGCTCAAATAGTTGGTATTAATTAGATGTTAATTTTCAATTTGTCTTTCATATATGTTGCAAGATTAATCTCAAAGATTTTGATTTATTTTGACACTAAGAGAATAATATAATAGAATATATGTATGCCATAACAGGCTTATGTATGACCCTTTATGGAGAGTAAATCTAAGTCAGTCCATATTTAATTAGCAAAGCTTGGTTTTTCAGGTGCTTTTTATTGTTTTTCATCTATCATAAATTGGAAAGGAAGTATGACATCTCTTGACCAAGGTCAAGTTCTCTGATGAATACCATAGAGTGCACAAGAGTAATTTAAAATGCCATGCATGCTAATATATAGGTCAAATCCCTGTTCATCACAGAAGAAAGTTGATTTTTTCAAGTTTCGTGTATAGTTCAACCGTAGTTTTCTATTTCAGGTAATCTTTTATCATGCTGGGCATTTATCATCTCAAAGTTAACAATCAAAATAAGAGCATTGGATGAATCGTATTTTCCACTATTTATGGTATCGTGATACCATATGCATGGTAGGAATTAGGCAAAATGAATTTGTGAAGCTGAGATTTTAAATCCTCAAAAGCAATACCCATAAATAGTTCAGCCCTTAGTTTTTTGCCCAAAATTATGGTCTTAAAATTTTGAACTATACTTGCACACCGATATATTTGGTAATGCTCAAGATCATGTGAGTCTCTTAAAGTACAATAGTTTTCACTATGCATTAGCTTTGGCCAGGGTTACTATCATTCATTGTCATAAAAGAGAACCATTTAGCTGAATGAGGGTGGTGCTGTGTGTGAAAACCCCATCTCCTGACTTCATCAAGCAAGTAACATGGTGTGTTGTGATATCTCTTCGCTATATGATAGGGAAATTCAAGCTTCTTATTTCCTAAAGACTGTCTAATTCTTCATGCATGGAATTCCCAGCTTCCTCTAAACTCCGCTCACTGTTTGATTTGCAGGAACAACATGAACCAAATCAAAGCCAAGCAAATATAATGAAACAAATGCAGCACTCAAGTATGATACCCAAAATAGTGTACATACATTGAGAACAGACAGCAGAAGTTGAAAAAATTGTTAGATTAATTCTGGTGAAAGAGTGGGGTTGGGGGGGGGGGAGAGTGGGGAGGTAGTGTGTGGTGTGTGGGTAGGGGGCACCTCCTCTCAGAGAAGTGATACCTCTGAAAGAAATGCCACTCTTTGAGGTATTTCGACTTGTATATTATCATAATGTACTACAATCCCACAAAGAAATATGTTATAGGTTATATTACATACAAGAAAACATTGAGATATTTAAATTCAAGAAATTCATGACAAGTCCATTTGTAGTCACCAAGTTTAGTATCAGGATTGGTAGTATTGAATTTTTTGGGTGTAAAATCTTGGAATTTGATTTGATCAGAAAAAACTAGAATTTGACCAAGTGTAAGTGATATTAAAACACGAATTCACTAACCTTTTCCACCCTTCCTATTGTTTTACTTCATTTTTAACTTTCAAGCATCTATTTGTCTCAGGCTCAACTTTTTGAACATTCACGATCAATGAACAGCACAGCTACATATCTTTTCATGAACTTATTGTGAAAATCTGTGCACATATGTTGTCATTTTGTAAGCTTTTGAAGTAATAGTGCTCAATTTTTAAGGTTTCTGTCAGGGGTCAAAGACTCTTACACTTGAATTAGTTTATTGTTATCTGTTAATTCGATTTGCTCTTTGTTTAGGTTTATTCCTGGGGCTCAGCACAGTTTGGCCAAATAGGGATAGGAATGTCATCAGGGCAGGCACCTTACCCTCGCCTTGTGGAGAAGCTGTGCCACGAGCAAGTGGTGCAGGTGTCAGCTGGCCAGTACCATTCAATGGCACTCACTCATGATGGAAGGTTAGCTACGGTTCAGTGCATGTTCGTTCTAATTGGATCCGAAGTGGATTTTTCTGAATTTTTTCAGTAGCACATGGTTTTAGGTGCTAATTATGTAACTGAGGGGTTAACTCACTAATTTTAACTGAGTATAGTCACTTTATTAATATAGAGTGTATTAAGTCACACAGACTTCTTTTTTACTTTCTGAGGATTACTTAAGGTTGTACTTCCTTAAGCTGCTGTTACATGAGGTCAGTCCATGGAAAGATATATAACTGGCTGTAGGTAACCTGGAGACAGTGACTTATCAGCCAAGTTGACCCCTACATTTAACACCCTGCTGGTTGCAAAGCATGTAACACATGTCTAGTACTTTGCAGAAAAGGTCACAAGGCCAGGCAGGATTTGTTCGCATGATGTCAGTTAAATCGTCTGAAAATGCCAGAGTGGTCGGTCAAATGTCAGTGGTCTTAATCTTAATCAATTGTTTTTTCACTTTGAATCAATACCCCATACTCATAATGATTTGATTTTGGCTTTGTTTTTGCTCACGCCAAAACCATAATGGCTCATTTCTGTTGCTCTCTGAATGATATTCTTCATATACTACCCAATTTTTAATTTATGTTGATGAAATTGCTTCCGAAGAAAGAAGGTTCTTAGTTTGTTGTATTATGAACAAAATATTCAGAGTGATTTCAATATTTTAATTTTAAAGAAGCTCTTCCAAACTATAGAGAAATGACAAAATATGCAACTCACAAGACATGGTAAACAAGAGGATTAATCCTACATTTCTTTCTGGTGAGTGAATCTGTCTATCTTCCTAAAGTAAAACTTGTGTGTGGAGTCTGTTCACACCATGTCAGGTTTAACTACCGGTATCCCAGCTGATCTTGGGTAAATCTGGCTGTAAGAATAAGCTGTATATTTTCTTTGGATGATTTTTATTCTTTGTCAGGATTTTCAGCAGTTCTTAATGTACATTTAACAGTCATGTTGTGCTATGTATACTATAATGTAAGTGAAAATTTCTTTAATATGTTTGCATGCCATCTCGTAATTTAAAGTGACTAATGATGATTTTACCCACATATAATTAATTTCAAATGATACATTGCCTCTCTCACTAATGAGGCAATAATTTTAGAACATCGGGATTGTCAGCCTCACATTCAGCCAATATATATTCATATTCTTTTAGATGTCATATTGGTACAATTTTCAAAAAGATGGAAAAATTTTTCTTCTCCAGATTTTTTGCTAGTAACTTGCAATCAATTCTCCTGAATGAAAAGTGAATCTTATGTATTCTAACTGGAACTAAGCCTATTTGTGGAAAGGGATTCATCTGTTATGGTCCTGAAGATGATAGCCATGTTTGCCACTATTTTAAGTGAATGTTGGTTTATTTTGCTGATTGCATGCATATTTTCCAGGGTATACACTTGGGGTTGGGGTGTATACGGCCAGCTTGGGCACGGCAATGTGGAAGACTGCATAGTGCCGACTCTGGTGCAAGCTTTAGATGGAATGGTTGGTGGTCCCTTCTGTTCTCTTTTAAATTGTTAATATAAAATATAATGCTAATGTCATAAATAGTTTTTAAAGCTCTTTAAAATTTTGCTCCTTTTAGCATTAATTGTTTTGTTAATTATCACTTGGGTGAATTGAATTAATGAGGGTTTTTTCAATGAATTCTTATGTAAAGTAAGAAAAATATTCCCTACACAAATTTCAAGAAACTGCGGGAGATACTGCAACAGTAACTTTTAACGGAGTCATCCACTAACGTGCATTTCAATGCAACAATTTCAGAGCGTAGAAATCATTCGCCTTGATTGGGATTCGAACCCGAACCCCTCAATCTCCGGCCACGTGCTTTAGCCAGTTAAGCTATCTAGGTGTCCTCTTAAACTCTGAAATTTTTGGGCTTTTAAAGGAATAAAATATTGTGGCAAAATACCATACATACAATGTCACAGGCATTTGTAGTCATGCGTGACGTGCCACAGTCCACGAGGTTAAAGCTAATTTGAAACACTTAGGCTGTTTATACCTCAGACAAATTTCAAGGAACTGCGAGAGATGCCACAATAGTAACTTTTAACGAAGTCATCTGCTAACATGCATTTCAAGGCAACAATTTCAGAGTGTAGAAATCATTCAATCATTGCAATATTTTATTTATTTAATGACTTTTATTGGAGCAAGGTTCTTAAGAGCTAAGTTAAATAAAATATTGAATTGATACATAGGTAGCTGTTAATGATGGGTCGGTTGGTTTCCATTTCCACTGGCTATTGAGACTAGAACCAAACCAAAATCTGAATGAAAAGCATCAGCTCTGGGATAAATATTCATAATGACTTCAAACTAAAATTTTGTATAAGTTCTTGATGTCTACCACAGAATTTGCAAGATCTTATTCATGCTTTTGGATAAAAGGATGACTTTATTATGTTTTCCTTAATGCATACAGTAGATTGTTTATTAATCAGGATGTACTTTAACTTGAATCCCCTAAAAATGTTAATTTTGAAAATCTATTTAATAATTTGGAATGAAAGAATGCAACCCTGAAAAATGATTCACATAAGCCAGTGGTACATGTACAGTTTTCTTTGTCCCATGTGTGATAAAGATATGTAATAATGTTTCCCTTTGGGTGATCCTGTGCGTGTGATTGAAATGTAAATAGACATGCCTTATTTTATGTGCTTCACGCATATAAACATCTTATAGATTGCTTGTAAGTAATTTTATATTGGAGAAGGCTGCTGCTGATAAAAGATGTGTGAAAGCCCATTACTTTCGAGTATGTTGTATAATGCTTCAAAACATATCACTGACGGTTTGCGTGTGTGATACAATATTTCACTATTGATTGCCAAATCTGGAAAGCCGCATGCAATTGGTGGTGAGCTCATCTTACGGGCAGTAATTTAAGTCCTGAGTACTGTTCTGCAATTGCACATTCTTTTCTGCTGACCAATTGAATCTGTGTGCTACATCAGCTATGCTCACGCCTTGTTCTTTCTTTTCCATAATTTTCATTTTCATTTCTATGGTTATTTTTATTCTATTTTGGCTGAATTGTTGCAGATTTTTCTTCGGGGGCATTTATAACACAATACACAAAATATCATTTAACTTTGTACCAAAAAATCACAAATAATATGTAAACAGAAGTTTTGGAAAAATTTGTGATCAACAGCAATACTAAGATGATAGCGGAACAAGTGCTAAACAAAAAGTTAAGCAGTAGGAAACACAATTATTCCGGGAATCCGTATTTCCTGATCAATCATTATGCGAAAAGTTGCTTTTTAAGTGAGTCATTTGTTTAAAAATGTTTCAACTCTTTATGTAAATTACTTGCCGTGCAAGGTGCTCATCAAGCAAGGTTCCACTGCACCTCTGTCACTCCTCACTAGCTGCCTTCTCCTCTGCCGTGTATTAATCTATAACTGTCACTCCAATAATCTCTGCTGTCCTTACATCTCACCTTGCCCAATATGTAAAAACCCTAAAATATTTATGTTTCCTCTCTTCACTTGCTGCTTTATATTTTCTAATTTCCCCATCATCAACATCGTCCTAATAGTTCATGACCCTTTTCTAACCGTTTTGGTCCTTAAAAGTTTCTTCCCTGCTGATACTGTCGATTTTGCTTTGCATGGATTTTGTGAGATGATGAATTTCAGAATTCTCCCACTATTATGCATGACACATGGGCCAGTGGATCCATCGCTATTTTTTTAGATAAATAATTGAGGTGGTTTCCCTTCACATTTCTTGGT
The DNA here is from genome assembly GCA_037158775.1 of Hetaerina titia. Lineage (NCBI taxonomy): Eukaryota > Metazoa > Arthropoda > Insecta > Odonata > Calopterygidae > Hetaerina > Hetaerina titia. The sequence goes on from CM073769.1 coordinate 4,219,111, forward strand.
AGTGTTTTTAAATGTGACACCATCAATCAAATAGCCACCCCACTGGGGTCAGATGCCACGTCACACTAATAATTTGAGAGGCACATTGCATTAATTGTTTTGTGTCCAGAATAAAAATTTTAATGATTGATGATAATGTTAGGTGATTACGGCAAAATTAGGTACATTAAGACACTGAATCCAATTTGTTGTAAGCATTCAGTTGGAAAACAAATATATTCTGATATTGGCTCTGATTATCTTCAATTATCTGTTTGTTGAATCCACTAAAAATGTTATGAAATCCTTACTTTCATGAAAATGGAGCAGGCACATGTAACGAATATTTGTGGTGGACACTGCCATAGCTTGGCGCTTACGGTTGGTGGGCAACTCATGGCATGGGGATCGAGCGTCTTTGGGCAGCTGGGCCATGGTGCTGTGGGCAAATCATCGCTCCCAGTATTTGTCTCTCTCCCAGAGCCCATCTCCATCATGACCACAGCATATTTCCACAACGTGAGTGTTTCGTGTGCTTCCCTTTCCCGCTGTCTGATGAGTCTCTTGGGCCATTGCTCTGTGCATGTGAATGAATGCAGCAGGGACCCACTGGACAAGGGGGTCATGCACCCATCATGTTACACCCTTTGAAATAGTATGAAAATAAGTTTCTAAAATTAACTTGAGCATTCGGCAAAATGCAAAAGTGTTTGTTGTGATGAGTTTGGTGACGTTTTCATGTTCTGTTTTGACTATATATTTATCAAGTAGTATTCTCAGGATAAAATATTCTGTGTAGAGATAATGCCTATTCACAACAATTGAGCTGGCTCTAACTTGAGTTGGCATTGATGTAAGTACCAGAAGTACATGTATTTGTACACATAATGTTAAAGTTAATAATAGGTGTTAGGTGTTAACAGCAGTTCAGAACAATCACCTTATTAGTTTCATTATGGTGTTGCTAAAGATACCATAATTGTGATATTCTGTAGATATTGAATTTTAGCTCAACTTATCATTAGATGTTTTGTTCAGTTTTCACTGTTAAGTTTTCTTCCTTTTCCATCCTGAAGGAATTTTACCGAGTGACACCTCATGCCATTTTAAATTACAATACACATATGAAATGACTAGTTTTTGTTTTATATAGTTGTACAGTAAGTCTTTGACTTAAAATGTTGATTTGTCACAAACATTTCCACCCAAGTTGAAAACCATGAGTAACTAGTGGCTTGTTTACACCATTAAACCTTTTGAGTGAACTTGAAAAGGACTTGGGTGTAAATGACAGAAAATGTCATTTGTTTAAGTGGCTGTTTAGATAATCTAATTCATACCATGCATTGAAAATTTAACGTTCACTACACAGTATAGTTCAAGCTGAAAAAAGTAGAGTCCATGCAACAAGATTGTAGTGCAAATTGAAATTTATTCATAACAGCGATCATACTGATTCAAAAAAGCACATATTTGAAAAAAACTCTGGTACATAGTGCAGATTCTGCAGGAGACAGTGGCATATCTTTAATTTCTGTTTTTCATTTGTTTTTAACCAGTAGATTTTCCATGACAGCTCTTTTTTTCAATGTAGGTAAATTAATGCCAAGAAACTATGGGAGATGCCCCAACAGTAACTTTAAACGGAATCATCCGCAAAGTGTGCATTACAATACAATTTCAGAGTGTAAAAATCATTTCGGTCAAGGTGAATGATTTTTATGCTTTTAAAATGTTGCAGTGTAGGTATGTTATTTTATAACATGAAATAACATCTTTGTCTACCATTGATGCTTTGTAAAACATTTAGAATTTGGGTCATGCACCTGAAAACCTGCTAGTACTTTCTGTAGCATGTAAGAGCCTTCCACCATCTGCTTAGGTTTGAATATTTTCTTGGTTTTTGATGTCTAAGTTTCCCATTATGTCTTGGAAGTCTGGCCTTTATTATTTTAGTTTCCCAGCTGCATCAAATTTGAATTGTTCACTTCCTTTTCATCAATCAAGTCATAGCAAGAATTCAAGAGCTCTACGGCCTCTAGGTTAAATAATAATAAGGGGAAAAAATTTTTTATGGCCAGTGGAGTTTTCCCCCTTATTATTTTTTTTACGGCCAGTGGAGTTTTCCCCCTTATTATTATTTAATCAAGTCATAATTGAACAAAGTAACTTTCTTCAATATTTTATTCTGATGTCCTACTCATTTCCACTATTTCATCAAATACATCTACATGTGCCCACTACCCCACAAACCATTCTAAAGATGTGTGACAGGGGGCATTAGGTCAACCACCACACTACTAATACTTCAAGAAACATATCCCCCCCCATCTTCCACTTCAAGGGCACATGAAAGGGAGGTGACTGGACACTGTTCATGCAACATGTGTTATTGAAATTATGAATATTTTACTGGAAGTAACTACTTCAATTACTATGCTAAAGGGACAAATGAGGAATCCTATTTAAATAAGTGGGCTCTTGTGCAAAGCTGTCACAAATTACCAGGTAGCATTCTACTAATTCAGGATGGACAATTCACAAATATGTACATCAGATAAACAACTTTAATCACATGACACCTCACCACCCAGCCCAAGGCAGGGAGTATGTTCTTAAGTATTTTCACTAGTGTGTGCCCATTTGCCTTTGTGTTTCCCCCTAATCTTGTTATTGTGGATAGTACATGGGAAAAAAATACTTGAATCTAGCTATTCGACAGTCTATCTCTCTTATTTTTTGACAGTTATTTAACCTGTTAATGTAACTGGCCAAATTATATCTTCTATATCAGGTGCAAAACCACACGATTGGTATCTTTTCAATAGGGTTAATGTTGCTCTCTTGAGTTTTTGAATATCTAAGAGCTCCCATCCCAGATCTTGTAGTAAATATGTGATGCTTTGTGTTCTTTTGTATGAATTATTTTCCACAAATATGTTGGACCTTCTCTGTACGTTGTTCAATTCTGTAGTCAGTGTTTTTTGGATATGTCCCATATTCTTGCCGCATTCTCTTTGTCTTGTGTTGTGCTGAATAAGAAGAGCACCTTCATTCTCTCCCTTGTGACTCATTGCAGCTTGCCGTGGGAATCTCCAACCGACTTTACACATGGGGCTCAAGTCCGCAAGTGCTGCGCTTGCAGGCCCAGGCACAGAAGAAGGCTCGCTTGAAGCAGCTGTGCCCCATGTCCCGTCAGCAGGGCAGTGATGGGAGGAGGCCACCATTGCCACCCAAAGGAGGAGGGATGGGGACGGAGGGTGGGGGAGGGCAGCAGGTGGGGGTAGACGGGGGGACCCAGCAGTCGAGCGAGTTGGTTGTGGATGGAAGTGGGGCGAGCGTGCGGCAGCAAGTGGCCGTGGAGGACTCAGGGGGGCAAGGGGGCGGAACCAGTGGGGAGGGGTCGGAGGGGGAGAGCCAGGCTCACCTCCTGCCATCTCTGGTTGACACTTCATTGGTGCTGGGTCCAATTACGCAGGTGAATGAATACCTTCCACTTCTTGCTGCTCAATATGGAGGGGAAAGGTTTTTCAGTAAATGTGGACACATCACACATGTTCTCCTGCATGAGCTTAGCTTCTTTGCACATGAATTTGGTGCGTGAGTTTAAAATTATTTTGACTTTCATTAATTGAATTAATCATTTTTGCAAATATAATTTGCATATTCTTATGTGTCACAATAACCATAAATATTGTACGATTTTGTTAAACTTCATCTTTTTATGTTATGGAAATAATTTTTTCTGAGATATTAAAAAATATCAAGGTCATCAAATGACCTTATGTGAACAAATTTTCTGTTGTTTACCCAGAAATGATGTACGATTGAGTTGAAAGCTTTAGATAGAGATAATGGATGGCTAATTTCAAAATTGAATCAAGTCATCATTTAGCTTGTTCTATTCTGCATATTAAAAATTATGTGGAGTGTTTATTTTGATTCTTGGAATAAGTTTAAAATATTCCAAATGCATTTCTTATAGCTATGGGCATACATTTCACCATTCAGTGCCACAAGAAGTAACTGTCAAACTTTGGACAAAAATTCATTGTGTGCTCCTGATCCTCTCCTCTTCATGCCTTCTGCAGGGACCACTAGGTGAACACTAGTAAAAAAATTGCCATATACATGCATTATTTTCCTAAAAATACTTGAAAGCATTTTGGTTGGCATATCAAAAGGGCTTTGAGATGAGAGTGGGTACTTGACATCTTGAGAGATTGAACCTAGAGGTTGTTTTGTGCTTTATGAACAGCTAGTGATTTGGTGTGCTGTGGATTATTTTGTGCACACTGACAGATTATTTTGGCTTTTTGCTGCTGGCATCTTTCTTTTTTGGTCTCAAATTTTCTCAAAAGACATCATTTTGTGATTGAAATGAGATATATTAATTTCTGAGTGTGTGATGGTCTTTAGTAAAGTAAATAGTCATTTGGGACCTACAAAATCTGTCTTTAAATAGGAATAGGTAAGAACACTTAGAAAAAAATAATTTATCAAGGACTTTTATATGAATAATTAGTGAGTGCCGCATGAATCTTTAGATTTTCATTTTAAAAAATTATAAATTCTCTCTTAAACTATTGTTAAAATCCATTGATATATGGCTCCAGGGGATCAATCATAAATGTATGGTATTGTTAAACATTTGTCGTACTCTGTGCAATTTCAGGTGTCATGTGGGTGCCACCACTCGGCGTTGTTGACCAAAGATGGCACGGTGTACACTTGGGGCCGCAGCCTTGATGGGCAGGTGGGCAATGGCACGAGAAAGGAGGTCCCCATCCCAGCACCTCTGAGCTGCCCTCCCCCACCCCCTCCCCCAGCCACCCCAGCCCCTCCCTCCAGTGGAAGTAATGGTGCTGGCAGCAACAGCAACAGTACCACGCTACCCATTCTGACACGCTTGCGTGCTTCACATGTAACCTGTGGCTGTGAGTTCACGCTTGCCCTGGAGGCAACGTCGGAGAAGCTGTGGGCGTGGGGGAGCAACTCACTTGCCCAGGTATGTTTATGTCAGTGGCATGCAGATGATTGTGGACATATGTGTGTGTGTGCAAATGCTGTAGTGTGCATGTATGGTGATTCATGCAACTGGTAAGTGGCCAAGGAACTAGAAGGAAATCTCGAGATCCATTTAAAATTAGTGATGTGATCTTAATTCATTGCTAATGACTACACAGTGTCACACATTGTAAAATTGAGAAATATTGTAGATTTTGATGATTAGATAAGTCTTGGAGTACCTCTGATTGTACCATATATTGCCCAAGGTATGAACATAATAATAATAATAATAAAGTGTCTTTATTGGGGCGAGATTGAGACTGAGATAGTCCCTTCTTCCACCTAACCCCTCGTCAAGTTACATATACATATATACGAGGGTCATCCGGAAAGTAGTACCCGTTCGTGAAATAAAGACACAAAAGTAAATATTAACAAACATAAAAAATTTTATTTGAAAGAGGATACTTTAAACTACTTCTCAACATAGTCTCCAAGCAAATTAAGGCATTTGTCATAACGTGTGACAAGTTTCTGTATTCCTGCTGCATAGTCCTTCGCCGCCAGCTCATTGAGATACAGGGTCACTCCTTACCCATCTTGCACAAATTTTTGCATAATGCAGATGGTGTTTAACAATTTCATGAACAATTGTTCGAGAAACATTGGGAAAATGCTCACAGATGTCATCAATTGTGACGCGCCGATCGTTCCTCACGAATTCGTCAACTGAGCTCACCAGTTGGTCTGTAATGACAGACGGTCTCCCCGAACGCTCATCGTCGTGTGTGTTCCCCCTCCCCATGTTGAAGTTGCGACACCACCGCCGAACAGACGACTCGTCCATTACATTGTCTCCATACACCTCCTTTAATTGGCGATGAATATCACATGGGCGAACGTTTCTTGCATTGAGGAATTTAATCACTGCCCTCACTTCACAACTGGCGGCGTTCTCAATTTTTTTAAACATTGTAAACAATCACAGAAACAACACAGGCAATGCTAGCGTCACGCAACTTGGCTCAGAGAAGGCAGACAAGCCACTGAAGCTATCTGACCTCGTCCAGCGGCTACTCGCGTCGTCAGCACTTCATGCGGCACGAACGGGTACTACTTTCCGGATGACCCTCGTAGTTTAAAATATCATTTACATAAAATGTGAGAAACACTTGAAATTATGCAGGAAAGCACCCACACAGGAAGGGGGGTGTGAAAACCTGCGAAATCCTACTGAGATATAGCTAATGTTTTACTACAAGAAGTGTTTCTATATATACATTTTAAATTAAAAATTAAAAATATAAAGGGAGTAATAAAATAAATGCAAATGAAATTACAGACAAATAATATATAAATAAAAACTGTAAAATATAAGTAATGTAGACAAATATAATAAAAGAAGAAGAATTTTACAAAATAAAAAAAAATAAAAATAACGTCTTGTATTGTTTAAAAACGTGCGTCTTGTCATTTCGATTGTTGGGTTGTGAGCATTGTCTTGTATAGTGCCCTTTTAAACGATGACATTGAGAGTGCGTGTATTGTGGTTAATTTGATGTTGTTCCATTCCCGGCAGGCAGTAACAGTGAATGACTTGTTGAATATGGCTGTTCAGTGATGAGGAATGACGAGTTTGTGGCTTCCCCGGGTGTATGTAGTGTGTACTGTGTCGAGACTACGAAAATCAGCTGTAAGATATAATGGCGTTTTTGTATTCAGTACTTGATATAGAAGGGTTAGTGTGTGCAGGAGGCGACGAGAGTCAAGTTTTAGCCAACATAGTTTATTTATATAATTAGTTATGTGGGCGGAAATTTGTAAATTAAATATGAACCTAATGCATGAATTGAGGGAACGCTGAAGTTTTAATGAAAGCTCTTGGGAAAGGTCTTGATATGATACATCAGCATAATCGAAGTGCGGTAGTATTAGGGTGGACACTAACTGTTTCTTTAAAGATGTGGGTATCACGTGTTTCAGCGAACATAAATCCTGTGGAAAGATGCCCAGCATAGATCTTGAGCTGATTCAAGTTAAATTGATCTAGAAACTGAAAGTGCGCTATTATTGTGTATTATGCAGTACACAGAGAAAACATAAGGAATAATTTCAGTCATTTCAGTTACTATGATATTATGAAATTCCAGGAGATAAGCAATGTAAAACTATTCTTCTGTGTGGAATGTGCAAATGATAGTCATTTGAAGTTGTATAAAACACAAATACATACAGCTCATTAAGGTATACAAAGTATATTGCAGAGTTGTGATTTGACATTATGATTTATACTATGAATTTTTAAATTACCTAATTATTACATTAAATTCCTAAAAGTTGCTGGAATCACATGTTGTTAAAAAATGTGTTCAACCAGGAAACGGATGAAAAAATCAGGGTAGTTTTTATTTAGGAAAACTCAAGGAAATTCAAGGGGTGGCCTGAAAGAAGAAAAATCCCCAGGTAACCCTAAAAAACTTCATGAATAGTAGGACAGAAAACACCATGAATGTGGTGAGCAAAGTTTTTACAGCTACTTTGACACTTACTTCTTTGACATGGTTAAACCAAATATTGATATTTCTGGATCCTTTTCATTGATGAGATATCTCTACAAATTATTTTTTTCTAGTGGATTCGAAAACCTATTTTGCCTTTCTAAAAACATATTTGATTTCAATATTGTAAATGGGATGTACTTTCCTTTAATTATTTTTTGTAAATAATGCTTCTTTAGGAAGAATGAGCAATTGAGTATTTTACAATAAATTTTAACTGGTATTTTCTGATGCCATTATAATTTTTCAATTACTTTCCTGAAAGGTCGAGGAAAATTTTACCTGAAACTACAGAATCCCTTTGCCGTTAATCCATGCATGAATGAGGAAGAATGCCGTTGAGAAGTTTCCCCTATGGGTGTGAGAGTATTAAATCATATTTGGTTATTAATATTCCCAGGATCTGTTAGGCAATAAAAATAAATACAAGTGAAAATAATAAGTCATTTCACTGTTTCAAAATACAAGGCCAGAAGCATGTATTTTTTGTGCTTGACCATAGAATTCTTTTCTAAAATTACATTTATAGCCAGTACCTCATTTTTTGCAATTAGCTTAAAAATATTGAAAAAAGTTATTATTTTCAGAATAAATATTATTATTTACACCCTGCTTAGATATGATACTAAATAAGTTGTCCAAATAGTTTCCAGTCACAATCCCTGGATACTCAATACATTTGTTATGGATTAGTTGCATTAGGTCTGTAATGAAATTGAAAAACATGAACACAAACATTTTGCACAACAAAATTACCACCAAATAATTCAAAATATTGAATTATGGAAACCTTCTGAAGGGTTATTGTAGTTCATCTAGTCATCGTGGCAGCCATGGTGATGATCATGTGATGAGGTGGAAATGGAGAGTTTTAGGGGGATCAGCACTCTTGTATAACCATGGGCATAACTTCATTGTGTGTAATTTTCATTGAGAATTTAATGATGTTTTTAATGTGCTGGTTGCTAGATTTTAACTCATTTAAGACATTACTGTTATTATATCAGTAATTGTATGTGCTTGAAAATTATTGTGTTCAAAGTGGATTTCATAGTCAAAGAGAGAACAGTCACAATTGCTGACTGTTGAAGGGAAATAGAGACAGATAGAGCAGTCTCCAGAGGAATAGAAGAGAGAATTTGCAGATTACCGATTAAGGTCTCCAAATTCTATCTCACTTCCATCATGCAGCCACAAAAGAAATGATTGAGGAATAGGGAAAGGCATAATTCAATGCTATTCATCCCCTCCTCTTCAATAAGTAGAGGGGCCCCTCGGTTTAGGTCTTGACAAAGATGCTGTAATCCATAGTCTTCTAAAAAAGACTTTGGAGAAGTGTGGGAAGAATATTATTAATGTCAGCATTATTTTAAGACCTCACCCAGGGATGCATGTATTTATTGAAGAGGAGGGGGCAAAGAGTATTGAATTATACCTTCCCCAAGTCCTCTGGTTCATGGTTGCATGATGAAATGTCTTACCTTTCTTGCAGATCCATTTTGTAAACCAAAAGATTTATGATTCTGAGCAAAATCTTTGGAAGCAAGAAAAGATTAGAGGATAAAAAGAAAATATGCAGCATATAATATATATTCTTGAAACATAATTATCTATATTTTGGAGGCTAGGTTAATGAACAGCAGGGATAATGAAATGTAGAATGTTCTTGTACTAATGCAAGTTATGTGGAGGTCCAAAATACAAAATATTCACAGAAATACATAGTAATGGATGGAAGAAAGGTGAGGCTTCTTCCACTAGGAACATTACATCAAGAAAGTAGGAGGATCACTTATATATATTTTAATTGCCCATTGTGCAAGTAGGAATTATGAAAATGAGGTTCATATTATACTATATGATAAGAACAATTTCAATTTTTGCTCTTCACGGTTACTTCTGATATTATTATTAGGTAATCTACCGGTTAAGGTAGGTTTTTGGATGGACACAACTATCAAATAAACATTTTGTAACTCCAAACAAAACCCAATCCAGCAACCTAAACTACATCAGGTCCTTCTTCATCTCTGTGTACTTCTTTCCTCCCTTCATCCCGTCCAACACCCCTACCCTGTTCCTGCCCCTTCCTTGCTAGCCCAACATTCTCCCCTCCATTACCTTCTTCAACATTTCACTACCGCTCAATACGCCTTTCATCCATTTTTCTGCCTCCATAGGATTTCTCTCAACAAACCCCTCTCCTCACCCACCATCTCCAGTACTTCCTCATTTGTTTTCCTTTCGGTCCATTTCACCTTCTCCATTCTTCTACACACCCACATTTCAAAAGCCTCCAATCTACGTCTATCTTCCTGCTTCAGTGACCACGCTTCTGCGCCGTACATAGCTATATATCAGAATTTTTACGAGTCTTGTCTTAACCTCCCCACTCAACGTCCCCGTCATCAACTCCCTCCTCCTTGAGAAAGCCTCTTTGCCTAGCACAATTCTTCTCCTTACGTCCTTACCACTCTGACCGTATTGGTCCAAAACACTTCCGAGATATGTAAACTGTTCTACCTGCTCTATTTTTTCCCCGCCTATTTTAATATTTAGTTAAGCCTTTTTCTTCCTGGTTTCTTATAATATATGCATATTATAATTGGAATATTTGATATTAATAACATGGATATTGCTCAAAAGGATTGGCATCTGCTTTGTTGCCCATTCCTTCTTTTCCCAGAATCTGCCCATCTGCTTTTATCTTTTCTGCAATGAGTTTAATTGTAGCATGTCCCAAAGAAAGCAGATCCAAATGTGTTGGAACACTCAAATGTGTGGCCTTATTGTTCAATACTGGGGAACCTAACATTCATGGGACCTGCATGAGTTAGAGACCCACCAAAGCTGGAAATATTGGAATCATAATGCAGAATGATCGCCTAACAGCAAATGAAAGTTACTCCTGGAAAGCATTGTGTTTGGTATTTTTGAATGAATAAATTGCATTTGAATCTCATAAAGGTGACAAGAAAATTGCAGGTGAAATATTTTTTCCTAGTATGGCTTGGGTTTATAGTTGTTAGAAATTTGATCACCTCTTCAAGTCCAAAACCCTTTTTATTTGTAGTTGCACATTATTCGAACTGTTTATTTTGAAAAGAAAATGATTTTATCATAATAAGCATTAATACACCATTTTGTTGTCATTTTTCACAAAATATCAGTGATCTTTGGATTAATGTTTGTTATGGAAATGCAACATGGTTCCCTGTGGTTCTACCTTGGGCACATTTTGCTTAATTAAGATTACATTACATCAATCATCTAGAAATGTTGTTGATTACAGTATTTAAGAGTGTAAAAGATAATTTCAACTCCTGAATTGGCCTTTGTAGTTGGGGAAGGACCTGGATGAGGACCCACGTGCTGCACTACATGGGAAGGTGATGATGCTGAAGACAAACAAGAGGGTTATCAAGTGGCCCCAGGGGGCACAGAACTCCAGTGATCTTCCATACCTTGTTCCGTGGTTGCCCCCATCTCTGCCTCTGTCTGATGGGGAGGCAAAGAGGAGCCGGCATTCGCGGAAAATCGTGGTTCCAAGTGGGCGTGATGACGACAGTGCTCCCTATGGGCACCATGCTCTACACCAAGCCCTTGAGTTCTTCCATGGGCACTACAGCAGTCAGCGCCTATTGTCTTGTGTGAGTAGGGGTTTGGTATGGCATTTGGCAGTTTGATGTGAAATACTAACATTGGGCACTAGGTGGAAAAGTTGTACCGCTTCAATTAATTTGGGGGAAATGAATGCCGCAGGTGAATGTTTAATATGTGTTCACTTGTATTTCTCTCAAACTTGATGTGATTGCAAACAAAAGAAAATGCCACAATGATCCCATTGGTAAAGTACAGGGTGCGGCAACATAACTTCCTTTTTTCAAATGCAAAACACTTTCAAAAAAGGAAATTATGTTGCCGCACCATGTAGAAATTAATGATGGGTTGGTCAGGTTCTTTGGTTGTCAATTAATTCAGTTCTTTATATTAGAGAATTAGAACTGGATTAAAATGAAAGACTAGTTCCAGAATGAAAAAATACTATATATACCAACAGTAACCTAATTAGTTTTCATATGGTTAAACCTCTTATATGAACTTAATATCCACCAGAGAGGTCACTTGATATATTTTTAGATCAAAGAATGAGGGCTAGGTGAAAAGTTCTTGGCCTGAAATGGAAGGGCTGTGATTTTCAGGTAAAAAATTATTTAATTTTTCATAATCTCGTTATCTACATAATCTCCATTGACTTTAACACACTTGGTCTAGCAGTTCTCCAACATCAGTATTCCTTCCTGGAAGTGGTAGTCTGGAAGGCTGTGAAAATGTCCATCTACGGCCCTCTCAATTTCTTCATTGGATGTGAAGCGCTTCCAAGAAACAAATTTCTTCAAGTTTGGGAACAGATCTCTGAGGGTGTTAAATCAGGAGAAAGGGGGGTATGGCCAAGCAAATTGTTCCCCAATTCCCACACTTTTTCAATCCCTCCTTTTTGAGCAGGTGACAGCAGGTTGTCCTGGGGAAAGATGATTTTTTCTTCTTCAAGCCAGGCCTCTTCTCATGAATTTTGGCATTCAGCTGGTCAAGACGGCTGGAGTAATATTCACCTGTAATCATTCTTTTTCAAGGTACTCAGGATCCCTTTTACATCCCAAAATACACTGGCCATGACCTTTACAGCAGATGCCATCGACTTTGCTGTCTTTGGTGCTGAACCACCGACTTCCACCCACTGCTTCAACTGCTGTTTGGTTTCTGGTGTGTAGTGGTGGACCCATGGCTCATCCATGGTGACAAATCTACTACAAAATCAGCTGCACAAAATCGGTTGGTTCCTTCTTGATTCGGTCCAAACATTGTTGTCAAAATTGTTTGGGCATTTGCTTTTGATGGGCATGCAGCAAATGCAGCACCCACCTTGCGCAGAGCTTTCGCATCCCTAATTCTTTGTGCAAGATGTTTTGCACCCTTTCTTCCGATATCTCCATGCCCTTGGCCATCTCACTCGCCTTCACTCACCTATCGTCCAACATGATATCAAGCACCGTTTCAATGGTTTCCAGCATGGTTGTGGTTTTTGGCTGTCCTTCACGTGGGACATCTTTGAGGGATGTGCGACCACATTTACGAGGGTCATCCGGAAAGTAGTACCCGTTCGTGCCGCATGAAGTGCTGACGACGCGAGTAGCCGCTGGACGAGGTCAGATAGCTTCAGTGGCTTGTCTGCCTTCTCTGAGCCAAGTTGCGTGACGCTAGCATTGCCTGTGTTGTTTCTGTGATTGTTTACAATGTTTAAAAAAATTGAGAACGCCGCCAGTTGTGAAGTGAGGGCAGTGATTAAATTCCTCAATGCAAGAAACGTTCGCCCATGTGATATTCATCGCCAATTAAAGGAGGTGTATGGAGACAATGTAATGGACGAGTCGTCTGTTCGGCGGTGGTGTCGCAACTTCAACATGGGGAGGGGGAACACACACGACGATGAGCGTTCGGGGAGACCGTCTGTCATTACAGACCAACTGGTGAGCTCAGTTGACGAATTCGTGAGGAACGATCGGCGCGTCACAATTGATGACATCTGTGAGCATTTTCCCAATGTTTCTCGAACAATTGTTCATGAAATTGTTAAACACCATCTGCATTATGCAAAAATTTGTGCAAGATGGGTCCCTCGCATGCTTACAGATGAGCACAAAACCAAGCGTATGGCTGCAGCACTGACGTTTTTGGGACGTTATTCTGATGAAGGAGACTCTTTCTTGACTCGCATAATTACTGGTGACGAAACATGGGTTTGTTATGCATCACCTGAGAGTAAACGACAGTCAATGGAGTGGCATCATGCTCATTCACCTAACAAACCAAAAAAATTCAAGACAGTTCTGTCCACCAGGAAACTCATGGCAACCATTTTCTGGGATCGACGAGGTGTATTGCTTATTGATTTTATGGCCCGTGGAGACACTATTAATGCCAATGCGTATTGTGAAACATTAAAGAAATTACGGCGGGCAATACAAAATCGGCGGCGAGGTCTATTGTCTACTGGTGTCATTCTCGTTCATGACAATGCCAGGCCTCATGCAGCTGGGATAACACAAAAACTTTTGCAGCAATTCAAATGGGAAACTTTCGACCATCCACCGTATAGCCCGGACTTGGCCCCTTCAGATTTTCATCTCTTTACAAAGCTTAAAGACTTTTTGGCAGGAAAAAGATTTGACAGCGATGAAGAACTTAAAGAAGGAGTGACCCTGTATCTCAATGAGCTGGCGGCGAAGGACTATGCAGCAGGAATACAGAAACTTGTCACACGTTATGACAAATGCCTTAATTTGCTTGGAGATTATGTTGAGAAGTAGTTTAAAGTATCCTCTTTCAAATAAAATTTTTTATGTTTGTTAATATTTACTTTTGTGTCTTTATTTCACGAACGGGTACTACTTTCCGGATGACCCTCGTAAATCCAACTGCCCCCTTTTTAACGGTTGATATTGAAGGAGCAGAGTCCCCGTACACTTTTGTCACCTTGGGATGAATTTGCTTAGGTGTTAATCCATCCAAAGCAAAGAATTTTCTGACCGCATGAAATTAAAGTTTATCCATTTTAACAAAAAACATGAAAGACATCTACTGCAACAATACGTGTAAACAAACTGCTTGAGAGAACAAGTTGAAACTTGTCTTACATACTAATGACACATGCACCCAGAGTTATAAATTTTCGCTGATTGGGACGTCATCTATGTGTCAGGCAAAAACTTTTCACCTTACCCTCGTATTTTGTTCCATGTTTTTCTTTATGGATACCTATGTATCATTGCGTCAAAAAAAAGAAATTTTTATGCACTTAGGAGACCGACTTTTCCACATTAGTCCATTATATATGTACATTGTTTAGGATTGCAAATTATCTTCATATTTTCTTCTATTGTGAAATGAACCTACCTGGAATTGACCTTGATTTGTAAAAACAAAAAGAATTGAAATAATAAGTTTATTATTTAAGATAAATTCTTGATTCTTTTTTACTAGAAAGCTGCCTAGAGACAATTGTTTTTGCTAAGCCCTCAAAATTTTATGAAAATGCAACATGAAAGTATCTTTAAATAAATTTGTATTGTGCATAGTCACTGCATTGTTAGGGTGATGCTTCTTATGTGTGGTATGATGCAGCAGTTTCCCATGCTTTCTCATGACCTCCACAACTCATTGTGCTTGGTCTTTTATAATACATACCCTATCAGAAGTACTTTTGTGTAGATCTGGTTCGACATACAGCTACTTCATTATTAGTTCTTACAGTTGGAAACAGAGTTATTTTTATTGAAGAATTTGGTACTTCCCTGGCATATGTCATGAGTGAAGTCCCTTTGGATACTCTGCCAGATAAAGTAATCATCTTTCAATGTTCTCATGGTTGATTCTACCATTTAACCTTTTGCACCCGGATGTCGAGTGTGACTCGACACGGTTAGCAGCAGCAGCATCTCGTATGTCGAGCCACACCCAACACGGAGTTTCACCGTGGGGTGAATTGGGATTTTTGCCCATATATTCCAATAATTTTACTTGTAATCATCTGCATGAAAGGACAAGTAAAGTAAGGCTTAATTAATAGCATGGCTTGTTCTATAAATGAATAGTATCGACCCATAATGTCGTCGTCGACATAAATGCCATCTCCAAAGGATGCCACCACCTACGCAGATGTTTGTTGTTATCTCTTTGCTGTGTTGTAAGTTATTTTTCATTTGCATCAATTGCCCTTCATTACTTGGAAGTTAGCTAAATGTGAAGCCATGCCTTTGAGAGATGATCTGTTTCTGAAATCGCCAGAATGTAAAGTTACCTCAGTCAGGTGTTCCGTATTTCATTGCGCTCTAGTTTGGATACTTTCATTTCCTTTTCTTCCTAGTGTCAGCTGTCTCATCAAACCTTCTTTTTCTTTCTGTTGCATAATCAGGAATCTTGAGTAGGAGGGTGTAAATTCATATATATTGTACAAAGAATGCCAAGAAAGAAAAAAATGAAAAACCGATCTCGCCTGTGAAATTTATTACGAAACTAATACATGATCTCGTTGGAGAATTCCGAGATGTGTCACAAACTTTCAGGGTTAGATTACCATCCACAAACATAGAGCAATGTTTAGATGGAAAACTTCATATAATCACACCTCGCCCTAACAAAAATCATGAAGATTTTGCGGTTTGCTCTAACGGAAAAATCAAAGGTGGAAGAAGAGAGACGATATATATCCGTGAGACATGTGAAGGTAACCCAGGTCTTCATGTTGCTGAATCCTTCCAAAAATATCATACCATGAAAAATTATAGAGTTTAAATTATGGTTTATCAATAAATTTATCAATAATTATGTAAAAAGATCCAATTAAATTAGTTTGTATGAAAAAAACTCCAGTTTTTCATTCCATTGCCACGCTTAGTAAATATGGGGTATTTAAAAAATTTAATCCCGAGTAGACTACGGAAATCGAGGAAAAAGGCACCCGAGTGCAAAGGGTTAAAGGTCTTTGGCAGAATACATGATGTGGCAGATGATCTGTGAAGATTATTGTCCTTTTTGTTTATTGATTTTTTGTTTCCTTTACTTATCATAAAATATACTTTTGAAATATTACTGTCCTATTTCACTCCTATATAATCAGAGATTAGTAATTAGTCTCCCTGTCAAATGTACTGCCGTTGTCTTCGCAGGTAGGTAAGGGAGGCAATACCTTGATAAAGGGCATTAAAACACGTTATGCTATTACAAAGTTCTCTCAACACCTCTGGTAAGTCTCTGTTGGCTCCAATCATTTCTTCACTTTGTTGCTTGCTTTCCATCAATCCAGTGCCTTGATTTGGAGAACTACCAGGCAGCCTCAAAGATCATGGCACTGGATCGACACTTCCACCAAGCACTGGCCTATCAGCTGAAAGCTCTCTACTTGGCTCGTACGAGTGATCCAGCTTTGACCTCGGACCGTGGGGTTGAGAGCTGCCGCAAGAAAACGAGGAGGGTGGACCAGGATGTGGAGGGGTCGCAGAAGCGAAAGCGGGATGTCAAACCATCATCTTCGCCATTGTACAATGGCACGTTGGGGGCATGTCTGAGGTGTGAGACGCACTCATTTGCCATACAGGGTGGTGCGGAGGAGATGTCAGAGGTTGGGGCGGACGGGTGCCGTCATGCCTGTGGTCAGGAGGGGGGGTCCAGGGAAGAGGAGGGTCCCTATGTCCCCGAGGATGATGAGAACAGCGAGAATGGGTCGCCTCCACTATTCGGCTCTTCGATTGCCACTGAGGTAATGGGGGAAGGGACATTGACTGGTACGGCGGCGGATGTGCTGCGGCCCCCTCCATCCCCTGCACCCCCTCTTCTGTGGGGAGGAGGGGTGGAGGGAGATGGGGGTGAGGAGCTGGCGAGGCAGGCATCCTCGGTGGTGGAGCACTATGCGTCGCTGCTGGAGGAGGAGGGGCACCAGATGGTACGGCGCTTGCTGGAGCAGGGCATTGACTTCTGGCTGGCACATTCTCTCCCCCTCGGCTCCCTTGAGAACCTTCTGGTGAAGCATATGTCCAAGTTCTTCTACCCTCTTGGACTCATGCTTTTCTGGTTAGTGATGAATTCCTTCTGTTTGGTTGCACTCAGGAATAGAAAAATTAATCCTTCTTATCTCATCCACTTGGGCAACCATAACTGGTTAAATGTGGTATGAGATGAAAGTTGAAATTCCTGGTTGCTATCAGCTTGTAAAATCTCCTAGATATCATGTAAATGTTTTGATCAATTCATTTCAGCATGATAAAAAATATATTGTAACATATGATATTTTATTTTTGGTATTATAACTGAACCACTTTTTTTATTTATGATACAACATCTTCTCCTTATACCTATTAAGTAGTAAGTGGAAAAATATTTGCTTCTGAAGTTAATAAGTGAATTGTTTTTAAGGAATAATCAAAGCAAAAACAGTGCCCAGCAAATTTTATCTTTTATTGTGTATAAATGTCAATTTAATTTTTAATTGTTTCCATATGATGGTAATCACTCTTTTTTGTGTGTTGAAACTATTTACTTTAGTCTTTCCATTGTTATACATGTAATTATGGTAAGATTATAGATATCATCAGATTAACTCTGTGGCATTCACATGGGGCAGTGAAATATTTTAGATGGCCCACTATGTAACATATTTTGGTTCTCTTTGCATATACCAGCTTTTATGCAAGTTACCCAACTAAAATTATACTCTTATATGCCCTTTATTTCCCATGTTTCCACTTATGATAGTCTTGCAGCATAGTAACTGTACCATGTTATTCAGCTCTTATTTAGAACACCAAATATCGGTGGTAATTCCTAATACAACAGCCTTGTGCAAGAAATTATATTGTTTATATTTTAATGAATTGACTTCATATATTTAACTTGTCCTTGGTATGCTGATGTGGTCTTTGTAACATAGGAAACTTTCTTTGGAAATTATTTAGTTGACTTGGTAAAGTTTCTAGTTTTGTGGAAACTTTTGTAATTAAGCAACGAATGGCTAAAATTATTTTTTGCTATTATATGTGAAATTCTATTTTTTTTTCAGCTTTGTTTTATGCCTGTATTTTATCCTTTATGTATACAATTGTCATAATATACACTGGTCTCTGGGTGCCTTAAATAGGAGAGACTAAAGTCAATCTCACACTTGGCTTTTACTAGTTAAGGCTGTCTTTCATGTGCTATTTCATAATTGGTTGCAAATATGATTAATGTCCCCTGGAAAAATACTCAATGAGAAATAGGAATTTCTATTGTTCGTGTTCTTAATTATTATGCTTTTATAATATATACTTCAGTTTACAATATAAAAATGCATTTTAAATGTGTGGCAGGCAATAGATTATCAATGAAACATTCAAAGATTGAGATTGTTTTCCTGTATTTAATGTTGTATTGGTAATTGACATCAGTTGTGTATGAATACAATGCATAAAGCACTGTAAACTGTGATTAGGGGAAGTGCTGACTTTATTTTCCTAGTTTTAAATTTCTTTAAATATACAAGGAACGTAGCTACTGTCGTGAATCAATGTAAACAAAAAATACCGGGACCGTAAACTTGAATGGCACCAAGTAATTAAAAAAAATAAATAAAATAATAAATAAAAATAAAAAAAAAATTAAAAAATAAAAAAAAAATAAAAACCACCACACACACACACACACACACACACACACACACACACACAAATTTGAAACAACTAATTAAAAAAATAATAATAATAATAAAATCGATAAAAAACAAAAAAAACAAACTTACAACCACCACTCGTTCACTAGGGTGTGTTACGAAATAACTTTCACTCTTGTGAATCACATTTATACACACACCCTCAGAGTTTGTAAGGATCCCTCCTATGTCAGTGACCCGTCAATCACACAAATAAATGAAAATTATTAAAGGATGTGAAGAAACAAAACAACATACGTGGATACACAGTCCCTCAATCGCTCAGGTGTGCTCGAAAACAAGGACCTTTGCGATTCACAAATACTCACACGTTCAGGGTTTACCAGGATTCCTCCTAGGCCAGGCCTTTTTTATTATTATTTATTATTAGTATAGTATTAGTATATTTATTTATTATTATTATTATTTTTTTAAATTACTTAGTGCCATTCAAGTTTACGGTCCCGGTGTTTTTTGTTTACTTTACATTTCTTATGTGTTCATGACCTAATTTGTTTCACATGATCAGTATTAATAGTTTTCATCATTTACAGTCATTGTGGTATTTATATTCATTGGGGACTCTCAATACTGTATTCTTTTGAGGGATCTAAGATGTGTGAGTGAAGCCATTTCTGAAGGTGCAATGTAATATTGGATTGTCTGATGCAAGTGACGAGAGGATGTTCTTATGTATGTATGTGTGTGTGTGATTTCACTGTGTCTGTAGTGATGGGGGAAGGTCTGATTGCGGCACAGAGGACAGGAGGAAGGGAGGAGGAGGAGGTGGTGGGTGCAACCGGAGTGAGGATGGTGTGACAGGCTGTGGGGAGAAGGCGACATCATCGGTGGGAAGCAGAGGCCCAGTGACGCAGAGGCCCAGTGGGGGAGGGCCTACCATCCTCAGTCAGCTCTCCACTCGTTTCTGCCTCCAGCTGTGCTCAACCCTTCTCACTCATATTCAGCACAGTAAGTGTGAAGTAGGATTTTTACAAAATTGTAAATATTAGAAAAGCAAGCCCGAGCAAACAAGGAATGGGTAAATCCTGGAATTGAACTGTAAAGCATTGAATTCCAGGGAATTAAGATTATTTCAACCAGAAAGTGGATGTATAATAGGCGAAAGAAGAAATAGAAGAAAAAAAATATCTTTGTATTTCTTCATTACATTTTATATGAGAGGATATCTTAAACTTTTAATTATTAATAAAAAGTAATTGAAAAATAAACTTAATTTTTATTTGTTTATATCTTTTTATATAGTCACCATCCAGTGTTATACATTCCTCCTAGTGTTTCTTGATGTTTGAATGACCATTAATGTAGAACTCAGCAGATGGTGTTGAAAACCTTTGTTCCACCTCTTCAATGACATAATTTGTATTGACAAATTTCTGACCACGCAGTAGTTTATTGAATTCTAGGATTAAGAGAAAGACGCTTTGGGCAAAATCAGTAGACTAGGGCAGATGTGGTTAAATTTTAAAGCCATATTGCTTTGCTTGTGGGTTGTACCATGGTCACAAGCAGGTCGTGCCATGTTTGCTTATGAAAAAAAGTCAATAGCCGTGGGACTGAGTGTGCTGGCACCTTTGTCATGAGTAGTTCTTTGTGAATAATTTTCTACATTCTTCCAAAACTAAGATAGTAAGTTTAATTCATGATCATTTGAATGGTTACTCTTCGGTCTAACAGGATAAAGTCATCCACTTTCTTCACTCCACTTCTTAGATCGTATGAAGGATAAGTGGCCAGTTTGTAAATCCCTCTCCCACCTTACGACTGCGTCATATGACAGGCTATCATTTCCATAAATGGCCATCATTTCATCGTGGATTTGCTGGGCACTGTAACCTTAAAATGAAGAGACTAAATTATATTGCAAGCCTTCTCAATATGCAAGAGATATGGAGAAGATCTTGCTCATTGCAAGATATTCTCCATAATGTAAATTACTTTAATCTACAACTTCCTGAAACAAAACAAACCAACATTAACAGCTGTAATTTACAACATTATGTATAGAAGGATCAATTAATATGCAGAATAAATTTTGTCCAGATAGTTCGTTTATTTCTTAGTAATAATTGCTTAAAAACAATGCCCCCTTGTATGACTCACTAATCTAATAATTTTTTAACTCATGAGGTGTTTGCCTTGCACTTAAGCTCTTTGTCTGACTTTTCCTTTTACGTAAAATGATGTTTGTCATTCTTCCGCTGAGGTTTTAAACTTTTGAATAACTTTCCCCTTAAAAGTTTTGCCATTTAAGCACTATTCTTTTAGTTAGAATGACTTTTTGAAAACCGAGGTTCATGGGGCATCCAGCACATCCCATACAACCTCAGTGGTTACAATCTTTTTGTGAGCAGAGCTTGATGTCTCGCACAGGATGTGCCATATACCACCCTCTTTTTCTTATAGGTTTTAATGTATATTTTGCATATTTTCCTGCACTAATGACTGAAAAGGGAATGTTAATTGTAACTATTCTTTCACTGAACATATTTCAAAATTTGGCAGCAAATTGAAATCAGTTGATTTATATTTTATATTTATGGCAGTTTATTTTATTATGATGCTTCCTTGACATGTTGTTGTACTAGAGTTTATAAATACTTTTGTTGTAATGCATATGCATAATATTGTAGTGGGTGTTTCTGGGTATCCTCTTATTTGAATAAGCTATTTGATTTTTTGGATACCAGATCTTCCAGGGAAATCACAGACAGCATGGAGAAAGGAAAATATGTGTAAATATATATAAACACCCCTCCCACCTACACTGTTGTGTGTGAATTTCACTTGTGGTTAGAGCTCTGGAAAATATGTTTAGGCTTGGTAGTTGGTACAAGATGAGCTCTACTCTCACGGATCAAAAGCAACCTATGAGTTGATTTGAAATTATGCTATGTTTTCCTTATCAGACTTGCTTTCGGTTATCAAAGATAAACTTATGGGGTTTTATCATACTTCCATTTTATGTGTACTGAATGAAATACATATTGAAATGTGCTCTAGTTTTGGCATTAAATTTCTTATACAGCAAAGTGAACACTGGCTAGTATTTTCACTTTCAGAAGGCAGACTGAAACAAAAGCAACCACACAAGTATATGTCATTGAGTTTAATAAAATATAGCAACATCTTTCAGTGCAAACAAATGTAATTATGTGTTTAAATAATCATTTATTTCATGTGTACGTGGGGGGTCAAATCATCCAAATTGATATGATTTTATGTACCTTGGTACTTGCTACCAATGTATGCAGGTTTACCCGACAGGTCTTGCCCTGAGAACTACAGTTGGAACAGAACCATTCTCACTCTCTGTCCCCTTCTTTCTTATCCCTCTCTCAGAGAAGGTGGCCTATCCAGAGTATGTGGAGCTGCTGGCACAGGTGATAGCAATGCAAGCACCAGTGGGAAGCGCCAGGGACAATGGGGACAGTGGCCAGGTTGCTGTGGGAGACAAGGTTTTGCCGTATGACCTGGCACCTGAGCATGCCATGGAGGTTGTCCTCGAGGACCTGCCCAGCCTGCTTGGGTACAAAGCAATCCACGTGCCAGGTGTTGCTGTATCAGACCTGCTACTAGGCAATAATCAAGGGGGAGGACGTGGCGGTGAGGAGAGTGATGGTGCTGTGCCACCCAAGAGCAGTGCCGAGGCACTAGTCTTTTCATGCGGGCACCACTTCCATGCCGATAGGTTTCGCCAGAGTGTGCTGCCCGAGACGGAGCTTGCATTGCTGGGCTTGCACCATCCGCTGCCACGTACGGCTCGCCTGGTCAAGGGTCTCTTCTCAATGGGGGTCGAGCAGAAGAACTCATCCCTGCAACTCGCATGCCCCGATTGCGTTTTGAGTCACCTGCAGGCTCAGGTGTGAAGGAGAATGACCCCCTCCCCCCTGCTTGTCTCTCTTCCCCCTCCTTCCTCCTGCTGCATAATGCATTTTGTTAGACAGGGTTCAATTGGTCATTGATTTGCCCCGGGATGCGATTATGCTTGTTGTCACTCTGAGAATAAAGGGGAGGCAGAGACCTTTTCCAGTTAATAATTAAGGAGCTTGGATTATAAATGGAATATGAAAAGAAATATGTGAAAATAATGGTCTGTTTTCCAAAGTAACCTTCTCAATTTCATCATTTTGTTAATGCTAGAAATGATATTCATGTGGTACCTGACAAATAGCAGTGATAATTTCTTGATAATCTGGCAAAACTTCTGGTGAGAGAACATATTGTTAGCAGATGACGAACTTGTTTCTTAACTACTCCAAAATTCAGTTAAATTCATCTTTGTATTGAAATATTTCTCCTTGTAAATAATTGTCTCTTAAGTTTTAAATCAAAGTCCTCGAGGAATTTGATGTTAATTAGTGAGACCATTAAAAATTTTGCAGATCGAGACATTTGCAGATGGTTGCAGGTGGGGTGACTGTCTGAGTCAGACTGACTATTGAATTATTGAATGATGGTGATGAATGCCTATGTGGTGTAACAAAGTCCCTTCCATTTCTCAGTATCCAGAGGTTTTGCTGCATTTTTCATTAAGGTTAGGAATTGACTCAAAAATAGTTTGGTGAATTGATTTGGATGTATTGATCAACAGCTTGTTGTTTGTCCTCAAGACAACGCCTTGAATCATACTCCTACGAAATGCCCTCGCTGAACATTGTTTTCAGCATTAGCATTTGAGTGGGTGGTGGATGGTTGCAATGAAATAACTAATTGTCATTTTTTATTGATTTGTTGAGTTTTTCGTATTGAATACTTTTATTGGGTTAGAGTAATCTAAAGAATTATAAGTATTTAAACCTGCTACTCCCCAGTTTCCCCTTCTTGAATCCACCTGGCAGTGTCTATGTGGATTGTTTATGTTACTAATCGACTCTCAGCTGGAATTTTTTGGGGGATGAGACGAGCACCCACAACCATTTAGTCATTTGAGGGCAACTGAAGTGTGTTATTTGTTATGGACATACTGAGAAACAAAAATATCTCACCCTAAGTGATTTTTCTAGTAAGTGTAGCTGTATTTTTATATAATTACTTCCATTGTGGGCTCATGTGTTTGCCAGCTCTCTAGTCTGGAGTGGGGCAGCCCCAAGCTGTCTCCTCTTCCCACATATTTGACATTTTTCTAGAAAGGATTGTGTATATTATCCCAATATAAATTCATAAGCTCAACCTCTTTAACCATGACTCTCTCTCTGATGGACAACTGACTTGAGTTTTGCTATAATATTATAGTTGACACTTGTGGTTTCCTCTCCTGAAAATTGTGTAATCAGGAAAATGGTGATCTTTTTTAAATTAATTTGTTTCTCTGTATGTCATCCCAACAAAAATGTCAATTGATCGTTGCAGAAATTTTACGCTCTTTTCATCCAATGAAAATTATTTCCATGCAAATAAATTGGTACTCATGACTAGTTCTTGAATCCATTTTACATGCATGCAGTGGGTTTTTATTGTTGGCAGACAATTTTAAAATTCTGTTGTCATAATTTTACCAATGAGTTCAAATTGTTTGGAAAATGTTATGCCTAGAGTTATCATGTCATATCTGCATCATGAGCGTATAATTTGTACATTTCATCTTAAAATCATTTCCTGGGATAGACATGTAATATCACCCATTAAAAATTACATTTTTATGTAGTCTGTGTGAAATTGAATCTCACTTTCTTTGAATGTCTATCAACCTCTTGAATTTGCCCTTTATTTGTTATTTCCTTCATCTCTTTTAGCGTTTTTCGCCTCACACAGTTCTCTCATGTATCTTTGCTTAGCCAAATGCCAATTGTCTCTTGGTCAGTTCACGTATCGATCTTTATCCGAGAAAATGATGTTGTGGTAACAAATTTTATTTGTCCTTTGTCTTTTTTTTCAGACATGATTATTTGCAAGTAAGTTGATCTTGGGAATTATTATGTGTGGCAGAAAGGATATAATTCATCACTCTCTTCTCTAGATGCTAAAAGGTTGATCTCCCCATATATTAATACCTTGTGAGATTTTTTGTCAGTAATTGTTTCGTATGAGTAAATGTTTAGCTATTAAGTGCCTCCAAAGTAAGAAATAGGCACATTAGTATGAGTTAAAATTAAGATTTGGTACTGGACATCGAAATACCTGTTTTAAATTACTTACTCGGGAAAATTACAGTACAATAGGAAGACTAGGAATACTCAGAAGCATAATTTTCATGATAATAATAATAATTTTATGGATTATGAAAGCATTAAAAATGCTTACAGATATTTTGAAATATAAAGGAAAGTTTTATAGACGTAAGTAAATGCTAGTTTTTCCTTAAGTCAACTTGTTTACTTCTAGAGCCTCTTAAAGTGTACAGGTATAAAATGGATTATAAAGAAACTGTGATTCAGTTTACAAATAAACCATGCTAGGCTCATTTTCGATGTATCACAGACAATTAGTTGAATGATTTAACGCTCATTAAATGATGCTGGTCCATTGTTTCCTTGAGCTTACAGAAAGGCGAGTCAATCTGATTACTACTTCTTGTAAACTTCTCAGTTGTTCTTTGTTCTCTAATGAATTGGGATTTACATTGATTATCTGATTTGGCATCATCTTACAACTTTTTCCGTAATTACAAAAGTTCCCATATCGTGACATGAATTCTTTCGAGCAATCTGTTCTGGGAAAGAGCAAAGTACATGCAATGAAAATAATTATTTGGTAATTCGGCCTTGAGTTTTCAAAATAGGGGACAGTTTTGGCAAGTGCGTTTTAACTATGTGCAAACCATATCAGTTCACAGTCAATTTGATAGCCCAACAGTTTTACAGACTTAACCTCTTCACTCATGATTTTTAGGTCAATAGGTATTGATAGGGTTTTATGTTTATTCATCACAAAGCATTTACTGATAATCAAATTGATGCATAACGGAGAGCTTTTAATGATTATGCTTTCAGCATATCAACCTCCCTGCTCGAAGTAAACTAAGTAACGTCAGCAGCATGCACCAGGAAGCTGCTATTGACATTTCTATCACCATTATTCATCATGATTAAAGAAAGTGGTGGTCCCAGAATTGGTTTCTGGGGGTCAGAGACACAACAGTTACCCCAGAGTGGGGGAGGGGAGGAGGGTTTCACAAAAAATATTTTGTTTTCAGTGTCAGAGACTGGAAAAATGCATTTATTGCTGAGCTACCATTCTTCATTCAGTTGAACAGAGATATTGTTTATAGACCGAATCATGAACCTATGGACTAGGAAATGCATGCTGAAATGTTTATGGAATGAAGGACAATTGAGACTACCAAAATAAAGCAATGAACAAATGGAAGTTAAAATATAAATTTCAAGATATGAGGAAAAGGAGGACATTTCACATTGGAAATAATTGCTTGAAATTCTTCAAAATGTTTTCATTTATGCAGGCTGTATTTGGGAAGGAAATCAGGGAGGGACTTTTAATGCAGAAGATACTACTATATTGAAAATTGATGCCAACTTTCTGACAAGTTTCAGTATCAGTTTGAGAATGGCCTCAGGTTATGTTGGACTCTCTATTTGAATATCTTGCTATGTACCCAGGACATGGGCATTGCCATCTTTCTTCATGGAATCCCATTCCCTCCTTATTTCTCATATGTATCACCCCCAAACCCTTCCCTCTCTCTTCTTTGATGACTTTTTTCATTTTTGTTTAAGTATGGAAATTTTATTCATGTGATTCATTCAACACTTAATTTTCTGAATTTATTTTACCTCAGTTTTGTAATCCATTTTTTATGAGTAAAATACATACATAAAAAAAAACCATAAACACAGTAATCAAGCCGAAGGTCGGTTTAGTAGGTGATGGTAGAGCTCACCCATGTACCAAGCCCGACGGCGTGTGAATATTCACGCATCAGGGTAGGGGGGCCAGTTCCTTTCCCTGTGCCGGTTATGGTTTTCCAGGAAGATCTGGTACCCGGAAAATCAACTAGCTTGGGTGGAACTGCAGGTGCCCAAAGTGCCTTGCCCGGGAATCGAACCCGGGACCCTCCGGTCAGTAGTCCAATGCTCTACCCACTAGACCACCGCAACCCGCAAAATACATATACGTAAATTTAATTTCGAAATGCATAAGATGCCTTCAAGTTCCTAGAGTAGGTTTAATGGCAAAAGTATTTCTTTTTCTTATATTAAAGTCTGATACATGCAGTTCCTTGCAAACCATAAGGTGATGATTAATTCTAGTTCCACTAACCTTCGTTTATTTCTTATAATTGGCTTTACAATCTTTCCTTTTCATAATTCAATTTTTAATAGTTATATTATTCATCCACATGCATAGAATCTCACATTAATGCTCATTTATGTGTGCTTAAATTGACAAATTATGCATGTGTTACTCATGATTGTTTTTGATGATGCACAAAAAGGCTCTAATCAGGAAATTATTGGTAATTAAACATTAAATTTAGTTGGTGGAACTATACTTAATTCCTTGTTTGGATAATTATCAAAGTAAATATAAGCATACCATGGAAATTTTATGCATGGCACATACTTGCATAAGCTCAGTTGGTTTGATGTATGCATGGATTTGTGTGGAATAATGAGCAAGTTTTTATGTATTTTTCAAGCCTTTGGCTCTCTTTATAATGTTTTTTTTCCCTAGATTTTGATGGTTTGAATTATCCTTCAGGACAACTTCTTAAAAAATTTTCAACTTCATTTTGCCTCTCTTTTTAAGTTTTTGTTTTTCTTAGGTTTTAACCAATCTTTTGACTCATGTAGTTGAATTTATTTTCCCATTTACACTAAAAATATTTATTCCTGAGTGTAATTTTTGTAGCTTTAATATATGTACGTATAGTTTGAGCTCCTTTCTTAATAAATTTTTTTGTGCTCTAAGTTTCTTTTCATCGAGGAGTTTGAACCTTAAATGTTGGAGGTCTACAGCTAACCTCCTCAACTTGAACCTCTGAGTGAAAGTCTGAGTGTATTTCCTCCACAGTTGTGATATAATTTGCTAGTCTTTATGTACAATTTAAATATGATTGTACATATGTAAGAATGAAATAGTTAGAAATAGAATAATGTAGTTGATATGAAATCTTTGATGTGCCATTAATATGTTTGTTTTCTGAACATACCGCATTGTTTTAAAGTGGTGTACTCATTGGGATATTTTTGTTTCTCTGTGCTCAATACAATATTCTGTGCTGTCTCAGTCTATTACTCTGGGGGAAGAAGTTAGTTGGAAGCGATTTTGATAGAAAGTTAAAAGGTACAAGTTACAGCCAATTTTTGCTTAGATGGAAGGCAAGTCCAGGTGAAACATTTTTTGGTGTGAAGGCTGGCTTGGAAGGGATTGGGGAATATCAGCTTGAGAGTTTTTTTTTATTCTTTTTGGATTGATTTCCCAAATTACTCTGTGGATAGGATGGCAAAGTACATCCTTATGAATGCGCTGTAAATTAAGTGTGCTTTCAGAAGAGAGCATCATGAATCTTTCCTGTGGGAATTTGTTTTTATGGTGATGAAGCCATCTGTAACGGTTACCAGTTTGCCTCATGGGGGGATGTGGAATATGGGGGGATGAGAATATGATAAGCTATTACTGTGCTTGTGCAATATCATGGTGGTCGAGGGGTCAAAGAAAAGTGCTCTGTGGTTGTATTGGTGTCATTGGCACCGTATTGTTGGACGAAACTCACAAACTGAGAAATGATTTTTTTGTAGTCAAGAGTAATTACTGGAAGGGTATTCCTTTCTGGAATGTTTTTTATGCATAAAGATTTTTATAAATAATTTGTAATTGTGTGCCACTAAACTTTTTTGTAGTTTTCCACATTATTCCACAGTCTTGCCATGTGGTGATTTATTTGTAGATGGGATGCATTGAATTTTAGTCAAGTTTTTGTGTGCTGCAGTTATGATACTTGTGAGATGAATGCCATGTCTCAAATTACAAAGGAAATTTCCTCCATGTTGGGTATTTTGCTAATGCAGCATGGTCCCATCTAGTTTAATCAATTGCAGTAAGAATGTTTATCCTTAGGTAATCATTTCAAACAGCAATTACTGTTTTTACCAGCCGTGCACTTCCATGCAATGACCACGCAATACTTGGATTGGGTGGCTAGGATCTTAATCCTTTGTGGGGTGGGATGGAATTCTCATTGATGACCATGAGCTCTTTTTATTGTGAGCCAAAGCATTGAGGAAATGCTCCTTGGAACTCACTGGTGATGACATAATGAGATGTATCAAGGATGAACGTTAGCATGTTGATTATAATTTATTGACTGTATTTACACTGTACTTAAAAATGGATCATCAAGGTACCATTGCATGCTACTAGACTAATTATGTCAGTTTTGACCACATTCAGCAAAGTGGCAAGCTGCATTTTTTCAAAGATACTCTAGAGGAAGCTCGCCACTCTGAAACTGAATACTTGTGCTCTGCACTTGGGAGTAAGGAGGGATGATGCTCTCTCGTGATATTGTGGCAATCTCACGCATTCATCCTTTTCATTTCATCAAACTTGTGTTGAAAAGCAGGGAAATGAAGGGGATATTTTTAAACATCTACTAGTACGACTACTGTGATTAAAATATATATCGTGGAAAAGTAAAGAATTTCCTTAGTACTTAAGTGATTTTGCAAACGAGTGGGTTGTATCACCCACTTGGGAAGGGGGTGGCACAAGTTGTGTGCTATGTATATTATCATCTCCAAATTAGCGATGGAAACGTTTATATTGTAACGTACATTTTTCTGTATTTCATGAATCATTTTATCCTTTTTGGTTTTCCAATCTGTGCTGCAATTGCAGGCAGTGTGGAGAGCCAGGCTGGAAGTTTCTGGAGGAATGTCTCCAATATGGATTAATTCTTCCCCTGGCTCTCATGTCTATTCCTTGACTAATGAGTTGGTACCCGCTGCTTGCATTCTTTGCCAGCTTGATTCCAAAATGTCTTGTGCCACAGCTGGCATAGATTTATCTCCACTTTATGGAGTTTATCAATGTTCTCTACTGTTTTGCCTTTAAATAGCCTGACTGCATCTTTATTATTTATTTTTACCCTTTTGTTCATGATTTATTAATGCACAAATTTGTAATATACTGTGGAGAGCCCATCGTCCTTTGCAAATGATACTGTTAATAAGAGTGGTGTTGCTTGATTGATACCACCAAATTGATAATGTGGTTGTTGATTTTTGGAATGTTGAATACTTTGCCGAAATGAGGATTATGATACCTATAGAAATTATTGAATTGTGATATGATATAAACTTATATTGGAGGAAGCAGCTTTAAGTCCATGTGTGGAAAAATTTTTCTATCTCTCAATTTGTTAAATGTAAAATTTTGAATTCTGAAAAAAAAAGAACCCTTAATGCTGGCATTATTTGAGAATGAAAAGATTGTCTTGTGGTCCATCTTTATGACCTCTGTGTTGGTGACATCTAATTATTATTCACAGAACAACAGGCAAGTGATGTTAATGCAAACACCATGTTAGATAGTGATTTCATAAGTCAAAAAGGTAAGGTTGCCTTGGATATAAACTTGTATTTATGTGCAATTTGAAAAAATATTGGAAAAAGTTTTACATGACCTCTTTTATTGGATTCCTACTTAGCCATGATGTAAAAGTCACAACTAAACCAAAACTGTAAAAAATCTCCAATTGTATTTTTTAGTCTTTGTATAATAAAATGTTTTCTTCACTCATGGACTTGTGGTATTTCATTTTAAAGTCTATAGAGGTTGAAAGGAAGATATCTTTGTGCGTAAACTTTTGGATTTGGGATATGCATTCTGACATTTATTCTTAATGTTAGTATAAAACTTTTTCCAGTTATTTTAAGGTAGGTGATGATTGGATTAAGGAATGGTCATGAGGCATGCACCTTCATGCACCACAATATGTTGAACAAAGTTATGATATCATTAATTAACAAGGGGAGAGTCCTGAAAGGGGATGGGAGAGACTGCGAAGATGCTGCTCTAGCTTGTGAGCTTAGATTCTCCAAGTTGTTTATTCAAGTTATTTATCCAAGTGATTCCCAGATTATTTTGTGTAATATTTCGTAGTTTTTGCAACTTGCTTTTGTTTTTTTAACTTAAATGTTTTGATATCAAGACCAGTCATCGCCTGTAGTTCAAATCTGAATGCTGGAAGATACAGACCCTGCAGTGTCATTGTTCAAATGCTCAACCTGAGGGCAATATTCTTACAACTTTTTTTAATTGAGAAATGTAGCTTACAACGGAAGAATATATCTTGTGGTCCATGAAAAATAAGCTAGACTGCTCATGCAACAAATACACAGATTCAGGAAAAGGCTATGAATCTGATCCATTCTGGTTATAAAGATAAAATTATTTCAACTTTTAATCTCTTCCGATAATGAGTAAAGAATACTCTTCAGTTTAAGAATTATTTTTTTGCGTTGGAAAGTACAGTAGCATACTTCTACTTTTAGGGATATCTTCTACCTCTGGTAACGTATTTCTACCATCATCTTATGTGACGTCATGTGCAAATTCCGTTGCTAGGGAGACCAAGTATCAGTTTTATGATGAGCGTCCTGTGTAGTGACATCGGTCCATCAAGTTTTCCGTGATTTTTCCCAAGCACAAGGTTATTCTTAAGTAAATTCGGACAGAGTAACGCGGAGGACAAAAATATCATCACCAATGGCTGCGGGAGTGTCATATTCCAAATGTTACTAAAAGGTGAAAGTTTACTGTTTGTCGTTGATCGAACATCTACTCTTCATCAAGGTAAATGGAAAACAACTATACGTTATTAGGCGAGTGGTTAAATTTTGTCAAATGAATTAAATGATCATAGTTTATGGACGTTTTGATATTAACTGTTTAAAAAAATGTATATTTGAATCAATTGCTACCGCTTGCTACGTTAAATAGTTGAATCACTTGCAACCGCTGTAATTTTCGTATTATGGGAAGAATCAACCCGAGCTGTACGAGAATTAATTAAAAGTACGAGCTCGTATTGTTAATTGATTCTTCCCAATTAAAAGAAAAAATAAATCAATTTTCTTTTCACTGAAAACACAAAACTTACTCGCCATTATTCTAGTAAAATAGATGGAAACCTTGAAGTTTTGGCAAATACATTCCGTGTTTTATCTTACGGTAATGAGGAAGGCTATCATAATACCTCTACCGTTAAGTTTTAATGGGCAATGGGATGTTGAAGATTGCTATCGAGAGGAGAACGATAGTCATGTGAGGAAGGGTTAGGAATAGAATAATTATGTTGGATGCAATGAAGGGAGAAAGAAGCAAGGCATCCTGGGAAGACACGGTATCTAAAGCATGGGTTCTTTTTTTTACCAATGATTAAGCGATATCTATGTGTTTGCGATGGCAAATATTTATATTGGGTTATAAAAGTTACGCGACGGCGATGGTATTAGAAACTCACTTTCGCCGTTCATTTAACTTCAATTCTCGTACTTTAATAGTGAGACCAGTCATCAATTGGAGTAACTATTTGAAGGCTGGAAAATACGGAGCTTGCGGTGCTAATTATTCCACCTGTGGTTCGAACGCTCAAAGAACCAATCGTAAAATATTTTTCCAGAGAGTTATTGTTTTACTAGATGCGGGTTACAACGGAAGAATGCGAGAATATCTTGCAGTTCAAGGAAAATAAGATAAGCTGCTCTCGCAACGAATACGCAAGTAAATTAAAAAAAAGGTCTATGAATCTGACAATTTCTGATTAAATACATACAATTATTTAAACAGTTTTAATCTACTTAGATAATAAGTTAGAATACACTTCAGGTGACATAATATTTATCTTGCGTTGGAAAGCACAGTAGCATTCGTGGCTTTATAAAAAAGTATCGGGAAATGTTTCGGAAAAATAGATTTATTTCAAATGGCTCAAAATTCTTCCAAGTTCTTCAAATTCAAAATTCCCTTAAGCTTCGACACACGTTTGCCAGCGGCTTTTCCACGACCAGAAGGCTCCCTGGTAGGCGGGTTCCGGAAGGTACTGATGGGTACGCGTGCAAGCTTCTTTGACGGCATTTGAGGCGGTGTCCTTTGAAGGGGGATGACACTTTTAGTCTGCTAGTCCCAAGTAGGGAATCGTCGCAATGCCGCTTTTCGTCAAGTAGTCCAGTTATCTTGGAGCCTCAAGCGCTAAAGACCTTCGGGACGAGTTAGCGGAGATCTTTCGCATCGTAAAATTTTCAGAGATGATGATGTTTTCACTGTCGTCTTATCAATACCAATATGATCTGCGATCATGCGAACGCTTAACGGACAGTCTGAATTCAGAACTTACCCACACGTCGGGAACAAATTGTTACCGATACTTGTTACACAAACCTTGTATTTCTGCTTTCAGGGATACAAATTCTACCTCCACTAACGTATTCTCTACAGTCATCTCGAGTGATGTTATCTGTTGTCTCCGTTGCTAGGGAGTTCAAGTAAGAGTTTTATGATGGGGGCTCTCTGTAGTGACTCAGTCCATTATGTTTCCTGTGATTTTTCCCGAGAAAAATGTTATTCTTCAGAAAATTCAGGTAGAGTAACGCAGAGGATAAATATGTCACCACAAATGGTTACGGGAATATCTCGAAGATTATAAAGAGATGAAGGTTTACTGTTCGTCGTTCATCTAACATCTATCTTCATCAAGGTTAATGAAAAATAACTTTAAACACAATAGACCCTGGTAATTAAACTTTATCAAATGAATTAAATGGTGCACCACTATTTAATTAAATAATTCAACATGCAGTCGAAGGTTATGGGTACTTTTGACATTAAGTGTTTTACTAAAAATATATTTAAATAAGTAGAGTATTTGCTCCCGATATTATTTTCTTATTGCTGAAAATACAAAACTCACTCGCTAATTCTCTAGTATCAGAAACACCAAGGCCCAGAAAGATAGGCACCTTTCCTCCTTATCAACTTGATCATTAACGGTAAGTTGGTGTTTATCATAATTAGAAATCCGCGAGTTTTACTGGTGTTCACATACCTAAATTCAATTATTGCGCTAGTTTTTTATTTACTTAATGTACCTATGAGGATACGAGTACATAAACCCTTATTTTTCCTTTGAATTAGTTAAGACATTCCACTCCAATCAGCTATATTACAGCTTATTACGATTGAGAGAATCGTTCATTGGGTATTTCAATGTTTATAAGACTTCAATTATATTTGGCTTTTGTCTTGACTGAGGATATTTTAGTGAAAGACTATCATTTTTGCGACCCCCAGTTAGGAGAGATAGATATTAATGCAGAAATCGAGAGTGTATGGGTTACAAAAATTCTCATTTCGGAGTTGTGAAATAATTGATTAATTTCTCCTCATCCCTTCCTTTGACACAGATATTTTTCTTCGTGAGTTGTCATTCGTAAGCCAGTAGTTGGAAAATTATAAATTCTAATTATCTTTAAGATAATTTTACGGTATCATTTTAACAAATTGCTGTAAACTCCTTGTGAAGGTGCTTTGGTTATTACGGGAGTACGGGTGCCATTGAATACAAAATCAGTTTACAGGTATGGCTTCAAAACTTGGTCGTTGATGGCAAGGGCATGAGAATGGTTTGGGGTATGGGTGTGAAGAAGGGTGTAAAAGTACGATGAACATGAAGGATGACAAAGAAAGATGCATGGCGCTTGGCAAGTAGGGCAAGAGAGAAGGTTGTTGAGAGGAATTCTAAGATGGGAGAAGCTGATAGGAATTTAAGAGGCAAAGGAATATTGTAGATTGTGATGGGAATGCTGGGTAATCGAGGAATAGGGAGGAAAATTTAAATCATTTCAGTCAATCGGGAGGCGGCAAATTCGCAGAGCTAAAGATTCATGCTTGTTTGGTTTTTATCTTAGTGTAATTTGTGGTTTGAGGTTGATTGATGCGGTGTTGGGCGTACGTGCCTTGTACGTACAGCAGTTCCTAGTCTCTGATTCCGTTAAAAAATTGCCTTAACTGGTTGGCTAAACCAAACAATAATGTCCGTAAGGGAACTCATCTCCAGAAACATGGTCAGTATGTGTGTAGGAAATAGGGGTAAGCCAGAAAAATATTTATTTTTTGGAGTGCATGAATAAATGCTGACAAATCGCGTTCAAGCTGCCTTACATGTTTTGCGGAGAATAGTACCTAACTAATAGTAATGCGATCAAACTCTTGGTACCAGATGTTGCCAAGTATAATTATTTTACCCAAAAACTATCACAGATTCACATTTATTCTAGATTTACGTTTCGAACGTAATAGTTCAATAAATAAAATTTATTTTGAAAAATGGAAGTCATTCCGGGAAGAAAATTTTTAATGATGAAGTACGGATATTGTTGAAATGGATCAGCAATGGACTCGGTGGTCATACCTAAACTTGTGAGTGTAGGAAGTTAATACCTGAAATTAGATTTAATCAATTTTTATCCTCAAAATATTTTTTTTATACTTTCGATATCGGATTCAATGGACTTTAAATGCATTTTAGTAGCCTAAGTAAATCACGTACGTAAGTTTGGTTTAGGGATTGATATATTTATGACGCAGTTTGAAACAGACCAGCAAAGACAACTCTTGATGCTGAATTCCATTGAATGCCATTTCCTATACAATGTGTTTCTCATAGTGTTAACGTGAACTCGTCATGCACGGCTCTGGAAATTTATCACAGTGTGGTTCGTGCAATAGGCACGAAAACAATGATCCACTACAGAAGAGATTTTTATTAAATTGAATTTATAGTACCCCCCGGGACTCAGGTTATCTTTGTTTGTGATGCATTTCATTTACTTTACAAGTTATCATTTAGGACATTCAAATAAACATCGATTTAAAAAAACTTTTATTAGCTAATATAGACACTTACTAATAAAAATATCTCAAAATCTTTGGAGTAGGTGGAAAGCCGGTGTGTGAACCTGTTCTTGTAGCTCCACGGGCACTGTTATTGTTATCATTCCATGCACATGCCAGCAGAGAAAGTTTTAGGTTTCGGTAAATTACTATTATTATCTAAATTTATGCCCGAACAGTTACTTAAAGCTTCAAACTCAAAATAACAATCCTTTCAGAGTGAAGAAGAGAATTTAGGTCGTTAACTCATGCCTACGTTACGGAAATAAATTTCTCCCATGGGACATTAATTATTTGACCATCTAATTGAGCGTGTTTTTTAGGCGGATGTACTCATATTTTTCTTACCGTTGATAGGGGGCCTCTTGCCACATTCAATCCCTTCTCCCTTATTCTTTTCCTCCAATACTCTTTCATCCTTTAGCTAAGTCTCTTTTTAATTTCTCCGGGCCACGTCGGGGCTGCTCGTTTCTTTCTCTCTTCTGCCTCTCTGGAATATATCCAATTTCAACACTTGACCCCCTAAAATTCTTCCTTTCTGTCTCCTCTCTACCCATTCCGTTTGAGTGAAATGAAAAAAATTTCTTTATTGTCTGATATACTTTAAAAATGAAATTTATTGGTTTACTGTAGCTATTAAACTTTTCACAGATTGGCAAAAATTAATGTCGGCAAAGAGAATACTTATATTTTATGGAAATTTTAATTTTATGTTGGAGTATTCAATTTTAATTCTTTTTATAAAATAAATTTTCGTTAAAATATTACATAGAATGCTTTCATGGATTAAGAAAGTATTTTCCCATTTCGAGCATCGAATTTTATTTGCTAAGGATGGCCAAATTGTACAAAGCACGCAAAAACGAACCCACGCACAACTACTGAATATTGAATATTGGAATTTTCTTTGTCTTCTAAATTTTAGATGTGTGACCTTCAACTATTAAAAAATTGGTTAATTATGCTCGAATCGCTACCGTTGCTGTAAAAATAATTTTAATCCAAGGTTACCAATTGCTTATTAATATACAGCGACTGTTTTCGTATTTTTTCATAAATAATTCAAGGCACTCTGGAAAATGCCAATAAATTTGTCGACGCACAATCTTAGCTGTAGCAAGCGTCGGTAAATTTCAGCCGTTTTTGCATGTCGACCGAATCTTAGAATTTCCCGCCTGAAGTTAAAAGACTCCTGATTAAATAGCAATAAAATTCTATAATTTAAAGGCTAATTATTGTGATTTGTGATGCCCAATTAGGCGACCGAATCAGTTTTCCCTAATCCCTATTTATCA
Organism: Hetaerina titia; assembly: GCA_037158775.1. Taxonomy (NCBI): domain Eukaryota; kingdom Metazoa; phylum Arthropoda; class Insecta; order Odonata; family Calopterygidae; genus Hetaerina; species Hetaerina titia. Next base: position 4,256,067 of record CM073769.1, read on the forward strand.
TCTGTTTTATCTTTCACGTTTCACTATGCATACGGAACGAAATGAAACTCAGACGGACCATAGATTTTTCTGGTTAAATTGTGTCATTGGTATTCAGCGTGCGCAATGATGTTCTGCCTGTCTGAAGGGGAAACTACTGCCAGACTTTGCACCCTTCACCGAGATGGCACTGATTCTACGGACTTGCAGGCTGGTGCATTGCCCTCACCACACTTATCACATGGCCGCCCACCTGCCGAACGTTAACCCTCTACTAAAGTTGTACTAAACGTTTCATTTGGTTGAAAATTTCCATTCTAAATCTTCCGAGGCGAAAATTCGCGCCAGACGTGTTCAATCATTTTCCACTACTATTCTAATTCGTTCGGTTCGTGTTGGAACGCTCTAATAGTATCTGCGAATTCCATTAATTTCAGGCAGGCAGCTAAGATTCAGCCGTCGGATTTCATCGTCGGAATCATTCCACTTGATTGGAACTGAAGTCCATGCGTCCGAGGGCACCATTCATTCGGCGGCCTGCATTCATTCTCCCCCTCATGTGATGGGCGTGTGTCCTTGAATGTGACTAGTCGCCTTCTGGGATCATGTTAGGAATCAATATAGCTTACCTCTCTCCCAGCTTTGCGTTTACGTTATTTTATTTATTTTGTATGTCACAATAGATACAAAGGAGCCATGTTTCCAAAATAACGGAAGGGACAACGTCCTTTTACGCGGAATTTTACTATTTGGTTCGACTCGTATTACGAGGTATTACCCGATGATGCCTTATGATGGTTAGGATATTTAGGTTTGCTGGCGTAATATCATAACCATATGGATCTTCAATGAATTTTTCCATCTTTCTGGAATCTTTACTCGCTCAGTTAAAAATACTTTCTTGTCATCAATAGTGGGACCTGAGTTTTTTTTACTTCCAGATAGTGATTTCACCTTTCTGAAAAGTGCACCCATTTCACCCTTTCTCTATAAATTATCCATATCCTTCCACCATACTTCTTTCGTCCTGATCACCCATCACTACCAAGGTTTCCTTCCAGGGGGGCACACGCAATTATTTCCTCTATTTGTTCGATAACCTCTCTATTTCTTCCTCCCTATAATTGTTTGGGGGCATGTAGACCTGAACAGTGACCGGGTTTGTTGGCTCAGATTATACTTATGTGCAAATAATATTCTATCAGTCGCTTTCCCTATGTTTACTACACTTCTTCTTACCTCTTTAAAGATGCTATTGCCACGTTTCGCTGGCTTGATGATGTAAATAAATAATTAGAAATCAAAAACAAACTCGGAAATTAGGACAAAATCTCTATTGTCCTGAAACCTCAAAAATGAAAAAAAAACCTCATCCTAGAAGCATTTTACACCAATGGTATAATTGTATATTAAAGTTTTGGAAATTCTTTGAACCATTCAGACAATCCAAAACTTTATTCTTTTCTATGTATCTCCTTTTAATTAATATTAATGGCCCAAAGTTAAAATTTAAAGGTTCTCCTTCGCTTGAAGATATATTTAGGTCGTCAATAATGAAGAAAATGTGCTTTGACGGGTAGGTGAGTGAAATATTAATTACCGAGTTAGGTGTACCCACCTGAATGGACTAATGCCGTGACGTGGTGCAAGGGGTTGCGCTTTCTCATTAACCCTCGAGCTCTAACCTCTAACTTTGATACCGCAATGCAAGTACATGTACTCATAGTAACATGATTACATTCTTTGAATTATTTTACAAATCTATATTGTTGCCAAAAGTTAGAAAAACTTAATGTTTGATGCTACATGCCTCGAGTGTAATTACATGTATATCGAGCAACACGCCCTAACGGTGGCCTGTGGGTACCAGGCAGATAGATTTTGCGTCTGGAAAATAAAAAATCAGCTCGAAAAAACGAACTGATACTCTATAAATTTTTTCTGTTGTAGAAATGATTCAAGACCATCAAATTTCGCAGTAGCAATTTACCGAAAAATTTATGCACGCCTGTGGCTATGCCCCCCTTTGTCAGACCAATTTATCCGTACAGCTCAATGAATTTAATTCATATTCTAGGCCTTATTGTCTAGGCGTGTAAGGTGGTATTGTTATTTTCATAAAAATATAAATACGTTTTAATAAAACAATTGTTTTAATTAATACACATGATAATTCTGAAATAATGATATGGTAGCAGTCATTAAGGTATGCAATTTGAATGTAATTTTCACATAGTTTTATATAAAATTTGATCATTATTGCTGTACATTTTTATATACAACCTTCGTAGTTTTGCAATTTTTTTTAAGTTCACCCTTTAAGAATTAATTCATAAGCATCGAATTTTGCGGCAGCGCGGTAGTTTAACGGAAAAAGTATGCGCTGTGAAAGTAAACTTTGCCGGAAATGATCCGCGACTCTCGAATTTTACGGCAGCTGTTTACATTGTACAAAGCGCCTTCCCAGAAGTCGCCATAAATCATTATAAAATAAGTTTGTAAATGATATAATACCTAGACAAAGCATGCGACAATTGAATTGTCTCTCATCATCGAAGTGAATGAATCGAAATCTAAATTGAGCGAAATATGAGCGAAATCATGCTTCCATCTGTATGCGAAAAAAACATTTTTGTTTTAAAAAATTGGGTTTCTTTATCTAAAAAATTCTTGATGTCAGGGACGTTGAGTGAGGATGCTAAGAAATGGCTCGTCAAAACTTTGACATGGAAGGTAGTAACGTGCGGCGCGGATACATGATTATTGAATCCATCCATACGTGAATTAGATGCTTTTCGAATGTGGGTGTGGAGAAGGATGGAGAAGGTAAAGTGGACCAAAAGGAAAACAAATGAAGGAGCGCTGGATATGGTGGATGAGGAGAGGGGATTATTGGGAGAAATCATAAGGAGGCGGGGAAAATGGATGAAGGGCGTATTGATCGGTAGTTGGGATCTTCTAGACTGTAATAGAGGGGAGAATGTTAGTCAAACGAGGTAAGGGCAGGAATAGGATAGGGATGTTGGACGGAATGAAGGGAGGAAGTACACAGAGATGAAGAAGGGCTTTTTGTAGTGTAAAATGTTGAGTTGAGTTTTGTCAGGAGAAACAAAATATTTATTTGGTAGTTGTGTCCATCCATAACCTAGCTTGATCGGTAGATAATAATAATAATAATGATATGTGTGGAGAAGTGGTATTCACAGAAGTGAAAAACCCAATAATGTTGCTATTAATTAAATTAAACCGGAGTTGGGAATGGCGCCCCCTGCGATATATCAGTAGACCGTTGCCACCTTGTAAGAATTTATCCGCAAATTTTTAATTGCCAGAGTCAACTTCCATATGCGCGTCCGAGCGCCCAAAAGTTTCGAAACTGGCGCGCTCTTTAAGCTCTCTCGCGGTCGTAGTTCTTCGGTGGGCCACCCAGGCAGCGGCGGCGGCTGCGTCGCGCGCTCTGTCCAACTACATACAGTGTCGCGGGCCGTTTGTCTTTGCGGCTTTTTACTTTGCGTGAGAAGGAGATGGAAAAGGGGAGGGAATGTGGGCGCGGGTTGCGGGGAGGAGCAAGAGGGTTAGAGTGTGTTAGAAGGGGCTGGTTTGGTGAGGAGTCGAGGGGTGGGTAGCGATAGAGAGGGAGTGGAGATGGGGAAGGAAGGAGGGGCGGTGGAGGGGAAGGACTGCGAAAGTCTGCGCCAATGTTCTCCCCACCGCCACCCTCCCCCGCGCCTCTCCGCCCCCTCCCCCTCACGGGGGGGCACACACCGGGGCGAGAGAAGAGTCCGCAGTCGCTCGTCGTGTTTTGCTCTTTGAGGGAGTCCGCTTCCTTCTGTCCATCTCGCTCTGCTCTTCACACCCCCGCCCACCCCATTCTCGCACCCGGAGTCCTCGAGACCCCGTCGTCACGCCATCCCATCGTTGCCGAGAAATCAACGAGGAGGATTTGACCCAAACAAATATTTCCGCGTGGAGGTCCTTTCGAGGACCGGCGCCGCCTTCGGGGGGAGGGCAATTGCATACCGGAAGGGAAAGACCTTCTCCGCACTCGGAGATTCCAACTGGGGACCATTCCCGAGGATAATCAGGGCCGGGGGCCTCGGTTGGTGAGAAGAGGAGGGTCGTGCCGGACGGGAGGAGGGAGGACTGCCCGTCCCGGCACCGGGTTTCCCTCCCTGGGGGAGACGGCGGCGGCAAGGTCGTGTGAGGCGGAGGGAGGGAGAGTGGTTGAGTGTTGATTTGTGGAGAGAGAGCCAGCCGTCCCGTGGTGCGCGGTGCCCCCCAGGCGGTTCCGGCGGCGCTCGGTGCGGTGGCGGCCCATCGGGGACAGCGACAGGTGAGTGTGACCCGCAAGCCGTCCCGTCCAAAAGGATTGATTTCGTTCGGCACGCTGTCAGTTCGTCCCGCCATGCGCTCCACGCCCGTCACCAATATCACCGCCCATGCGACCGCATCACTATGATGATGCAGTGATAGGCACGACTGAGGAAAAAAGACTTCAAAGGCGACAGTAATTTATTTCGCTCACAGCGACTTCTTAATCAGGGAATTTCGGTTAGGGTGGGGTGGGGGGGGGAGGCTTCGAGAGAGGGGAAGCGGGGGTGAAATAAAGTTCGACCCCTTTTTCTTGCCGAATGGCCTTGGGGCGAGCCGAGCGGTCACCGCTCCGCTCGGGTCCGAGTTGTGCCGAGGGTCTCTTCGTTTGCCGATCGAATTAAATGCGGCGAATCCTTCCTTTCCCTCCTTGGTTTCCCTCAACGTCCGTTCTCTTCTTGAAATGGTATCATTTTAGTTTTCTCTTAAGTTAGAAAAATAAGAAAACTGTGCGCGTTCGCATGGTTAGGAATAATTTTGTCATCATGGCTCATCAAATTTTGAGCGTCGAACAAAATGTACGAACAATTCATAGATACCGCATATCAGGAATTGTACAATATTCAACATTATATTAAACCAGTTGAAACTTTATGCTCATTTTGTCCCTCCACATCAAATTAGGCACTAATGAATCTCAGTCGTACCTTATTGTCTTCTGCAGCGTAATATATCTCGCATCATGTTTCGCGTCCTAATCAACCCCCTCGTAAACTTTAGGCTACGAGTCACCCCGGTTCAGAACACTCGTGGTTTAGTTGATATGCCGGCATCGAAACAAGAACTTTCATAGTCTGAGAATGTGCAATAATAACTTTTTCGAGGGGAGAAACTCTGGATGAGCGGAAGATTTTTTTCTCACTCGATTCGAGTTGCCAAGTGTAATTACGGGACAGGCATTTTGACGAAGGATTAAACTTAATTAATTATTAATTAAGTGCACCCCTTTTCGCTCAGACACTTTTCAAGTACTCTCTCGTTGGATTTTGGATTGGCGGGAGGGGGTGGGGCCAAGGGTTCGGGGGTGGGGGCGTAAATGGCGGAGGCCTCCTCGCACGGCCACCGCCGTTAAATGGGCATTTGTGGGCCCAGGGAGGAGTGGACGGACGGACTCGCCCCCTCGGAAGGTGGGGGGGGGGAGTGTGGACTTACGCTCCTTACCCCCCCCTCCCCCATTCCTACCCCCCGTCCCCTTACCCGGTACTTTCCGCACGGCCGACCCGGTGGCCGTGGGAGGGCGAGAGAATGTCACCGCAGCCGTCGGTGAGGTAGGCGAGCGTTGGGACTCCCGAGGGGGGCGGGCACCTTACGACCCAATGGCTGGCCAGGAGAAGATATTTTAAATCTAATTTATTTATAATCGAAGATTTATTTTTTGCATATTACTCACTATCCATTGGGATGCGGAATGGGATCGTCAGGATTTTCCTTCAAGGGCGACAGCTCCCCTCCCTCGTATACTCATTTGTGTCAGGGGTGCCGACCCCTGGTAAAAATCAAACCTGGTTTCACTTTAAATAGCCACCACCAAGTCTTTCTCATACAAGAGATATGTCTGTATAGATATATGTATGATACATACATAATATATATGTGGGTCGCAGTAGTCCAGGGGTAGAGCATTGGACTCTAGTTGGACTCGTTGGACACATGGCCGGACCGGAGGGCCCGGGCTCGATTCCCAGGCACGCCTATCTGGGCCTCTGCAGCTCTACCCAATGTTTGTGATTTTTTGGGTACCAGAATTTCCTGGGAAACCATAATCGGCACAGGGAAAGGAACTGACCCCCCTTCCCTGATGTGTGAATTTCGCACGCCGTCGGGTTTAGTACTGGGTGAACTCTATCATCACCCCTAATAAACCGACCTTCGGGTTGATTACTGTGTTTATGGTTATAAATAAATAAATAAATAAATAAATATATGTATATATATATATATATATAAACCATAAACACAGTAATCAACCTGAAGGTCGGTTTAGTAGGTGATGGTAGAGCTCACCCATGTACCAAGCCCAACGGCGTGTGAATAATCACACATCAGGGTAGGGGGGCCAGTTCCTTTCCCTGTGCCGGTTATGGTTTCCCAGGAAGACCTGGTACCCGAAAAATCAACTAGCTTGGGTGGAGCTGCAGGTGCCCAAAGTGCCCAGGAATCGAACCCGGGACCCTTTGGTCAGCAGTCCAACGCTCTACCCGCTAGACCACCGCGACCCACCTATATATATAAGGACACGAGGCTGACCGTTGTTCTATGGACTATTGACGATTGGAGGGCCCAGGTTCGATTCCGGGTGACGCCTCTAATCACCCTAGCTTCACTCAATCTGTATTATTTCTCGGGGTACTAGTTATTCCCAGGAAACCATTGGCGGAACAGGGAAAGGAATGGGTCCTCATACCCTGCTCATGTTTGAATTTCACAGATCGCTGATATTAGTACTAGGTGAGCTCTACTCTAACCTATCAAACCGACATTCGGGATGGTATCCACCTACCTCTCGTTTATCTTTAATACATTGGAACAATGTATTAAAAAAGCAATGAGAGTAATAGTACTTTTAGTATTAGACAACATATTTTGTATCGTATTTTATTTGTTTTAATTTCTATTCATTAGCTAATGATATTTTTATGCCACGTGCGAGCGTTTGAAGCTTGAGCTCTGTAGAAGAGACAAAAGAGGTAATGGCTGGGAGGAGAGATCGCGTTTATTAAGTCATTCCGACTGGAAATTAGTAGCTCAACATTTGCCATCTTTAATTTAATACGGAATAATTAAAATTTGATTAAATTCAATTGTACCAATATTAAGTATATCAACTATTATAATATGAAAATAAAAATAAAATCAAGGGCAAATTTTACGACGTTGGACTGTTAAGCGTGATTAGGACGTAGCTGACTTAAAAACGCGACTTAACTAGTGTAAACGTAGAATTAAAAAAAATTGCATGAAATTCTCTAGCTTTATGCTTGATGACTCATGGAATAGAAGGTTAAGAACCTTAGCTTATAGCAATGGTGGAGAGTGATGTTCGAACGGACATATGCAGTTCCCATCTTAATGATTATGGTCTCCAAAAGCCCTCCTTTCTCACCACATTCTCGCCCTTCTTCAAAGGAAGGGGTTGAGATCGCTGGACCTGACTCCTGGCCGCTCTCGAATTTACTCACCCTTCGCACCAGTGAGACGGCGGCGGTAGAGAGGGAGTGGGGGGGGGGAATTGGGGAGGGGGCTGTTCGAAAGGGACTCCCTTTCGAGCCACTTGGGTAAGCGAGCATCTGGCCGTTTGCGCAGGTGCTTTCACGATGGCAGACAAAATTTGGCGATCTAGTCCTTGGAAGAAACTCAAGATCCATTCGAACTTCGCGACGCCTTATCTCGACCTCGTTTAACACCCTTTAAAAGTACTACGTCAGACTTATCGCCTAATTCTTCGTTTATTTTACGCTCATACATAAATAAGAAAACAATTTGTGATCGATTTATTGAAGAGAATACAATAATTATTCGGAGCTGAAGAAAGCTGCAGTGAAGAGAAGGCTAAAAGCACTGACTGATGTTTATTTTTCTTCAAGCTGCTATAAGTACTGTATTCAGAAATCGTTTCTGTTGCATACCGAACCAATTGAATTTTGATGAGGTGAGAATTAATATTTCTGGAGCTGTGCGTGGCATCTTGAAAGCTGTTTTCTACAAGGATCAATGATTTGTATGTTAATGTGTCGGTTTTAATACTCGCCTTTTTTTGGGGATTTATCATTTGGTGTTTTATCCCAATAGCTCACTCCAGTTCTCGTTATCTCACTCTTATTTATTACTCCCCCCATCCCGTGGATGGAACTGAACTTGGTGAGATCGAGGTCGCGGCACTTAGCTCTTACTGCCTTTCGAACCACCCAAGGCCACGGTGCGGCTGAAGTTCGCTCTCGAGGTTTCCAATAAGCTGCCTGGAACTCCATGAGGCTTCGAAGAAAACTGCTTGTTCATCATCACTCTTATCCGTCACACTGATGGCCAAAGCCGCCCGCACATTTCGTGTGCTTTACAAAAATTATGATCGAGCGATCGAGAGAAAAAACTATTTAACTATTTAAAGTTATTCTGAAGCAGAGGTAAAATAATTCTTCGTTTTATCTGCCGAATATCCATCAACCCATGCATCGTGCCAAAGGCATTTTTATTATTTGATACTTCGCCAGCTCTTGGAAAAATATTCCATTCAATGTGTTAACTGTTGGTAGAGTTATCATTACATTATATTTCTCTCCTTCTTACCTTTACACTCATTGTGGTGAATCTGAAGCAGATGAGCCAGTGTGAAGCAGATCCACGAGGGTTGAGAGGAGCACGATATTCATCGTTTATTCATGGAAAGACTCCGATTAGCAAAATATCAGGCAACGGGAGATAACCCACCAAACTTCGCTCTGACTATCCCGTCTTAGGGGACCCTCTGTGCATCATCCACATATCCTCCAAACGCCCATACTCTCCAAACAGTCACCATGGCGTGTGGCAGGGTTTTCACGACATCACAACCGGATGACAAAGCGTCTCGGCAACCTCAATTAATGCCGTCTAATTTCGTCTCGGGTGATATTGGTTGTTTACAAATAACTTTTTCACCGTTAACACGTGCGTATTTGAAAACCATCTATATATATATACATATATATATATATATATATATATATATATATATATATATATATATATATATATACACACACACATTCACATTGAAATAGAGATAAGGAAGTGGGAAAGGAACACACATAAAGGACGAACACAAGAGAGGTGGGGATGTGAGCAGATCACAAATGTAAAAATATTTTCCTTGACCGGGACTTGAACACCGGATATCTCCACTTGCCGGGCGGATGCTCTAATCACCTGAGCTATCGAGAAAATGTACTTAGGTAATATCGCTGCCTTCAAGTAGTTTTCATGTTCTTTTGAACAATTCTGACTCTACTAATGTTCCATTTTGGAAGACCTGCATTAACTTTATTGGTTAGTGTCGTTTTTTTAATTTTTTGCTCTTTAGAAATCCTTTGAAATACTTCCTATGATAGTATCCATTCCCACTCTATCCTCTCATGTGTCCTAAAAAGTACTCCATATCATTGCACTAAGGGTCGCGGTGGTCTAGTGGGTAGAGCGTTGGACTACTGACCGGAGGGTCCCGGGTTCGATTCCCGGGCAAGGCTCTGGGCACCTGCAGCTCCACCCAAGCTAGTTGATTTTTCGGGTACCAGATCTTCCTGGGAAACCATAACCGGCACAGGAAAAGGAACTGGCCCCCCTACCCTGATGTGTGATTATTCACACGCCGTTGGGCTTGGTACATGGGTGAGCTCTACCATCACCTACTAAACCGACCTTCGGGTTGATTACTGTGTTTATGGTTATCATTGCAGTGGTTTTTTCCACATTTCTTTCTCTCTCTCTCTTATTCAGATGAATTTTTATTTAATAACACTCCCTGTTCATGTCTCTTCTTTTCCGCTGTCATAATTGTCATTTACGTTTTCTAATTTTGTCGTCTATGGCTGTTCCAATTGTTTCATTAGTAATTTATTCGGGTTTTAAAATTTTCCAGCATCGTGATTTTGAACTCAATATAATTTTGAAGTGTAGTTAAGCCCGTGGTGGAGTTTGAGTCAGGTATGAGTTGTTTTCTTAACTCTTTAAAACTTTATTTCTTTCTCACCGCGATCACTGTTAATCTTAAACCCCATTTATTCATTCCGATCTCCCTCGGTGCTCTTTACAGCGCATTGCAGTCTCCATCTTCGATGAATCTTACCTTGCGTTCCCCATTTTTGATCGTTTGAACATTTTCTTCCTTCTTCTGACCACTTGTAGGTGTGTGTATTTGTAGGAAAACTGAATTTGTTGCTCTCCCTTTTAGCAGTAATACTTTTATTCAATCGTTCCCCTGATCTGTGATTTATGTTATCCTCAACATTATGTTCACTATTTGAGGTAACACACGCTGGTTATCATAATTTTCGCTCTCAGCCACTTTTTTTACGATGCCATAATAGGCCATAGCAACTTTTCCTGTCACAAGGATACTGTCAGTGAAGTATTATATACGGCATAAACTACTCTTTTATACACGGTGTTTTAATTTTTGGCATTTCAGGATAGTTTGACATATATTCTTTGTGTTTCTGTTGGATATTTTTTGAAACGGAAAACAGAATTTTATTTCTGGAATATTTTTCCTAACAATTAAGACTGAAAGTGTGTCAGTGGTTATTTTTGACTTTTAGGCAAGTGAGAATATTTGTTCTTTAGAAGCTGAAAGCTAGAAGTTCTGAGAGACCGTCAAATACTCGCGAGCAGAAGATTTTAACATAAAGGAAAAAATATTTTCTTACTTGTGAGATATTTTGCAAAAGAATACATTCATGGATATTGTTAAAACCGAGAGATAACAGCGAAAATCATGAGAACCTATGACGATACCTATAGAGAAAGTTCCTTAAGCAGGCCACTAGCCTCTCACTCTCTCTCTGTCATTCCTGGAACATTATTTTCCTTCCCAATTAAGTGTTACTGTAAAATCTGACGTGTAAAATAAAATTCTGAATCTGATATATCCAGCTAAAATGATTGCCAATATGACGAATGTAAAACCTTTTGCGTAATAATACGTTGTTTGTCATATAAAACCGAAGAAAAATATGCTTTAGTAAATTCAAAAATAGCTCTTTAAATAATTTAGATACAAATTTTAAATACATACATTATTAACCTAACAGATAATAATAAGTAAAGTTAATTTTTCAGATCAATTAAACAAATAATTATGTGTTAATAAGCAAAGGTAACTAGCTGGCGCTACAATCACATTGAAAATCATGTAATTATGACGTTACTCTCTCGATCTAGTATTTTTAATACCCGGAAAAAATGTAATTAACATTCAAAATAAGCCAAATATGACAACAATAAAAATAATAGGAATGATTTTTAAACGGGTTGCGTTACTGATATTTAGTAACAAACTCAAGAGAACATGATATCTGCGCCGGCAGTGATTTTTCTGCCTTTCTCTTTGTGACATTCTATGTGATAATCCCTAAAAATCGTCCTACACTTTATACGCATTTCCTGATAAATGGAAACAAATGAGTAGACAAAATATTACATACATGTGCCAGTTATACTTTAGTAATAAACTGCATTTAGGAAATTACATCAATAGCAAATGCTTTTTCTACACACCAATGTGCAACCCTGGGAAAAATATTTCCGACGCACAAATTATCAACATCGTCATTAATAGCCATTTTATCACGAACATTCCGCAATCTTCTGTTTCCTATTTCCTTTTCTCGCTACCATGTCCATGTTTGCCCCTCGGCCGCTCCATGTTTCTTCTCATTTGAGGAGTTCACTTCGTATCCTGACGATATATTTTCAGATCAATGGGCACTATTTAGTATTTTGAGAATTGAACTTTCTTTTCTGTACATCCATTTGATTTGTACTATTCCCCTATCCTCTTTTCTATTTCGATTACAATAGTCAAATGAAAAAACTAATTTTATTCCAAATGTTATCTAATTGTTACCTTCTTTGACGCAGTGGATGATGATTCTATTTGTTAATCCTCATTTCGAGATTTTCATCGGGTTTGCGAAGTCATGGAGCCATCGGTTGAGTTCGTTTTATCTTAGTAATATTAAATCTTTACCAAGTCATTGCTCTGCTAAAGCGCCATCAAACATTTATATTTCCTCTACTCTGTCGAATTAGTACGTGTATGTCGTCAAATGTTTGGAATATTTTTTCAACGTTTACTTTTCCACGCATGTATATATATATATATATATATATATATATATATATATATATATATAAATATTCATTCACATTGAAATAGAGATAAGGAAAATGGTAAAGGAACACATATAAAGGACGAACACAAGAGAGGTGGGGATGGCGGATGTGAGCAGATCACGAATGTAAAAATATTTTCCTCGACCGGGACTTGAACACCGGATCTCTCCACTTGCCGGGCGGATGCTCTAAACCATCTGAGCTATCGAGGAACGATACTTTTACTTGGCGCTTTATAAGATCGCAGATTTCAGTGTAAAAGTATCGTTCCTCGATAGCTCAGGTGGTTTAGAGCATCCGCCCGGCAAGTGGAGAGATCCGGTGTTCAAGTCCCGGTCGAGGAAAATATTTTTACATTCGTGATCTGCTCACATCCGCCATCCCCACCTCTCTTGTGTTCGTCCTTTATATGTGTTCCTTTACCATTTTCCTTATCTCTATTTCAATGTGAATGAATATTTATATTCGCCATATGGCGGTATTTCGTGTTTGAATGTGTATATATATATATATATATATATATATATATATATATATATATATATATATACACATTCAAATGCATCAACATGTATGTATGTATATATATATATATATATATATATATATATATATAAAAGGGTGGACTTAAAAATTTGTTAAATAAAAAACTTTGACAGCAACACACAATATGAGAACATATAAAAGGAATACTCACACGTAATTTCTTCGAAATAACGTTTTCTTCGTTTTTCCGCCGAAATTATCAAGAAATAACGTGTGAGTGTTCATTTTGTGTACTCATATTGTGTGTTGCGGTCAATGTTTTATTTATATTGTATATATTTTCTATGTATACACACACATACATGTCATTACATATATGTGCACAACTTATGTGAAAGTTGAACTAATGTGAATAATAATTATAAGAAGTTTGCCCAAACGAACAAAGGCAAAGACACAGAAACACACAACAAAGAAAAGAAACTCGCACGTTTTCGAATTTTCTGTGGTGCAAGCCACCTTTCTCAAGAAAGAGAAAGAAGGAACTTTCTTTTCTTTTTGGTGTTAGTATTAACTTCATATATATTATATATATATATTAGCGTGAAGCAATAGACGTAGCATATATATATATATATATATATATATATATAATATGCAACGTCTATTTATTATATATTTTTACGTATATATATATCGATGATGCGGAAGTACTCACGAGAGCAATATAACTTTTGGACGGCACCATAGAACACGGAATAAAACAGATAACACGTAAAAGGACACTCACACTGTAGATGATTTAAGCTTTCGGCCTACTCCGAGGCCTTCTTCAGGTCAGACTGAGAGGTTTTGAGGAGAGAGCCTGGGGAGGGGAGGGGGGGCGGAAGGTTTAGGGACTGTTGGGAAAGAAATTAAAGATGGCGGTTAAGGGTGGGAATTTTAAAGGATCGGAAATATAGGATGTATGCGGATTCGCGAGTTCTCACCTCTATGTTGGTGGCTGAATCGGGTAGGGATTCTAGAACTGTTAAGGAAAAGCATTCGTCAAATGATAGGTTGTGTGAACTTGGTGTAAAGGGGTAGGAAGAGAAGAGAGTGAAGCAGAATTACATGAGTAACGGTGATTGTTCATTCGGATGGATAATGGAGTAATGCATTCGCCAATGTAGAATGAGGTGCATTGTTTGCACGACAAGAGATAGATAATATTTTTTGAGAGGCAATTAGCGTGGGAACGGGGTGAAGGGACAATGAGGGGATGTGGGGAGAGGGGAGCAGATCTGATTAGGAGACATGTTTTACATCGGGGGCGATTGCAGGTAGGGGAAATATGTGGAAATTTGTCAGGGCGGGGTGTCAAAGGGTTGGTGGATCTCAGAAGGTTTCTGAGGTTGGCTGGTCGTCTGTAAGAGACAGAGGGGCATTGGGGCAGTAAGGATGTGGTCGCTTCATTGTCATGTAATATAGGATAAAGTTCCTTGAGAATGGTTTTCAGTCTGTGGGATCCGGGGAAATAGGTTGTGCAAAGGTTGAGTCCAGCGTCAGATGTGGGGTTGTCATTCTGTGGTGTGTGTGGTCGGGTGGAGCGGTAGATTTTATCCTGTAGGAGCTTTTCTGGGTAACCGCGTTTGTGGAGTGCATGGTGTAGATTGTGGAGGTATTTGTTGAGGGTAGCTGTGGTGTTGCAAATCCGATGTCCGCGGATAGAGAGAGAGTTGGGAATTGAGCGTTTGGTATGAGAAGGATGACTACTAGTATAGTGTAAATATTGTTGATGGTTAGTGTCTTTGATGTGTACTGAAGTGGTGAATTTGTTATTGTGAATTGAGATGTCTGTGTCAAGAAAGGTGATGGTGGAGTCTGAAATGGACGAAGTGAATTTAACAGTGAAAGAAGAATTTAAGGCCGATAAGAAATTGTCAAGAGAATCAGAGCCGTGTGTCCAGAGCATAAAAATGTCGTCAATGTAGCGGACCCAGAAAAGAGGTTGGAAGGGTTGCTGTGAAAGGAAATTCTCTTCAAGGTGGCCCATGAAGAGATTGGCGTATGATGGCGCCATCCTCGTTCCCATCGCTGTGCCTTTCGTTTGGAGATAAAAACAGTTTTGGAAAGAGAATGCATTTTTAGTCAGGACGACGGTGGCGAGATTGAGGAGAAATTCGGTCGAGGGGCACTGGGGTGGGGGGCGTAGAGGAAGATAGTGTCGGAGGGAGGATAGGCCTTCTGCATGGGGAATAGAAGTATAGAGGGAGGTGACGTCGATGGTGGCCATAAGCAGGTTGGAGGTGGAGGGAATGGAGACAGAGTTTAAACGGTGGAGGAAGTGATACGTGTCTTTCGTGAAGGAGGGCAATGAGAGTACGATAGGTTGTAGGTGGTAATCAAGGAATGCGGAGATTCTTTCGGTGGGAGAGTTGAAACTAGAAACTATAGGGCGACAGGGGATGTTGGGTTTGTGTATTTTTGGGAGGAGATAAAACTGGGGTGTTCTGGGGTTTGGGGGTGAGAGTAGGGATATGTCTTGGGAGGTGAGGCCTTCTTCTGGTCCAAATTGGAGGAGAAGAGACCGAATTTCCTTTTGGAAGTTTGGAGTAGGGTTGTCGGTGAGAGTGGTATAGGTGGATGTGTCGTTGAGGTGACTGAGGGATTTGGAATATATATATATATATATATAAATTCACTGATAGTCATAACAAACAAAGAAACCAAAACACAAAAGAGGAAAAACTCACTGGTTCTCGAATTTTCGGTGGTCCAACCACCTTTCTCAAGAGGAATTAGGAAAAGAACTGAGGCAGAGGAGGGCCTACCACTGCTTTCGGGCCCTCCTCTGCCTCAGTTCTGTTCCTAATTCCTCTTGAGAAAGGTGGTTGGACCACCGAAAATTCGAGAACCAGTGAGTTTTTCCTCTTTTGTGTTTTGGTTTCTGTGTTTGTTATGACTATCAGTGAATTTACATTACACGTTTGTGGGTTTTCCAAAAAAGTGTATATATATATATATATATATATATATATATATATATATATATATATATATATATATATATATATATATATATGTATAAGCCATAAACACAGCAATCAACCCGAAGGTCGGTTTGGTAGGTGATGGTAGAGTTCACCCAGTTCTAAGCCCGACGGCGTGTGAAATTCACACATCAGGGTAGGGGGGCCAGTTCCTTTCCCTGTGCCCGTTATGGTTTCCCAGGAAGATCTGGCACCCGAAAAATCAACTAGCTTGGGTGGAGCTGCAGGGTCCAGAGTGCCTCACCCGGGAATCGAACCCGGGACCCTCCTGTCAGTAGTCTAGCTGCCCACCTATTCTACCTAGCCTACCCCCTGAACTATCGCGACCCATATACATACACACACACATACATATACATACACACACACGAAATCCCGTCATACGGCGAACAAATATTCATTCACATGTAAATAGACAAAAAGAAAGGGGATAGGAACACACATGAGGGACGAACACAAGAGAGGTGGGGAAGGCGGAATCAAGCAGACCACGAGTGTAAAAATATTTCCTCGACCGGGACTTGAAGACCGGATCTCTCCACTTGCCGGGCGGATGCCCTAATCACTTGAGCTGTCGAGAAAGCCTAATTTACACTGAGATCTGCGATCTTATAAAGCGCTCAAGTGCTCCGATTATTTGGCCAAGAGATGGCGTTAGGGAGCTGTCACACCAACCAAAGGAGAAATAGACAACAGACAAACAAAAGGAAAGGACAGTAGAGGTTAGAAATTGCACAACATCATAAAGATCTCAATGTAAATTAAGTTTTCTCGATGGCTCAAGTGGTTAGAGCATCCGCCCGGTAAGTGGAGAGATCCGGTGTTCAAGTCCCGGTCGAGGAAATATTTTTACGCTCATGGTTTGCTTGATTCCGCCTTCCCCACCTCTCCTGTGTTCGTCCCTCATGTGTGTTCCTATCCCCTTTCCTTGTTTCTATTTCTATGTGAGGTGATATTAATTAATACTCTGCTAAATGACGACCTTTACAATAGGATTTTAATGTTCGAGTGCGTAGAGTTATTTTTAGATAGTAATCTTTTGAAGTTACACCAATGCGTACACTTAAGGTACGAATTCACAATTTGCTCTCTCTAGAAGATTCAGTTCAACGGTTCCATTCAATATCTTAACGCATCGCTACCTCCTATGACTACCGCCATCTTCCATGCCTGAAACGTTTTCTCTCATTTTATTCGAGTGCTAAATGTCCCTGTCGTCTTCTCTTCGGTGCATCTCCTTTCACAATGATACCGTTCTTAGACAACTTTCCATGCATTATATCCCTTTCCCTATTCCTCCCCGAAGGATAGGACATTCTCTTCCGTAGGGTAGTACGAGAACAATTGATTTGATGACATGTGTTACTCGTTTTTTAAAACTATTTTTACCCGAACCTTGCGCCAAATCCCAAGTGCGTACATTTGGATACTGATACGTTATTAATATGTTAAGAAAAAACCAGTCAAAGTTATGCCAAACAAAATATTCGACTCACTGGAAAGAAAATCAATTGAATAAAATGAACTTCTGGAGAAGAGAGCGAGCTAATTACTACAGGTGTATTGAATTGAGTACTCGCTTGGAATGTTGACAAGTCACTTAATGATCTTACGAAATATTTAAGGGTCTATTAGCCTAAGTGAGAATTTTTTGCATTAATATAGATATGTGCTGAATGTATTCTTAAGTAATCAAGTGGAAAAACATGATGAGACATATGTACTTAGCTCAACTATTACAAAACACATACATCTTTAAAGTCCTCGTTTTTGGTTACAAAGAGTCGTGTAAAAAATCCATGCGTTAAATATTTTTTAATCTTCTACATTTTACATCATATTACTTAAAACGTTTTGCGTTCCTTGTGGGATTGTTTGTGGTAGTTTTGTAACTTGACCTGCAGTTTGGAGGCATGGAGACCAGAAATCTCCGCCGTTGCGAGTGGCGTTGGAATGATGGAATCGCCTTAATCGGATTAGCGTTAATCGAGCGGTGGCGGTCCTGCTCCTCCTTTGGCCTTGCTCCCATTCCCCTCTTCATTCCTTCGTTATCCCCTTCAACATTTTCTTTTAATCTCTACTGTCCTACCTCTCGTTAATTAAAATCACAAATAGCTAATTTCCTTTGCTTCCCGATTAATTCTCCGTTCTAGCGCTTTCATATGGGAACTAGAACGATGCAATTGCATTAGGCAAGTTAACCCATAAGCAGTAGGGGAATATCTGAACTGATTTTCACATAGTTGCTTATAAGGCAAATATCCTCGATAACCAGTGAAATCTGCAAATGAATGCTTGGAGGCAGTCAGCGACTTTTTGCGGCTGTCGCTTCGTTAAGCAAACTATCCATCACCTTTCAATTTTATTCCTGTTAGAAACCCACAAGGAAAGTAAATGAAATCTCTGCTGGTCCTGAAGAAATTTATTCACGTTAATAATTGAATATTTATTTATTATATAGAATATTTATTTTTAGGTTTTCAACGCGTTGGAAGCATCATCTACGTACTACGTTTGTTGAGCTTAGTTGTACGATCGCTCACCGTGTTGCCAAGCACAATAAATAAGATGCTTCATTTGTAGGTCCTAGGAACGGAATGTAGAAACTTTTTGAAAAGGATGGTAAGTGTGGAACGTTCGTCTACGACCTTTATTCTAGGAATGTTTATCTTATAAATTGGCAGAGCAAAGAACAACCTTCAACTCTAAAACATAATTCCTGCCCGCTACCAAAGGATGCCTTCGAACTACTATATGTCTTGCGTGGGTATGAATTAAAAAAAATCCTTTGGAAGTAAAATACGATCTTGGGGTTTGAGCAGGTGTGCGTGACCAAGAATATTAAAAAAAACCAGAATATATAATGTATTGATTTAGCTCTCTTATCAAATATCACTCTTAAACAATCAATTTTATATTGTTTAACAAATCAAAAATTTAGTTCGTATATTTGTGAAATTTATAGTTTTGTAAGAAAAAGGCACTTCAGCGAAATACTAGGACTTGTAATGCCAACGCACTTGTTCATTCTTTTAGAAAATCACCAGAGAATCGACAGCAGCAAATGAGATTTTTTATGCATTCAATTTATACATACTTTTTATACTAACATTGACAGCATTCCATCAACCCAAATTAATCTTCCGTTTAAAATAAATACAATTCCAGATTGAGGACGTCAATCCATTACCACCAAATTCAAGGGGTTGGGTTTTTTGGTGCATCGACAGCTATGGTCATTTTGCCCAAATTCAATTTTTCAACTCTTGTTTGATGGACTTCAGTTAGAGCCAAATGGTAGAATTTTCATGTTCTCGGTGAGTATCCGTTTAAGGCCGCGAGCAAAACGTACTGCCGGTATGGCATTTTGCATTATTCAATAGATTTAATTAGGAAGCGAATGTAGCACAGCTTGTCAGTCTAAGAGGATTGAGAGAAGTCTGATCTCTAAACGAAAAGCATGAACATGGAGAGGAATCGCTAACTTTATGTACTGTTTATCGACCTTTTAGGAGCGTTACCGGCAAAAAAAAGTGTCCGACGAGACCAAGGTAACAGGAGATGTGTCATATGCTCGGTGAACATTTACCAAAAATTAAAAGTTATGCAATTAAAAAAAATTACCAAAATTAAAAAGTTATGCAATTTTTCTCTGGATGGAGAAAATTTAAGGGGACACGCAACGAAAAATAAAATATTGTCAGTCCTAGACCAGGTTTTGCTGTTGTTAGAAGAGAGAAAAACCGGGATCTTTTGATGAAGGAAAAAATTCGACACACACGTATTTCTGTTAGGTGATCCTTCATTCCTTTTTTGTCCAAGTGTGACGTCTTTTTAATGCGTTAGAGAGGAATGAATACGTTGCTTGAGTATAATTACTTTATTCAAGAGTGATCCCCGTTTTAAATAGCCATCCCTCGCTTGGCGATCCAGTTGGCTGGATGGTGAGCGCACTCACCTGTTTGTCGCTTCAATCCCCGAGCGTATGCAGAATAAACGAGGGCGCTCGCTCACCCCCCTGCGGCTTGCTCGCCCCCCGACCTCAGCGGAGTTTCGCGACGTCACGGGAAAGGGGGTGGGGGTCATCTCCTCCTTAATGCAAAATCCACTTTGCCACCAGGATAAATTTGTGATTCCAATTCATTGAACATTTAATATTTTCTAATATTATTTTTTCACGCCATATTAGTCCTATTACATCAGCCAACAACACTGACGAGAGAGAAGTTGACGTCACGAGCGAACGAAACCTTATCAATGGGTGAATCAGTACGTTGGGGTGGAGACCTTGGTGACCGGAGGGAGGTGGCCGGAGGCGGCGCCTTCATTTGTTTAATCCTCGGAAGGTTTCAATCTTCGAGAACAGAGGCGCCATCTTGAGGAGGCTCACGTCCCAGCGTAACAGGCTATTCCGAGGAGTTTTAGCGTACCTTGTGATGCCGCGGTGGGATTTGCCTCTTGCTTCATTGATCACGATCACATGCTACCATTCTCAACTTCTGATTGCTATTCAGCAAGCAATATGATCTTTGCTTTGAATATTATATAGAATATATGTTTTTCGTTTTTTTAGCTCTGCAGGATTGAAAATACCAGCAAATTCACTTTATTAAGTCTTAAATGAAAACTCCCACTCTTCAAGCACAATACGAGCATGCAAGAAATTCCATTCGTACAAGATGCGTACAAGTAATCCTCGGTGCTCACCAATTCATTCTAATCCGTGTTGCGAATAAAAGGCCCCTTGAGAATTGGTGATAGAGAAATTCGAAGCCAACGAAGACCACTTTATTTATTTATCGACTTTATCGGGCGAGGTTGAGACTGATAGTCCCCTCTTCCACCTAACCCTTACATTACAGGCATAACATTGAAGACAATTACATACAACCAAACACTAGATGGAGAAAAATCCACCTAGGTGGGAATCGAACCCGCGACCTCTGGATTGGTAGGCGAGGACGTTACCCCGCCCCCACCGGGGCCGGCCGAGAAGATGATAGCAGGAGAAATTCGTGCGCATGAAAGCGGCTCGAATGTTTCCTCTGAATGAAATATATTCCAATAAAATGGAAATAAAAGATACAAATCTATAGGGCTTTATCGAGCCAAAAAATGAAAACAGCAACGGTGTATTCATCAGTGAGTTTCTTGCATTAGTTTTCAATTCCCCTCTCGTATACAAATGGAATTTTGAGCAAATATTGCTCTGATTTCCTCTAAGAGTTCTTTCTGATCAACATTCGCATTCAAAACCGTGACCTTTATACCACAGGTTTAGCATGCTACCAAACTTAAATGTCACAATCGGAGTAATGTCTCGAATATTCGATAATTTACGAGAATTTTGGGAACAAGTATTATATATATTTATATTTATTGAATCATTTTAGCTACTTAGTAGTAGGTGTTAAATGAAAGAAGTTTAGTATAATATGAGTATTTAAATGCGTAAATTAAGCACAGAAAATATTTGAAATATGGTTATGTAATTTATCAGTATCGATAGCGTGAGGTTCTATTCAGGAAAAAACAAAAATAGTGAATGTGTAAGAAATGAAGCCATAAAATTAATTAACCGCCAGTAGTAGTTTAAAACCCACATCTATGCCTGTGTTTACTCTGTCCTCCGCAAGTGATTCGCAAAAGTTGCCCTTTGAACAGTTACAATCAACACCGACTTGAGACTAAGCACTAACGCTCACTTTTATTGAAAATGGCGACTACGTGGAGGGAGTCATAGCCAACACTTGCAAGAAAGTAGATATTAGCAAGCTGTTATGATGAGAAAAATCATATCTCACCCAGCTGCAGATAGTTTTGACTTTCAAACCATTGACTGAAGGTAGAACACAGCCAGAGTTACTACTGCTTAAATTATTGATGCTATTCATCCCCATCCACAGTTATTTCGGGTTATAAAGAAACGATAAATTTACTTTCAAAATTGTACAAAGACCACATTAATCACATTTTGACTAGGTCCAATTGTGTAACAACGTTTAAAAAAGTTTAAAACAGCACATATTAACGTATGTGCTGTTTTAAACTTCTGTTAAATGCAGATAATTAATTCACTGTTACCTATTTTAAAATGTGTGAATGTGTTTCCGTTCGTTACGGGAAAATTATACAGAAATTCTCTTTTTCCATCGTTTGGCGAGAACATCCATTTGCTGTTTATTCAGTATTTTGAATCTGGTACCATTTCCATAGCTATTTAAATCCTCATAAAATCGGCAGACCTTGGCCAACGTGGTCGGAGGAGGAGCGAACGGGCAAACATACCTCTCAACAAGGTGTGCTGCAGCTTTCACCCTGATCTTTTCACGACTTCTATCGTGATTATTTATGACTTTTACTGGTGATGTCTTCAGTTTTAATTTTTTAGCTAACACTTTTAGTATTATGGGTATTTAGGCTCATTCACTGTCAACGGATTGATAGATTGCTAAAAATTGAGCGAGTATTAACGGGCGCAGCAGCGGATCTCATCCGAAGAAGAGATCGTTGTTCGATGAGGAAGACAGCGTAGATTTCCACTGGTGCAATCGACTCGATGGTCCAAAAAAAGGGGATGTAGGAGCGGCAAGAGCACTTTCATCTCGCTCGGAATTTCACTTTCCTTCCTTCCCTTCTCTCTCGCACCAGATTAGCCGTCCACTCCCGCTCTTATTTCCACCCACGCGATTCATTCCCACTCGAAAGGGCGCTCCGCAGTTGGGAGAGAGAGATAAAGGAAATGAGAGCGATGGGTACCCGGTATGTCACGGCGTACAAGAATTAATTAAACAACAGCCAGTACAAGGAATACTTAAGCACTCATTTTCTCATTTCGTTTCAGAATAGATTTCTTTTGCAAACAATATGGGATAGAAACATTAAACCGTAAACATAGTAATCAACCCAAAGGTCGGTTTGGTAAGTGATGGTAGAGTTCACCCAGTACTTAGCCCGATGGTGTGTGGAATTTACACATCAGGGTCGGGGGGCAGATCCTTCCCTTGTGCCACCTATGGTTTACCAGGAAGTTCAGGTACCAGAGAGAACGCACAGCTCGGTTGAAGCCGAGGGTGCCCAGAGAGACATGCCCGGGAATCGAGCCCGGGTCCTCTGCTCAGTAGCACACTACTCTACCCCTGGACTTTCAGGTCCCCATTGATGGAAACATTACCAACTTCAAGAGAATGAAATGCCGGACCAACTTAAAATACAGGATAATTCAAGTATGTAGTTAAAAGATGAGGACCATGTCACTTGAGGTATGCCGCCATGCTTCTCACCGGAAGATTTCCCGTTTCCATACCAAAGAGTCCGGGCCACTCCCCGCTCTGCTGCCGCATAGCCATACGACAGTCGTCGCTCTGAGCGCATGCGAAGCGCGTCTGAAAAGTAATCTGCGAGCAGGATTTAACGATGAAATCAAGTAATAGGAATGTTGGGGATGATGTTGTTTCAGCGGGGATCATTCATAAACGGTTCCCGTGGGTCCTCTACGTCTCTCTTTTGAATCTCTGGAAACTATCTTGGAATTCCTCCAAAGTTTTCTTCTTCCCGAGATTGGCGGTCGCACTCCCGCATGCCTTTCCTTACGTCGGAACTCCGATTGAGGGATTCAGCAGCCGACAAATAACGGGCTCTGCGGTGGTTGGTCCCACTGCGGACGTTAACTCTTTTTCGAAGAAGAAGTCGTCTGACGGTTACAACGCGGATGCGCTGAATCAAACGCCAATTTCCCGCTACCAACACATTCAAAAGTCTGGAACAGTGGAATATTCATGCAGAGGAAGAAAAGTAAAAAATGTGTATTACTTCGCGTTTCTAATACTTACTCAACCCACCATGTTCTTAACAATGTAAAAAAGAGATTTTTTTGAAAGGATTACATCTATGCCCATGTGTACTTCAGTCGCATGCCTATGGGGATGGAGAGGAATTGTTTACGTCCAAATGTATGTCTACGTATAGGTAATTTTCTCATTTTTTGGTCGTTTTGTATATTATCTCCAACAAAGGTGGAATATACATTTTTGTCGCCTGTAGGAGAGTCAATATTGACAGGGTGTGGATTATCGCTAAGCGGTCCTCACAATCGGAAAGAATATTATAATAAAATTGGGCGCAATATTTCTGTGCAACTATTTGTCATGCATCCATTGCATGCATAAATTTGTTAATATGCTATATATGTATTGATTTATCTGTTCTTCTTTCCAAATATTTTGAATTGAACCTCGTGTGGCGAAACGTGAGATGATAATTTTTTAAAAGTAAATATTTAGTGCTGTCCCTTTCAATATTTTATTTTTATCACATTATAAACAAATTGTCTTGATCAACAGAACGATGGAAAGCACCATTACCTAGAGAGCCTCTATTATGGCGTGTTGTTTAACACACGGCGTTAAAACCGCGGTGAGCATAAATAAAAAAATGAGTTAAAATAGTTACAAGATTTAATTAAAAATTCACCTGTTCCTGGTGGGATTTCATCCTTTAATCCGAGTTGATATGGTTCAGTTCAGGATGTTGCGGTTCTTGTTCATTTTCATCATTTCCTGCTATCCAGCCTTTATTGTTGAGAGCAAAATGAAAAATTTCTCCTTCACCGGCGGTCTGGGAAGGGGGACAATGTACCCTATATGAACTGGCTCCCACCCATCATTAATAGTAAATGCAAACATGCTTGAGGAGTTCAGTGTTTGCTATGCAAATATGACCTTAGAACATTTGAAGATAATGCATTTGAATTTTAAGATGAAAACAAGCCGTATTAATATTTTGAAACTACCACTAAATTTTCACCATGCTCTTGTTATGTGATATTCATTGGACATGGTGGATAATTAACAGCACAGATTATTGTAGGTTATATTGGGCATTAATACTTTCAAATCTAATTTCGTATAAAACTCAAGATATGCCTTATTTATCCATTCTTAAACTTTTAAAAAATCTGTTAGTTTTGATTTGCCTTTTTGCTCTTTGAATTCATCATTCCATGAGCAGAAATTGTGTGAAATAAAGAGTGGAAAAAATCGTTGTATGATAGATGTGAAGAAAGAAAGAAAACACGGCAATTCCACATTTACACTTTTATTAGACGACCATGGTTTCACCACTGCGTGGCATCTTCAGGTGTGAAGATGCCACGCAGTGGTGAAACCATGGTCGTCTAATAAAAGTGTAAATGTGGAATTGCCGTGTTTTCTTTCTTTCTTTACGATGGAAAAATTCCACAAAGTAACGGCTAAAACAATCACTTATATGATAGATGTGCTTAATAATTTATTCCCTGTTACTCATTGATACTATTTGGTTTTGAACTCATAAGAGGAATATTATTATCTTGAAAATGTCGACGTTTTCGGTCGAATGACGACTTTCTTTTCTTCAAAAAGCGCTGATATTACATAAATCTTTTTTTTGCTGCGTAAAAAATGTTATTGGCGACTGAAAGACTACTAAAACATTTATAGTGGGAATCCTTCATGCTGCGTAACTGTATCATGTTGGTGTAGCGACCCAAATAGAAGCACGTGGCGCAATCTTGAAATTCATCCTCCTTTTCATGACTAAAGTAAGGGCCCTAAGATCGAGATGGGACAACGATTACCAAAGATTTCTATTTTTTGTAAATATGTTGAGAAGAGCGTACCTTTTAAAACCGTAATTGGGTTGATTTTTATGCAGAAAAATATTGGCCAGCATTTTTGGGTGAAAGCAATCACTAATTATGTACAGTGGTATGTTAGATATTTCTACGTATCATGGCATTTAATCAACCTCTTAAGCTATGTATACAAGCTAATTATAGACTTTTACATAAAAGTATGTGTAGCATCAGTATTATTATTAGGTAATCTACCGGTTAAGGTAGGTTTTTGGCTGGACACAACTATCAAATAAGCATTTTGTGACTCCCCACCTAGCAAACTAATCTACATCAGGTCCCTCTTCATCTCGGTGTACTTCTTTCCTCCCTTCATCCCTTCCAACATCCCTATCCTGTTCCTACCCTTACCTCGCTTGCCCAACATTCTCCCCTCTATTACCCTCTTCAACATTCCACTACCGCTCAATACGCCTTTCATCCATTTTTCCTGCCTCCATAGGATTTCTCTCAACAAACCCCTCTCCTCCCCCACCATTTCTAGTACTTCCTCATTTGTTTTCCTTTCGGTCCATTTCACCTTCTCCATTCTTCTCCACACCCACATTTCAAAAGCCTCCAATCTACGTCTATCCTCCTGCTTCAGCGACCACGTTTCCGCGCCGTACATAGCTACGCTCCATATCAGAGTTTTTACGAGTCTTGTCTTAACATCCCTACTCAACGTCCCCGTCATCAACTCCCTCCTCCTTGAGAAAGCCTCTTTGCCTAGCGCAATTCTTCTCCTTACGTCCCTACCACTTTGACCGTATTGGTCCAAAACACTTCCGAGATATGTAAACTGTTCTACCTGCTCTATTTTTTCCCCGCCTATTTTAATATTTAGCTTAGCCTTTTTCTTTCTGGAAAATCGCATAACCTTTGTTTTATTAATATTGATTCTCATCCCATATTTATCGCACTGAACCTCCAATTCACTCAACAATGCTTGCAACCCCTTGGCTGACTGAGCAACTAATGCTTGGCCATCAGCAAACCTAACCGATTTTACATATTCCCCTCCGACTTTCATTCCTACCTCCAGTTCTTCCCATGCCTCTTTAATCATTTCCTCCACATATACGTTGAACAGTACCGGTGACAATGGGCAACCCTGCCTTACACCTCTTCCTAACACTGCCCATCCGGACTCTCCGTTCCCCACTCGCACCTGAGCAGTCTGAGACATGTACAGGCTGCGGATCAGTCTCCTGTCCCTCCAATCCATTCCTATTTTCTGCAATACACGCATTAATTTTTCCCAATTCACTCTATCAAACGCTTTTTCGAAATCTACAAAACAGGAAAAAACGTCCTGATTGTATTCTATATTCCTCTCGACTAGTGATCTCATTACTGCAATGGCATCACGCGTACCTCTTCCTTTCCTGAACCCAAACTGATCATCCCCTAAGTATTCATTTGCCTTACTCTCTATCCTTTTGTTGATGATCCTGAGAATAACTTTAGCTGCGTGGGATATCAAACTCATTGTTCTGTAATCCTCACATGACGAAGCCTTTGCCTTTTTTGGAATAGGAACTAACACCGATCTCACAAAATCTTCCGGCCAGATTCCTTCCTCATAGATACTACGAATCAGTCCATATATGGCCTTCTTCCCACCTTTCCCTAACCATTTCAACATTTCTACAGGAATATTGTCCACCCCCACAGCCTTATTTGCTTTCATCTCCTTTAATGACCTTTCTATTTCACCGTCGAGTATGCCTGGACCTAAGCTATCTTCTTCTACGTCATGTTCCTTTTCTATGTCTAACCTTGTCGGCCTAAGTTCTTTACCATACAGTGTTTCTATATATTCCTTCCATCTCTCTTGGATTTTTCCTGGTTCAACTATTATCTTACCCCATTTATCTTTAACTGTTAGCACAGATCTTGCCTTCTTACTTCCCGATAATAACTTAACCTTGCTGTATAGAGCACCAATTTCACCCTTCTTCTGTAAACTTTCCATATCCTCGCATTGCGTTTTCCACCACTCTTCTTTTGCTTTATTTGTGGCCCTTCTCAATTTATTGTTTAACTCTTTGTACTTCATTTTGCCTAACTCTGTGTTTACATTTTTGCATCTTCTTCTCTCATCCATCTTTGCAATCATCTCATCCGTGACCCATGGTTTCCTTATCCTTTTCCCGTTAACGGTTCCTATAGTGTCTTTAGCGGCTTCCAATATCCCTTTCTTGATACATTCCCATTTTTCTTCGATAGTACTCAGTTCTTTACCGTCATCCATCATTTTCTCTACAGCCTGCTGATACTCCTTCCTCGTAAATCCATTTACTGCTTCTAAATTCCATTTCCTAACCCGCCGCCCTTGCCTTATCTTCTTGAAACGAACATTACATTTCATAACAACTAAATTGTGGTCAGAGTCCGCATCCGCTCCTGGGAAACTGTGCGAATTTATCACACTGTTCCTAAACCTGTGCCTAACCATAATATAATCTAATTGATACCTTTCTGAGTCCCTTGGCATTGTCCATGTATACCTTCGCCTTTTGTGGTGTCTAAACCATGTGTTAGTGATGACTAACCCCTGTCTCCTGCAGAATTCAATTTCTTTCTCCCCGCGTTCATTCCTCGTGCCTAACCCATAGTCCCCCACCTCACCACCATCTCTTCCTTCGCCTACTGTCGCATTTCAATCCCCCATCACTATCAAATGTTTCCCTGCAGAAACACTCGCGATGATATCCTCTAACTCATCATACATCCTATCGACTTCTTTCTCCTTGTGGTTGCTCGGTGGCATGTATACCTGAACAATGACCAAGTTCGTCGGCTCTGCTTTAATCTCTACGAGTAAAATTCTATCAGTTGCTTGATCTATGTTGACTACGCTTCTTCCTACCCCTTTATTTAAAATTACGGCAACCCCTCGTTGGCTCTCGTCCCCGCCGCTGTATATCACTCTATAATTGTCACTCCAGTAATCCCCGCCATTCTTCCATCTCACCTCGCAGAGGCCTAAAACATCTATATTACCTCTTTCCATCTCTCGCTTAATATATTCTAATTTGCCTCTCCTCAACATTGTCCTGACGTTCCAGGTTCCTATTCTAACTACTTTCGCCTTCTTCTGAGTCTTCTGTCCTGCTGCAGTTATTTCTTCCCTGCAAGGGTTTCGTGGGATGACGACCGCGGAAGCCTTGCCTCTCCCGCTGCCGGGCACGACACACGGCCTCTTGGGCCGAGTCCCGTAGTTGCCAGGACTCATATTATCTATAGTGCCCATCATTATATTCTTGGGAATCATAATTGAGGTGGTTTCCCGTTGCCTTCCTCAATAGTGTTTTTAACGTGACACCATCACTTAATGGCCGCCCCACTGGGGTCAGACGCCATTGCAGCCGCCTCACTGAGGAACAGACGCTGCGTGGACTACCTTTCATCTGGCTCCTAACCTTCGACCTATCTGGCATGGGTGACCCTTCCAGGAGTAATTATTATTACTCCCGCCAGCACAGCTCTAGGGGTCATCGGAACACACAAGCCCTTCCACCACGACAAGGTTGTAGTCCATGGGAGGGATATATATATATATATATATATATATAAAAACCATAAACACAGTAATCAACCCGAAGGTCGGTTTAGTAGGTGATGGTAGAGCTCACCCGTGTACCAAGCCCAACGGCGTGTGAATATTCACACATCAGGGTAGGGGGGCCAGTTCCTTTCCCTGTGCCGGTTATGGTTTCCCAGGAAGATCTGGTACCCGAAAAATCAACTAGCTTGGGTGGAGCTGCAGGTGCCTACAGTGCCTAGTCCGGGAATCGAACCCGGGACCCTCCGGTCAGTAGTCCAACGCTCTACCCGCTAGACCACCGCGACCCATATATATATATATATATATATATATATATATATATATAAACACACAAACAAACACTGAGATAATAAATATTACACACACAGAAACATAAAAGAAGGACACTTACAGTAGATATTTACGTTTCGACGGCACGGCCGTCGTCATCAGGTCGTGCCGTCGAAACCTAAATATCTACTGTAAGTGTCCTTCTTTTATTTTTCTGTGTGTGTAATATTTATTATCTCAGTGTTTGTTTGTGTGTTTGTGCGTCGCCGGAGAGCGTCATTTTCAAGATTATATATATATATATATATATATACTTATATATATATATAATCTTGAAAATGACGCTCTCCGTACTTATTAATATAATATTATATTATATTAATAATATTCTTAATACTTATATATATATATATATATATATATATATATATATATATATATATTAGCTTGGAATAGCAAGTATTTCCATAAACACTCTAAAACGTTCAGGTATTCGGAACATTAGGTCACTTGATCATTCCTGTATTTTTTTCGTGCTGATTATTACTCGATTTGGATGCTATCAGAATGATCTTCACTGTCGTAAAGTCTCATGGGAAAACACATGGTTTGGCCTCGATTTGTTGGGTCCTCAATATATATTTCAAAACTTTCACGTGCATTGATGAGATTACTTCTAGTAACAGCAGTAAAAGGTTTTATGGGCACCATAGACGAAGATTATTTGAGATAAGACACCGATACCAGGATTAAAATGCACAACATCCCTGGTGGGATTCCGATTTTGGATCGTCAGATTTCCAATACGAAAAGGGACCCCGTCGTGGCTTACCCACTGAGTTATTGGAATGCCACTAAAAATATCGGCCTCCTTGCGCAAATTCAACTGTGGGCTTCGGCGCGAGTCTTTAACAATTGAATTGGTGAATGAATACATGGCACATTTGCATTTTCACTTTGCATTTATTTTCGCGGAATAAGTTTAATCCGCGCATATATAGTATTTAATTAGAGAAATGACACGTAATGAAGGCTAAAGAATTTATTCAGGATTACAATTTATTACCTGTCAGCAATAATATATTGAAAAGTTTAAATTGATTATCAAAGTATTACGTGTAGATATGCTTTTCATTAAAAAGCCATTACTACTGTGTCATAGGAATCGGTGAACTTATTCCGGTTTTGTGAATTATTAAATTGTTGGAGTCATTTAAGAACCGATATAAATGATCGTTGGTAATAGGATTTTTGAACGATTCGTGGAAACCCACCAGAGCGCCACAGATTTTTATTTTTACATAGTAATGGGTTGTTTTACATCTACATAAATACCCTGCGAGCCACCAAAAAGGTGTGTGGCAGGGGAGGTACTTTTACTTTGTTGCTATGCAAGACGCCAATAAAAATACGTTCTTTTTAGCATTTTTTTGTTAAATTTAACGGGAATTGCATTCATGTAGCCCGCACGTAACTTACTTGAATTTCCGTTTAAATGTTAACTGAATTCAAAATCTCATCGTAGATTAATGATCACTCAAGATTCGGCTAGGATGACCTGGTGTACAAACCCGCACCCCTCCCCTCCCTGGATACTAGCGCCACTTGCAGCCAACCTGCTCACGAGCTACACGTTAACCATTCCCCCTGCGCCGCATCTCCCTTCGGCCTAAACAACTCAATTGAACTGCATGAAACGCACTCGTTCCAGCTGGGTGACTGACGCGCAGGGAAAGAGAAAGGGAGCGGGAGGGAAAGAATTCGAAAGCTCACGAGGAAAGCGGGTGAACGCGCCATGTGCCCAAGTTGTTACAGAGAGAGAATGGGACTCGTTGGTTCTTGTTACTTTTGAGTCACATAGTGTGCACGTTTGTGGTTTTGAAGTGATTAAAAAAGGTACTCTTTGTGCATCCCTGACCAAAAACGGCGACTTTTAAGAATGAAAGCGTTTTGTTATTATCATATAAAAGTAATTGATGAGCGTGTCAAAAACCGAACCGATTAATTCAGAAGAGATTACGACCGAAATGGCCATTTGCAATGGTAACACTAGTGTGGTACTTTTAAAAAGTGAATAAATGGTATTTTTGATGTGAATTGAAAATCAATTGTCAATTGAGGATCTCAACAGCTACTGAGCATGCATGCCTATGATTTCCAGCTTCCACATCAAGCCACAATCAGGTTTCACATCATTGGAATAAAAACCATGAGCTTCGACTGTGAATATTATTCAGTGTTTCGTCTCAGTGTTTGTCCTTCTTTCTTCTAGCGACGATACCGGGGGTATTTACCTCGTACTCTCATTTCTTTGTAGTCATTACCACCCGCTAAACACCTTGTATTCTTACCGTCAAGATTTTGTTATCAGTCTCCCGATATGAATTCTTTTTTATTACATTCCTTCATTATGACCCCACTTACTGATTTAATTTGTGAATATTCTTACGTCAAAGCAAATAAATGTAATTTCGCAACAGGCAGTCTTTCCTAACGTTGGGGACTTACCGTGTAGAGATCAGGAGCCTTACACATTTCACAAAGGATTGGTAAAATAATAAAAAAATGGTTTTTCAACTGGTTTGAACAAAAAAAACTTCTCCCCTTTCGCGGAACGCTGGTGTCTACTCGTTCATAGAATTACAATAGGGAAGGGGGAAAAGAAGGGAAGGTTGCGGAAGCGAAGGAATCCGGAGTTCCGCTTGAGTTTTTGATGGCGCGTTCTTTGTTTGTGGGTGCCCCCCATTTGTGGCAGGAAAAGTAATACTGATGACGATGACAGAGAGGTGGAATGTGGACGACCCAATCGGTGGCATCACCGCGCCCACCGATACGGGGAGGGATGTGGGTGCGATGTTGGGGCGGGAAGCGGAGGCAACCCCCCCTTCTCTAACTTTGAAAGGAAAGATAGAGGAACAATATCTCTCACCCACTCGCTCACTAACTCAAGGGGATACTCTCCTCATGTGAGGGAGACAAGGATGCAGAGGAGAGATGGGTGGCGGTGGGGGGAGGGGAGGGGGGAGGTAGAGAAAGAGGTAGTGCGCGCTCCCGAATTAGCCCCCGTTCCGTGGCCACCTTCCAAATCCCGGAGAACAGAGGAGTGGGAGGGAGATGTGGGTCTCTCCCTAGAGGAAGGAGGAGGGGCGAGAGCCCCAGGAGGGAGGGTGTATTGGCATGGGAGGGGGTGCCCCACTGCCGCAGCAGATATCACCGTAAATAATTGCGCACTTTCGGGAGGAAGAAACAGGGTGGCGCCCGCGATTTATGTCGCGGATTCATTCCAACGGGCTCATAAAAGCGCAGCGGTCATCAGTGTCTCGAAAAAAAATCGGTGTACCAAAAATATGCACTATTTTCATTCGAGATTTTTGCTATTACCTCTGTATGCTAATGCTACTATATCAAAATGATTATTATGGGCAAACTTCGGGTTCATTTTATTTTTTCAGATAGATTCGTCCCATCATAAATTCGAGACAATACAGCAAAAGATTTTGGAATGCTCCGTGGACGTCATGGGGAGTTCATTTAGCTTTGAAAACAGCACTAAATATTGTTACAGTGACGCTAGTCGTGTAGTTCTCAAATATCTTACGTCCTTCTTAACCTCCTCCCTGAACTACTTTATCCACAGGAATATCCATCACATCCTTCGGCAGTCGAGCACCTCGAAAGTACCAATCTCCCTGCCTCGTCGGAACTTTCTTATTATTCCCGTCTACCCAACTCACTTTTCCCATCCTTCTCCAAGCCCGTTCCTCGAAGCATCCAATCTAATCTCAACTTCCTTCGTGAAGACCTAGTTTCTGAGGCAAACAATGCCAATCTTAATTTCTTTCTCATTTTACCTGGTGTCTCGATAATCAGTTTTTTCGGGAGGATCCCATTCACCAATACGATTCTTATTCTCTTCTCCGTCAATTTTTGCTCATGATCCTGCCCTAAGTAGTAATTGGCCACAAGTTTCTCCTCTCTTATTAATCATATCTATTTGTTTTGCAACCTCATTAACATTTTTATTCTGCTACCACTCTTTCGTTCCCAATGGTTGCATCCCTTACGGGTAATCATTTTCATCGCCCAAAAAATCGACCAAAATATTGGTTGAAAATTTTGGATTCCTTGCATATGTTTTGGGCAAGATCTATTCGTGAGATACAGGCTAGGCCGGGACCTCGTTATTTGCATCTGTCAGTTGACTGTCATGGATCTTACTTGGCAGTGTTTCGTGACCCTTGACCTTCCCTTTATTATAAATAAAAAGCAAGCGCTAGACAGCCCCGTTCTCACTTTCTCCCGAGTAGGCGGGAAATCCGTCGAACGGAAGGCAGCAGCGATGGGCATCACTCTCGTCCCCGGAGACGATATGGATCAAATGACAGTTTAATCAAGAACGAACGTCACGCGCAAACGTGCATGCGTACATCATCCCGATATAAGTGAATGACAACCACAAATGTGATTTCCTGGCGAACACTAGACCCTGTGGCGCAGTACACTATTGGGAGTTTCAAAACGAGTAGTGCTATGTGATACAGTATCGTTTTATCATCGCACTGTTACTATCATTATAATATCCTATTGTAAAGGTACCATTTCATTATTATACCAACGCTTCTTAAAAAAGGCGAATTAGCTTTGAATCCAGAGAAAAGTTACTGGAACTTAAATAACTGTTCAGAGTTCTCCAGCGCAACTCTGAATCGATTCCTCACGAGATGAATTAAAGCTGCCTGGTAACACAATTCACACCCATACACACAATATTATAATTCATGATCTTGATTTCGATGCAGACAATCATCAACAGGTGATGGCGTTTTACCTGTTGGCGATGTTTGACGTCGCAACTCGGGTTATGAATAATAAAACTTGTCTGGAATTCTTAAGTTCTAGTGTTTCGAATCATCGTGATCTAAAAGTTATGGAGATCATATATCGTGAGAAGATACAGTCGAAGTCAATAAATGAGAATCGCAGTCGATGTTTTATGCTCACGTATGGCAATACACGTACCTATGCGTGTAATGGGCGTCACTGCTTAATTTTCACCAAATCCAGGTAACTATCGATATAGAATGGAGGTTTTCACCCTTCATTGCTTGGCGTCATTCAGTAGCTCTTTTTGCATGAATCTAGTTAATGCTCAAATCATAAGTTTGTTTTGCTTGGAAAAACTGCATCACTAACCATTTGAAATTCTCCTTCGGACTTTTTCTCACCTCTGAGCCACCGCTGATATTGTAAGGGAAGGGGGGGGGGGAGAGGATTTCAATCAAGCCTCGTTTCCTTTCCACCCGCCCATGGATACCACTCTCGCAGGTTGGCTGAAGACCGTCGATCCCGCTTCTCTGGGCGTGGCACTCAAGCTTCTTGATTTCTTTGCTTAACGTGCTGAGGGTGAGTGGAGAGGAACTAAGGAATAGGAACTCACGGCGCTTATAGGAACAGTACCCAAATATCGAATCGTCTCCACAAATCCTGTCATTCTCACATTTTTGCTTTATCAGATGACCGCACATACGTGATACACTGCGAACTGTGGCCGTTCGGTAATTTCATAATTATTTTTCATAATTCATAAATTTCATAATTGACACCAGTTTTTTATTAAGTAATTATAGATAAAAGGGAAGTGTTTTCTAAAAGAATATGAGATGAAAGATATTTCAATCAAAATTGGAGTGGTGAATGACGTTGCCTTTGTTGTGATCGCGATTTGTATTGCGGTAGGCTGGACGTTTCAGTCTATCAATGCTGATGTCTTTTTTCCTTCGCTTTATATAACATGACTGGTCTAAATTTTCGATAAGGTGTAAAAAAAATAGTTGTTCTCTTGGTCACTCGAGGGGGTCACATCGCAGTTTCCCTAATGAGGGCCCGTCGCGTTTACTATCTTCGTATTACAATATTTGACCAATATGGAGGACATAATTTGAAATTTATATAATTATTTAAATAAATGCTATTGAAAATTGTTAAATATATATTACATATATTCTAAATATGGCATGAAAATATAAGATAAAACCTCTCCTACATTTGTTCTTCTTTAAAATGATTACATAAAGACGCTTCTAATTACTCCAAGGTTTCATGTAAATCTTTAGGACATTAAATAAAAAACTAACGATTATGCATTTTAGATCAGTATTCGTTTTTACCTGGATTTCGGGTGCATAAAAGGCTTACTCCTTTTTGAATGAAGTAATATATCTTTTAATAGTTGCCCGCAACTGAACTAATGTTAGACGTGGTCAACTTTTTCAACTAAAGGCGAGTCCTCTGAGAGTATGATTTCCTGTGTGTGTGGAACGGAACTGGATAAACTGTGCACCATGACTGTGGCAAGGGACCCATTTTCACACTTGCGTTGTCGCGATGGAATGGGTTGGTAATGAGAGACACGAGGGGAATTTTCTGAAATAAATAAGTTTGAAACAGGCTGTCACTCACATTCTGCGACATCAAAATGCCAATAAAATATGCCAATGAAATAAATATCAAGAATCAATAAAATATTTTTATTATTTATGTAATTAATTTTTATAGCATTTACTTTGCCAGGATGATGAAATCTGAACCAAAAAATGTTTAAAGTCGAAACGTATGGCAACGATCAAGTGGCTAAAAAGAGACGTTTAAGGCGTGATATGATGGAATATCATGATTAATAAAAATTGGCAATTTTTCACAAAATGAATCAATTTGGGGGAAAATTTCCAATTTTTATTGATAAATTGGCTGTTGGCGCTTCGCCTCTTAAAACTAAATTCAATGAAAAAAGGAGGATGAATAAAGAAGTTTGCTCTTTCTTGGGAAGGCTTCTGCAGTGTGATGTGGAAACTTGATGTATTCCACGAATTCTTCTGCCCAGGTCCATTTGTTCTCTTCCTTAGGGGATGACAGTTCGGCGGGAGTTGGAGTCGGTGTCTTTTTCGCTTTGCTGACCCGAAGGCGCCCACTGCAACGCCCGCGGTACTGTCGTCTCACTAAATGGATCTACGCGGAACAAAAGCCGAAAGTCACCTGGATTCCACAGGGGCTTTGTATCGTACAATGGAAATGAGGTTATCATTGCAGTTACGGATTGATTTTAAGGAATGCATTATTTGTTAAAAAAATTTCGGACCACGTGGAAGAAAAGTTATTTATTTTGGCCGTGAAAATAAAAAAAATCGTGGGTGAATAGTATGTGCAAGAGACTTGGCAATTAATAAAAAAACCTAGGGTTTGGTATTTAGTATGCACACAACGAAGGGTTTAAGGGTACACACAGTGGCGTATTAAAAGAAATGTCTTGGTATTTCACAGTAAACATATGTAATAGTCTCGACTTCAAAGATGCCTTTGGTGCAAATTTTGAAACTAATGTAAAGTACTGACTACCAAAAGTGAGCTGTGCTCCTTGTAATTACTGAGTAAATAAATATTTCATAGAAATTTGTTTCTAATAAGACTTCTGCGTCAACGCTTGGGAGAATTGAATTCATTCGTCATTAGAAGACAAAAATTGAAAGAATCCTCACAACATTTTGATAAATCTTTTAAAATAGTGGTCCGGGAGAGACCTAGTGAATCCATAATAACAAAAGAAGTTGCACTAATGCCAAAAATTTTTACCTTATTCCAAATTATTTCCAGTTGTTGTGTTTATAATTGAAAGGCATAACTAATTATGCTCTTAAAATCATGTTAAACCTCCACAGTAATTAAAAAATTGACGAAATTAAATTGCGAGTAATTGCAAATCATGTTCCCAGTGTACCAACTATACTAAGTGATCAGCAGGAATAAACTGTTTTTTTACCAGTATTTTATTGAGTTAAACTTCCCTCGTGGAAATAAACGGTAATTAATATTTATGTATAAAGTTTTAATCGATTTAATATCATACCTGTGAGTAACGAAAGATCATGATTTCCATAAAGTCTCCAGAATCAATATAAAATTTTTAATCACTATGTCTTCCTCCTTGTTCACTTATGTGGGTCGATTGTCGAGATTACTCATAGTTGTGACTGTTTACGATACATTGATGCATATACCATGAAATATATAGCCTCTAAGTGAACATCGTAAAAGGTAACTCATAGATACGAATGCAATTTTCCCCTTCATTAGCTCTATGCATATAAACCTAAAATCAATGGTCTTTCGAATAGCGATTCGATTTTTACTAGAGTTTTTGGAAACACAACCTGGCGTGTAAGTGGCAATTACTTCTATTGTTTTATTCCAATTACGATCAATGTACGTTTTGGGGAATAGAAGAGGGAGGTAGGACGACTTTTTTGCGGCTCTTGATTAAGGTGCACAGAAATGGAATATTTTTCAACGTACCCTATGAATCGGATATGTAATAAAATTTTTAAACTCTTCGTATTTTATGATTTGTAACTTTTGAAGTTTGTACTTTTACGGCTATATTATTATTTGATTACCACATTTGTCCACGTAAAACGTTTCAATGCCGTAATATACAACAGTCAGAAGAAGATATGTTGTGATGAAATACAAATAATAGAGAAAAATTCGTAAACTGGAGCCCTTAGTTTTGATAATTACGCACTCTTGGCATTCAGGGGGTGGGGGGGGGGGTTGGAAATGCCTGAATCTGATCCTCAACTCAGAATGCTAAGCTTTTCGATATTATCCTAGAAGCTAGGCATATGCATAGTTTCACGAAGTGTCCTTCTAGGTGTCCTATTGCCTCCTCCTGACGGCGTCCCAATAGTGTCTCAAGCAACGGAGACACGTGCGACCGTTGAAGTGAGCTTCATATCCCCAATACACCCCTCTGGTCAACCCTTTTGACCACCCCCTCCCCCCCGTCGCGGAAATCCAATATCCGCCCTTCCATCATCGTGTGCGTGTGTCTGAAGAAGCGAAACACACGCGCACGCACACATTCGCGCGCGCGCACACACGCCCGCACCCACCTTTCCCTCCCTCCTCCCCTCTGTGTCGCCGCTCCCGCTCCATCCCCCCTCCGATCGCTCCCCCTCCCGCCGCCCCTTCCAGCTTGTCAAAGCCGCGTGAGAGAGCGGGATGGATTGAGGGGGATGGGTGAGGGGAGAGGGCGGAAGGGCGGAGGGCATGTATGTGTGTGTGTGCGCGCGTGAGGGGGTGGAAGAGACTGACCATGCCTCCAAGATGGCTGCGACCCGCAATAGGTTTTTGCTGATACGAGGTCGATATCAGTAGCCTTCTTTTTTTCTCCCCATTGACATGAAAAAGATTTCGAATCCCGTTTTCCGCCTATCTTTTCTTGCGGTAAGTTTTTTAAGGCACTACATTCTCTTCAGGGGGTATCAAATCCGAAGCGAGGACCGACGAAGGTGGATGTGCGACTTCTTACGATGAAAATGCAAACGTTCCACATCGATTCCATAAACGACCCGGCAGGTGTCTCCGACGATATTTAAGTTGGTTTTAGGCCAGAGTTTGAACGAATTAATACCGCGGTATGAATGCTTCCTTCCGAGCATTCCACACAGGCCAGCGAAGGTGTCGAATATGGAAATAAATACGTTTGCTGGCCCCCTAGTGTGCAGACGGTTGAAAAGAGCATTGATGCGTATAAGAAGCTTGAAAAGAGTATTGCCCTTCCTTCCCCGTCAAGATGTTTGCACTGTGAGACCCGCATTTCGCTATTTGGCTTATGTGTCTTTCCCAGGTCGAATCAAGCGTAGTGGTTAAAGAAAAATAGTACCACAACATTCAAAACTACGAGTAGTACACATACAAACTACAAACAAACAAAACTACATAATATTACAACATTGAAAACCTGGTATTTATCTTTCCTCTCCAGGTTTGTTGTCTAATACAACTTAGTCCATCAGAAAAAAAATTATTTAATCATTTTAAAAGTAACATGGGTGACGATGTTATGCTGATGCTATGGGGTAATTTTATCGGCTGTAATTCTGAATACGCATGATTTTTGTTTAAATCGAAAAATCATCGTCTAAGTAAAAATTATGAATATGCAGTACGCACGTAAGTTCGAATTCGATGTTAGAGGAATCGATAGAGGAATGAGTGAACATGGAAAAGGAACACCATAACTTGGGAGAGGAGAGGTACTCATGTAAATGCTAAAACTAATGGTGCCCTTTTAGGGGTTTATTGGGGAAAATATCAATTAAGGTGGCTCGGTCATTCTGGGAAATATAGCTATATTAAGAAAACAAAGGAACATTTAAATGACGTTTGCCGTAGAAGTTATTTCATTTATATGCAATTTAAAATCTGTGTCCGACGCACTGCAATCTCAGCACCGTGTCAACATTGAGTGAATATATAAAGTAAAATTACAAGGATTCCTTTACGATTTTGGTTGAGAAGAAAAACACGCTGAATTGACTCTTTTTGTAGAATTTAGAAAAAATATTGATGTGAATCATTATACAATCAGGAAAATAGCATTATAATTTTAATACTTCATGCTACAAAAAACCACACGCACGGTAATCAACCCGAGGATCGGTTTGATGGGTGATTGTATAGTTCAATCAGTACTAAGCCCGACGGCGTGTGAATATTCACACATCAGGTTAGGGGAACCAGTTTCTTTCCCCGTGCCGGTTATGGTTTCCCAGGAAGATATGGTGCGTTGGTATGGATACTTTGTGTAAGGATGTTAGGAAGAGGCTCTTCAAAACTTTGATATGGAGCGTAGTTGTGCACAGCGTAGAAGTATGATCATTGAAGTAGGATGGTAGACGTAGATTGGAGGCTTTTGAAATGTGGGTGTGGAGAAGGATGGAGAAGGGGAAGTGGACGGAAAGGAAAACAAATGAAGAAGTACTAAATTGGGTGTGATGGAAGAGAGGAAATCATTGGGAGAAATCAAAAAGTGGCTCGTGAAAGATGGGTGCAGAGTATTTTCACTGTCCATGAGATGTCGAAGATTGACATAGAGGGGAGAACATTAGGTAAACAAGGAAGGCATAGGAATAGGATAGGAGTGATGGACATGATGTAGAAAGTACATGCATGCGGAATTGAAGAAAGGTTCAGAGTAGTCCCAGATGTCAGGTTGTGTTTTGTTAGTTGTGGAAGAGACATGTACCGTTGTACGGTCTACGTATGAACATCCGGAACCCATCTTAAACGGTAGAATAATAATAATGTACCCTTGGAAAAATATACGAAACTTGAGAAAAAAAGAACTTCGTTTCCCTCGCTCCAATTTTGAAAAACCACCTTCAACTCCTTTGTTTCCCGATGGGATGGCGAATTACTTTAGTCATCATTAAAAAAATAAATATTTGACTGCTTCTCTCCCAGAGTGAAAGATTTGCTTTCCAATGATAGTGCAATTTGGCAGTAGACCGTTGGGGGGAGGAGGGGGGTTTTTGGGTATTGAATGATCCGCCGAGGGAAGGGCAAGATTCAAATCCGCGGCTTCATGTGTCGGTCGACTGTCGATCTCTGCCTCAGTCAGGCTGCGCAGGCGGGATTCTTTTCTGCTTATATTGGCAGCGCTCCTCGCTCGTGGGAAGAAGGGTGCGCAGAGGGACTCCATGCCTCGACGGCGACGGCCTCCACTACGCTCACTCGGTCCGATTCCGAAAGTTATTTGTTATCTCACAGAGACAGCATTTCTCGTGTTATGTTTATTTTTTTGTTGCTGGCGTATACATACCATAAGGCTTGCGAACGTCACAGTGTGAAACACATGAACGGGATGGAGATAAACCACGCGAAAATAAAGATAATGAAATGCTAAATAGGTAGAAATGTGAAATAAAATGTTCGGAAAGGATGTGAAGCAAAAGAGGAGGAATTATTGGCCTATTTTTTCAGTATTTGGAAGAAAATGGGATATCCAGTAGGGTAAATCACGCCGTCATGATGTACGTTTAGATAAAGGAAAGGGCTAATTAAATGGAAAGATTTTTGGCGTTCAGTGGTATACAATCCAACTTGCTATAGGAATGCGTTTTTTTAGTTACCTCCTAGGTTTCGATGCATTAGACCATCGATTAACAATGCATATTGTAACAAAAACTTTTAAAACCCGAGAAAATTTTATTTTTATTTTTAATTTTTCTGA
Organism: Hetaerina titia; assembly: GCA_037158775.1. Classification (NCBI taxonomy): domain Eukaryota; kingdom Metazoa; phylum Arthropoda; class Insecta; order Odonata; family Calopterygidae; genus Hetaerina; species Hetaerina titia. The sequence goes on from CM073769.1 coordinate 4,297,367, forward strand.
AGTTTATAACTAGAACATCGGGTAAACGAAGAATATTGGTCGCTCTTAAAAATTACACTCTTAGAATATTGATCTAAGGCATTTGTCAACGTTAATGCACGAGACTTAGCGTTGTTACATATCAGAAACAGAACTTCAAATAATGAGCATAGGCTTTGGGTTTTGAGTCCTGCATTTAGATAAGGTTAGAGGAAATGAGTTGGGACCTAGGAAGGCGAATGGAAACGAAATGTATAGGGTTGGTTAGGAAAGGAATTCGGCTTCTTCGGCTCAAAAAGGAGAGTGGTCGGCGGTTTCAAAGGGAGGTGGCATGATGTCAAAGAATGTGACAGAAAGGAAGATTTTTTTATAGGTGGAAGGAGGAAAACATTAGAAATCTAGGACAAAATGAAACAAGAAATAGATTATTCAGGGCTGACTAACGTAGTTACACTGGGTAAAAGTAGTTTATATTGTTTGAATAGCCACTTAAACTGTAATTTAGTCCATATCCATAGCAACTCCTACACCTTAATGTACCGATTAGACCACATCTAACATAATATTTGGGTCGATTGAGTTTAGGTGCAAAACCTACGTGGCGAGAACTGATTCCAGCCAGCCACTGGACACAAAGGATCACTTAATCCGCTGATTAGCTAGCTTCTCAGTGGGAGATGGAGTTAGTTGTGGTTGAGTAGTCAGCGGTTACATAGGATTGATAGTGGCATTTTTGGGGTTTCAGGAGGAAGTTATTCATGGGAGTGCTCATTGATCGAGCAAAGTTGAGCGGGCAATATGACTACTTTCATTTAATTAACCATCAGAAGATGACCATTATTTTCATGCGCGTTCTCTCAGCTCGTTTCTTTGCAATGAGAAATATAATCGAAATCCAAGTGTGTATAATATCAAGAACGCAGTGTGTGGAAGTGATTAAGGACTATATATTTAGATATTTCACCAAGTTAAGCCAAAAAATTGTAATTAATACGTATCGTGAATGCCACGGGATAGACGGTCTTATTTGATGCATCCATTTGTCATGCATTAAATACATGCTAGTAGTAACTGAGTTGACCTTACTTTAAACCCAAGAAATTAGCAATCATTTCACCAATCATCTGTCATTTCCGAGTCTAATTCTAAGGGCGAATCGCTTCTTCTCTTCGCCTTCTCTTCTGCCGATGAAAGAATACTAGATAGTAAGAGAGGCTTGAATAGATTGGCAAAAGAAATTTGGGAGAAAGGGCAAATTGAAGAGGTGAGAAGTAGCAGGGTGGATGTTGAAGGTTGTCATAAAAGGAATATCGTTCGGTGAGCGGAGCAGAAAAGGCCAGGAGGAGGAGAGAACGTGAAAGTGAAGATTGACTTGGGTTGATATTAAAAATATTTACGATGCGATAATGCACGGCGCTTTTGAAGAAAGTACTAAGTGGCTAAGGAGGATTTGGTTAAAAAGGCGATACATAAATCCACAGACTCAACGTTGAAAACATTAAAAACGCTCGTTTCCATTAAAAATGTTATTAAAGTTCTGGCGTTCTCGGGGTTATCTCCTGTAATATGGGGCAAGTCCCGAAGACCGATACCCATCACATTCCTCGAGGAGGTTCCTCACACTCAGTGGGGGATTGAATCGAGGACCGGAGGCTGCATCCTACATTTCGAGAAGAAATAGGAAGTAGTTCAACGCACGAGGCTCGATCCTCACCCGCGTGATTGCGATCACCCTTGCTCCCTTCGACTGCTCCCGGGGATAGGTCGGGAAAGAGGGAGAAGAGACTGCAAGGAATTTTATGTGCCATAAAAGGAGAAGGAATCAATGAAGTGGTAGAAGCAATTAGGAACAAAGGAGGTTTTAAATTACTATGGGTGGTAAATATGTGCAGGAAACCACGAAAAAAAATTTCATTTAAGAATATTCGGAGTTGTTACGGAACAAAAATCCGCTTTCTTAGGCTTTTGTGTGGGCAATCGCTGATGCGTCCACGGAAAGGTTTTAGTTTTGGGTCCATTATCAGAAGGGGATCATTTTGATTGACTCTCCACTATCTACTCTCCTGCCGCGACCATTATTGGTTGCTGCAAGTGAACGATGCAATACCATTCAGCTGCCAAGAATCGAGCTGTTGGCATCTGGCATCAACTGATGTCAACTTCCTCACCTTTTCACTTTTCTATGATTCAGCAATGGAATATAACTCTTTATCGGGACGAGGCAACGTGTGTTTGACATATGACGCAATAAATCTAGTTGGAGAGGTGCATGACGGCTCTACGCAGGACGGTTTCCCCAAGGACGGCATCCCTTCCAAGGCTTCCAACTGTCCTAACCGTTTTAAGCGGCTTCATGAATGTTGTCATACCTTTAGTAAAGACATTCTTCCCTTCCTTCAAGTTCCAGCGAATAGCGTTGCTGTCATTTGCTCCAGGACGAAAAACTGATCAAATAACTGCTGTCTGAAGGAAATCGCAATATCCTTGTATTATTTGAACTATTCTATTGTTTAAAATAGTCTTAGTGCAGTAGTGAAACTTGATTAACCGGTTGTTTAACTGTTTGTCATAGCCTAAGATTAAAGCAATGTTAATTTACTTACTTGTAATTACATGCTGACACTTTCAACGACCCCAAGCACTTACCTGAAGCATATTTTTCCAAGTCTTATTTAAAGGGAAATAATCCCTCTTAAATACTTTGTTTTCCACGGTTAACATTGATGAAGTTGATTCTCTTTGAACTGGAGTAAACTTCTGATTTGCGTAAAATGAAAGAATGGAGCTAAAAATGGTTTCTTAGCCACTGAAAGTTCAGAGATTATTATACACTCTTGATCGTGTCACTTGTTTCTGTTTATTTATTTAACATTAGTCGAAAAAACACAAAAACACCACTTACTGGCATTTACATGAGACTATTGACAATGGACAAAACTACAATCACCCAAGCCCTACTAAGTGGAGGAAAACTCACCCAGGCGGGAATCAAACCCGCGGCCTTTGGGTTGGCAGACGAGGATGTTACCCCGCCGCCATCGCAGCCGGTTGCTGCATTTTCAACACGGAATAGAGATACGAGGCGTCTCTAGTCTACGAGGCTATTCCATTTGCAACAAATAAGGAAATAGTCGTAAATCCTCCCAAGTTTGACAAGGATGTGTGCCCCAGTCTACAGTTTTTTAAATATTCTAAACTCGGCACCGACGCAAATGCTACTCATAACGACCTTTCTGTGCACATCCACTTCGGCCCCTTTTTGTTCTCCCTTACCCTTTTGAGGGCTGCCGTCGTATTCTCTGCGAATTCAGTGAATATTATGCAGGTGGGTAACGAAGGGTTGGATCTCATCAATCCAACCGAATTTAAATGAATTCCGGTGACGGTGTTTCATGGTCGTAATTCTTCTCTTACAGGTTACTTGGGGAGTTCAAACGTAAGCTAAATTCTTATCTAAGCATCTTTGCATTCGATGCCTTCCGTTTTGCGTAGGTCCATTTTAGGTCTCATCCTTTGCAGGAACCAAGGAAATCGTCAAGGAGTTTCTCACTTACAAGAAAGCACGCCATACCTTCTGTTTCTAAGTTTTGTTTTTATGTCTGCATGTTTTAGATTTAGCGATTACGCCGTTTGAAATCGAATAGCCTTGATGTGCTAATTAATGCAGCAGTGTACATGAAGTTTCTATCATCAAAAGCACCAATCTCCAACGGAGAAAACCTTATTGACTTGACATTGTTATTTTCACAGAATTTATCCTTTGAATGTGACAAGTAGTGTTTCAAAGAACAGGAGTTGTATTATTTTTAAAAGAAATTATTTTTTATCGATTGATGTTACAAAAGAAATTTCGACGTTTCGACATAAAGGGAACTTGATTCGAACAGTGTACAGTCTGACTCCCAGTTTACTTTTACATTCCTTGAGCTCTATAGTATTTTAAATTTTCCTTAAACTTACCATATTAGCTGTATTTCAAAGTTACTTAAACTTACCGTCTTTAATGAAAGATGGTTTGACATGTTTGACATCCTGAAGTTATATTGATTTGTACATAAATGCATTGGCCAGGTTTTTTTGGCTTTTTAGGTATAATGTCTTTAAGGTTTTCATGTTTTTATTGTCCGTACAAACTGCTATTGTCGATTTCCTTCCCTTAGAGAGAACGTTCTACTGTGTGCAGTAAACCTCAGGGATCAGAAAAAATGTTTAAAATCAGCCTGTAATGTTGAACCTTGTACTCAATGGAAAGCATATTGTCCTTGATTGCTTCGAATATTTGAGGCCTTGAGCAGATAAAAGGACTAGAGGGCACATCAAAATTTTGAATTATTGTTGAGAGCAATCGGTGTTGCTGCCCAACCCACAAACTTGGCTATTTCAGTGGTGCTATAAGAAAACTAATATGGTTAAATATTAATAAAGCTACCCAGATCATGAAAGAATGATTATTCCTAATAATAGTATCAAGAAGTGCAATGCAGAAATTTCGAAAAATCAAAATCGCCTTGTCCGGAATTCGAACTGTAACCTCACCATGTCCAGCCGAGTGCGTTAGCCGGTAAAGCTTCCGATTTAACGATAATTTTAGCTAGGGGTTTTTAAGGAACACGGTATTATGACGAAATACCGTACATACGAGGTGCTCAATAAATAACGGGAAGTTGCGTTTTTTGAAAAGAATTTTATTTATTCGTCTATATCATTGCCATTCCATTCGAAGTAGTTCTCGTTAGATATTATACATTTATGCCAGTGCTTTTTTCCAATCCTCGAAACACTTCTGGAAATCTATATTCGGTATAGCTTTTAACTCCCTCAGTGATGCGTTTTTAATCTAATGTATGCTAGTAAAAAACTACCCTCTAAGGTTCGCATAATTTTTTGGAACAGAAAATAGTAACTCGGGGTCATGTCTGGCCAAAATGGAGGATGAAACGTCATTACAGGGCTGTCTTTGGCCAAAAATTTAGGAACAAGCCGTGAGCAGTGTGAACAGGTACATTATCGTGGTGGTACGATAGCCATGAATTGTTGCGCCACTAATACCGGAATTTTTTCCTTACTGCTTCACGCAAACAGCGTCGTTGAAATTTTTAGTAATACAAGTTCAATTCTGTTCGCGTGAACACACAACAAAACGGTAACTGAATGACCTTTTGACCCTGTGACATGAACCCATAGTGCACTATACATAACAAAGACTACGTCCAATTAAAAAATTCCCGTTACCTTTTGAACACACTTAGTACAATGAGCCACAAACACTCACCTTGACCGGGATCAGGATTCGGCATCTCCCACAGTTTCTTTGAATCTTTTCATAATAAATGTGTTAGTCATTATTTCGGTTCGCTGAGGATGTAAATATTGTTTCTTCTAATTATGATTTTTATCATTTTCAAATTTAATATAAAAGTATGTATACACTATTTATACACATATACATATGTATATATTTATTTTAACCATGATATAAATCGTATTTAGAAGAAACTAAATTTAGATCCTTAGCGAATGGAAATAATGTATACACACACCTGTGCATATATATATATATATATATATATATATATATATATATATATATATATATATATATATGCACAGGTGTGCATAGAGATGAGCCACATTGGCAAGATACACATTCAAATACGAAGTCCCGCCATACGGCGCACAAATATTCATTCAAACGTAGAAATAGGTGTAAGGGAAGGGGATAGGAAAACACATAAAAGGCGAACACAGGACATGTGGGGAAGGCGGTTTTGAGCAGATCACGAAAGTAAAAATATTTCCTTAGCCGGGATTTGAACACCGGACCTTCCACTTGCCGGGCGGACGTGCTACCATCTCTTCTCTGGCCGTGGCTCATCTCTTCTTCTGGCTATGCGTGCCACGAAACGTAGTGTTCCTATTCTATATGATACTATAAGCTTTCTAACCAACTGTCCCCTCTTCTTGAGTGTATTTGTCTATTTCTCCTTTGGTGGGTGGAACGCCTAAAGCCTTCCTTTGGCAAATGATTCGGAGCACTTGGGCGTCTTAAAAAACATCGCAGATCTCAGAGTAAATTAGGTTTCCTTGGTGGTGTGGTTGGTAGCACGTCCGCCCGGCAAGTGGAAGGTCCGGTGTTCAAATCCCGGCTAAGGAAATATTTTTACTTTCGTGGTCTGCTCAAAACCGCCTTCCCCACAAGTCCTGTGTTCGCCTTTTATGTGTTTTCCTATCCCCTTCCCTTATACCTACTACCTTGATCAAATATTTCCCGGAATTTATTCAGAAAATTAAAAATACAAGTTTATTCATGTAAATCTATATTGTCCCCTTCAAAGTAATCCCCATCGACTGCAACACACTTATGCCAGCGCTTGATCCAATCCTCGAAACATTTTTTATATTCGGTTTTCGGTATGTCCATCAGTGCTTCCTGCGATTTTTCCATTACTTCCTCTCGGCTGCTAAAACGCGTTCCCCGTAATGGTTTTTTAACTCAATTGAACAGAAAGAAGTCACAGGGAGCCAAATCAGGTGAATTCGGTGGCTGTTGGACGGTATTTGTTGCATTTTTCGTCAAAAAATTACGAATAATGATAGCACTGTGCGACGATTTCTGGTCTCTTTTGGCGAATTGCTTCACGCAAACGTCTCATAACGCCCAAATAATACTCTTTGTTTACTGTCTGGCCTTCTGGCAAAAATTCATGATGCACTACACCGTTGTAATCCATGAAAACCGTCAGCATTGCCTTCTTTTTTGACTGAAAACGACGTGGTTTTTTTGGTCTCGGCTCATTTGGTGAACGCCATTCACTTGCCTGATGTCTGGATTGCGTGTCGTACTCATAAACCCACGTCTCGTCTCCAGTAATGATCCTTTTGATGAATGTGGGATCGGATTCAGCCTCGCAAATCATGTCTTTTGCGACGTCAACACGGTCTCTTTTTGCATGAAATTGAGGTCTTTTGGCACCAACTTTGCTGCTACACGACGGAAACCCAAATCATTAACCACAATGTCTTGGGCGGATCCATAGGCAATGTTCAAGTCCTCCGCTATTTCTCTGATGGTTAATTTGCGGTTATTGACCAACATTTCTTTTACTTTATCAATTTTTTCACCGACTTTCGATGTCGATGGTCTGCCACTGCGTTCATCATCTTCGATTGACTCACGACCACTTCTGAACCGCTCGTGCCACTGGTAAACGACCGTTTTTTTTAGAGAATCGTAGCCGAAACACTTTTCCAACATTTCCAACGTCCGTGCGCCACTAAATCCGTTTTTTACGCAAAATTTAATACAAGTTCGTTGTTGCAAATTTAAATCCATTTCTGCAATTGTAAAAAATCGCCAACACACACAGAGATAGATGTACTCTTGGCTACGTAACTTTTGCAAATGTCAAGTTATGACACTAAGATTTAAAGGGAATATCAACAACAGATATACCAATTTAACAAAAAAAAAACAGAACTCAAATCGGAACGATGAGAGCGCCACACGGTGGTTATTCCGGGAACTTTTTGTTCATGGTAGTATTTCTATGTTTGAATGAATATTTGTGCACCGTATGGCGGGACTTCGTATTTGAATACATACATATATATATATATATATATATGTAAACCATAAACACAGTAATCAACCCGAAGGTCGGTTTAGTAGGTGATGGTAGAGCTCACCCATGTACCAAGCCCGACGGCGTGTGAATATTCACACATCAGGGTAGGGGGGCCAGTTCCTTTCCCTGTGCCGGTTATGGTTTCCTAGGAAGATCTGGTACCCGAAAAATCAACTAGCTTGGGTGGAGCTGCAGGTGCCCAAAGTGCCTTGCCCGGGAATCGAACCCGGGACCCTCTGGTCAGCAGTCCAACGCTCTACCCGCTAGACCACCGCGACCCCATATATATATATACATATATATATATGTATATATACATATATATATATATATGTATGTGTGTGTGTGTGTGTGTGTGTGTGTATACACACATGCACACATAGTACATGTCGTTCCTAGTGACCTCAATTATGTTTTATCCAGTTTGAATTTGAACTTCATCCGTCCAAATATTTTTGTCTTTGAACTAGACGTTTCATTTCGTAGCATTCCTTTGTGCATGCATCTTCCTTATGGGAAGTCACACGGTGTTATTTTTGTGATCCATCACTTTGAGAAATAAAGTTCGCCCTTGCGCTTAGTCGTGATTTAGTCATTTTCAGTATTGATTATAGTGGGAAAGATTTGAAAACTTTATAAATAATATCAATTTTTCGATTAAAAACGGGGAAAATCAATGAAATTTCTGAAATAGTTTTTTCTAGAGTAGACTACTAGCCAATCGTGTGCGAGTTTAGCCCATATAGAGGTAAACCTTCAAAGTCTTGTGACGTCCTCTTGAGGTGACGTAAGCGTTTTGACGTGCTCTTTTCATCATGTTTCCCGAAGGATCGATTGGTCAAGGACGTATCTGGTTGGTGAATGAATCAATATACATGCGTAAAATTCGATATAAAAATTGGACTATCCGGCGGTGTAGGCAATACTTCGCGGGGAGGTGGGGGGGAGACTTGCAGTTCAAGGTCCTTTGAAAGAGAGGTCATGGCACATTCATTGCGATCGACTATTATAAGATAGAATTGGAAATTCCGAGAGGCTCAACGAATTCTACGAAAACGTGGAATATCTAATGTTAATAACAAAGCGACTTTTTATCGTAATCATTTCTGTATGAAGCTATGAAAATTAAGAGTGCCGTTAATCAGCAATATACTCGAAATAAGTTAAACCTTTATTTACATTAATTCCTCGTTTTTGATGAAATATCAAAAATTCCCGTCTCTATTTTAGTAGTATAACAATTTTTAAGAATTCTGCAAAGAAGGCACTCTTTACGCCTCGGCTAATTCATAATTTTCTTAATCGGGTTTCCTTTGATTGCCTTGTAAACTTAGAAAATGCATTATATTTTGCATAGTTATAGTATTTTCAGATAATATCTTACTCTTAGTTTGTGAATTGTCTCAAATTAAGAGTTGAACTCAATGAATCGTGACTTAGTGTATTTTCATAGCGTCACAAATGGAATTCACGTGCTAATTTTCCACTAATTAATCATGTTGGATTTCTGTTTTCTATTACGTCACCACTCCTTTTATCATCGTCACTTCAAAATTCAATCCTTCGATTGGAAATTGTCGTGTTTTGCGTCTTACCTTTGTAGTTCTCTTTTCTTGTTTTGAAAGGGCAGTATGACACTAAGGAATGCATGGCGCCTGTAATGACGTGTTTCCGTCTCCCCTCCGTCGCATATGTCGTGACTCTTTCCCTTCTTATTCACGTCGATATATCCACAATATTTCTCACTTTTTCCATTCCAAATTATTTTCAAGAATCCTCTTCAGTCTCGAAGGTTGCTGTGATTGGGCCGCTTTTTTGTGCATTCCTATCCAGATATCGGTTTTCATTTTGATTGACTCTTTGTTTAACATTTTATTTTCTTTTTAAATTCAGTGTTTTTTTCTCCGTCGTGGATCCTTCTTAGTCACATGTACGTAACACCGTCGAGTTCAGTTTCCAAGTTATTGTTATTCCAAATGACGGTAGTTGATGATATTTGCCGTAGAAAATAACAGTGAAAGGCGTAAAATTGCTGCGCAAGCTCGCGTAGTTATATTATCCCCGCGAAGAACGCCCGCGTTGGTTTCTCGTACCAATATAGAATCAATTACGCCGAGGACTTGTGGCTATGAGCGTTAAGACACCAACCATTGATTGAAAATTCCCAAGTATGAATCGGCAAACCCTATTTATTTACGAAAAGTGAAGAATCAGGCGTGATATTGTGGAATCGAGACATAATGAAAACTTTGTTGCAATTTTCCACAGTTAAACTGTTTAAACAGTTTTCCACAGTTTAACTGTGGAAAATTGCAACAAAGCCCTATTTATTTATTAAGAAATTTTACGTTCTCGTGCAGGTGAAGAAAGTACTTTAACTTTACTAAATATTTAACTTAAAAATTAACGCTACATAGTTCGTGCTTAATAACAATAATGGAGTTTGTTCCATTCATTGTCAACTTTAACAAAGTTTTATAAATCTCCTTTAAATTTTCAATCTTTTGACCAATTTCCTCACCGAGGTCCTCAGATATGTAAATATGGGTATGAGTTAAATGAAAAAAACAGTCGATCGCAAGGTTTATCGATTCCAATTCCTGTGGTTCTTGAGATTGGTACTGTTGTGGTTCCTCACCGTGAAAGGAAAAACAGCAAGAATTAGTACTTTAATGCATCCTTTACGGTGCCAATTTGTCATATTTGTTTACTCTACGTAACAACAGTCCCATCTGACAGAACGGCCTGGTGTAGTGTGAACTCCCGATGATTTCCTCAAGGTCAGTGGCAAAGCACAAGTGCCGAGCACCTTTAGGAGAGTCTTACTCTCTCTTGCTACTCGTCCCTCGGCGTCCACTAATTCTACTAGCCCTTTCCTCGCAAAAACATTTAACACAACTGGGAATTAGCTAGTTTCAGGTGAAATTCTCCTCGTTGGTTACTCACCAGGTCTACGCATTCCAATCAAGCACTGACCTAGTTAGTTCATTTTGTTTTAAATGAGTGTAGCGTTGTGCGTGCGCGTGCCTGTGTGTGTTTGTGTGAGGGAGGTCGTTTGTGCCAATTGCGTGGATAGATGTATGATTAGGGAATGACAGGAATCGGGAGGTGAAAGAGGGGTTGATTCGACAGTTTTGATCGTTCCGTCTGATGGATGGCTCGGCTCCGTTCGAAGCTGAGAGCTTGGTAACCCGCACGCCCTACCAATGACAAAACCTCCCTCCACCTCCTTCCACACACACACACGCAGCGCTCACAAAACACATTGAGGTCTGCGTGGAAATCGCCGGGCAGAATGTAGTTTCAGGAGGTGGAAGCCAGAAGGAGAATCAAAGAACATATCGTATACTGTATTCACGAGGCATAATTTCGTAACCATACCTAATTTCAGTAGAACACCCCACAATAAAGAAACAAATATCTGAATTAGTTTCTTTGTTTTGTCATCAGAAGGAATATAAGTTGTCGAGAAAGCTTTCCAGGTGGTGGACTTGTTGTGAATAGCATGTGATAGGGGTGTTTTCCAGGTGCAAGTTGTTGGTCATATGCTCTAGATGCATTGATCCATAGAATAGGAAGATAGTGAAAAAAATATCATTCTCCAAGTTGTGTCAAAGGAAAAAATCAGAAAGTTGAAGGCGATCGTATCATGCTGGGAGATACCAGGGTAGGGGGGAATACCACTTGGACATCTATTTTTAAAGATTACTTTGTAACATATAATTTCAAAGAAGTTATTGGAAAAAGGGCATTGTACGTGTAAAAAAGTCGTTTGCAGTATCGTGTCTCTATGGATCAGAGACATGGACTATTGGAAAGGTAGGCTGAAGAAACATTGGAACCGCTGATACCTAATAAGGTGGGTTATAAGGTGGGTCATGGCGTAATCAATTTAGCATTGGGCTAGGAAGAATTTGGGAGGCAGGCAACCAATCCTAGGATTGTCAACACAAACGAAAATACAACACACGAATCATAACTTAGCTGATTTCACGTGGAGTTCCAAGCAAATCTCCGTCCTAGTGTAACCATAAGAACAAGGAGCGTTTCATGGGAGCGTACACTTGAGAGTGATTAATTTTTATTACCTTCAAGACGATTGCCTTGGGCCGGTGGCGGCGGCTGCGGGTGTCCGCGGCGGCAAGCGTGGGAGGGGTGGGTGGGGTCAGAGGGGGAGCGGTGTGGCGCGGACGGACTAACTCCTCCTACCTTCGGTCGGCGATTGCATCGAGCTTCGGTGAATCGATATGGTCGATTCAAATTCAATATTTACTCCCTCGGCCAAGTCCATTTCTTTGAATTTAAACATACGTTATTTTAAAGTCTTGAATGATTTCGGAAAATCCAAGTATTTAATGATGACATTTTTATTTTAACGCTTTAAAATTAAATTAGTGCAATTGGAAAATACACCGACCTGCGGAAATGGTAATACGCAAATTGAAGTAAATGAAGCAACTAGGTAGAATCGAGGTCATTATCAAAATGGTGTATAGGAGCAGCCAACTCTATATCAATGATACGTTTCTCGTAACGTATCTGTCACATGGGTATGCTAGAATTGGTACCGTTCCATGAATTGGAGCCTATCCCTTTTGGCCAGAACACAATCAGAACGCATTGGAGGGGACGCGCCAAACGCTTCATCATGATTATTGGCCATTTGATGCAATGACGTTTTTCGGCATTTATTGGTGAAGAATTCCCGTGTGTTTATCGGTGACTCCCTTAGAAATCCAAAACTGCGGCAATGTAGACGTCCCACCCGCGTCACGACACAGTCTGGCTCACATGAGCGGTTCATTGGCTGAATGGAAGCGATGCCGAAGATTAAAACGCGCCCTGGTGGACAATTGTGGAATGAGCCACCAATCCGAGGAGACGCACTGCTGGATCCGTTGGCCTTCTCTTTTGAGTCAAGGGGGGCACTGCTATGGCACGTGCCGGTCCAATTTACGTTTCTTCCAGAGCTTGGAATCTGAAGGAACCTCTCGAAAGGTTTACCGTTGCATTATGTCATCCATTATTTACGAAAAAAGAGTTTCAATTGAATCATTGATGGCCAAAGAACACAATGTGAAAATGCTTGCTAGCTTATCTGATTTTGAATTATATAAGCATTTGTCAAACTTTTTAAATGGTTTCAAAATATTTATTTCGTTTCTTTTGCATTCTGATATCAATAAGAAAAAAAACGGTAAAGCAACTTACATCACACATTAATGTGCTTTTTTCAGTGAAAATGCACAATTGAACTGATTCGCAACATACTTAGTGAAAAATAATTTACCTCCTAAACTTTTGGCCATGGAAAAAGTATGCAGCAGGAAATTAAAAATATGTCATAAAGATAAATATTAGTTTCATTAGGAATATTCATATGGAGAACGTGGAATTTATCAGTCGTTATAATTTTTATCATGTGTCTAATCTCTGATAAGTCTTATTAAAGTCCAAGATGGAATAAGAAGTTGATAATTTGCTGAAATAAAACTGCTGGCTAACACCAAGACAAGAGTTTGAAATATGGAAATGGGATACCCAAACCTGACGCTATTATATCATGTACATTTACTTTGACGCATGCGTAGGTTTTCCAAGGCAAGAAGAAACGATGGAGGCTACAGTCAAGCAGAGAATACCTGCATTTAAATATATAATTAAATCACTTTTTCTATTGTTAGCTACTAAATGAATGATATTTACGTCACAGAAATCGATTTCGAATTCATGCATGCATATTAAATCAATTAAATGCGCTACCGCGATATTACTGATACTTTTCTTAAGTACGGAACAACGAGCATATAAAAACTTGAATGATTACAAATTATTAATCTTCGATCTCGTCTTTCGCCAAAAGATCTGCCAAAATAGGATTTAAAAACCTTTAAATAATTTTATAACGTAGCAGTGTGTAAACGACGCCTAATCTTAAACCACGGACTTGGAGTGTAAAACATAAGCTCAAGTTTGAAGCGCGCGGAGATTACGCATTGAGTGCGGACTGGGCACTAGAGGCACCGCATGCATTTGCGCCCGAGTGCCCTCTCCCTAATCGGGATCCATCTCCTTCCTCTCCATTCCTCCATCCATCCATCGGCAGGGGCGGGTGGATCGGCGGCGACGAGGGGAGGGGGAGGTGTCCGTTCCCCACTTCCCTTTCTCCTCTCCCCTCCTCCCCACTCCACAGCCTCCGACACGAGGGCGTCGGGGCGAAGGAGGGTTGGGGAGAAAGGTGGTGGGAAGGCGGGAGGGGTAAGAGAATAAGACAGAGCTAAACGGAAATAGACGGCGCGCGCGTCTATTTGGGAAGCCTAGGGTCCTCTCTCTCTCTCCCTTCCCTGTGTTATGTGCTACACGGATCCTTCCCTGCCACCGCTTGTGTCCCCCTTGTTACGTACCCTAGGTGGGGAAGCACTTTTGAAAAAGTGGGTTAGGTTTGCCCCACCAGCCGGTTGTAAAAGGGGGTCACAGATGGAGTCGCGGCCGATGCTTATAGAAGAAGATGAGTCATATCGATGCTTTCCTATAGACTTCGATGTCTTAACATCATCGTCATCTGTCTATTACTAGTAAAGTAAAAACGAGAGACAAAAAAAGCTTGTTGTTCAATTGTAAAAATTTGAATCACTAATAAAATTTTCTCGTCAAGCCTACATCTTCATTCGTCCCTCTTGTCCATCATCGCTCATCAAAAATACCCAGCCGTTATTCTAGCTCCCGCTCTTTGCTATAAAATCCTTTCATCTATCGGATTCTCAGAATAGACCAAATCACCTCCCACTATCTTCGCGAGCCACTTTTCAGCTTTTTCCTCCGAGCTTCACCTATAAACGCCCAGTATTCGTACACAAAAAAATTCCATTCGCCATTTTCCGCCTATCCAACGCATTTAATTTATCCATATCCAACTGTCGGCTCCGCTTGTTCCGCTTCAAGCCCCTTTTCTATCAGGTTAATGTTGGAGCACATTATATCTGCCGAGATTAGTTCTTCATTATACCCATCTATCTAGGGTTGTATATCGCATGCACGTATATCCGTTTGTGATTTGATTCCTTTTTCATGAAACATTCCATTTTCGGTAACCTTCGTTTCGTAGGGCTCACATATTTATTTTTTTAAACTTGAAACATGCTGTCCTAAAAACGCGATAAGTTTTCATAGGTTTTAGTAAAGATAAGAAGAATAATCTATGAATCTCTCACAGCATCCTGCTAGTTTTCATAAACCACAATATAACATTGGGAAGATATTCATTAAGATATCACTATTCAGGACTAATTATAAAACTGTTTGACAATTATAATTAATATTTCAATTTTTGAAGTGAAAGCAATATTATATAGTTGACATTTTATTCAAATACTTTGTCTATACAATTTTCTGAAGTAATAACACGGAGCTTCTTGCCAATAAATTTTTCATGCACGAAAGTATTTCCACCTTCATAAATTTAAATAGAAAATGCATGGCGATGTTTTTTTGGGGAAATCGTTGTTACCTGATTTCTCTCTGGTGATGCTAAAGGACAGTGAGCATTTTCGTATAATTGTATGAAAGACATCTAGCTAGAAATATCTATTTGATAAAATCTGTCTGTGAAGCATGAAGTTCTTCCATACAGGATGCTATATTTGCCGAACTCTTTTAAAAATCATGCAAAGCATTTGTTTATGCGATGACTTGCAAACTTCACTCTAAAATGCCATCAATTGGTTAACCCGAACTTCCAGAGGCTAAGCCTTGGACTGTGGAGATTAAATTTGAGTCATGAGCACGCACGCGCACATGAGTGAGTGCTCGTTTTCGCGGACGTACTTGCGTTAGTACCTGCGAGAGAATGTGAGTGTACACAGTGGTACTAACACGAGCATGTTCCGAGTGATATATCGGTTAACGGAGGAATAATTTCTCCTCTGAGCTGCAACCTGCAAGTGAATCAATTCGAGGCCCAAAGTGTAAGGCCAAAACAAACCCAAAAGCGTCTGCAAAAGTAGCAACTCTGGATAGAGCGTTAATAAAAGATTAATCTGGAAATTTACGCGCAGGGTCGCGTTTTATCGCCCATCGACTTGGTCTTTGATGAAAGAGGATGGGTGTGGTGGTTTTTGGGAGTAGTGTTTGGAGAAAAACGAAGAAAGTTATTAGGGAAAAGAAGACAATCAACAGTGAAGTGTTTGATGAGTAAGTAAGAAGTAAAAGGAGAAGATTAGGAAAGTTAGAGAGGAACGTGGGAAATGAAAGTAGCTGATGGCTGAAATGTTGGATGGGACGTAGAAGCTTTCCTTGGGAAGGAGCGGAGCACTAAAGGATGGTGGTGCGGGAGTACGTTCGGAATGGACCAAAATACGAAGAAGGGAGAGTGGAAATTTTGGACGGTGCGGTGGTTGAAATGAATCAGGCGCTGAATTAGGTGTTATTACGAGGATCAAAGTCCTTACATCATTTCAGAAATTGTGTATTTTGCATTATAAGACTTCCAATCATATCTCTGCGCCGTACAGTAGCTTTTTGATTTTTTTTATTTTTGCGGGAATAAATCCAGTGTTGAATCTCTTTGATAATACGTACTGCGACATTTATTCTTACATGGGAATCATGATACCATGTTGCTGACGATTTCCAACTCGTCGGACTCGTTTACCGTTGTCCTCTCCTCTCTCCTTCTTCAGACGTTCTCATCTTCCACCTGAAAGGAAGTCCCGAGCACCGAGTGGGGCTGTAAAGCCTTTGCCGTACCTATCCAACCATCCCGCGTGCCATTTTCTCCACCTTGAGGCTAATCCTAGGTTTGCCAACAGCCATCCCTCCTCCATCACCGCTCCACAGGAGTGAAATTAAGCCTATTGAACATAAATGTCCTTCAAATATTTCGAGAGTCATTTAACTTTTATGAATTTGACATTTCTCTTGCATTTTAATACGTTGCTTGTTAACTTGCAGCCATAGATAACGTAACGCATAGTTCCGGCGAAAAACTATTGTACTCTGCACCATTTTAAAATAGAGCCGACGGATAGTCCATATTTATGCAAACATCACGCGAAAAGAAAGTTATTCATTAAGCTCAAGGAGAAACATTTACCGAAGAATGACAAATAGTTTTTTACACTATTATTAACGCATTTTAGATGAAAAATATAAAGCCAAAAAGAGCTATGAGTTTTCACAAAGAGATATACTGGCGATGGCACTTGTTGATGACTTTAAGTGCTGGCGTTTTTTAATTGTCATTTTGGCCATATGGGGCATACAAGTAAATTAATGCGCTTTTTGTCGATGACCAATATTTTTGTGAGAGACCATGGCTAATGTCTCTGCGTTTTGGCAGTCAATCAGTCGCTATGGTGACAGGGTCGCTTTGGAACGCCGATGCCAGCCGTGAAAAAAGAGGTGAAAAAAGTTAGCAACGATTTCTGGGAGAAGAAAATGTTCTATGTAAATGTCGAAAAACTGGCTTTCAACCTTAGGGTACGATGACGCATCATTCTGAATGAGATAATGGGAAAACAAAAGAAAAGAGCTGAATTATGGATTTGATTACTAATTCATGATCGTCTGAGAACTGTCTTTCAAAAGATTTTTGGGTCAATTTACCATCCCTAAAAAACAGCTCTATGAGTGGTTTAGAAATTACTTGATCGCATTCTGTGAAACACACGTACATGTATGCAACGCATATATTCTCAAAGAAAGAATATGGATATCTATACATCATGATAAGAGCCATTGGCTGTGACTTTTGAGATGTACCTTTTAATATTAACGACACAGAAATTTCGATTCAGTGACATATTTTGTTTTTTTTTATTTGAAAAATTAAAGGGAATGGACTGTAAAAAGTGGAAAGATACCGTAGGGTTCAGAGAAGAGCAAGAAATAAATTTCAATTCGGGTGAATCTCACAGGTTCTCGCCCATAAATTCTCACAATTCGGTGTTTGCCTCACGATAAAAAGGGGGACAACGCCGCACTTAAGATCTTTTTAATAGGTTCGCAAATTGCCTTTCGAAAAAAATAGCATGATAAAATATAGGCCGGAAAATGAAAAATTTTTTGTTTGGAATTAATGAAAATATCAAATTTTATGTTTTTATTAGAAATATTGCAACGATAAGATTCAAGCCAATAAATTTTCCGTCATTGAGGACGGTGCTTTCAAGGACCGCATTCACAGAAGCAAAATACCTACGAATATAAATAAATAAAATAGCTCAAGTTTTCTTAAAATTGGACTATGAACCGTAACACAGAGGAAGAACAACGAATGAGAGGTAAAGAAATGGGATATTAGGGGATTGCAGAGAATGATTAGAAGGCCTTCAATAGCTGGCGGAATGGTACTGCACTGACGAGCTTCCTACTTAACATTCTACCTCTTTTACTCAGAATATTTGGAGAAATAATATATTATCCAAACTCCTCATCTAAGGTTATTGTGTTTGACGACATAAATCAATGAGAAGACAAAAAATTCTACGTTTAGCACTCCGAATTCGCTTACAGAAGATACGAAGCATTTTAGGAAAAGATTGATCCTTGGGTTTTAATATCTGGTGCTTTAATAAGGCTAAAATTACTCTTTAATGATCCCCAAATTTTTTACGTATTGTTTTTGGATAGCACCCATTTCTCGATTCAAGCACTCTCAAATTTGAGGAAAATAATAAATGGAATCCCTCGTGGGGAGCTGAACAGCTCACCGCCGCCAACCACTTCCCCTCCTCCTCAGAATTTGAAAACCTATTATTCCAAAACTGTTCAGTTTTCTAATTTTAACATTCTCAACCTTTTCGAATAATAGATCAGTTTCGAACTCCTCTGTTGTAGTATGCCAAGCGGGCGGTCGACCGACTCGGAGGGAGCGTCGTTCTGAGACGCCCGTTGGGGCTGGCCGTGACTCCCCACCAACCGTCCTCCCCCGTCTACCCCAAATCCGTTTATGGCGTAGTTCCCGCGTCTCTGATGGGGATTAGTGAATTGTGCATTCCGCCATATTTATGGAAATTGAATTCTCGCAGGCCATGGCGAGGCAGGCAGCCATTAGCCCCATGCAGCCCCAACTTTAGTGAATTCATTCACGTGCGGATCTTCTTGTATTTTAGGTCCCCTGCACTCACATTTAAAAGTGTTTAAAGAATGCTTTAGCGTTTGATAATTAGTTCCCCCCTGGGATGCTACGGAGGCAGTATAGGAGTCCATGTAGTCCTCTCTGTTTTTCCCTTTTCTCGGAGAACTCAGAGCGGGAAGTTTAACCCTATATTACTGCATTATCATCTCCTGTATGTTGGGTTTGTGAATTAGCGTTACGCAACATGATTTCCGCTTATGGAGAATGGTTTAGATAAAAAAAAAACATAAATTCACTTGTTAGGCAACATTTTGGGACTGTAGTGCTGCTTTTTAAATATTTTTGTATTGTTGAGTATTCAAAAAATAGAAACTCATTTGGAGAATATGAATAGACGTAGTCAAATAGGTAAAAAAATGTTCAATGTTTCAAAATGAACTTTAGGAAAATATGAATAAGTCATAAGCAATTAATATATCGTAGTTACGATAATCATTATTACAATTATTTGTATACATTTGATGCTCTAATTTATTTTTCATACATGTAAGTCACCCCTCCCATTATATGCTCTTGCTCCTACGCGGTTTTTCATACATGCATGCCCTGAAGAACGCCAATCGTTAGGATTGTGAAAAAATAGCGAGGACTTCCGACAATTGATATACACTTTTCTGCTGGATAAACAGCAGGGATCATTTGGAAACTGAATAACAAGTATCAATTAGACAATCAGCTACGTAGATTAGAGCGATGGACGTCCAGAAGGCTTACTTGCTGTGGAATTAATAGAAACATGTCTACACATAGTGTTCAGGGTATCACTTGAAAAATGGCCTCCTTACTAACGGTAATTGTCTTATCGACTGTAAAAAGTGTAGCGTGCGACCATTTTAACAATGCCAGCTTCTTGCTGTACTATTTGTATGAAAAATTACGCGAAAACGTATAAAATAATTAAAAAATACAATGTGAATGAACAAATCGGATCTTCAACTGTTTTCATTGAATAAAAAATTATTTTTGATATTACGTACAATGAGTGTTACGTGGAACGTGGAAAGATTCTTAGCGTGCACGATCGAAAAAAGCCACCGAGGCGCGTGCGGTGGTGGGTTGGGGGGTTGGCGAGGGGGGGGGGTAGGGTGCGGCGATCGCTCTCGAAAGATTTGCCGCTCCCCCACGCACGCATGCATGCCCGCCTCTGGGGCAGTGCGGTGCGGTGGTCACGTGGTCTGCGAGGGTTGCGCAACGGATGACTTTTAAGCTCGCCTCCATCTCCCCTCTTCCATCCTCTCTCTCTCCTCCTCTCCCATGCCTCCAGACCCTCGCCCCCTCCCACTCCTCCATCCCTCTCCCCCTCTCCCCTATCCCCAACACACACACACACACACACACACACGCACACACTCGACGTTCGCTCGACCGAGTTATTCCGTCACCGATGTCACCCGCTCAGCCGCCAGACACCGCAAAGGCACGCACGGCCGCACGCACGCGTCTGTGCACGGATTCTTCAGCTCACACACACATGTCGGCTGCTCGCATCGCGACACCCGATCACCAACGCACCAATTGGGGGGGTATCCGCCAATTAGTTCAAGACCAGAGGATATTGGGTGAGGCAAGGGGTCTGGGAAAGGTTGTGAGGTGGGGGAAGGAGGAAAACGGTCGGGCTGCAGAAAGTGGGGAACCACGAGACAAGAAGAAAACCCTGTGTGCCCCAAAGAGGGAAGGGGAGGCGCGAATGCTAAAGCACGTAAATGCATTGGCTGGAGGAAGAACCCGATACTTTCACATGCTGCACATTTGACATCGACGATTCGAGTTTGTAAACGAATGTTGTGAGAATAAAGATACGGCGATTATATCATAATATTAATTTGGGGAGAGGACTGAAAACTGTGTCCAAGGCGAGAGAATGTTGCGTATTTTAATGAATACGTTTCATTGAACATGGTTTTAGTCAAGAAATATTAATATAAGAAGTCTTCAGTTTCACAGTTTGATTGAATGGCGGATTTGAATGCACTTCAGTTGTGTTCAAATGTAATTGCTTCAGTGGTATTACGGGAGTAGGAGGATGCTGATTTATTATACGGTAATTCAGTGGAGGACGGTGCATGCGCAACGGTAGACCTTTGCGCGGACTACTTCCGAACAGAGCACAAGAAGACTCGGGCATTTCTCGGTTCGATACGGGAGATCAAATTTTATTATAACGCTAGCAAGATATCTTTAAAAGCAACTACGCTTCCTCATATGTAATGTATCCCCATTGGAAGGGTTTCCTCTAACTGCGCTATTTAAAAAGAATGATTGTGAATGAAAATAAGGCGGAGTAAAATATGTACAATAATTGAAACAAAACAATTCTACTTAATCCCAGTCTCTTAGAAGTGATAATCAGCATAATGGGGCAGTTGATATTTGGTTTAAACAGTACGTAAAAGTCCTACGGGCTGACCAAAACGTGATACTGAAGGAAATCGCTAAAATCCCTAACCTATTTACTGCTATCATTGCAGGGGTTATTCAAATGAAAATAAAGCATATCCATTCAAAGGACGGAATGTATTATAATGCAGAAATTTCAAATTGTACAGATCATTCGCCCTGATCGGGATTTTAACTTGGATCCTCCGATATCCGGCCAAGTGCTTTAGCTAGCCAGTTAAGTTACCGAGACGTCCTTTTACGGTTCCAAATTTTAGCGGATTACTCCGTTAAAAGTTTCTGTAGCGGTATCTCTTGCAGTTCTTTCAATTTCTCTGTCGGAATGGATCTTGTGTTTCAATACTCAAAGCGTTTGCATTGAAATGAGCGTAGAATAGCACATATTCTCCGCGGAAATTTAGGAGGCGCGTTACGGAATTGAAAAATTGTAATATGCATAGATTTCTATGTAAAAATATTTGTTTATTCGAAACATAATATCAACTCTCTCGTATAAGTGGATAAGCCTGGTCACGTGTGTGACATTTACTGTTTTAACCTGATATAAACCGCCCCACTTTACTCTTATTCTCTTCGCCCGCGTTATTTAAATTATTTTACATATTTATTATTTTATCCACACAAATATCTATTTAAAGAGCTTATTTCGAAGGAAAGTTTCAAATGGAGATAAACACGTGTACCCATATGAGAAAGTGAGGTCGTTTTTGAACTTATATTGTTGATGTTCACTGGATTAAAAAAAATGATTTCCCAAATGGTTTTGCCGTTTCTCGTGGCTCTATACACGCGCATCATGTGCCATTTGACACCATGTATTCATCCTTTCGTCCTCAGCACCGCTTTATTCGTGAAATTTGACGCATTTCGTCTGTCCACTTTTTCCAGTTTTTATACAAATTAAAGGCGCATTGCGTCGATACGTATACGTGAAAATCAATACAATTTTGGTGGAAAATTACAAACACCATGTACCGCAGTCTCGCAGCCAAGGTGAGAGGGCATCGAAAGGGGCGATCATCACTCAACGGATTCCCATTGGGGTTACTTTTACGAGTTTTGTTGCAGAAAGCGAAAAATAATAAATTATTTGAAAATGGCGCCAACACATGTGTATTATAATTTTGTTTTCGCTTTAAAACATTAAGCAATTGGCGAAACTTAAGTAGAAGTGCCTCGGTCCTCCAAAAGTAGGCTTGCAACCAGCATATACGATAAATCCATCGAATTATTTTTGGACTGTGCCCTTGGCAAAGCTAAATTAAATTATCAAGTGGAAACGATTCATGCTTATGTTCAATGGAGACCATGCACCAAAAACCACATTGGAGGGACCAGTGGGAAATACTTATCCGATTTTCGTTGCAGATTTCGGAAAACTAACTTTACGAACACTAAAATATTGATGTTTATAAAGAAATGACTCTTGAACTTTTTTCGGTGATTCTTAGTAGTTCCATGCCTTTATTACACAGATCACATCGTCTCCACTTAGTTCTACCAATTAGGCACCTAAAAGTGTTAGAGTAATACTTAAGTGGTTATTATAGGGATTACGATGCTTTGTTTCAGGAACGCCATCAAATGTGATTGTCATAATATTCGGCAATAAACATCTAATGGCCGTTAATAAGGTAAATAGGGTACTGTTAATTCTTTCAGAAAAATTAAGAGTAGCAACTTTAGTGAAATTTCAAATGTTATCCAACGTGTGCATACTTTAGAATTCATATTAAAATGTGGCAATAAAATCATCATAAAAATGGCGTACTTGCTTAACAAGGATTCCAACTGTCCAATATATCGCTGTTGGGCCTGCTAGAATAAAATAGAGAGCAAAGATCACCATCTACGCATTAAAACTTTAGAAAAGGTTTTGCAGGCAATGTATATTATCCTGACACAATTTATTGATCAGTTCTTTCCTTCAAAAGACTGGGATTAAGTAGAATTAATATTCCATGAGTTCAGGTTACGTTTAGTGACGCACTTATATAAAACAGATTTATAACGCTAACAAGGCTAATAGTTTCAGGCTTAACTTTGTGGAATTCCTTCATGGTGAGGGTGAAAGAAAGAGAAAAAAAACAACTTTGCACTTCCACACACTTTTAATGCAATACGACCATGGTTTCGATGCGGCGCATCATCATCAGGTGCATGATGATGCGCATGACCATGGTCGTATTGCATTAAAAGTGTGTGGAAGTGCAAAGTTTTTTCTCTTTCTTTTACCCTCAGATTTATAACATTTGGCCGGGAACTCGAATATACTTTGGTATATATTTTCCTAGTTCCCAAATGTTGAAATTGGAGGTTGAGAGGAGAAAAGTGCCAAGGACGACAATTCAAAATCTAGAAAATACGCAAAACTTAATCTTTTCCAGAGAGATGTACAGTGCACATTGCGATGATGGAGAATGATATACGTATTGCGAATATATGGTAAATATTATATGTCGATTAAAAATATTACGAAAAAACATTCATAGATTTGCAGAAGTGAATATATGTTAATCTGGAAAGCAGAAAAGCGATATTTTTACAAATATGCTGGGAAAATGTGGACTAAAAATATGATTTTCATGGAGTACCCAAACGTAAATAATAAAAACAAAATTAAATATGAAAAAAATAATGAAATATGATTAATTCGTATTGACCAATGAAAAAGTATAAAGTTAATTTTTTGAGAAGGTGCTTATTTACACAAAAATAAATATATAAATACATCGTTTAACGACCAAAGTGCATTCCTGTAAACAGTCAATGGCCGTATTTACGAGAACTGTCCATCAAAGATTAAATTATAACATATTTATTCGCACAAA
Organism: Hetaerina titia; assembly: GCA_037158775.1. NCBI lineage: Eukaryota > Metazoa > Arthropoda > Insecta > Odonata > Calopterygidae > Hetaerina > Hetaerina titia. Next base: position 4,321,336 of record CM073769.1, read on the forward strand.
CTGTGCAAACAGTATGTTATATTGTTAGCTTAATGCGAATTTCGTATTTGGCACAAACTTCGTTGATTTGACTCCAGACTCCAGATTTCGTAAGCGGCAGTCGTTGCGAGTTGAAACATGTTCAGTTCTCTGACAGCAAGAGTAGTGTATTGTTAACACATGATACTGCGTTGACATTTTATTTTGACTTGAACAGTTCGTCAGCTGAAGAAAATTTATTGCACAAGAAGCGTCTGTTTGTTCCACGCAGAACAGCTACAAGACTGTTCAAATTGTTCAAGGAGGAACAACAATCAATTTCAAAATAAGGTGGGTGAGGACCTCCAGTCACTGTTTTTACGGAAGTGAAACTGGCCGCTGCCATTTTAGGATACGAGCGTCGAATAACACAAAGAACACTTTCAGAAAAATATTGAAAATTCAATTGGGTGTAATCCACACGTTGGTAACAGAAAAAGTGCACATTTCCGCGATGGGTTCCGCGAAACTCACATAATAAACATATTCATTAAGATAAAAATATAACACGAATAAAATGCTGTGCAATGAATAATACGGATAAAACAGTTATGATCAATCTCAATTGAATAGCGTTCGTACATCACAGTTATTAGAAACTCTGACTTATAGCTAATTGAAATCGAAGATATATTAAGCAAAGAAGAATCAACGAATGTAAGCGGCGTTGCGATTCCTTGAATTGGTTTCCCGTGCGTCACCCGATAAAGCCTCAAACTAAACGTGGTGAATGGAAACTGGAGCCATAGTAAGGAACCGCTACATCACAATGAATCACTTCCGCTTTTCCGGTGCAGTTCTATTTCTGAGTGAAACTATCAAGGCGCTAAAAGATTGCGGAACCAAGCTTTTCGTCGTGAATTTCATCGTAAGAATTCCTGTCTTTCTATTCATTTGCAATGAGAAAAATGAATTATAATTTAGCTGTTTTATTACTTAAACTTGGGAACTAAGACTAAGTTTTAGTTTAAGGATTTGGTTCCCAGTCTTGCTTTGATTTGATTTGCCAGAAGAGTAGTGGAGTCAATAAAATCCCGATTCTGCGAAGTATTTTTGTGACCTGAATGTTGAGGAAACTTCCAAAGGAGATATTTTTAGCGTAAAATCGGGAACCGCCACGATTGATATAAAATGACTACACGAGCGTTTCAGGACTCGACTCTCAAGGACTAACCTCCCAATGAGCAGTATCGACGAGAGCAGGCACGTGGGTGGCGAACCGTCGACTGATTGATTAGAGTGGGAGACAAAGAGGCGGAAAAGCACTTTGAATCCACGAGCGATTCTCTGCACTTCGACGGGACGATGCCAATGAATCCAGAACTTGGGGACACTTTCCACACGGAGGATATGACCTTGTTTCTTTTTTTCTGGAAGTTTGCCTGCCTTCTGGGCCCACTTTCTCCCTTCCTCCACCACGAAACTAAACAGCCTCGCAAATTTCCGTCTTGTTTGAAACCACAGCTGCTATTAACCATCCAACTAATTTATAAATAAGGGAAATGGAACTGAAACTCGGCCAAATGTGAAGGGATCACCATGGATACACAAAGATTGAGGAGGATTAATCTCCCGAGCGTCTCCCCTAGTGCGAGTTTTACTTCATCTCATTCCAGATGCGTAAATTAAGGATTCAGTTTGCCATTCGTCGCCGAGTGAATCTTTTAAAAGAGAATCCTTGTAACGATTTACATCCGGCCTCGATACCCTAAACATTTCAGACCCTCGAATAATACGAGGGTCATCCGGAAAGTAGTACCCGTTCGTGAAATAAAGACACAAAAGTAAATATTAACAAACATAATAAATTTTATTTGAAAGAGGATACTTTAAACTACTTCTCAACATAATCTCCAAGCAAATTAAGGCATTTGTCATAACGTGTGACAAGTTTCTGTATTCCTGCTGCATAGTCCTTCGCCGCCAGCTCATTGAGATACAGGGTCACTCCTTCTTTAAGTTCTTCATCGCTGTCAAATCTTTTTCCTGCCAAAAAGTCTTTAAGCTTTGTAAAGAGATGAAAATCTGAAGGGGCCAAGTCCGGGCTATACGGTGGATGGTCGAAAGTTTCCCATTTGAATTGCTGCAAAAGTTTTTGTGTTATCCCAGCTGCATGAGGCCTGGCATTGTCATGAACGAGAATGACACCAGTAGACAATAGACCTCGCCGCCGATTTTGTATTGCCCGCCGTAATTTCTTTAATGTTTCACAATACGCATTGGCATTAATAGTGTCTCCACGGGCCATAAAATCAATAAGCAATACACCTCGTCGATCCCAGAAAATGGTTGCCATGAGTTTCCTGGTGGACAGAACTGTCTTGAATTTTTTTGGTTTGTTAGGTGAATGAGCATGATGCCACTCCATTGACTGTCGTTTACTCTCAGGTGATGCATAACAAACCCATGTTTCGTCACCAGTAATTATGCGAGTCAAGAAAGAGTCTCCTTCATCAGAATAACGTCCCAAAAACGTCAGTGCTGCAGCCATACGCTTGGTTTTGTGCTCATCTGTAAGCATGCGAGGGACCCATCTTGCACAAATTTTTGCATAATGCAGATGGTGTTTAACAATTTCATGAACAATTGTTCGAGAAACATTGGGAAAATGCTCACAGATGTCATCAATTGTGACGCGCCGATCGTTCCTCACGAATTCGTCAACTGAGCTCACCAGTTGGTCTGTAATGACAGACGGTCTCCCCGAACGCTCATCGTCGTGTGTGTTCCCCCTCCCCATGTTGAAGTTGCGACACCACCGCCGAACAGACGACTCGTCCATTACATTGTCTCCATACACCTCCTTTAATTGGCGATGAATATCACATGGGCGAACGTTTCTTGCATTGAGGAATTTAATCACTGCCCTCACTTCACAACTGGCGGCGTTCTCAATTTTTTTAAACATTGTAAACAATCACAGAAACAACACAGGCAATGCTAGCGTCACGCAACTTGGCTCAGAGAAGGCAGACAAGCCACTGAAGCTATCTGACCTCGTCCAGCGGCTACTCGCGTCGTCAGCACTTCATGCGGCACGAACGGGTACTACTTTCCGGATGACCCTCGTATATACTCTCCGAATTTGCCACAACTTGCAAATCGCAGCAATCTCGCACGACTTTGTGTTTTAAGAAATTAAATAAGAGGCGTTTTTCTGAAAAATTTAAGCGGGTGTTGATACCTGGAGTCGGCCTACAGCCAGAGGAGGCGTGAAACCTGTCAAGAAAAAATATTAAGTGTTTTGTAACTTCCTGTTTTTTTTCTATTCCGATAAAAATTCGGTTCTAATTGTGTTTTTACGATATGCTTACTTTTCGGAGACCAGATTGATAAGGTACTGTGCCGTCAAAATAACTCTCTCCGCAATATCAAATGACTAGATCCTTCGTTACTGGCGCCTCATAAGTGAGTTGAAGTGAAAGTTCGTCGCCACGACATTCGGGCGGGGGTTTTCCGTGAACGCACTCAACTATTTAGAAGGAAGTCTGAGTCACGGTGGGTCAATGCAAGGAAGAGAATGGCCAGAGCATACACCACCTGGGCATGTCTCTCCTTATTAGGACCTAAATATATAAAAAATGATAAATGGCACATTTTTCGGTGGTAGTCCATTCTTAAAATCCCATTTGGTGCAAATATTTAATTCATGTAAATATTCAAATTCCAGAGCGAGGTGCTTTTACACACGTTACTGACGACTGACGAGGTGCTTATAGCCACGTGGTCCGTGAAATCGACATTTGTTCCTAAAAGCATCGCTTAGATAATGGACGGTCATCTGAGCTGAGCAAACACCATTCCCCTGTCATGACACCAATTAAACTTTACAATTACATGTTTATAGTAATTTTCTGTCTTTTTTAAACTACACCATTCGAATGCTGTGTTGCGTCGTTCAAAACTATACGGTAGTCTTGAAAGGTCGGTGGCATGGAGTTTTTTTGTTAAAAAACGAACTAAAAATGGATTGAAAGAGGTGTACTACCTTTTGCAATGATAACCACGCACCATATTTTTTCTAGCTGTGGGCATTCCCGAAATGAATAAAACAAATCGTCATCATAAACAGTAAGAATTAGTTTAAAGACTTCATTATTGCCATTTTTTAGACAATTTTTGTTTTTACTTAAACTTTGTAATGATGAGTTTTCAATCTGATAATTGGTTATTGCATTCCTACCTTATTTTCTGTACATTGTGTTCCTTAACCAGTTTAGGCTTCTCCATTTTCTACAGATGATAATTTTAGCTTATTTTAAAATTTTATGCTAGTGGATTAACTTCACTTTCATGTCTTCTCATCGTCCATATCTCCGATCCTTCAAAAGTCAATCACCACAGGGATTTGTCTCCGCTGGCAATAAAAACTTTTTGAACACATTATACAGTTTATTCGTCTTGTATGCTCTCTTCACTTGATCAGTTCCACAATTAAGGTTATTGTAACATCTAAAATCCAACGCAATTTTACTAATGAAGAATGCAAGTCAACACATTTTCATGCATATTATCAATAGAATTCGTAATAACAGAACTGTTTTATAAGAAGTGGTCAATTTTTATTCTTATTTATTGTTATTCACATAATTTAATGTGAAAAAATTGAATTGATTTTTATGTTTTATTGTTTCCGTTGGATGAGAGAAGAAGATGGAAAAATGTAAACACAGAGTTAGGCAAAATGAAGTACAGAGAGCTAAACAATAAATTGAGAAGGGCCACAAATAAAGCAAAAGAAGAATGGTGGAAAACGCAATGCGAGGATATGGAAAGTTTACAGAGGAAGGGTGAAATTGGTGCTCTATACAGCAAGGTTAAGTTATTATCGGGAAGTAAGAAGGCAAGATCTGTGCTAACAGTTAAAGATAAATAGGGTAAGATAATAGTTGAACCAGGAAAAATCCAAGAGAGGTGGAAGGAATATATAGGAACACTGTATGGTAAAGAACTTAGGCCGACAAGGTTAGACATAGAAAAGGAACATGACGTAGAAGAAGATAGCTTAGGTCCAGGCATACTCGACGATGAAATAGAAAGGGAATTAAAGGAGATGAAAGCAAATAAGGCTGTAGGGGTGGACAACATTCCTGTAGAAATGTTGAAATGGTTAGGAAAAGGTGGGATGAAGGCCATATATGGACTGATTCGTAGTATCTATGAGGAAGGAATCTGGCCGGAAGATTTTGTGAGATCGGTGTTAGTTCCTATTCCAAAAAAGGCAAAGGCTTCGTCATGTGAGGATTACAGAACAATAAGTTTGATATCCCACGCAGCTAAAGTTATTCTCAGGATCATCAACAAAAGGATAGAGAGTAAGGCAAATGATTACTTAGGGGATGATCAGTTTGGGTTCAGGAAAGGAAGAGGTACGCGTGATGCCATTGCAGTAATGAGATCACTAGTCGAGAGGAATATAGAATACAATCAGGACGTTTTTGCCTGTTTTGTAGATTTCGAAAAAGCATTTGATAGAGTGAATTGGGAAAAATTAATGTGTGTATTGTAGAAAATAGGAATGGATTGGAGGGACAGGAGACTGATCCGCAACCTGTACATGTCTCAGACTGCTCAGGTGCGAGTGGGGAACGGATAGTCCGGATGGGCAGTGTTAGGAAGAGGTGTAAGGCAGGGTTGCCCATTGTCACCGGTACTGTTCAACGTATACGTAGAGGAAATGATTAAAGAGGCATGGGAAGAACTGGAGGTAGGAATGAAAGTCGGAGGGGAATTCGTAAAATCGGTTAGGTTTGCTGATGACCAAGCATTAGTTGCTCAGTCAGCCAAGGGGTTGCAAGCATTGTTGAGTGAATTGGAGGTTCAGTGCGATAAATATGGGATGAGAATCAATATTAATAAAACAAAGGTTATGCGATTTTCCAGAAAGAAAAAGGCTAAGCTAAATATTAAAATAGGCGGGGAAAAAATAGAGCAGGTAGAACAGTTTACATATCTCGGAAGTGTTTTGGACCAATACGGTCAAAGTGGTAGGGACGTAAGGAGAAGAATTGCGCTAGGCAAAGAGGCTTTCTCAAGGAGGAGGGAGTTGATGACGGGGACGTTGAGTAGGGATGTTAAGACAAGACTCGTAAAAACTCTGATATGGAGCGTAGCTATGTACGGCGCGGAAACGTGGTCGCTGAAGCAGGAGGATAGACGCAGATTGGAGGCTTTTGAAATGTTTGTGTGGAGAAGAATGGAAAAGGTGAAATGGGCCGAAAGGAAAACAAATGAGCAAGTACTGGAGATGGTGGGTGAGAAGAGGGGTTTGTTGAGAGAAATCCTATGGAGGCAGGAAAAATGGATGAAAGGCGTATTGAGCGGTAGTGGAATGTTGAAGAAGGTAATAGAGGGGAGAATGTTGGGCAAGCGAGGTAAGGGCAGGAACAGGATAGGGATGTTGGACGGGATGAAGAGAGGAAAGAAGTACACCGAGATGAAGAGGGACCTGATGTAGATTAGTTTGATAGGTGGGGAGTCACAAAATGTTTATTTGATAGTTGTGTCCATCCAAAAACCTACCTTTACCTAAAAAAAAATTGTTTCCGTAATGTGTAATTCATAATTTGTGAGAACTTCATCATTTGAATCCTTCGTTCCTAGCAGCTTTAGCACGTTGAAACGTGCTCATTTCGTCCACGCTTCCTTTGGATGACGGAAAGCGTTTTTCACGAGTTGTCTTTTCAGAAAACGGAAAAATACACGCGGCCTATATGGAGGGTAAGAAGTTCACATAATATTGGTTTTTGCGAGAAAATCGCGACTTCGCAGTGAATTTCGTGCACATTTGCAATGTTTCTCTTACCAACGTGTGGCTGACATCCAATGAGTTTTTCAACACTCCTGATGGTGCTTTGAATGCTTTTCGATGGTCTTCCTTTACAATGGCAGGAGCGGTGTTGATGTTTATTTCCTTAAGAGCGCTTCTGACTCTTGAGCTCCGGGTTCATCTCTCTTTCAAATTGATTGCCTTCCTTCTTTAAAGATCGTAAACCATCAACGAGATATGCAACAGGAAAGAGCACATCCTTCACAAACCTCCCGACATAAGGCTCGACCGACGATTTGTTCTGTCGAAGGCAAAATTTCAAAGCAGCGTTGTGTGTTGACTCAACCGTTGCCGTATGGGAACTCAACGTGCTTCTAGTTGCAATGTCTAACGCTGATGCAAAATTTGAGAGAAATTAGTGAAAATTGCTAAATATATACGACAACAGTTAATCAAAGGGATTAGGATAGATAAAAGATGTGTTTGCGCAATGATCATGCGAAAAAAAGTTTTAAATCACTATTTATTGAAAAGTTCTCGCACATCCCGACTCCGAAGAATCCGAGTTGTGTTTAAGAGCTGTGCTCTAAGGGTATATAAAACAATATGAGAATGAGTTGGTGAAACAATGGCTTCTCTTTTCCCCCCGGCTGCCAGTCCCTCGCCTCAAACCTCTCATGGCGAAGCCTCGGCCGTGATGAGCGCAGGAAATATTTACGAGCGAGCACGAGAACGTAAGGGGAACGCAAAGGTTCGGGTTGGGGATTGTCCCATGATGATACTCTCCTCTAAATATTTAATTTTCACTACAAGGGGAGGAGGCAGAGCGGTCAAAATGTCCACGCCTGGGGTTTTCAGGACGAGGTGGTGACGCAAGCCCCGCGGGAATGCATGTGCATCTCGAGGTATTAACCGAAGGGGAAGGGCTTTAGCCATCCGTCGAGGGAAAAAAAACTCCCTCGTCACAATGTTTCCTCTTAACATCGCTGCCATGAGCGCGTCGACCAAAACATATGCTGTCTTCAATTGATTGTGATTTAGTCTCTCCCCGGAAAATAGTTTTAGAGAGAAAATTCAAATGCGGCTGCGGCGTAATTGACAATGCATAATTAGAGACGTCTGTTTCTACGCTTCAAATGAGACATTGGAAAACTTAAGCATTCTGGATGATTGCTCTCATTCCAAAATTTAAACCTGTTGTTTACTTGCAGAAGTTGAGAATCTGTCGTAAAGATGACCGTAGACATTTCCCATGGCCTCCCTCCCTCAATCACAAGAGTGGATCTAATGTGTCCATTTTTGGATGTGTGAAATAATAATGTATTACGCAGTATATGTTTGAATATAAAGTCGATACGGCGAAGGAGAACTTCGAAACTTTGAGTAATGAAGCTAACGAGAGATGCAAGAATATAATCTGAAATCAGTGAAATGTTTTGCAGATGGTGCATTTCGTTCCAATGCGTTTCACAGGACGAATTAATCAATTTATCTACATGTTTATATTTAAATGTATGAATGTTGAATGTTCACAAAGCAGAGGACACAATATATGCATATATTCAATTATAGAATTAAGAGAACAAGTTGTTCTTACAGGATATATTTTACGAAGGTTAACGAAAAAGTTTATCCCGTCATTAAACACAGTATAAGTATGTGCTTATGGTAATTATAATCAAGAAAACTTCATTTCTCTTTTGTAAAAAATGAATGCTTCCGCTGCCATTACCAGTGACAATTTTAGTCTCAATGAGAATTGCGTTCAGGTGCTCATTTCAAGTCAGGTGGACAAAGTGACCGCAATCTATAGAGCTCACTCACGCAAACGGTCGCAACCTTTGATGTGTGCCTAACTTATCTTACGGCGCCGAGATAAGGGAACATTTGGATGGTCCGAAGTGGAAAGGGTCGAAGTGTCCTCCTCCCAAACTACATGCGGACGTTAATTTATAAATGGAACTTCTGTTTCAGTGCCCTGGTCTTCCGTCGGCCTACATACGCCTCCGAGCTTTTTGCGACGACCATTTGCAGCCGGACTCACCTGGTTCTTGTACATGGAACTCCTCCTTGCTTCCTAATCAGTCCATCAATAAATTATGTCCGTATAATGACACATCGGGGAGTGGTGATCCGTGCTACTATTGCTTTAATGAGGCCGTGAGTGCCCTAGGAAATGCGGGAGGAACAACACTCTTTGGAGACATATGCATGGACGGCGCCGTAATCAAATATTCATAAAATATTCTCCGCCTTAAAAGTTGTTCGGCTGGAAGGGAAGACCACACTCAAGCCTACTCATTGCATGACAGATGAGCACCGGACCTATACTATACGGTATACTCAATCCTCCGTTCTTTAAACATGGGTATTAAGATGGAAAAAACAAACCTCCAGTTTTACCACAGTCTATATTAAATATGGACTTTTATATTATATTCTATGTAATATTCACAGGCTTACATTTTCCACACTATTAATGTTTGAAAATGAATTAAGTTAAAAAAAAAATTAAAACGATATCTTAACTTAGAACAAAAAAACTAATATTTCCTTAGATGACTAAATTATTATCTTTTTACACAATAACTAATTTGCATCAATCAATCATGTTTCCTCTGTTAATTTGGGAACCGTGGAACGAATAACCGTCTTCCGAATTTAAATGACCTTTAAATCACCCTCGTGGGCCGTGCGTTCAAATAACTCCGTGGTCATAAAATTTTATGTTATATATATATATATATATATATAATATATATATATATAATATATATAATATTATATATAATATATATATATATAATATATATATATAATATATATAATATTATATATATAATATATTATATATATATATATATATATATACAGGTACCTGTATACGCATATATTATGTAGAAGAACTCAGGAGAGAAATATAACGCTTAGACGGCACAATAGATTCAAGGTTTTCACATTTAAGATAATTTGAGCTTTTGGCCTTCTTTGAGGCTGTCTTCAGGTCACATCTGAGTTATATTAAAAATTACAGTATTTAGAAACAATGATAAAATGCTAGTGCTCTCCTGATATGATAATATAAGTTAGAATCTAATTTACCTCGGTAAATTCAAAGTTAAAACGCGATGAGTATCAAAACACGTTTTACAGAAATTTTAAATAGCAGTGGGGAAATAAGAAATAGCAGAGAAGTTTGTTGAAAAATTGAATAGAAAGACGATTGGTGAAGAGATGAAACTCTTCAGATTCCGCTCCTCTTTCCATGAGACTCACTTAAATATGCCACCCAATTTTGTGTCTTCTTCTTTAGTTTTCTTGGCTCTTTCTTCTCATTTATTTCTAGTATTATACCGCGGACAGCTTTGGATTAACTAAAAGGTTCTTCAAAGAAAAGGTATTCTTAAGGTATATGCAAAAGATACATTTGCTGCACAACTAGAGAATATATATTTGTACGAAAACCCATTAGGAATCACAGAGACATGGTACAGAAAGTTTTTTGGCACCAGCATCACACGAAGGGTGAATAAGAAAGCATCGAGCAAAAGAAAAAGAACGTATCAACGTTTTTAGCAAATTATAGGGTCTCACCAAAAAGTGGAAGGACTGATATTTTTACAAGAATTTTATTGACGATATACTTACATCGACTTAATAATCTTCAAAGTATGCTCCTTGAGCTGCTACACACTTAGTATAACGTTTCTCCCATTCCCCGTACGCCCGCTGGACATTTTCTTTGGGGATGCCGTTGATGACCCTCGTCGAAGCCTCTTGAACGGCCTTTATCGAGTCAAAACGTCGTCCCTTGAGCTGTCTTTTCATCAGGGGGAAGTAGAAGAACCGGTGGTGCCAGATCGAGAGAATAGGGCGGGTGCGGCAACGCCGTATTTGGCCAGGAGCTGTCTGACGACGAGCGCGCCATGGCACGAATTTTCGGCACCATCTTGGCGCACACTTTGCGCATGGCCAAATCCTGTGAAATAATGCGTTGAACGTCGGATGCAGACAGACCCAACTGGTCTGCAATTTCTTCACTGGTTAAGCGTCGGTCTGTGTTCAGCAGTGTCCTCACTCTGTCCACATTCGTGTCGTTTCTTGCCGTCGACGGCCGTCCGGAGCGATGGTCGTCTTCAACGAGGTCCCTACCCTCTTTAAACAACTTGTGCCACTCAAATACCGTGGAACGGCTTAAGGCAGTGTCCCCATAATCTTGCTTGATCATATCGAGGGTCTCAAATGCCGTCTTCCCGAGTTTCGCACAAAACTTCACGGAATAACGTTGCTCTAAATTCAGATTCATAGGGCCCTCTACGGATTAGAGGTGGGAAGGTCGGGCATGCACGTTCGTCTCATTATGCTCACGACCGCACCATTTCCTCGCGTCGGGTGGAATTGACGTCGCTCAGGATTCCGAGAGTGATATCCCGAAAAAAAAATCAGTGTTCCTCACGCACTTCGTGAGGTCGACCCGGGGGCTTGGGACAATTCTTTTGACGTTGAGGAGGGCGACGTCGGGTGGGCAACTGCTATCGATTAGATCCATATAACCCAGGCCCCTTTTTCATTCGCATGTCTCCATGGAGTTATGACCGAACCAAAGCATTGCTTCAGCGTCTTTCGAGGGTCCCACGCCCTCCAGAAGATTCCCCCCACCCAGCCTGTGCTTCATTTGTTTTCTTTTTCCGTTGCCATCGCGACGCACGCCGGAATATCTCGCGTTTAAATGTCACCCCATTCCGTCGCCTCCCCGACCACCCTCCGCGTCCCTCTCGACCGCCCTTCCATCCCTTTCCTTCCCCCGTTCCCTTTCCTTCGTTTGCTCGAAACCTTTCTTCTCCGTCTGACATTAGGGTCTGGACTAACAAGGGGAGAGGGCTGGGAAGGAGGAAGAGGGCTCTGCTCGAGGTTGAGAGAGAGACCATGTCCCGTGCCGTCAACTCACCCCACTCACTCCGTTCGCCTCTCCCTTTACTCTCACCCTCTATCCATTTGTCCTACTTCCATCGCGTGAATAAATGAAAGTATTCGGATATCCTTTCTGTGTACTCTTTCCTGCGAAGCAAGATTATGACTTTTACTAAATCTTTATCACAAGATACAAGTTGGTGTAGAAGAATTGAAGTATAACGGTACTTGAGTAATAACGACGATTTGTCCAAAAAAGGGCTGAAAACAATTAATGCAAATGCACAAACATTATGCATGTTGCGCAATAACATGTAATTGACCGATGAGGGCAAACGCGCCGGAATGAATGATAGAGAGAGATAACCTAATATCGGATGAAGTGTGTGCATGTGCGCCTACGTGTTCTCATGCCAGATGCATGCATTTGGGCATGCCCACGCTTTGATGTTTACACCGTTGAAGAACATTTAAGAACATTTGTATTTAGTCTTGTGAAACAAATGGCGTTGAAGGCGATCCCACCCCAGGAGGGGACGTGGATATTTACAAGTCGAAAGTTAAACATTACGAGGGCGGGGTTTAATGGTGATGTGCATGTATTTCAAATCAAATCTTGGTCATACTTTTGTTAAGTTATTTTGAGGGACTGACTGATTTGGCTCTTGGTGTTTTGGGCTCAACGCCTACTCCGAGAGCCTCGGCTCGAAATCAAATCTGCTTGTATTCGTATGTTGTCTGAGGAGACGTTATAAACAATTTAGCGGTTAACTCTGACTGTTTCTTGCGGCATAAAAATGTTTTTGAAGAGTGTACCTGAAGTTTCCCTGGATTTACGAGGGTACTATTTTTTGAGCACGTTAAAAACGGTAAACTTTCTCGCGGAGCGTTTTCAGACTTGCAATATTTTGATACGCATGTATGGTAATGTGTTAATCAACTTTTAATATTTGAATTTTTTTGAAATTATAATAGTAGACATTTATTTTGTCATTTCCACACTAGCTTTGTTTACATCACTGAAACGGATCACGACAACTAACACCTGAAACAGATCAAGAAAACATCACGCATTTATTAAATGAGTAGGATAGCATTTAACGACTTTTATTTCATTCATTAATTCCCCCACATCATTGTATTATAAAGAACCTACACGGGTCGTCGCTGGTCGAAAAAATATTCAAGTGTGTTTCCAAAGTGTTACAGAGCGAATGTGGCACTAGCCATACAGCCCCAGGGAATACGGAATCGAACAAGCGAATATTCCATAAATATTAACCATCAACAATTGAAATCCTGACATGAGTTCGTCAAGAACTTGAGTGACGTTTCCCTTTCACCCAATGGACGTCATGAAGTGACCTGTTCCCTTGCGCCTCTCAGATTTCGAAGAATTAGGATTAATATTCGGATGCGTCGAATGTGTACTAATTTCATTTTTCGAAATTTCCATCACCATGGTTGTGTTTTTTGTCTTTCCCCATTTTCAACTCCCGTTCTTTCCTCAGTTTTCCTTGTACATGCACTTAATTCCGAAGAGAAAGTCACTGAGGATGTTCGAGAGGAAAGATATATTTGCGATGCAGCTCCCGAGAAAGTGAGAAAAGGGCAAGTCCTCGGGGATCATATACTCTCGAGGGCACGAGAATGGAATCGTACGGTCGAAATTAGGTTGGAAAACAAACGAATAGATTCGACGTATTCCCCTCCAGGATTGAGCCAATTTTACTTCAAAGCCTTTCTTTCTGTATGCTCTACTTCACAGAACGATTGACATTGAAATCTTTTCTTTTTGGAGAATACAGGTATTGTAACGCTAATTTTATCTCACACAAGCTACTTACTTTGTTTCCTGATGAATTGCGGGGAGGAATTTAATGTTTCATATTTTTATTTCCTGTTGCCATTTAGTCTTTTGTTCCTATTGTGATGGCGTCCGTGAAAGGCCTTTTGGTTCTTTTATTTTTTTTCAATAGAGCTCATTTAGTGCCACGCATAAAGCTATTCTGTCTTTTGTGGCGGTGCTGAGGCGGATAATGCCGCGTTTCTCTGAACTCATTCGGATTGAAACTAATTCTACCTTTAGAAGGAACCCACACCAAAGGCACCATTCTCGGCAGTTCGGCCTAATAATGGAATTCCACATCGATCTTTAAACCCGGAGTACTTCATTCATCGATATATCCGTCTCTTTAAATGTGTTTCTCACGTGAAATATGAGAATAAACTCAGAAAAAGAAAAGAATAAATAAACTGAAAAAAAAGAATAAATAAAATACGATTTGCGATTAAGGGAATCCTTAATCTCTTCCCTTCTCCATCTCTTTGTTTCTAAAACGATAGCCTCTCGAAATTTGACTTCACACTTTGACGTCTTTAGAAATAAGAGGCGGGGTCACAATCGTGCCCCGTAAGTAAGTATTTCGTTGGAAAAGATAATGAAGACGATACGTGCGGAATTCACACAAATGAGGCCCTTGCCCAGAGAAGAATTATCCCATCCTTGCTAATGACATTATCCAGTGCAGATTATGAACCGGATGAAATGCCAAGATTCGATGTGGCGATTTATAGTTTAGCTAGGCAAGACCATTCACGTGATTTTAAGCCAATGTCGAATCAAAGGTTAAATTTTTAATATATACACGTACGGCACTACCCTTCAATAAAATATTATATTTAATCTATATTGTTTTCAAAGAACTGGGAAAAATTATACATAACAAAAATGACAAATGTTCGGAATGACATTATCAGTACAGAATTCGTGTCAGCTTTATATAGCTGCCATATCTTCACTCTTCCTGAGTTATTAATGGTTTGTCAAAATCAGAGAGAAACCCTTCTGTTTGAGGTCAAATTGGTAAAGTCTTCAGTGTGTTGAAAAAACGTTATAATTTCATGCGTATGAATTCGCCTGTTATATAAATCTAGGAAAATCAGCACAAGAAATATTGAAATATATAGTACTTAAGCGTATTTTTTTGCGTAGCACCTCTGATAGCTCACGAGCAGTATTCTCTCTAGGATTATAGGTGGAATCTATTCGGTGACCTTGTTTCTCCATAAGGCACCCTATATTTTTCTATGACAAATGCTAAATAATATGCTGTGCAACCGCGTATCGACGTATCGGCATATTTTTGCCAATACGTCCTGCTCCGAGTCAATGCATCCGCGTGCAGTGCCCTTCCTGGGGGTGCACGGAGTCTCGCAGCCGTGGGATGCAAGGTTCCATGTCACAGACCCCTTTTGTCGGTAAAATTCGTGAGTCAGAAGTGCTTGGAGCACAGTATTTTAAAAGGGGAGCATTCGAAGCTGTCGGAATGGGCAGAGTACTCCGGAGAAAGGAACGACACAAACTTGACAATTTTTGGAGTTCCCATTATCTTTTCCTCACGGGATCCTCGTTATCTCCATCGCCGCTGCTTCCGAGAGGACGAAACAGTATTATCCGCCAAGAGAAGCGTGTCCTCCCTGGCGGAGGAAGTAATAGCCCTGAGATGGCGGATTGCTCCATTAAACCGTAAAAACTCCCTGGCCGTGAAGTATTTCGAGGCTCCACCGAGATGCCCAGATCCCGAAATTCACCACGCCTCGAAATAAAGAAGGCCGTCGCAGCCGAAAAACCATTGTTTTTGTCAGCACACATATCGTATTCGACGTAAACAGGTGTATCTAATGCGAAGGATATTTTTTGTCATGTCGGTAAGTGCTCAGGAGTACAGCGGTGTGCTCTGCCAGTACCCACCAAAAAACTATCCCAACCCGCTAGACTACTGCTAATAATAGTAATTTGATGAAAAAGTTGGATAGATGACAAATACTTGCATAGTAGTACGTTGGGTAATGGAGAAAGTTATTAGCTGATTTTGTAAAGAGAGAAATAAGGAGAAAGTGTTGAGAGGCCAAGGACGCTGAAGACCTCGGTGGAAGGGAGCATTTTGAAAAAGCGGGAATTAGGAAGAAGCATACGTATTTAGTATTTGGTCAGAAAGTTTGAAGAACTCAAAAAACTAATGCACATCTCGTAAGAGTGTCCTTAGGACATGTGAAACATAATAGTTATATGGGACTAGCCGAAACCTATTTTTATTAGGTCTAGTATCTAGGATGAAGATTTGATGTGAGGTACATGTATATGTACCAGAACATGCCCCTGAAGAGGTTCCTCACTGACCGACGTCACGAGGCTACACGACCAATTGTAAGGTACCAGGTCGTAGGTTGTCTAAAACAAATGTAATATCAATCGAAATTCATTTGATTTCACACAATGTTATAACGCAAGGTTCTACATAACTTCTGCGACACTACTCTCATAATATTTGCAAGTTGACTTATACTTCAGTTAAACGGGGCGGATGAAGACGGGAAACAGTAGTTTGCGCCTTTGGAGTAAAAGGGCTACCATTGGTGTGGGACAAATCAGTGCAACAAATCACTCATCCGGACCGGAATCCCGGTTCAAATCCGTTAAAGAGACCGTCGCGGTATAGTTATTTGAATGTAACGATCGCTGTGATTCTTCGCGCCCCGCGGCCTTCAACATGCGAATTAGATCATTGTGAATATGCGATCCCAACGGACGTCATTTCATTCAATGCCCATCGACCAAAAATTTACCTAATAAATGAATCGTTCCCACACTTCGGTATTCCACCGTAAACCGTGATGATTACACGTTAAGTCTCACGAAATTTGTTTATTGTTTGAAGAAGTAATCCTTGGTAAGATACACGGAATGAAAAAAATAACATGCATTTCGCCAAGGAGCATGAAAGAAAGAAATTTTCACTTAATGTACTAATTTAGCGAGTCAAAATTCCGATGTGAAATCAATCAAAATGGTTGAGGGAAAATGAACCCAGAGACTCGGAGCAATACGGAGACGGAAGTGCAGCCGTTATTTAAAACGAATATCTAGAATATCAAGCTTCTTCCTCACCATCCAACACAGTTTTATTTTCTACCAAATCCTAACGCGTTCTTATCCTGTTCCTCTAATATTCAGGTTTCTGAGCCATGGATACATTCTCTATATTCCAGCAAATGTGCAATGCTATTCTGCCCTCGTACGTATTTGTGTCGGTTATCATCTTTTTCCTTTCCGTTTACGCCATTTTTAGGAAATCAGTTTTCCTTCTAATAATTTTACCGCTTCTTGCATTGGTTGCTCAGAACACTTATCCTACCTAATAATGATCCACCCTCTTCTAATGGAAGTTTCCCACGTCGATTAGTTTTTACACATTTCACAGAATTTTATCACCTTTTTTTTCTATGGTTTTTCTCCCCAGCTGTCTGATCCCGTAACGCATTTGCCACTACCTTTGGCTGACCCAAATAGTAAGGATTTGTCGTCCGCAAAACACCTGACAGACTTTTGTCAGCTTTTTCTTCGTTACTTTCGCGCCCTCGTACTCATAACCGTCCCTGTCTCCTCGTAGGGTGCCTCAGCTTGAAATATTAAAAAGGAGCACAATCCCCCCCAACTCCAACCCCTTGTCTCCTGCGCGTCGCGGGAATAAAAAGGGGCTAGAGGTTGTGCTACAGGAGGTCACACACCCACGAAGGGGGGGAGGTGTACCACACACACCTGTGGGCGCACGGGCATACGGAAGTTGTAGAGTAAGCTACAACTTCCGTCCCTCCTCGCACCCCTCGCGGAATCCCTTCGACCTGACCCAATGGGGGGAGGTCGGGGGGTGGAAAGGGAAGGATTGGTGGGGGTGGTGAAAGACAAAAGCACACACACACACGGTTCCTCTTCCCCCCCCCCCCCCCCCCCGGCTGCCTGGCCGGCGTCCGGCAAGAGGCTCTGCTATTTTTATTCGCGCGAATGTTGGCGACACTGTGCGGGCAGTGATCTTGTTTTTGCGCTGCCTCCTCCCGTCGGTGGTTGTTGTTGTCTGAAGAAGGCGAGCTCCGCGGTGGGGGTGTCTTCTGTCCTCCTTCCCCTCCTGTCCCCCCCTCCCGTCCCCCCCTCCCCCCCGCTTCCAATGTGGGGGAGGGGCGCGAGGAGAACTTGCACGACCGTTAAAGAGGAGGAGGTTTTGAATTCATCCGCGAGATGGCGATCACTCCTCTCTTTTGATTGGGCGAGGCAGTAATGCGTCCCAAAACGTTTTTATCTTTGACTAGCTTAGTTTTTAGCTTTGACTAGCGAATCGGGTCGCGTGACTCTTGGGGATCTTAACATATCCGC
Source organism: Hetaerina titia (assembly GCA_037158775.1). Classification (NCBI taxonomy): domain Eukaryota; kingdom Metazoa; phylum Arthropoda; class Insecta; order Odonata; family Calopterygidae; genus Hetaerina; species Hetaerina titia. The sequence goes on from CM073769.1 coordinate 4,339,245, forward strand.
TAAGGCCATATAGGCGCACATAAATGCTTAGTAATTAAGTCGTGATGAGAACTGAATGATGCGAGGATTTGGTCCTGTAGTGAGAATTAAAAAAGATATTAGCAATATAACATTAAATGGAAAAATATTAATAATGAAGACTGGTAAAAAGTAGCAGTATTGCGTCATTGCCAGCGATGAATGACGAGTGACCTGATGACTATCGTATCTTTTCCATTTTTTTGTATCAGACTCAGTTTTTACCTTCTCGATGTTTGCCTTCCACAAGTTATGACAAGGAATTAGACTTTCATTGATATATCCCGTCAAATCAAAAGCAAATTTCAAAGAAACTGCTGATTTCAAGCTCAAAATTGCTAGTATCAACTCATTGTATGGCAATATCGTATGGAGAAAAAATAACCTACAGGGTCGCACCCAAAAACTGGTAGGACTGATATTTTTACAAGAATTTTATTGACGATATACTTACATCGACTTAATAATCTTCAAAGTATGCTCCTTGAGCTGCTACACACTTAGTATAACGTTTCTCCCATTCCCCGTACGCCCGCTGGACATTTTCTTTGGGGATGCCGTTGATGACCCTCGTCGAAGCCTCTTGAACGGCCTTTATCGAGTCAAAACGTCGTCCCTTGAGCTGTCTTTTCATCAGGGGGAAGTAGAAGAACCGGTGGTGCCAGATCGAGAGAATAGGGCGGGTGCGGCAACGCCGTATTTGGCCAGGAGCTGTCTGACGACGAGCGCGCCATGGCACGAATTTTCGGCACCATCTTGGCGCACACTTTGCGCATGGCCAAATCCTGTGAAATAATGCGTTGAACGTCGGATGCAGACAGACCCAACTGGTCTGCAATTTCTTCACTGGTTAAGCGTCGGTCTGTGTTCAGCAGTGTCCTCACTCTGTCCACATTCGTGTCGTTTCTTGCCGTCGACGGCCGTCCGGAGCGATGGTCGTCTTCAACGAGGTCCCTACCCTCTTTAAACAACTTGTGCCACTCAAATACCGTGGAACGGCTTAAGGCAGTGTCCCCATAATCTTGCTTGATCATATCGAGGGTCTCAAATGCCGTCTTCCCGAGTTTCGCACAAAACTTCACGGAATAACGTTGCTCTAAATTCAGATTCATTTTGTTTTTCGACGCGGACGAAAAACTTGCTTCACTAAAAACGATGTCCTCACTCAACGACAGCCCGCAGGCGACTGAGGTTGGTGTCGGTCTGTTGCTAAGAGCCCCGTCCACCTTACCCTGCCAGGCAGACCCCCCTTCACCGCTCCGTTCGCGCCAGAGAAAATCAGTTTTACCACTTTAGGGTGCGACCCTTTATATTTATAAATTAGTATAATCCCTTGCAGGAGGAACGCTATTATCACTAGTACAACATTACTTTTATTTTACCTGGAGCTTGGTCACTATATGCCTCGTTAGAGAGTGTTCATTGATTTTTGTAACTAATCAGTCATTTTACACACCCTTGATTGAAACATTGAAAAAGAAAAGATACTACCTATTCTTATTGACTTCTGAAAAAGAAGATAGTTTAGATATATTTCTTATCACTTTCATTTGATAAGTATTATGCTAATATTTTCATTTATTTTAGTATTTATCTGTATCCATTATGTAGAAATTTGATGTAGGTTTATTAATACTTTAGTTAGTTCTCTCAGTAGTGCTTTGATTATGTATCTTATCTCTATTTTCCCCTTTGTTCAGTATACGTTACGGTATATTTGGCAATTGACTTGTTCCAAATGTGAAATATTTGTCTAGTTCCTTATTTTATTCATATGTATTCTTTGGAATGCTCAAAATGCAATAAGTACTCTTAACACTCGCATAAGGAGCTTCGTATTTCCCTCATAATGGTCATCAAAATTAAGGATGCTCAAATTTATTATGGAAGTTTCATGATATCAACAAAATTATTTCCCTTATGACCAAGAATTTCAAGGAAAGGATGATTACTCTGCGTCACAGCGTGAGCTGTTTAACTTATAAATTAATACTCTTTTTTAAAATTTGTGCAGATTGTAAATATGGCTTGCGCTTTCTCTGCAAAAAGTAAGCTTGACAAGAAACAAAACTCATAATGTAAAAATTGTCTATATGAATTGTCACAAAATTTATTCTTTTTTTTGATACTCTTTGCCAATTATATCATAGTTAAAGGTTGTAATGTCGGTGCTCAGAAGACTCATTGACCCGTGGTTTCTATTCAATGAAGGAGATACGGAGTAATCACTGCTTTACCATGGATACACATGCTACGGACAAGTCCAGCTTGTTTTTCTATTTCAGTGCGAGTATGTGCATGTATTCAGTTTCTTGGAAGAGGCGGAAAGAACTTGATACTATAATACGTGGGTGGTCTGAAAAGTTTCCGACTCAGAAAATTTCAGAAAAAATGTCTTGTATCTTTGTTAGCTCGGAAAATTTTCAGACCACCCTGGTAAACGTGTAGCGAAGCGCAAAGCCTTACCTGTCATCGCAGTCAGTGTTGGAATAGTGAAAATAAATCATGGATCTCCGAGAGTGCACGATGGTCAACACGCGAAAAGTCGCTATCAATAATAAGCGGGAAATGAGCGTGGTATGGAATGAGACAGAAATTACCGAACGTTAATTGACTTCTCATTTAATAATTAGTCCTGTTAGAACTGATTTAGTACTCCACTCCATCCTGGATTCCATCAATGCACCAGTTAAATTAAAATTTAAACAATCCAGGTGGTATGGGAATAAACGTGCTACTTAGAATCAATACTCTCAGTGAGACCACAGTTATCGGCAAATCTGCACATAATCCACTCGACGTTCCATAAGCCTCCACAAGGGAGTGTGGCGGGGGATGTCAGGGAATCAGCGATCCAAGCAGAATTATTCGTCTATACAAGTCTCGTATGCACACTCGAATAGAGGTACGCACATGTAAAACTCTCGAGCAATTACGAGTACATTCCTTTACTAATTTGGAATATATATGTCCAGTACTTGGCAGATTTACTCACTAAAATATGGAATTTCATCCGTGTGCATAGTCTTTATCTTGTACCGTTTTTATAAAATATTTATTTTGACGCTACAGTTTTATCGTTGTGTATAAAGGTTTATAACTTGAGTGTACTCAAACCGAGGGAATGAGGTTAACTGCTTGGCGGGCGGAGGGCTTGCCCGGAACCATAAAGGCTCCTCTTCCTTCGACGCACGCACGTACGCCGGCTCTCTACAGGCACAAGGGGTTGCGGTCGGTGTCGTTACTCCTGAAGGCTCATCATTTAAATGTGGCGGGACGCTTGATACTTGATCTCGTGATGTCATCATGAATTCAACCTTTATCGTACTTGAAACAGCCATCAAATATATCATTCCGGTACAGGAAATTTTCTGAAGAAACAACGAGGAAAAGTCAACGATTCTACATAGAAAGGGACCTTCCGTGTGGAATGTAAGCCATTACCCTATTTTTTTTACCATTACCCGATTCAATCGATCTAAAGTATTCAACTCGAAGGCTACCTTTGGTCATTGAGGATAGAATCAACATTACAGTGCGAATTTCACTCATTCAGGGCTCAGGGAGCATTTTCTTTCCCAGTGCCACTAATTGGTTGCCACTCCAGCTGCCGCACCACTAGGATATTGGATGAGGTTGTCTAAAGGCATTACCCAAAGGGTAGTTGAGCACTTTACCCAATAGGATACCAAAGTAACCATTGGATACCAAAGGATATCAATAGGACACCAAAGTCACCAAGCTTGGCGGATGGATTTAAATGCAACAGCTAATAAAATCGATAAAACTGTTCAAAATTTGAATCAAGTAAGATGGCCATAATCATTAGATTAATTTTATTTAGATAAACATGCCCAATTAAAAAAAATGTTCGTTTCATTTTCCGTACTAGAAACGAAACAAAAATGGCATTCTTGCTTGATTTAGATGAAATTTGACCTTTACATTTTGCATCTGGGGTTACTCACGGGCTGCCTCGCTTTGACAATTCCATTTTGGGTGCATAGAGAAGAAGAACAGTTTAAGGAATAATGTTATGCTGGGCCTTGCATGATATTTTCCCATCAAAATGGGATTCAATAGAGTCCATTAGTTGCTAAAACTACTCCTGTATAAACACGTGCATGATTGGACGGTGGTTATGCATAATTAAATTATGAGTTTTGATCAGTAAGTGCGTTCACAATTTCTGCTTTGATAATGTAAACTTACTCTCTGATGGACTCCTCCTCTCTCACTTGCCTCAGGCGATGTTGTGGTGTGGACGTGGGTCTTTGGTTGCCTTCCCCTCCCCTCCCCTTCCCCTCCTCGCCCCTCCCACCCCTCTCGTCCATAATACAGTCCCCTCATTCCCTCGACTCCCTTTGTGACGTCATGACCGCATTTCCGGGGTTTTGCCGAATTGGGAGGGGGAGGGAGGTTGGAGGGACTAAGTGAACGAGTGAGTTGATGGGTAGGATCCCGGTCCTAATTTGATTACCCCTTAGGGGGGGAGGGTGGCGGAGCAGGACACCCTTCCTCCGCAGGCGGGCCTCCGCACCGTCCCTCCTTTGGTATGTGGCCAGAAACGGCGAGGAAAATCTAAACAGCGAACATTGAAAGAACTAAACGGAGGAAGATAATTTCTATATAATTTTTCACAATGGGAGTTATTTGTAGCTTAATTTTTATTAATAGTTAGAGAATAATGAATTATGATGCCGAAAATTCTTTCTCGTTCTTAGATGCAATGTATGAAGGAGTCGATAGCACGCTATGATCAAGAGAGCTACCACTCACAATCGACATCCACATTATTGAAATTTCTCTTGCAAATCTCTGAAATTTGAAATTGAAAGCAGTACACGATAGAGAATGAGAAATATATTGAATTGTGTTCCGACGATATGTGGTAGGCAATGAAATTCTAAAATATTGAGACTGGGAAAGCATGGAATTTTGAGCACAAAAGGAAAAAGAAATATTGATCAACAAGTTCACAACATTTTTCGCGTGAGCCGAGGTATTCTGTTGAAAAAGTCGCTGATACTACATTATATGCATATGATTTCCACCTGGACGTGGCACTTTTTGGAGTAAACTCTTTTTAGATCTAAGGGAAACGTAAAGAAAGGCATGCCGAGGATGGAAAGGTAATCTCTTTACTCAAGAATATTGATTATTTTTTAATATATCAGTTTGCCTGGAGGCCAAAGATGAAATCCCCACATCATGAAGAGAAAAAACCTGGTGTAAAAGTTTCATGAACATTTGTCCATATTTGCTTCGGAATTTTTGGAATCCTTGGTGAGTGTGGCAGGTCGGTATGTTGAGATCCTTAAAGTCTTTTTTTAGATTTATTCAAATTCGACCAAAAGAAATAAAAACGCTTGGTTAGTTTGAATGGTGGGGGCCTTTTTGATCTCCAGATTTCAACTCTTTATGCCGTAAGACTCAATTTATGTTTCTCACGAGTCCTTTGAAGTCCTTTATTCTTTCTTGGGTCCCCCTAATTCAATCAGTTTCATCCCATCATGTTATTGGCGTACCTTTTGGCCTCAAACTCCCTTTACTATTACTTACATGTTAAATGTGATTATTTAAATTTCCTCCGATATTGTATGTCGCAGCACCTCTCTACTGATTCAGAGAAGTTAGTTGTTAGTAAGGGAGGTGACCAACAGCTGAGGTCATTTGTGCTCATTTACCGACATAGGCAAACTCTTGGCTCTCAAGTCAAATAATGCAGTCTGCATTCTCCCTCTACTGGATAACCGTTCTTCTAATAAGTGAACAGCAGGCCAATCTAAAATTTTGATTGGGTGAATCAACTTTCCCGTTGCAAACTTTGTCTTCTCTCTCCGGAATTTTAATCACAACGCATTTCTCTCGATCGAAATAAATTGTTACTTCACCGATTCATATTTTTTTAAAATTTGGATTAGAAAACATTTTATATCCCCTCGCAGTTATTAAATTCTTGCCACAAGTTCTTGTTCATTCTGAACTCTCACTGAAGCGACCAGAAAAACCACTTGACAGGCTAGTCGAAACTATTTTGTTGTAAACTTCATATAAGTTTAAAATTCAATAGAAAAGACAGGTTGACATTTTTTTAAATTAATGTTTAAACGGGAAATTGAAAGCATACATTTAGTCCTTTATTTATTCTTCTAGAGATGGTGTGTGTGTGTGCTAGCCATAAATCATTTATTTCATTAAGAAAACAGAAATTGTTATTGTCTACAAGTTCCTATCGATTTCAAGAGATTTTTGTAACTTCTATCGTGAATGTTACTGAAGAATTCTTGTTTCATTTTTCATACAAACCAGATATCATGAGATCAGTACAAAGTGTTATTAACGGGTGTTTTTATCAAATGAGTCATTCGAGATAAGGAGCGCATCGGTTTTGTTATTTTCATTTCCTTCAATTTGAAATACGTGTATCAATTTAGTGAACCCAGGAACAGTATAGTCTATTTAATGTAATGTGAATTGAATTTTGTTAATTTGAATTAATTGATCAACCAGCTGGAAAAGCGACCACGATCGAACTTTTCTCTCAATCTATGACATATTTGTGTAAAATTGAAGGGCTAGGTAATGTGGACTTCGAGAAAGATGAATACGTAATTCGCAGTCAGTGACATCGTGGCGTGTGTGCGACAAAGCGGCAAAGAAAACAAATGAAGTGTCAAGATAAGGATATGGCGAAGAGCGAAATGTTGCTTTAGGAGTGAACTAATATTTTATGATGCTAGAAGTTACATGAGAGGACATTTGATGTACTTACCCTTAGCATGCATGCTCATTCTTTGAAAACTTATAGTGAAAGACGTGATGTGGGATGGTGAAGAATATTGGTTCAACGAAAGAAGAAAATATTTTGTATTCGTGTTAATAAATTATACACCGTTGAAAATAGGAAAAGAAATGAAAGGGCAAAGTTCTATTACTTAGAAAGTAAGAAATGTTGAACACCATTGTTTTTTTTGACCGGAAAAAGAGCGTTCAACATTTACGAAATTAAATTTGAGAATGTGCTCACATACGTGCTAAGTTTGGAAAGAAGTCTTATTACGTAGAGAAAAAATAGCGAATATTGCGTGAAACATCGTCAATAACTTAAAATTCCTGCTTTTCTGGGGTGAAATGACGCTCATTTTTGTCGTGAGGAAATAACCTCCTCTACTCTCCGAAAACTCCTCTACTCTCCGAAACAAAGACGACAAGGTGAGAAAGTTTTCGACTCCGGGCACCTTTATTATTCAAGAGATATAAATGGACAGGTGCCGAAGTGGAAGCTATCTGAATTCTCAAGACTTCATACTAGATTACACGTGTACTTTAAAGCTTCGCGTTTGGTAGCATCTGTCGGGATTTGCAAACGTAAATGCAACGAATGAAGCAAACCTCCCCTTGCATACGTTTCCCCCGCATTTCACACACTGATGAGTAGTTGAAATTGGCTGCGGACCAATGGGGCTCTCTAAAATTATCTCCCAAATCACTCAAAGGAAAGTATGTAGCGGTTTAGCACGGAGGCTGCGGAGTACGGTATATTGATTCAACTGCTCTCTTCCGTTAACACCACCCTGTTCTATTCTCTTCCTTCTGAAACTGATATGAACTGAGCAAAATGGAAACAAATGTTTAACTTTTCACCTTGAGGCGAAGAGTGCACACTTTGAGCTCCCTCGCATGGCACCGTAGTGGAAAAGTCCCCGTTTACACCGCGATTTTATGGGTTACCGTTTAATGACGGATCCCACGCAGTGGTGTATGAACTGCTTCCCACCCACAATCTGTGATCTGGGAGGATGGGCTGCTCGCCGCACACGTAGGCACACTGCATGCAGTAGCTCACTCGGTTGCACCATCTTCATCTTCTCTCTAGATCCTGCACTGAAAAATAGTTTCTCCTGAATTTGCTTAAATTCAGCTGGATTTTTAAAGCTAATTATGTACCAATTTTTAAACAAATATAGAAAACTTAAAATGCTCAGCAAGGAAAAATTGATAAAATGCAACAAATTTTCCTGAAAATTTTAAGGTAAAGATTATTAGCTGAATATTTTTTCCTGAAATTTAGGAAGAGCTTGCTTGAAATGAATATCGTTTAGAATAAATTGTAATCATATCTATTGCAAACAATGAATACATTTATATGATAAATCTTGTTGGCAGTATCATTTACTATAGGAAATTATGATGATATCTCTGTACATTTGCGTAAAAATACAAAAATCTGAGGGATGCAGGCATTTTCATAACAACTCTAACCGTCAACTTAAACAAAAAACAAATACTGCTCTAACACTAAAATACCGAGGCATTAATTTATGCAACCCAATTTATGTTGGCAAAAACTTAGAAATAATTGAGGGAATACTTCTTATGAACAGATTTTCAAAGGCACTCTTTAAGAACATACGTATAACATTCAGGCAGAACAACCGTACATGATTATACTTCTCTAGCATTCATCCAAATAATATTCCTGACTCTCTCACAGATGGCCATCCCAAGGATATCAGCCGTATTTCACAAACATCAACCACGACGTCAGAATTCGAAATAAACACGGGAACCAATGAAGTCATATTACCAACCGCGCTACTTTTCACAATCCAACAAAATATCCACGCTACCAGTCTAGGCTTTCGTGCTCGTCACCTTGAATTCCATCTGGGTGACTTTTATCTCGCTTTTCTTAACGTAGATATTTAGCAATGTCGTTGTCACAGCTTACATGTTGCAATTGATTGTTTGTGAAAAACACGAATGCTCCTTCCAAACAATAAACGTGGATGAAACAGAGGGACAATTCTAAGATATCGTCGACATTTAAGGTTTTACCCAGTTTCACGCAAAATTTGATGGCGTAGCGCTGTTCTGACACGTCACGTTATAGAGGTTTCGAAAACAAACGATCCGCATTCCTCAAAGTTTGGGAACCAACTGCTACGGGTCTCCAGCCTTTTCTGAGACTCCATTCCCTCGAACCCAGCCAGAGAAACCGCCGTCCGTCCATCCGGGAACAAATAAGTCCCATTACTTTTGAGACAGACCGTGCACAGGCAAAACATCGAAAATGAACAAATTTTTCTGACGCTTGAATTATGATAAGAGTGAATTAACCAGCCATTGAGGTATCACGGACTTGGGCAATTACTAGTTTGCCTTCAAAATATTTAGATGGTGACGGTAGCGATAGAGGAAGCGCTACAAACTTGATTAATTTAAGTTATTCGGGCAAATTTTAAGAAAGTAGCCGTAACGAAAAAGGTTTTGAAATTTCATTCTGAAAAGCTAAGAAAAAAGTGCATGAAAAATATGAATGCCCTAATTTAGGACATTTGGATGATTTTTTTTCGTACATTTTGTTTTTCTAAATATTTCCGTTTTTCGATGTTGCTGCATTGAAGAAACTTGGGTTTGTTTTTTGGAAAATTTTGTTGTGATTGAAAATTTCTGTTTTTTTCGGATGTTGAAAGAAATTTAGCACTCGGTTTTTGAGAACTGCAGCGCAGGGATACCTACTTCAAACTCGGAGGGAGTACACGGTGTGGTCCCTAAGGTGACCGTTCTCATCCAAGGTCAAAAGGTGCGTGCACCACGGCTCCATGTGCGACCCTGCACGGTCACGGTGTCCGGCTGTCATCGCACAATTTTGCACTCCAAACTGCATGATTTCATGCAAAGCAGGGTGTTGGGTTCACAGCAGAAAAGTTTAAAATCATCGGCTTAGAAGCCTTACAGGGCTTAGAATCCTTTCGTATGACTGGGAATGCTGGCCATTATGCACGATTCGTGAGTTATTTATGGATGAGCGTATAGGTAATGGTTTCTACCCATTCCTGTGGCAAGTCCGCACTCACCGTGGTGGCCTACGATTGCTGAGCCTGAGATACGTCCATTCTTCCACTGACGCGGTCCCTCTTCTCTTCTTCTCGCCCCCCAGGGAGTGACATCCATCTACCTGGGAGTCCGACCCAGCCGTGTGACACGAGAGGGGAGTGCGCCCCGCCGCAGCTTTATCCTTGGGTGAGTAACCGCCCTGCTCGCACACGTGAGCACGCACGCACGCACGAGTCGATTTGTTGCCTCGCCCTGAATTACCGGACCACCCCTGGGTCGCAACATTCACCCGAACTTCATCTCCATTAGTATCAAGTAGCTGTCACCAGGGTTTTTTGGGTTTTTTTCACGAAATATAGTTTTATAAATATTGGTCGTCGAGATTCTACACGGTTATTCATGAATTAGACTAAGAATTCATTCTGATACATCATTTCACGACCTTATGAACAAGTTTCTTCACGCTGGGAAAAGTCTTAATGGATCAAATGTTCGAATTAAGAAACTAATGATTTGGTGTCAAATGTTTAGGAAATCGACATAGGCGTGAATAAGCATCGATATAATTGCAAAAAATATACTTTTTACCATTGTACGTTAAATTTACAATTTACGACTTAGTGCACGTGACATATCAAGATTGATTCCATTTTCTATTTTATTATTATTATTCCTTTTCCATTGAACGTGACTAAACTGCTCATTTGGAGAGTATTTGTCACAAAAATAGGATATTACATATATTTCACTCCGATTTCCTGACATAAAAAGTTAGGAAACACTGAATACGTTTATGTTATTAAAATGTAAATGAAATCTGTTTTAAGGAGGAATATTTTATATCCCCAATCGACGACTTCGACGTGGTGGAGTTACTTCCACATTCGGATTGCGCAATGAGCGGTTGCGTGGGAGGGTAGGAATTATAACTGCTCGTGGTAGGATCGCCCCTACCGGCTACATCTACCAGAGTATGTATTATAAGAGTAGGAGAGCGAGAGGAATGCCAAGTGCTTAGCAGCGTGTGCTCTCTAGTGGAGCGGCTAAACCCTATGGTGCGGCTGTTTATAGTGCACGCTAAAAATTAACAGATATACGTAACATAAATAAACAATTTAAAAATAAAAAAACAACCATTATTATTATTTATCTTAAGAAATCGTGACGGAATCTTGGTAACTACAGGGTTCAGCCCTCTGGAATGAATGTTTTTCCCGGAAGCTGTGGAGACAAAACCCTGGGGGGAGCCGAATTAAAAGAAGCAGGAAAGCAAAGGCGGAAGATGATCGAAACCGTTAGAAAAGGAGTATTGAATGTTAGATCTCTACGGGATGAGATGTAAAGGTTACGTGGGATTAGGATCAGACATATTTCATTGTGAGAATGAGAATGCGTTAAATAAAATAAAGTTAAAGCTAAGATATATTATCCTACAGTATTAGTCAGTGGTTTAGGAAAACATGGAAGGAACATTGAATTCCCATTGGCAGCATTTATGATGGAGAAGTTTGGCATGAAGACTTCGTTCAATAATAATATTATATATTTCCATCCCATTATAAATAAAATCATCACCAGCATGTGAGGAATAAAGCACAAAATATTTGATTTCATATGAAGCAAATGTAGTTCACAGGATCATCAACAAAGAGATGGATTAGAGGCGAATGACTACTTAGGGTTGAGAAAGGGGATGGGTACATGTGGTACCATTGGAGTAATGGGATCAATCTTAGAAATGAATACGGAATATGGCCAATAGGTACTGTTGACTTCGTGTGCGAAGGCGTGCGATAGTGGTTGTTTGGACGTAATAAATGAATGCGCTACAGAAGTTACGAGTGAAGGGCCAGTTCTTTTTCCGGTACTTTTACATTTAACAGCCTACTCAATTACGGGTAGCGGATGGGAACCCAAGATAGGTAACGATGAAGGGGTAGGCTTCCGTTATCAACTGTGCTTTTCAATTTTTAGACACACGCAGAAAACGGAGGTAGGAATCAAAGCAGTGGTGGACTGATCAATTATGCATAGCTTTGGCCAACCAGTTAAGGGGTGGGTAAACGAGTAAACATTACGAGGAAAGTAGACCAGAGAGAACAGTTCAAATATGAGGGTAATTTGAAAAATTCTCAGAATGAAATAGAAATAAACGACTCACCTCAGTGAAACTTTTTTATTTTTCATTATAGTCTCCCGGTACACTATTGAACTTGATCTAGCAATGTTGCAATGTCTTGATCTCATCACGAAAATTAGATTCCTTCAGCCCTGCAAAATACTACTAATACCCGTCTGCTTTGGCTATTAGTTCCTTGTGTGAAGAGAATCTCCGTCCACCGTGGGAAATTTTGTGCTTGGAGAAGAGATGGAAATCTGATGAAGCTAAATCAGGCGATGAAGGTAGGTGCGGAAACAATTCGTATCTTAGTCCACGTATTTTTGCCATTGCAACGACACTTGTGTGTGGGCGTATATTGCGTTGATGTGCGATAGCTTTCTTTCTTACAAAATCTGGCCTATTATGGTATATTTTTCGCTGTAGTTGGTCCAGGAGGTTAGCGCAGTATTGTCCAGTAATTTTTTGAGCAGTGGGAAGATAATCTATCAGCAGAATCCCTTTCGCATCCCAGTTAACTGAAGCCATTATCTTTCCGCCCGACTGTATTACCTTTGCTTTCTTTATGTTTCCAATGCTTTGACTGCTGTTTTGTGTCTGGAATATAGCAGTGGACCCAGTCGGCGATCCTCCATGATCGTTTTATGCACTTTTGGAATAATTTTTTGGGCAGTGGTACATTTTGACCGCCCACTACGAGGATCATTATCTAAGCTACCCCGGCCAAAGTTAAAACTCGTTTGCCTACTTGACAACACTTAAATATGAAGGAGCAGAGTCTCTCAGAGTGTTTTGCAAGTCGGCATGAATTTTAATTGCTTTCATACCTTTCTTTACGAAGTATTTCATCACTGCTCGAATCTCAATTTTTTCCACCTTCACAAATTGCTACACGGGAACAGCAACAGTGAGGCGTCCGCATCACAGATCTCTTCCCAGAGCAATGACACGTTATATGTTTACTTATAAAGGCATACCTATTACTGCGCGGGAAACTCGTTCTGCTTGCGCTGAAATCTGGTGGTGATTCCGAGAATCTTTCAAACTACCCTCGTATTTAGAAAGCGTTTTAGCTAAAAATGGCGAAGGTAAAAGTCTTAAAATAATTCGCGTTACGTGAAGAAGCTTTTCCAAAAAGGAAGGTGATGATGACAAAGTACTCAATGAAAGGTGGAGAGGGTGATATTGTATGGTTTCAAAACATTTTCGTTGCTTTGAGGAGGGTAAGCGCAGGTAGGAGACTTTCAAAATATAAGGCAGTGGATAAAATGAGAGAGATGGAAAGGAAAACAAGCAGAGAAGGTTTAGGCATTAGAATGGTTAGTGAGAAGAGAGAGTTTTTTTAAGACTTTCCGAGAAAGCAGTAAAAGTGGATTCAAGGCACTGTGAGTGATGATGGAATGTTGAATACTCTGATAGTTAGAAGAATATAGGGTAATCGAGGTAGGAAATTAGAAGGTATAGCAAAGGGCTTAACGAGGGCTAGAAGTTAAGCGGACCCTGCGTTAATGTAAACCGAATGCTTCACATTAACGCCGGATGCCACGTTATTTAGTTTCCTGTTTGGCAGACCTTGGAAGTATAATAGTGCTTAGTCCCTGGGTCCAACATGAACCACGGTAGACCACTCTTAATATTGGTGCATCATCAATAAATATTTGATGCGTGCAGTGCAAAGCACGAAACAAAAATTTTAACTAATTTATACTATTTAACTAACTGTAAGGACATTTAAATGTTTTAACAGTTATTTGAGTGAGCCATTCAATTTTTTTCGATGATAAAAATGTCTGCTGTGCCTTATTTTGGCATATTACTCTTTTTGTGCGGGTCATATTCTCTCAGTGATTTTTACTAAGGAAAATTTGATTAATTTTAATACTTTTAGGCTGCTATTGATCGAATTTAAAAAAAAAAATAAATATTTATTCAGATCTCAACTTCTAAACGCAAACTTTCAGCGTTACGTGAGGTGTATAGAGTACCCGTTTAATTTCATAGGAAGAGATTCGCCACCTTTTTAGTCTACAATTTTAAACACCGATTTCTTTTGTTTGGCAAGGTTGCGTAGACTGCAGGATATGGGAACAAAAGACTCCGATGGAGTGTGTCGGTTCCCGAGCGGAGCGCAGGCAATCATGATTGGTTGTAGTTAATAACATCCAAAGAGTAAATGTAGTGATTAGGCCCCTGCAGGTGTAAATGCATCCTGAGCGAGGTGCAAAGCAAATTGAGAAAAATCGCACCAAAATCTGAATCGGAGAATTAAGAAGTACGGATACAAACTCTTGTTAATTAAGGAGATTAACTCGCGATACGTCCCCATTGGCGTACAAATCTTCATTAATGATTTCTCCGAATGTTTGTACTTTGCAGTCTTCCTTTTGCCCTCGTCCATAGTCCCAATACTAATTAATTCTCTTACACCATGGAGAATCTTTTTTCTCTCACCCATCTGTCCACCCCTTGTTTCTCGGTCTTCCTCGTGAGACATTCTTTTTTTATTCCGGTTGCGTTCCTATTAAATCTTCCATTTCTCAATGTGTACCCTGTTCCAGCTCTTTCTTGTGTCTAATTATTTCCCGCGTAGCATTAAATATGACATTTTCTTTTTCTCAATATACTCGTTTCTTAATGTATCTTTCCATTTTATTACAAAATTATTTTCCAAATGCCTGATTTTGAAGGTTCCTCTCATTTATTTATCTAAATTTTCACTCTCCTTCGTGTCTTATGTGAAGGGTCTTATTGTACGTAAATATTTTTCATAACTTATTCCAATCGCCATGTACATTTTACTTATAATTTTCCTCAGTACCTTGGTAATTACTCCATTATGAACGACTTTTTTTCTTGAGCTACCCTTTGCTAGATGCCTGCTGAACTTATCCATCTCATATTTTCTAGTAATACATACATATAAGTGTAAATAGGCCGAAACAGAGTCTTGAGCCTTGCTCCGGGTAATTTAAATCGACCCCATCTTCAGCCATGAAAACCAAAGAGGACTAAGTCATTTGGCTTGGCACGCGAGCCATAACCTCTCCCTTACAGACGCTGGAGTGTGCGTGCGTGGTCCAGTCACGTTTTTTCCTTCGGGACGACCCAGACATCACTCCGTAGTGGTGATCACGAATACATTACACGCGTAGTCGTCGATGGGACAGGATATCAGGAAAGTCTGAGGAGGAACGGGGAAGGAAACGAGGGATTTAAAAAAGCGAAACTTTGAAATATAGAGCAGTAATAATGCATCGCACTGTGTCAAGACCTTGGAACTGTGGGGGAACGTAACCAGGACTCTTTAGATAAAAAGACTTCCTTTTTTGGCAGGAAAATCATGTCCCATTTCTAGTTTAAAAAAAACTCTTTGGCCGTGTTCCCCAAGAAGAAAGAAAATGATGGCAGTCGGCAGTTGAGGCAGTCGCTCGATTGTTTTTGTTTCCTCAGAAGTACTGGTCATGAGCCCATCAAGTATATTTTAAATTATTTGTACAGCACTTGTCTTTCTAATTGCTATGCGTGTGTGAGTAGTCCTACACCCCTTCTCTTTGCGCTGGCGTGTCGCATGAATAATCTTCGCGGAGCCGCATTAACTTCCTTGCTCTGCGGGAGTTGCTTTTAATACATGTCGATGCTCCGTCGTAGTTGTCCCATCGCGTGCGCCCCTGCCGTGCGTGGCTGCCTTCTGCGCAAGCGAGACGGGGCAATAGGGCATGCACGGTGATAGGTGATGCAACAATTATGAGTGACGAAACAAGGAGGGGTCTTCTCTTGCAATAGACTCCGTTTATCAAGCAGGGTATCAAACAAAGGGATTTGTTAGGAATTTGAACTCAGTAGATGGATGGACGGATACAGTGTGTCATGCACGCTTTCTTTGCTTGGGCTATTCTGCGTTCGATTCTGCGTCGAGCTTCTCATACCCCATCTCCTTAAATCCGAGACTTGCAAAGAAGTAACCCACTCCAAATGGCAGTTTCAACGCATATACTCATATTCCTTCCCCCCTACAGCACCCAACACCGCCTCCTATTCCCATCCCATTATTTTATTTTTATTCGGAATTGTTTATTTGGACCCAAAATATTTGTATGCGGACCGAGAGATTCTCCTCAGCGGTGGCCAAATACTTATATTTGCCTACTATCGATTTTGCTGACTAATAGGTTCCGTATTTCAAGAAGACAATGACGATAAACAAGGTTTTCCCTTTTCCCCGGGAGTCGAGGACACGAATCCCGGGGATTATTCTGGATCGAGCGGACGATGGTTGTCAGGGAAGAAATCAAGTGTCACCGGCAGCCTGTCTTGAATCTAAGGGGCTTTTACGAGTGAATGAATGTTCACGCAAATTTCATTATCTTCAAGCAAGGCACTCAACGCTAGTCATTTGGTTAGAATTCTACGTGCAGAAATCTCTGCAGAAGCGCCCTTCTGCCTTTAGCACTATAAGGGAGCTCATTAGATGTGTAGTTTCTTATATTCCTTGATTCATTAGTTTGCCGTAGTAAAAAACCACACCCGACGTGAGTTTTCGTCATCTTGACTGTTTTTTTTTCATAGTTCTTGACGGTTTCAAATAATAAATGTGTGCATTCTGTTCTCGTTTAGGGAATTAAATGTTCCTCAAATGAATGCTAGGATCGTAGTCTCTTAAAATGGGCACTATAAGCAGATTATATATTTGGTGTAACTAGGTGTAAGTGGATCTAGATTTTATCTTTTAGGTTATCCTATCACATTGAATTCTACCCTGTCGATGATCAGCAGTCGACATGTCGGCACATACATGGTTGCAAATAGATACATTTTCAAATGAATACATAGCTTATTTATGTATATTCATGTATATATATATATATATATTCATTCAAATTGAAATAGAGATAGAGATAAGGAAAATGGTAAAGGAACACATATAAAGGACGAACACAACAGAGGTGGGGATGGTGGATGTGAGCAGATCACGAATGTAAAAATATTTTCCTCGACCGGGACTTGAACACCGGATCTCTCCACTTGCCGGGCGGATGCTCTAAACCACCTGAGCTATCGAGGAAGAGTACTTTTACATTGAAATCTGCGATCTTATAAAGCGCCAAAGTGCTCCGAATCATTACCCAGAAGATGGCGTTAGGCGCCATGGCCATTATGGCGTTATTTTTACATTCGTGATCTGCTCACATCCACCATCCCCACCTCTGTTGTGTTCGTCCTTTATATGTGTTCCTTTACCATTTTCCTTATCTCTATCTCTATTTCAATTTGAATGAATATTTATTCGCCATATGGCGGTATTTCGTGTTTGAATGTATATATACATATATGCACACACACAATGTACATACCAACATTACTGAACTTACATCCCACTCACGAGCTAAGTTTATCGCTTCACTTAGTACACCTCATGGACCTTACCTGCTTTTGGATATATTGCAAAAAAAAATCAGGGGTTTCCTGATTCCCTCAATGGCATATTTCCACCTCCAGTAATCCTTGTAGCTTCTGCGACAGGTATAGATGCCAATAATCATTTCAAAATCATCAATTTGTGCACAATAAATCGCACCTTGAGGCAAATTTGATTGTGTTAGTCTTTGCAAATTTTCCTAATTTAACGAGGAAGTAAATGATATTAAATAGTTGGTTTATTTTAATAGATTCAATTGTTTATGGAAATTTTCCTCATTTACTACACGGCTTTTAGGTGGGAAAGTATGCCATTATACAATGCAGAAAATTGGAAAAAACGACGAAGTTCAAATGTACATTAACTCAGAGATCTGGTCATTAAATAAAAATGGTAACATTTAATAGTTTTTGATGAAGGGGTTTTATATGAAGGAAATTTAAAAAAATCGAATTACTTGAACTTCTCTTTGAATAGTATTCTGAAGTGTTCCTGACGCTCAGCTTAACTTTAATTCAGATTCCAAGAAGCTGCGGGGGTTGCCGCAACAGTAACTATTAACGGAGTCATCCGCTAATATGCATTTCAATGCAACAATTTCAGAGTGTCAAAATCATTCGCCTCGACCGGGACCCCGGTCAATGATTTTCAACCTCTGAAATTGTTGCATTAAATGCAGATATTTAGAATGAAATTGTACCTTTCGGAGAGTGCATGCAGACAATAAGTCAGGGTGAGGCAATTTTTTTAATACTTCTGCTTTATGAATAAAATCTACTTGGATACTCCGAGATTTCCCCGACAACGCGCGCGCGAGCACACACACACGCACACATTGTCCTCCTCTCGTAGGAACCACGCTTTTGGAACAGCGAAATATGCACGTCGTTTAACTTTACGGGAACAACGTGGAATGTGCATTTTGAGATTACAGTTCAAAACTCCTCTTCCGACCTTTTATCCTGTCTATTTCCATCCATACGTACTACTGCCACGTCGACGTTTTCTTTGCCGTTTTGCACCTATAAAAGCTTTTTGAGGGAGGAAAGTGCAAAAGGGGGAAAAAAGAAGGCTCTCGCGCTCACTGATCGAGGATGTTAACTATAACTGCTTCTTTTTCTCTCCAGCGACGAAAAGATGGAAGGACGGGGAAATGCCGCATCGAGAAATACTTCCAAATCCTGCCTCGTTCCCCTTTCGCGCTCTCTCCTCGACCCACAGGCTCTTCCCCTTGAATCCCTTGAAGTGGATTTCAAGGGAAAATGGATGAAGGAGCACTTCCGGGACTCGCTTTATTTTGCGTGGACGCGTTTCACTTCCTCATCGAGGAGGGATCGGTGTGACTACTGGCGCTTTGTCATGGAAGCGTTTCTTTTTTTCTCCCGTGGTTGAATAAAATCTCCCCGTCCATCTTCATTTCAATCCGTTTCCCCCCAATTAACAGAGGACCTTGAAAGGGATGAAGGGATGAATTTCTTTCCGAAAACACCGCGAAGAGAAAAGCCGAGGCGCAGAAGTGTAACAATATTACGTGAAAAAGTGAAGCCTTTAAGAACTGAGATGTTTAAGAATCAGAAACAAGAATATTTGCGGTAGTAGAAAGAAAACGACGCATTTGCAAAAAACAAACAAAATTTGCATTGAATTATATAACTAAATGGGCAATGACAGCGAAAGCTGTTTCCGATTTAAGCTAAAATGAAGAGAATAAAGAGATAATTCCCGAAACAGAGTGACATTTGACGATTAGTTCGAATATAAAAAATCGAGATTTTGATGGAGCGTCGTCAGGTATTGTACTTAAGAAGGTTTGAAATAAAGACGAGCTATAGATTAAGCATGTGCTCAGAATAGATTAATTAAAGGAAAGAAGGTGGTCATGGTCTAAACAAAGAACAGGAGGGCTCAAGGTTGCGATGACCACTCGTGCACATCCTCCTTCTCTGGCAGTCCAAAACTCCGAAAGAAAAGCAAAGACTTTAATTACAAATTCTGATATAACATGATAACTATGCAATTCGATAATTATTCTAATACTACGACAATTCTGATATAAATGGTAACTAATGCAATGAAAATAAATGAAATTAAACTAACTATGGGAGTATAACATAAATGCTACATTTAATTTAGAAAGGGGTACCGTAAAATTAAAAGTTAAAGAAATGACTTTATTCTCCGA
Organism: Hetaerina titia; assembly: GCA_037158775.1. Lineage (NCBI taxonomy): Eukaryota > Metazoa > Arthropoda > Insecta > Odonata > Calopterygidae > Hetaerina > Hetaerina titia. The sequence continues at coordinate 4,358,823 of CM073769.1, forward strand.
GGCCGCTTTCTCGCGAGAGGGCTTTCACTATTTGGGCTACCAGGGTCGTCTTCGTCATCAGCATTACGTAATCTTCCGGTTGGATAATAAGCAGACGGCATACTACAATCAATTTTCAAAGAATTAACTATAAAAAACAAGTATAACGGACTATCAGAGTATCGACAAAGGGTGTTAAACGCTAACCTATCAGTGCGATATTGTGACAAATTCGATCAGATTGAGAGATATTTCGTGGCAGTAACTCTAGGTTGCACTCGCGTGACGATTTTTGCACGAATTTAGGAGAGTGGTTGATTTTTTCCTTAATATAAGTTTTGTATTAAAAAAACCGTAAGCAATTTTTCCTGACGTGACTGTATGTTGCACCGCGCAGGATCGGTGATAAGGTGGCTGACTTCCAACACGGGCCAAGCGCCAATCGCCTGCGAGCGTTCGTTTAGTCTAGATCGTGTTTATTGTGAAACTCTGTCGAGTGACTCGGTGGAAGCGAAAAATTCAGTGAACGATTGAACACCGGTAAGCCATCAAACTTTGAGTTGAACTGGAGAAATCGGATACGGAAACGGGAGGCACGATTTGCCAAGCATTAAATGATGAAATCATGCCACAAAATGCAGTTTTTAAGTGACAAAAGCTCTTCAAAGATGGCCAAGAGAGTGTCGAGGACTAACCCTAAGAACTGGACGGCCGTCGACCTCAAGAACCGACAACGTGCAACGTCTACGTGAAGTGCTGAATTCAGACCGTCGGATAAGTGTGCATATGATTGGCGATCATATTGGCATTGATAAGATGTCAGTGCAAACACCATTATCACTGAAACATTTGCAATGCGAAAAGCTTGCGCTAAAATCTTCCCGACAGACGGACGATCAAAAGCAGTCGACTGTCTACCTACGAAGAGCCCCAATGATATCGTGACGATTCCCCAATCTACTTACAGTCCCCTCTTGGCACCAGTAGACTATTTTTTACTACAAAAAGTGAAATATTCCCTCAAAGACACCACCACGGGACCCTGAGTGCCGTCAAAGAAGCTTGCACGCATACCTTTGAGGACCAAGGAGCCTTCGGGTCGTGGAAAATACTCTGGAAAAGTATGTCGACACTCATGTGGGGGTACTTTGAAGAATTTTGAGGCATTGTAGCAATATCTGAAATAAATCTATTTTTCCGAAACTTCAGCCAATACATTTTATACAATCCTTGTGCTCCCCAACAATTACTGAATTTTCCTGCGAATCGAGCATTATCCAGCGTAATATCCCGGAAACATTTTGAAACAGAAAAATATACAAATGCAATATAGAGAAAATGTTTCCAGTCGGATTTGAACAGATGGATACTTACTCTTATAAATTCCATGAGCGTGCCGACAATACCGCTACAGTAACTTAAGTCACGCGTGATGCGCGCATGCATTTGATATGTTTCAACGTGAATCTCTGGAACTTCTAACTTCTATGAGTGGCTGCGCTGAAATGATATCAACGACAATTCTTTTATGCATCTGAGTTTAAACTTTAATTAATCAATAATGTTGAGCATGTTCTCTAATATCATCGTATTCCATCATTGACAGTACTCTACTCTCTGTCAATTTATCACTCGGGTTCCTTCAACTAAAAGTTTCCTAACGTCTTTTTTCACGTACCTGAAAAATCTTACCGGTCCGTATCTCATGTTCCATTAATGTCACCACCCGAGAGCATTTGCATCTCCCAATTTCCTATTTCTCGGCTATCACTGAGCAGTATTCACCATTTACCTCCACAATCGTCTCTCCTTCCAGACCCTCCTTCGTCGTCCTACCCAAGATAAAGCATACAGGTACAAACTTTAGGGTAGCTTATTCCTATCTGCTCAAATTGTCTTCACTTGCAGTTCATTATTGCTTTTGAGGGCTTCGTTTGAGTACCTCCATATTTCAATATATTATACTCATGTGTATATACTTTTTATCTTATATCTGTTTTTGTATTTTCTTACTCATTAGTTTGTGTCGTAGATCTTGAAAGGGTTTTAGATAGAGTAAATTGAGTAGAATTAATGAATGTATTGCAGAAGTTAGGAGCAGATTCGAGGGAAGAATTAGAAAGAGGAGTAATGAATTGCCGAATTCTATGGGCCTGCCATAGTGTTCCTTACTACCCGTGGTGTTTCATATGGTATGAGAATCAATGTACGCAAAAGGGTGCGAAGTTGCCGAGAAAGAGGAAAGCTAATTTAAATGCTTTAATAGGAATTTATAAACTAGAGAAAATGGAATAATTACCTATTTTATAGTTGTTTTGAAACAAAAGTTTAAAGTAGTATGGAAATAAGAAAAGGATTTTCGTAGATAAAAAGCTTAAACAAGGTGGAGGGAAGTAAAGACCGAGACATTGATTAAGGATGTTAATAAGGGATACGTTGAAAGTTTGACATGGAGTGTGATTTTGTACGGCGCGGAAACATGGTCACTGAAGCAATATGATAGGCGTACACAAACGAGGATGCGCTAGGCATAGTTGGGGAAGAGGGAGGATTTGTTGGAAGACAAATCCCATCTTTTATCCAATCCAAATGAGACAGGAAAGATGGGTACAAAACGTTTCAATTGGGTATGGAATATTGAAGAATGGGTTAGAAGGGAGAGTATTAGGCAAGTGAAGGATAGGAAGAGGATTGGCACTTGGACGGAATGAAGGGAAAAACGAAGTATGCGGAATTTAAGAGGGGATGTCGATCCAAAATCTACCTGGGACGATAGAATATATATATATATATATATATATTTATATGCATATTGAACGATATACATAAATACATATAGTTATATATTTATATAGTAATATATAGGTCCTGTATATGTACATGTATTTCAATATCCATATACTACTTGAAACTATATTTTTTGGGATCCTTGGAAGTGTTCAATTTAAGAAGAAAAGACCCTCCTTATGTAAACGAGGACTCTAAGAAACGGCCGGCCCTGAGAGAGAATGAAGGGGTAGTCGCGAGGTTAGGGGAGTGGGATAAAGGGTGTGGGGTGTGGCGAAGTAGGAAGGGGCGAAAGAGGGGTTAGGGTCCCGCAACCACCCCCGCGAGCCGTTTTCCTCCACGCCCCTTACTTTACGTCTTGAAACGAAGGAAGGGAGCGGGCGGGAGAAGGGTGGAGAAGTTGGTTCGGGAGCTCTCAAGGGGTTTGCGATATGGGGGTTGGTCGGAGAGGGGGGCGTGGTGGTAGGGGGGGCGTGGTGGTTTTAGAGGGGACGTGGGGTAGGGTTGCCTTCTCTCACTCACTCACGGGGTCATGGCGTGTTATCGATCCATTCCCTCTCTCTCTCTCTCTCTCTCTCCCTGCCGCCCTCCACTTCTCTCTCTCTCTGTAATAATATTTGTGTGCCGTGTGTGTGTTCGCTTCGCGGAAGGGATGGACGGGGGGGGATATATGGTGTGCACACGATCGAGTGGGGCGACGGGCAAAGGACAGGGATGGGGGATCGGCGAGAGATGAGCCAGACTACGGAATAGGGAGTCGTGAATATATTTGTATTTATGTATATTTATACTGTATTTCTCCACCAATAACCGAGACTCCTTTGACCGAACTCTGATAATAAACTGAAAAGCGCGTCTTGACGTCTGCCTTTAAAGTTCATTTCGTATTCATAAGTGTTGATTATCCACCGATTAGCGGTTGCCGAATTTGGTCAGTTCTTGAATATAATTGTGCTTTGTTTAGCGTGTACCCACACTTTTACTGATGTTCTTTCCTTCACAGCACTTACTACGTTCTAACGCTCTGCTTACCTTGCTGTCCCAAATTGACAAATCATTCACTTTCTCATCTCTGCTCCCCTGGACTCTCTTCCTTGAATCAAGATCTGTCCGCTTTCAATTTCCGCAAATACGTCTTCTCTTTCACTCCCATGTTTTGATTTCTTAATTTGCTATTCTCTCGATCGTGGTTGCCTTCTTCTTTCTTCTCTTTTTACAATCCTCCATTATACGCCGATTCCCTTTGCTCAGGGACAAATTTTCGGAATCTTACCTTCTATTCTACCACCCGTTAGCATTGATTTTGTTCGATATTTATATTCGTTTCATTCCATATGCGTTTCCTGCTTCAATTTCCTTTTTTTATATCTTTCCTTTTTTCAATCCATTTTTTTTGCTAAAGGGTATTAAATAAATGTGAACATATTTTTTTATCCTTTTAATCCGAAAAACTGACTCACTTCTTGCTTCGAGCTACTCCTTTTGTACGTTTAATATTAATCCATGTCTAAAGGTTCAAGTGAAGCTTGCCCGTGCACATATGTATCTGAATGCCATCTACGTTTATCCATATCTTCATCATATCCCATAACTGTCTTCCCATTACGGACGACTCTGACTCTTCTCACTTCTCTCAGGGTGCGTTCCAAAATTAATGAAATTAAATTTCCCGCGCCGTTCTTACTAATTGCAGTGAGATCAAACTACTTGAAATAGATTGGGGACACTAAGCTTTTCCGCAAAATTGATCTAGAATCTCTCCATGCCGTAGAAGCGGCAGGACGTCAGTTATTGCAAACCCCTTGCGCGCCGACCGTGTCACGAAAGACCAACCGAGCGGAAATTTCAAGTGGACTTTTGAAACGTATTGAAAATGAACCTGATTACTTGGACAACGCCATCGCTAGTAATGAAACCTGAATTTTTTAATACGACCCAGAAACGAGACGTCAAAACTCTGAGTGGCACACCGACCAGTACCTCATGCCCAATAAGGCAAGAATGAGCAAATCAAAACGATGCTCATTGTCTATTTCGACAGTGAAGGAGTGGTCCACAAGGAGTTTGTTCCTCAGGGACATAGTTGACAGTTAACGCTGCCTAAATACGTGGATGTGCTGGAAAGACTCCGAAAAAGGACATCAGGACGAGAAAAGACATCTCCTCTATCTGGCAACTCCATCACGACAACGCGCAACGAGTCCGCGAGTTCCTGGCCAAACACCAGGTGCCAATGCTGCCCCCACTCCCCCTATAGTCCTGACGTCATTCCAGCAAACTTCTTTTTGTTCCCTCGGATTAAGGCAGCCCTGAAAGAAACCCGTTTTTCGTCCATAGAAGAGATCTAATCAGCCGTGACGAAGACCTAGCGAGAGGTCCCCGAAGACGCCTTCTAGGGCGCGTACCGGTCATGGTAGAGTCGCTGGAAAAAATCTGTTGAGGCCCAAGGATAGTACCTTGAAGAATTTTAAGCGTTTATGCAAATATTGTTTATAAATTAATTAAAAAATAAAAGCATTACTTTTGGATGGCATCCGATGCATTCCCATCCACTTTCCCGTCCGCTACCCTTAGTTATACAGTCTGTGTCAATTATAAGTTACGATGAAATGCCTTTAACATCCCTTTACTTAGATATTCTATAATTCATTCATTAACTTTGCCCACTATTCTTGTCAATCGCCTAAAAATCGATGAAGAAAAGCGATGGAATATAAGCTTCCCTCACTCACAACTCTAAGTGTAGAGAACAAATTATAATAATTGTGGTCCTTGTAATCTTATTGAGGATTGTCATAGAAAAAATTGAGGCACAAATCCTTTGTGTCTTTTCCACATATTCTATGATTACACCACCCGAGTTTTGATTGAAAACGCCATCATCAGTTGCACCCAAAGATACCTTGATATTCCTGTCTGCAGCTCTCCTGATAATGACGCTTTACGTCAAAAAGTCTGCGTCGTATTGTGATGAAATCGATTGTAAAACCGAGCAACTGCGCCTCAGTTATGAGTATATTCCAGACAGTGACTCCAAAAATAAATTTATTTGTAGGAGTTGGGGTGATATGGAGGGAGAGAAAGAGAATTTTGAATGGTATTTAGCGGGTTGTAAAATGTATTAGCATTAAAAAAGGATAAATTCAGAGGGTTTTTATACTGTGCAGATGATCTGTAAATGTTTTCTGAAGTTATCTGAAATCATTGTCTCATCGAAAGATTACCAGAAGTAAATATAAATATGTATATTTCGCCTCATTTTCAGCATTCACTATATTTTTTATAATAACGGATATCCCCGGAAATACTGCGTTTAATTCGTTATTTATGAAACAATTCGCTTATACACATAAGAACTCAAGCGAGCACGTAAATTAAGTTTAACATTCGCCCTCGTTTCCTCATAATGTGGCTCTTTCGCGGTATTATACAACTATGCCTGCGTAGGCAATGATGAAATCGGTAAAAAATAAGTAACACGCCCTTAATTAACGAATTTTTAAGATAAAATTGTATAAAAGGTACACAAATCAAAGTTAATGGCAATTGAAAAGACAGGCTATTTTATCGATTTGACCCAGTTTTACTCTTGGTGGCTTCATAAAGACATCAAGGTAAAATTAATTTTCAACTTAACTTTAATCCTTAATAGCCTTAAAAAGGGGTTAGTGAAGAAGTATATATTATGTAATCTACCAGTTAAGATAGGTTTTGGATGGCGAATGATTTTTACGCTCTGAAATTTTTGCAATGCAATGCAATTTGTATGGATAAAATTACCAAATAAATATTTTGTGACTCCTAGCAGAGCACAATCCAGCAACCTAATCTATATTAAGTCTCTCTTCATCTAAAGTGCTGAATTCAGACCGTTGGTTAAGTGCGCGGATGGTTGCAGATCGTATTGGCATCGATAGATGACAATGCTTACTATTATCACTGAAAAATCAGCGATACGAATGTTCTACGCCAAACTCTCCCTCCCAGACACTCATGTGTGAGTGTGTGTATAAACACAGATATTAGGGTGGCCCTTAGCTAGGGGGTATTCGCCGAAAGTCAAAATTTTGCTGCTTACAACCCCTAATCTTATCCCAATAAACAGAATACAAACTGTACATAATTTCACTTGAATCGGACAACTACTAGACGACCCTCAAACTTCTTGAAGTTGGAACAATCCTTGAAATAACATTCCTCGTAACATGAAAATTGTGAAAATATAAGGTTTTTTTAATAAAGCTACAATTTTCTTCAAGGTAAAGACATTTTTGTTTAGAATAATACTTTGTATAGAATTAAAACACATGTATGAACGAATGAACAGTGAATATTATTTTTTTTATAATATTAGACTTAGTCTATTAGACTCATTAATATGAGAGAGTTTTGCCAAGAACTACAGAGAACGGATAAAAGTGCAAGTTTTTGGGATATTTTCTCTTCTAAGTATGATTTGATCTGCAAGAATTTTTCTCGGGTTTCCCACCGGGTCAGGTTGATGAAGTGCACCGACGTTTCGAAGGCTGACTCTGCCATCGTCTTCAGGGTGAAGTGCAGAGCAAGAAAAAGGCCTGGTATATATACTCTCCCTCCCGGCTCAGGTGTGTCCTGATTGGTCGGGAGCATTAGTGTGCTCCGCTACGGCCAATCGGGTGCGTTCACGTGCATTTTTTATAATCTTTAGCACTGGCTTCCAAGTATTGCTGATTTGGAAGCCGTTGTCTCTGTTGAAGTTGTTGCTGTCCAATCGAATTTCAACGGCTTCTTTCACAACGCGATCCCAGTAGCCGTTGGCGTGGCATAGCCTCTTCGTGCCGGTGAAGTCCATTCTGTGGTTGTTATTGAGGCAATGTTCGGCGACCGCAGATTTCGTTGGGTATAGTACCCTGATGCACATCTAGTGTTCCTTTAGGCGTGTTTCTATGGTGCGGCCGGTCTCCCCAATGTATGCTTGGCCGCACTCGCAAGGAATTCGGTAAACTCCTGAGGTCTTGAGTCCCCGTTTGTCTTTACTGGTGTCCAGGACCGATTGCAGCTTACTCATCGGTTTGTGGATAGTTTCCACCTTGTGTTTCCTTAAAATCCTTGAGATTTTATTTGAAACCGTAGAGACAAACGGGATGCAGGCTCTGGCAACAGGTTTCTCTCTCTCTTCTTTTTTCTCCCCTCCGGGTTTAGTGAAGGCCCTTTTAAGGGCCAAATTGATTTCTCGGGTCCCATACTCATTCTGCTGGAATGTCTTCCTTAGGTGGTGTATTTCGACCTGACCCGGTGGGAAACCCGAGAAAAATTCTTGAATACCATACGCCGGGAAAATCTGAGATCATTCATGATTTGATCTGGTTTTTGTCCATTGGTGCCCGTGTATTCAAGGGCCGAATTCAGTTCCAGTGATAAGACGTTCTGTTTCCAATTTTAATTACTCCCAATTATCATTAATATGTATTGGAAGTTATGGACAGATAGATGGACGTTGAAAACGAGTAGTAGTGTAGTTAAAAGTGACCTGGTATAAGTTGGTGATATCCATAATGAAAGTTACAAATTTCGAGGCATTAGTTTGTTAACGCGTCAAGTCCAGTTTCTAAAAATAAATAAACCAAAAGAATAAACGGTAAATGAAAATGTACCCTGCATGCTTAGCAAAATTATAATAAAACAAAATATTAAGACAAAACATTTTATTACAAGGTCATGAACGTGTAAATATTAATTCAATCTTATGGATTGTGTATTTATACATTTTAAGCTTTAATGAAAATAAATTCAAGTTTAATTAGGATATGCCCGGTTTTAGGGCATATTTCGTTGCTCTATTATAAATATTTGTAATTGGCAGGGTGGAGGTCATTTAAATGGTTCTAGTGAATTTGCACGAGACTGTAATAAAGGAATCAATTTTCCATATTTCTCAGAATATATTCAATTTCCTCTTTTTGGGAATGCTGAATCATACAAATATTAGTTTTACATGGTTTGTGTAAAGGGTATCCGGAAAGGCTTCGGAAAAATAGATTTATTTAAGATATTACTATAATGCCTCATAAGTCTTCCAAGTACATCCCTTGAGCGTCGACACACTTTTGCCAGCGGCATTGCCACGACTCGAAGGCCCCCTGGGAGGCGGATTCCGAAAGGTCCTTGAGGGTGCACGTGTGAGCTTCTTTGACGGCACTAAGGGTCCTATGGTGGTCTCCTTTGACGGAATATTTCATTTCTGGGTGTAGGAAATAGTCTGTTGGCGCCAAGTCGGAACTACATTGAGGAATCGTCGCGATGCCGTTGCAGAAGGTCTTCGTAAGCAGACTGGATTCAACTCTTCTTTTGGTTTGGTTGTCCGTCAATACGTTAGGGAGGACGAGTTTAGTACAGATCTTTGGTATCGCCAAATTTTTTGGTGATAATGGTATACGATGGCTGGCGTCTGCCTAGGCGTCAGGAAAAAATTATTACCAACACTTTTCATTCAAACCTTGTATTCTTGAAACTTGGATTGATTAACCTATATTGAAATCCGAATTGAACCTTAACCCGTATTGAAAGATCTAAAAATGATTGAAATGTACTGTCATTACATCGGACCCTAGCAAGAATGCGCAACCTTCGACTTTCTGTGGTCTCAGTTTATCCATTGTTAACATCCGTAATTATTCAGGCAGATGAAGAAGAAGGACAGAGAAATGTAGGTGTTTGTTTAGAATTCTCTTGAGCATTGAGATTAAAATGGTATTCGAGCTCCACCGTGGTACTTTAGAACCAAGACTGAATATCGCTCCCCTTTTGTCCGTTGTGAGCTTCGCCAAGGTCCCGTCACGACTAGGTGTCCATCCGTGCAGCTGTTTTTAAAATGCACGCGAAGGACGGTGGTAGGACGCAGGCTTCTTCTACACTCACTCACCCTTTGTCGTTAGGCCTCTGACCCCTTTTGCATCCTAGATAGACTAATATAAGAATCAAAGCGAGATATCGTAATCGTGCAACGAAAGGAAGCGAGATTTGTAAAAAGGTAAGTTAACACAAGTTCCGCAGTGCGATTAAAATGCAATAGGATTTGGGGCAAAGCATTCCAAAATTGGAGATTTGTAGCCTGAATCTCTTATGCAGATTTGAGGTATCAGTTTTCCAAAGACTTTCAGCACATTTGGAAAAATCCATCTGCTGAAGAAGACAAGGCTGTGCTTTCAAGATCAGTGGGGAAGGTGGAAAAAACGGATAGACAATGATGATTTATTGAGTTTTTTGAGACCAATACGATACAGAAATTTTGACTACCCACGCCTACTAGGAAATCAACAGCACAAATAACGTGATACAGATTTGTGGCATTATTTTTATCTTTCTGTATTATTCATTATGACGACGGATCATGAATTAATATTAAAGCCTTTTATCTTTTTTCGAGTGGCGAATTGATTTTTTTTGCGTAGTTAACGCTTGTTATTTTATTGCTTATTGTACGTAAAATATTCAGTGAAAGTTTTTGTTTGATGTTTCACATAATTTATGTATTAATGGTGGACAATTAGTTGTAAATTTGACACTCATTTTTCATGGTTTCATGTGAGGGTAACTGTTTGTAATTACCAGTCTTTCGTGCACGTACGGCGCGTGACCACCAGTGTCGCGTACCGTTCATGTATATTTGTGGATACACTTCCTGCCACATACTACCTTTCTTAATGCTTTCGAGATATCAAGCGGTTGCTGATTCACAACGATTTATGTTTTGCTTAATTTCCTAGAATGGATAATTAAAAAACTGGTTCACACATGTTCACACGTTTATAGATATCTTTGTCCTTTACCCTCAGGCAAGTTGTGGTAGTTTTCTATAAATGGAAACGGAATAATCTTTGAAGAATTGGGAAATGAATTGGAGTGCGTAGAAATGAGAATTGGAAAAATGGAGGATGTTAAAAAAACTGTAGCACTTCGCTACTCAACGATTTCCAATCGGTTGTGGTGGGGTAGCAAAGGTCACTCCGAGAAAAACGTTGCTGGTTGCTGATCTTGCTCAAAATTTTCAAAATAAGAGCAAAAGAAATCCGCCTACGAGCCCCCACCACGAGCTGACATGGCGCGTCAAAAGAACTGGGCTGTAACTAAATACATTTTTCGAAAATGAAAAATGGAATGGGGATTTTTCCTGGAAGCAGAATTCGGATCGCGTAGTGATCTCTGTATGTTTGGTGTGTCTGTACCTGTCTCTTTCCACGAATCGGGAATGTAGGGGGAGGTTGGTTTGCGTGAGTTTTAAGGGTTTGTATTTCCCCTCTCCTACTCTCTTCTCTCTCGCGCTCTCAAATTCGAAATTGGATTTTCCCAGGGGAGTTGTCAAAAATACCGTTCTTGTTCCATACATGCTATGTGTGTGTCTGTAAATATATTTATATTTATATAATATATATATGTATAATATTATGCATATAAAATTAAAAGGAGAAGCGAGATAGCGCTAGTGAACAAAAACACAGAGATATACATATACCTGTAAATGAAACTCAAACGTATTCCAAATTTTCGGTGGCCAAACCACCTTCCTGAAGGGAAAGAAAGAACATTTCCTCTAAGGAAGGAAGGAGAGTTCCTTCATTCCTAGAGGAAGGTGGTTTGGCCACCGAAAATTCGGAATACGTGTTTCATTTATATGTACGAGAGTCATCCGGAAAGTAGTACCCATTCGTGAAATAAAGACACAAAAGTAAATATTAACAAACATAAAAAATTTTATTTGAAAGAGGATACTTTAAACTACTTCTCAACATAATCTCCAAGCAAATTAAGGCATTTGTCATAACGTGTGACAAGTTTCTGTATTCCTGCTGCATAGTCCTTCGCCGCCAGCTCATTGAGATACAGGGTCACTCCTTCTTTAAGTTCTTCATCGCTGTCAAATCTTTTTCCTGCCAAAAAGTCTTTAAGCTTTGTAAAGAGATGAAAATCTGAAGGGGCCAAGTCCGGGCTATACGGTGGATGGTCGAAAGTTTCCCATTTGAATTGCTGCAAAAGTTTTTGTGTTATCCCAGCTGCATGAGGCCTGGCATTGTCATGAACGAGAATGACACCAGTAGACAATAGACCTCGCCGCCGATTTTGTATTGCCCGCCGTAATTTCTTTAATGTTTCACAATACGCATTGGCATTAATAGTGTCTCCACGGGCCATAAAATCAATAAGCAATACACCTCGTCGATCCCAGAAAATGGTTGCCATGAGTTTCCTGGTGGACAGAACTGTCTTGAATTTTTTTGGTTTGTTAGGTGAATGAGCATGATGCCACTCCATTGACTGTCGTTTACTCTCAGGTGATGCATAACAAACCCATGTTTCGTCACCAGTAATTATGCGAGTCAAGAAAGAGTCTCCTTCATCAGAATAACGTCCCAAAAACGTCAGTGCTGCAGCCATACGCTTGGTTTTGTGCTCATCTGTAAGCATGCGAGGGACCCATCTTGCACAAATTTTTGCATAATGCAGATGGTGTTTAACAATTTCATGAACAATTGTTCGAGAAACATTGGGAAAATGCTCACAGATGCCATCAATTGTGACGCGCCGATCGTTCCTCACGAATTCGTCAACTGAGCTCACCAGTTGATCTGTAATGACAGACGGTCTCCCCGAACGCTCATCGTCGTGTGTGTTCCCCCTCCCCATGTTGAAGTTGCGACACCACCGCCGAACAGACGACTCGTCCATTACATTGTCTCCATACACCTCCTTTAATTGGCGATGAATATCACATGGGCGAACGTTTCTTGCATTGAGGAATTTAATCAATGCCCTTACTTCACAACTGGCGGCGTTCTCAATTTTTTTAAACATTGTAAACAATCACAGAAACAACACAGGCAATGCTAGCGTCACGCAACTTGGCTCAGAGAAGGCAGACAAGCCACTGAAGCTATCTGACCTCGTCCAGCGGCTACTCGCGTCGTCAGCACTTCATGCGGCACGAACGGGTACTACTTTCCGGATGACCCTCGTATTTCACTGTGTTTTTGTACACTAGCGCTATCTCGCTTCTCCTTTTAATTTATTAATACACACATACACAAACATGTGAGACCTTTCTTCAAGATATATATATATATATATATATATTTATATTTCTGTATGTATCTACCAAAAATAGACGTAAATCTGATAAATGGAAAATAGCTCATTTTAAGCATTTTAAGTAGCATTTTAGGCATGGCAACCGTAAAACCAGGGTCGAGGGGGAAATAATGAGGAGTATGTAGAGAAGGAAAAAGGAAAATAAAGTTTGGCGGTGGAAGCGGCAACAATTTCAAGGGGGAATTCTTGGCGGGGAGGAGGGGCCCATTCGGGCTTGGGGAGGGAGGGGTGGAGATTCGTTTGACGATTGTTTCCCAGGGCGACGCAGTCACGTTACACGCGGGAAAAGGGTCGTGTTGGAGCTGGGGGCGAGAGAGGATTGTGATTGCACATGCGAGGGGCTTAGGGGGCGTGTGGAGTGGAAGGAAGGATTTCATGGAAGAGATGGTGGAAGAGTTTGTGATGGGATAAGGGTCCCACACCGATCCCACTGTCGCCCGTAAATACACAAACAGATAAAAAGAGGGAAAGAGGGGAATGGTGCCGGAAGGACACACACACGCGCTGCCCCTCCCTCTGGGCAGGCCCTGACCCCCTGGGCTCATCTTCAAGTGTATGTGTGTGCGTTGGCCTTTCACAAAAGCGTCGATGCTCGAAGGGCTTTGCGGCGACTTCCCAACACGATATGCGGGCTATCCCTTTTTCTCTTCGTTGGGTGACAAGCATGTTTCATTCATCCCATCTTCACACATCACGACACTCCACACTGAGGATTCCGGTCCGGCAGGACTTAACATATGCGATGATTTAATACGAAGTTAAAGTTTCTTTTAAAATCACATTCATGATATAAATAGTCATAAAAACATTAGTCGCCAGACCAACGCGCTACGGTAATTTTACGTACCGAATCGCGGACGTAAATAAATGAAAGGCATCGTTGATGAAACATATATGTATATAAAGAAATACGTACATACTGTATAGATATGTATAAATATACGAGTAAGTGTATATATAGTATGTATGTTTGTGTGTACATATATAGTATATATTCAAACACGAAATCCCGCCATATGGCGAATTCACACTCACATATGTGTGTGTGTGTGTGTATATATATATATATATATGCACACACACACACACGTGTATATGTATATGTATGAAAATTGCTGAGTATAGCATTTCAAACCAGGTAGATGAATTTATTTGTAGCGTTGCCTTCCAGGAAATTTATTAAGTCATATGATTATCATTCATCTCAAGCTCCACGCCGCTACCCCATTACTTTAGCCTGTAAGTTCTGCTTTCTCCCTCTAAGTGATCACTGCTTGTGGCTGGCGGTTGGACCCAGTTCCGCGCGGTGTTACGAGTGTGCGGCGGGGGGAGCGGGTGCCCGTCCAGTCCCCTTACGTCACCGCACTGCAATCACTGAGCAACTCAACTTCACTAATCGGGTCACGTGACCTTACGCGAATGCAGTAATCCGTGAGGGCGTGCACGGTATCGGTGTTCGCATCCCGCGGGGTAATCCCCTTCCTTGCCCGCGCGACGGAAATTCGTCCCGATATCCCGCGCAAACTGAAGACCTGGGGACATGCAACGTGGGAACAACAACGTAACAAAATGTCTTAATGGATTTTCATTTGAGAAAAATGTCTTCTTCAAAGGGATAAAATATTTTTCGTTAGTTATCCCTCATCAATGATATACAACGAGTGTTTGGGGTTTTTTGCACAAGGAATTAATGCCTTAATCAAACAAAACACGATGGAAAACTTACCGAATCGTTGAAAATTATTATAAATAATGGAAATCCTTCGAAAGTAATTGGAAAATCTATGATGGGAGCTGTTAGAGGCAGTTACGTCTCTTCTTGTCCAAATGGACAAATACAGATCGTATGACAAAGACGTTAATGCAAATGGATGAATTATAAGTGAAACTTTAGTATATTTAGACGAAATACATGTAGGTAGTTTGGTCTATTAGGAAATTTTAAAATAACTCATAAAAACATGCAAGGACGTTTTCATCCCCACTCACGATTCATAATAACAACAGCGACATACTACGTTTTCATCCATTCTAACACTGTGGAATAGAATATTACCTATTTAAAAAAATAAATTTCGTGGAAAAACAATAATTTTTTGTAATAACTGTTATACAAGGTTTGTTTAAAGAGCATCGGGAGCAATGTTTTCCTGACGTGACTGCACGTCGCAGTGTGCTTGTACGTCGCACGCTCGGTGGAAGGGGGTTTGACCGTCGAGACCCTCCAAGCGCCAATCGCCTACGAGTGCTAGTTTAGGCTAGATCGTGTTTTTAGTGGGCCCCTATCCGGTGACTCTGTGGAAGCGCAAAATGCTGCGAACGATTGAACAGCGTTAGGGCATCGAATTTTGTGTTGAACCAGTAAAATCGCTCTTGGAGACGTTTGACATGAGTTGCCAATTATTTAAGGACGAAAGCGTGTCAAAAAAATCAGTTTTTAACTGACAAAAGCTCTTCAAAGATAGTCCCGCACTGGACCGCCGTAGCCCTCAAGAACCGACAACGTGGAACGCCTGCGTGAAGTGCTGAATTCAAACCATCGGTTCAGTTTGCGTATGATCGGAGATCGGGATTGTGCGCGGGCTAATTTACAGGGTTCCCACCGAGAGGGCGCGGGTTCAAATCATGTAGGCAACAAATATTTTTCAGTGGTATCCCGATCCCTACTTGAAGTGTTTTGTGGGGAGCACTTTGAGTGAGTACGCCGTCCGTCGGATGGGACGTTAAGCTGAGGACCTCTTGGCGCCTTTCGACAAGAGTAGGCTAATGCCGACGCCGGGTTTCTCTCCACCCTTCCCATCCATCCCTAATGGCGCAAATGACCTCAGCTGCTGTCGGTCTCCTCCCCAACAAAACTATTCCTACTCGCAGATCGTATTGACATTGATAAGATTGATAAACAACCAAAAGCAGAGTCCAGAGTCTGCTTGCGAGAACTTCTGCAACAACATCGTGACGCTTCCCCAACCCCATTCAGTCATTACTTGGCACCAGCAGGACACCGAAATGGGAACCTTAGTGCCATCAAAGACGCTTGCAGGAGTAACCTTGAGGACCTCCCGAAATTTGTCTACCAGGGAGCCTTTGGGTCGTGGATAAGCCGTTGGCAACAGTGTGTCGACGCTCGAGGGATGAATTTTGGAGTATTTTGAAGCAACGTAGCAGTATCTGAGATAAAAATTTGACGAAACTTTTCCCGAAACCTTTTATACAAGCATTGTACGAGCACTCCGTGTCATGTACTCAGTAGCTTAGATGGTTCAGGTAGATTTATAAGTCCCGAGCGGGGGAGGGGGGGAGGAAACGCGCATCTGTGCACAGCCGGCTCATCTCCAAATTTTCGTGACCCCAAAAAGTAAAAACAACGGGGCTACGTAAGAGGATTCAGAAGGCGTGGTCGCCACATTCCCAGGGTCGGTCTCCTAGAGATCTCTATCTGCCGCACATGGGACAATTTTGAGATAACTTTGGAACTATAAAAGAACTAAACAAGGATAAATATAGGTCGGGGGGATCAAATGTTGGATAGTGAACCCTTTGCGTTCTGCCCCGCAAAGTTGGTGGAAAATTCCCAGATTGTTAAAAATAACGTCTTCAAATAGACTCCGTTCCTGAGGTGTCTTCCATGTCTAATGGAGCATCCTAAGCAGTCTTCCAGAGACTGCCTAGGAATCGATGGAAAACCATTTCTCTCTCTGCATCAAAGCGATATTTTCAAACTCCGATCCAGAGACTTTAAGCCCATGACGTGATTCATCGGATAATGCCTGAAAACTAAGGTTTTTCCTTATTTTTTGTTACTATTTATTTCTTGATAGTAGTTTTAGTTATTAGGATAGATGATTGACAGCTGAGGTCATTTCCACCATTAGAGATACGCAGAGTGGTAACTTATTAGAGGTCGGATGTTCAAGGAATTAATGAATGGTTGAGAAAATCCCGGCGTCGGCATTAGCCTGCTCTGAAAGAAACACGCAAAGGTAAAGGAGCTCAAAATTCACCGTCCCATCTGACGGATGGCGTACTTGAAGTACTCTCTTCACATAACACCTCAAGTAGTGATCAGGATACTACTAAAAATCGGCCACCTCCGGGATTCGAACTCGGGTTTTCTGAATCTTTATACGTATTTAAGGATGAAACGGGAGTCTATAACTGAAGCACGTTGAATTGGAATGAATTGTTGAATTTTTGGCCAATAAGTAGACAGGAAATTGCCTTCACATGAGACAATAAGGACGCATGCGCCTCATAACTTATATGTCGCGGAGTCGTGAAACAATATGTCTGCTCTACTGCTCAGATATTACGGGAAACACCTCTCCTCCATCATATTATTTTTTAGTGACAATAGAGTTTTTTGCGTCGCTCTTAATCAAAGGATGGGACTTCAGTACCATGGTAACTGGAACTAATAATTTTCCGGCAAAGAGAACATTAGGGTTCATAAAATTCATGCAAAAGCGAGTATACGATGGACATTTTTTTAGGTAATCTACCGGTTAAGGTAGGTTTTTGGATGGACACAACTATCAAATAAATATTTTGTAACTCCAAACAAAACCCAATCCAGCAACCTAATCTACATCAGGTCCCCCTTCATCTCCGTGTACTTCCTTCCTCCCTTCATCCCGTCCAACATCCCTATCCTGTTCCTGCCCTTTCCTCGTTTGCCCAACATTCTCCCCTCTATTACCTTCTTTAACATCCCACTACCGCTCAATATGCCTTTCATCCATTTTTCCTGCCTCCATAGGATTTCTCTCCACAAACCCCTCTCCTCACATGTTTTTTGAAACTCTCCATTACCGATTCATAAGATGCCAAAAATATTGTGGCAACAATTGGCGTTCATGCACAACATTTGACATTTGTTGCCCAAATTTGATGCCCTGTTTATGGAGGAAGGGAGCATTAGGTCTCAATTTCGCCCAAATAAAGTCCTTTATCTATCTATCTATCTGTTTGGGACCTCGTAGGCTACATTAAACGATGCCAAATAGTACGTTGGAAGAAAAAAAGGTTAGAGGAAAGGGATTTTTAGTACTGGCGTCATTCAACTTTCATTTTGTACCATAAAATAGTATTTTGTGATATTGACGATTAAACCTAATTGAGTTTGCTTAGAATTATTAGGAATATACCAATGCTTATGATAGTCACATGTAAATACTTGTAGTTGATGTAGAATATGATTTTTTACGTTTTACGATTTTCTACGTTTAATACGTAGGTCTCTTGGAAAATAATAAAGCCGACCTTCAGAAAGAAATTTTACGTCTTGGTCGCCAGAGTAGTCATCGATCCGGCGAAAAGGCTTGTAGTAGGAAGTGTTACGATACCAGTCGTCAATTAAACGATTGCATTGAAAGCACAAGGACCACATGAACGTTATTACAACCCATCAATCATGCAGTTACTCCCCAGAGCGGCTTGTGGCCGTGCCTTCTCTTGTCAATTTACCAAGTTTTGCGAGATTCTGAAAAACGAGTGTTTCAATAGTTGAATTCAAGAATATGATTCTCTAATTTCATCAAGCAGCAGATGGAATTCCCTTCTTTAAGCCAAGAATCTGTTGATATGATCAATGAATCGGTGATAAATCTGAAATAGTTGCAATTTAAAGTGGCGTTTGGGCAATCGACCAGCTGCGAGTAGCTCGTCCTGGAACAATAGGCAGAAGCTAGTTGCTTGAAGATTGGAAAAGAGGTCGAGGACACATTGCAAGACATTTTGAGAAAGTGGTTGGAGTATATCTCGTTCTTCAGACAAAATAAAAATTCGCATGAATTAATGAAAATACTAGTTGTCGAAGGTGATATTTTTTAATTGCGGAACTGCCCGCTTATCATTCTCAAAAGATTGCTCAATGGATTTGACTGAGGAAAAACGTGAGCGAGGACCCCTTGGATTTTTAGAGTCATTGTTTCAGGGGTTATTAATCAAAAAAAATATCGGAGCTTAAAAGTGACCGATATTTGGCTAAAATTGGCGTGGTGCATGGCGACGTCCTACGCGTCATTAAATAGAATATGACAGAAAATGAAACGATTAAAATAATTTTCCAAAATGGACGACTTCCTTCTTCATCAGTTGATAGATTGCGAAATACTAGGGTGAAAGTAAAGAATTGTCTCATTCGCTCCTCCATTTTCTGTGTCTATTTTTCATGGCACAAAAGAAGCCTCATGTTACTTCGTCCTTTCGGTTAGAATCCGAGCCACAGGCAAATACCGCTGGAGCGTGCACGCGCACCTTTTACGGAAGGATCATAATGGCGTTAATGGAAAACTGCGCCCCCTGGCCAATTGAACAGCAACTTTGTCCACACACAATTGGATTAACACATTTTTGTTTATTTTTACGACTTAATTTAATAATAGGGAAATAAATGCAGGTTTAAATGAAGGGTCGAGTCGGTTCGGTGGATAGTGTGTGATTTCCCAACATACTATCCAATTTTCACTAGCAAGTGGCAAGACGAAGTCCGTGGTGTTAGCCATTTGGCGAGTTTTTGTGTTTGAATGTGTGTATGGCCTATGTGGTTCGTTTCCTTAATCTGGCTCTGCGTGCCACGAAACGCACTATTCCTATCCTTTATGAGATTGTACGATTGCTTTGCCTACTATTCTTTCCTCTTGAATCCTCGTCCATTTCTCCTTTGGTGGATGAAACAGCTCCCTAACGACATCTCCTAGCCAAATAATCGGGGTAATTGGCTGAATAAACCCCCCCGCACATTTCACTCCAATTTGCATATCCTCGATAACGCGATGGTTATGAGCATTGGTCCGACAAGATCCGTGGTTTAATTCCCGGTGAAGTAAACTTTTTTGCGCTTGTATTTTCTCAATTCCTGGCCATTTCTGTGTTGTCCTTTTATGTGTGTTCCTATCCATTTACCTTAAATGTATGTCTACTGCGAATGAATGTATATATATATATATATATATATATATATATATATATATATATATATATATATATATATATATATAAAAGGAACGTTGGTTTTAGCGGAACATAAGTATTGCTGTTATCAGTAACTTAATATCTAACACTCGTGACAAAATGTCGAAAAAATGCCGCCTAGACCATCCTAGCAATGACGATTTACGATTTCAGCGGGATTTGTTCCACTCAAGGGGCGTTTTTCCCATTTCTCACGCCAGGGGCGCTACATTATCCGATGCGGTAAGAGGCAACTCGGTGTGTTGTAGTGGGCGGTAACTTTGCAGTGTTTTCATTTTCCTTTTGGGAGCGCGGCTTATTTTAGAAAAATATTTTCTTTCCAAAATAATTTTTCGCGTCCATTTATCAAATCCGTGAATAAAATGGAAGCTTATGTCATTGAGGATACGACCCAATTCAATCCTCCCAACTGATTGATCCTTGTACTGTGTGACGCAGTGACCGGTGACCTACCAGTGACCCCTGGAATTTTTGAATGTGACGAAAACTACTAATATAATGTGACAGCGAAACTAGTTATACACTTGTTAATTCCTATCACAGCTGATACGATTCTTTCTGACTTTTTAACTTAATTTTGATGATGCAATGAAGATATTAACCCTCGAAGTTTTGAATAAGAACCAACCTTTATACATACCTTCTACTCTGATAAGTTTGGTACAAATGTCTCGTTCTCATCAATATTTTGTCTTTAAAAATACTTCCAACATTAAATTTTGTTCCATTAAAAAATAGCTCGTGTGTCTTTTTTTGCCATTTGTCACACCCCCTCTTTGAATCTAGAGTTACATGTAGGTGTAAATGTAAAAGGTTTCATGATCGTCAGTGATGGAAATACAGATTTCATCGTCGCACTTCAAGATTTACATGAAATCAAGGGGGATCTCCTCCTCTCTCAGCAGCCCACCCTCACGCCTCAAGCCCTTTCCTCCACTTTCCCTGCCTCACACCATCATCGAGTCCCCCCTCTTTTCCCAACCCTTTCCCATCCACACACTTAGGTCCTCTCCCCTCCAATCATCCCCTTCACACATTTTTCTGCCCTTTCCCTCTTCTCTACCTATCCCCTTCATTCGATCGTGAGCCCAGTAAGTCTCTCGGGGAGGGATAGGAAGGGTTCCCGAACAAAATTCATGTTTGCGATGAGAAGAAGGGTGAAGACAGCTCTCCCCAAAGTCCCGAATGCAATTTTCGGTCCTTCAGATGTGTGGATGAGTTAATCCACACCTCTAGAGGGGTGCGAGGCTCGTGCTCCTACTGCGAATCAGGGCACTTGGTTTGTGGCTGCGTTGGATTTCGTCTGGGACTCAACATTTTAATGCCACGAAAAGTTCGTACTTAACACTGATTTTAGAAGCACTTTTAATATGACGAAAGCATTGCAACGTTAAACCTCTCCTCATTAGGTTCAATTGCTCACAACATATTTTTTGATAGTTTAAGTAAGGTGCAAATGCATATTTCAATTTTCATGATACGCATTGTTCGATTTGTAAGAAAAGAAGTTGATTGGTGCTACGATGCCGAAGTTATGGGTGAAATATTATATTTACGATTTGACCCATTCAATTAAAATCATTCACGATATTTGAGTATTTAAATTACCTCAATTCACACTATTTTACATTTATTTTACACGATATATTTTTAGAAATTTACGAGTTGGTCGATTTTAAATGAATGATCTAGTTTGCATAAATGTGCAGCATTTTATAACGTTATAAGTAGTCATTTCAGGTGTAACTTTTAGGAATTGTTCCATGATGAATAATGTCGAAATAAAACTTTGTACACCCACATAACATTTTATACGGATTCATATAATATTATTTTGACACTTTTCATTAATGTAACGTTAAACATGTGCCTCAAATATTCTGGTTATGCAATTAAAAATATGAGAACCCTAGTTGTGAATAGGTTTACTTCAAAATAATTAATCTTTCATTGAAAATTCGTCATTTTAATTAATTTTAATCTATGTAATTGAATCTTATTATGATGACCAGCGGTCATTCCTGAAGGGCATCGCATAGACAAAGAGTGAAAACGTAGGAATTAAAAGGATTGAATTAATCGCATTGGCTTTTGCATGGAAATTATTCTGCTAAGAATTATTGGAAGTATAAGAGAGTATGTTTAACCTTGTCATAATAAATTTCTAGAAGTAAAACCTTTTGAACCTTGCGGCTGTTTTCACAGAATTATTATTACTTGTTTTTACCTCTTTCGAGATTTTCTAAGAGAAATATATCTCGGAATTTCAGCCCTAAAAATGAAAACAGTGAGACATTTCGCTTGAATTTGTAAGTATTAGCAATTTGGTTTACTTGCTTTTGAATAGGAAAAATACCTTTCCACCACGTCAGGTGATCTTTTTTCTAATTAATGTTATTCTTTTAGGGATGTCGTCCTTAAAATTCCGAGTACATAAAAAAATTGAAATTATCTCTTTTTTGCGATGGATCCAATGAAAGATCTATTTTCCACCATTGAGAAAGCACGCCTCGTTTAAAATTGCTGTTCCAGCGAGATTTTCCATCGCTTATAAACTATATTTATCGTGATTTATAACACAGCCGTACCTGTTTGCACCTTAATATTTTGCTGGAATACCAAATTGACTTGCGCAAAAAATGACTTCAAAAGTTAATGCCTCGAAAATGATACAAATGCTCTGTTATCGAAAAAATCCATCTCCCAGGGCTATTTTTACAATATGAACCACTGGGGAATGTATCACATTTTTCGTGCGATCTATCTGCATTGGTAACATTCAAACGGTTATGTTGGGTTTGGAGGTATTTAGGGTCTTGATGCAAATCTTGAGCATTCAGCTGATCCCTCCTAAGATCTTTAATCGATATAAGTATTCCACAAGTGCTAAAACTTTAATACTTCTATATGATTATTACTTATTAGGGACAGTAATGAGGAAATTCTAATTTAATCTTAGGACGCGTACAGATAGTACTTGTATGGTGTTATTTCCTCCAGTCTGCGTGCATGCCAAATGTGATCTCTTGTGCGTGCGTGTGTTTGTGGTCTATTGTGTGTGTGTGCGTGTGTATCGCCTTCTGGTTTCCCCTTGGGTTATTTCCCGTTCTTCGAGTTCGATAGCAAATGCAAATGGCTTTCTTTAATGAATACCTCCTGTTTTTAAGAGAAGGGAATGGGGCGGGTGTGGCGCAATGTCGCGGTGAGCGGCACAGGGTTTTTTTTCGAAGGGCAGGAGGGAGCGGAGGCAATGCGGCAAAAACGTTACCTTAGCGTCCTCCTCTCTCTCTCTCTCTCGAGCCGTCTATCCGAAACCCGACCACCCATAGGAAGGAAGGCTTTTTCCTGAATAACGATAATCCGCACGCAACTAACAAAATCCAAGGTTGAGATGGCTCTCACGATAAGCGCGTCGCCTACCATAGGGTGGGGTTGGCTCCCTTGAAATGATGTATTTTTCCTTCCCTTGTCCCCGATATACTTTTTTAGATCGTTATATTTTTTCCGGAACGCAATCGTTTGCCCTCAGGAATCTATAGATCGATGCTCCCACTATCCTTTCATCTTCCTTTGCTTTTACTATTTTCACAATCATCGCTCGCGTGCATTTATTATATTCTATCTTTTGTTATTGCCTCACTGTTAGTGGATATTTTGTGTCGACCACACTATTGCCTCCGCAGTTACTCCACAACATAACACAATCTAATAATTTCGTTGGCGTCTCAATCTCATCTTGATTACAACAACGACAGTGAAAGCACAAAATCATGACGGTGACTAGTTGCTTTTTTAGTATGATCGTGACAAATAAGTTACACAAAATATTAGCAATAAAAATCGAATTCACTTGTTATTCGTAAATTATTTATTTTTATTTGTGACACATGCCCCTTCCATGCTTAATTTTTGACCCATTTCCATAAAATGCAAGATGAGAGATATTGCTTGAAAGGACATAATTATTCGTTCAAATATGGACATGGGGAAATCCGTACTCGGGCGAAATACCAAGGTCAATTTACTAGGCGAGATAACTAACATACGTCGGCTCAAATTCTTAATTTTCTACTTAATAATGAATAACGTATGCGAGGCAAATAATTCTTTCGGGCCGAAATTCGAATCCGGATATTTTTCATTCTGGGTCGACCTAAATTAATCGGTCAAAATACGAGAGTGTCCTCTGCAGTTTTCTCAGCTTCCATATTTAGAAATAAATAACTGGTCAGGATGAATCGTGCTGTCACTGTTAATACTCGTATCTCCCGTTTTTGTTCAAATCAGTCCAAGATTGCGCAGAATCGACCGTTGTAGAATGACGCCAGTTATTTATGTATCGCAGTGTTAGATTGTTCAAATGGGCCAGTTTCTTTATCTATGCAGTATATGACTCTCTATTGGGTGTGATGTAAAGGTTCCGCGAGGATTTTCCGCATCTCTTATAGGATATTTAAGAAATCTTGAGAATGAAAGTGTGACCCTTCCGGCTGCCAATGTATGGTGTGGGTACCAGGAAAATAAAATCCTACGATAATTATTTGCCAGTAGTCACTCAGGCGTTTAAAATGCTTTCATAATTTCGATTACAACAATTATGTTGATAGCCAAGCCGGTGATAGCCTTCCAGAGGCCAAATTATTTTCTTTTCCGCATCCCTTGGTTGTTCATTAGCAGTCGTCGTAGGCAAAGAAAGAACCAAATTAATACCGCTAGTTCACACGGTAGCCCTTATTTATTCTATTCAATGCTGGGTGAAAGGCTATCAAATGAATACCAGAATACACCCCAATGAGATCGACGACATTCTAAACTCTTCCACTCAAGGGAAGTAGGAAATGTTAAAACGAGTGGTTTTTGCGGTTTTCATTAGCAGGAACGTTTTAAATTTGTGTTTTTTTTTCATGTGAGCGGACGATTTGATTCATGGGATGCGCGTCAGGGTTATGATTAAAATATGTGACGCGCCCTCGCCATTCGGCACGAGACAGATTGGTTTGACACTCGGATCATGTGATGCGGCACTCATTGGCATTCTCTTTCTCGCCCCGCGCTCCATAGCTGGCAAATTATTCGGTCCGCGGACATTTATAAGTACGGATATCTTTTGGAAAATCCCTTTTTGATTCGATAAGAAAAAATGTGTACATTAAATTACTACCTAAGCCATCAATGCCTCTTATGACCTTGGTTAGGGCAATAAAGCATTCTAACTTCAGCAGGACTGCTTTGATTTTTCTTTCACTTCCAGCATTTTTAGGAAATAAAACGTAAAAAGATTCAAATTTGAAATGAGTACCCTCATCTAGCAGCAACGATGAATCTTAATTTCAAAATACGTATAGTTAACCTGGGGGAATTTCCGAGGTAAAAAAGCAGATTAAATTATTGGGCCAAGGAATCGTTTTGGATTTCAACAGCATTGTACCAGAGAATGCGGTATCTCTCCTAATCCGGTCGAGTAACATGTGAGATTTCGGTGACTTATGCCTTCAGCAATGAGAGCAGGCGTATTTAGTTCATTGAAGTTTCATTCCGCAGTCAGTTCATTCGACGCGTTTCAAAATAAAGAATATTACATGGAATGTTACTATGACCTCAGATAAGCAATTCAACCGACTTGATTTTTTCCGTTGTTCCTGCAAGGTTTGTCATCAACCTACCGAGTGCCAAAACGTGAAGCCAGAAATAATGGTAAAGGATATAGATTAGGGTAAAATATGGTGAAATGGAAAATATATAACATGAATGAAAGGAAGGCGTTTGATTGATCAAAGAAGTAAAAATTAGTTTCAGTTAATTCAGCAATTTGGAAACAAAAGTTTATCAAATGGATTAGCCTTCTAAGGTGCTCGTGTTAATTTGATCAATTTCTGAATAAAATACGGACATTCAATATTTAAAGATGTCATGTGGCATTTTCGTGTACTTCAGTTCTTCATCAATGTTATGACTGACTTGTTCCAGTGGTGCTCTCAACCCAATCAATCAGTTCATCTCCATTCATGATCATGCTTCCATTGCGCTGCGTATCCCTTTCCCGTCTTATGCGTCTCATTCGGAAATTTCCACTCATGCTATTCACTTTGATTGGTGTTGCTTTGAAGGAAAAATGCATTGTCATCCTTCAAATATTTTTGATGAGTTCATCAAAAGAACTTTGATGAGTTTAGGAGTTTCATGCATCCCCCCCCCCCCCAAATCAGAACTTCTCCGTCACCCTGGGCTCAGTCACTCTAAGCCTTCATTTGAGACCCATTATTCTCCTGTACCACAAACTCGATTTAATCTCCTTTAGTTTGCTTTCTCTGTCGTTTTAATCTCTCGTCCTAAAATTCGTTTACTCATTGTGAACATCGTTTTTATCTGCTCTCTTGCTTCCAGATTAATATTGATTTTTTTCAATTTTTCGTAGAAGTATTGAAGTAAATATAGATGGCATTAGAAATGTAAGGATTCATCCAAGTGATAGTCCAACTCAAAGTGTTCTTCTTGCTTAGTTAATATTAAAAAAAACTCAATTTCTCGCCCTTGCATACGTGCATATAATACAATGAGCTCGTTGATGCTTGTCTTTCGGACTCAATCGGATTAATTTTATCACGTGAATTGGTCGACTTAATGACGGTTTATTTTTGAAGAAGGAGTAAAGGTCAAACAAAATATTGTCATGAAAAGTAATTTTTTCATCCGCATTCAATAAGAGAACAGTGAACTTGGTTTGCGTTTTGTTTGAGCCAACATTTGCCCAAACTCAAACCATCTTTTGAAATGACCGAAATTTAAATGATGTGTTACGTAGGAAAGATCGATTATGATGTCACAATACTATTCATATTGATATCTATTTTTATTGGAGGCTGTTTTTCTTGGAAAATATTCGGACAGTCTCGTTACTGTGTGGTAATTCATATCAATGGTAGTATAGTAGGGCGTTGAATATACGTATCACTAAATTATCCAATGCACCGATGCAGACCAAAATGCCTGCAACACGGCCAAGATATTTTGTATTTCAGTCCTTTGGAGTAAACGCACTCATTTTTTAAAATTTTGATAAAAAAATCGACTCTATGTATTTTTAATGTTCCTTGCTTCATTTTAAAAGTGGATGCAATGCTCCATTTTTGAGAACGGAACAGAAAATGAAACGATCCCAATCGTGTTTAAGATTTTCGGGACTCTTTGAAGGGAGGAATTGCTATTACACTGCTCCCCACCCGTTAGCAGGTTTTGCGCCACACAAGGAGAGAATATCTCCTTTATGCGTATCGTGCTCTCTTAAACCTCCTCGCTTGTCCCCCTGCATTAAGGTGACGGCTCTAATACTATGCAATTAAAGACGGCTGTTCTCTTTCCTCTTCCACGAAAACTTCGCTCTCCATTGATGTCTTTTTGATCCTAGCATTTAATTGACCGTCTTCAAATTTGCTTCATTCATGTATTCATTCACGCTTCTGCAAACTCCATTAGTCACACAAGTTCTTCCTATGGGACTCCGTTTCGCTTTTCTGAGACAACATTTATTCCAATTGGCTGTCGGGTCTCTTCTCTTTCTCCACTACTACAACACTATCTATTATTCAACCCATCGTAGGGTATAATCACGTAGTAACAGGATAATAATAGAATGATACGATTCTTGATCGTTTCTTAATCATTCATTTGTTGGCTGATTGGTGAACATTTATATCGAGTTCTGGGCGGATAACATTTTTTTTATTGGTAACGGTGGGGGTTAAAAATTTTACCCATAAGCCACTCTGAATGGTAAACTGTTCAGAAAAAAAGAATTAATTGATGAAATAACACCAATAATTTATTATTTGTCTGGACTGATATAGCAAAATATGAGCGTTGAATAAACCCTAGATTAATCATAAATGTGAATTCCCATCTAAATCACTTACGAACCCGGAACTTAGTATTATCCAAATGTTTTACACACTTAGAACCGTTTCCTGAAGCTGCAGCTCATTATAAAAGTAATAGAACCAATAAAAGTAATTACGTCCCGAAATGGACGTTTGACCAGGGAGGGAGAAAAATCCTATTTCCTTTCCTGAAGACGCACAGTGCGCCAAACATGAAGATGCTTAAAGTGAAGAGGAAATCGATGCACCTTTCGGGGATAGCCGCTTGACGCATGAAGTCACTGTTTTCCATCCGGAGTAATTACCTCTAAATCTACTAATCTTAAAACTTTGCTGCTAAGCAGTACAATAACCAGACGGAGAAGTTTAAGTTTGCTCCGAAATTTCGTCCTGTTCCCAGGCACTTACTTAATCAGCAGTTGAAGTGATCCCTTGATTTATTTGAGTTATCACGACATATTGGAGTGGGCACAAATAATAGAAAGATACATATTTAAAGCGTCACAAATTGTACGTAGCGTTTTAGAAATGGGTATTTTCGTTGAGATTGTCACATAAACCGCAGTGATCAGCGTACGTGCAAACACGAATCGTATTATTGCCAACAAACTGATTATATATGGGTTCCTTAAAACCTGTCGTCCGTTGCAACAACTAATATTTATGGGTAGCAATCTGCAAAAAAATATACCCAATCACATTAATATATTCCTTTCCTTTGTTTTTCCTTCAAAATAATGGATATTGGTCAATGGACTCCGTCATCTTTTTCAGCTGGTAAAGTACATACGCACTTATCATTATTAGTCTGGAGAACCGCATCACGTTGTCAACTCGATGTCGTTAGCGAAGATAGTAGGAAAATTTTATGAAAAAGAAGCTCTCACGTCCGCGCGTGCATTGGTTTAAATTATGAAACTGTCTCTATGCGGCAAGCTTAAGTAAAATATTTTTGGCTATTGTTTTCAAAATCGGTCCTTCATTATAAGTTAGCAATCTACTTAAGATTTTGAGGGGGTATGGGAAAGGGTAGGAATAGCCTCCGCAGCCTCCTGGAGCCAACTATAATAGTTACTCTGGTGCTTCTCTTAAAAGTAGCCATAAGCGAGCAGACTTATTGGTCCTCTTTATCATTTACTTGAAGTAGATTTGCTGCATTACAATTCAATGAATTTCTGTTACCACTAATTAATCGTTTTTATCATGCTTGCGTTTGGTACGACACAAGAAAAGTCTCAGTATTGATATAATTTCATGCCTTTTGTGTGTAGAAATTCTATCTGGCGCTTGGAAATCAATAAAATTGTATTATACTTTGTACTACGGACGACGGAAGAGGAAAGGAAAAGATGTAGAGGAAAAATACTGAATTCATAATGATCACCGTGGAAAAGTTTAAGGAACAAAGAAAATCCCTATGAACATTAAAAGAAATTATTTAGATCAATATGCGACAAAAATTAACGATACAAGCTATTTTTAAAATTTGACAATGCAGAATGAAATCAGTTTCGCAAGTAAACGTTGAAAACATTTAGTGAAACTGTATGTACACTTGTAAATGCGTATGCACAAAGCAAAAACATATATCTTTTAAATTACTGCACTGTGAAATTTAAATGACTCTCAGACAGTGCTTGAAACTACTTATTTGCTTCCGTCAAAGTACACTGATGCGTTGTGAAGAGTGACTGATATATTTTTGTAGTAAACCAAGGGGTTATGGATCGATGGCGTGTTCGAGTGGGGGTTGAGTCTATTTTATAGGCGCTGCTGAGTCCGGAATGTCCAAACTATTGAAAGCCCTCATGCGCCCCAACTCACGCGTCTTCACTTTAAAGCTAGAGGTGGGTAATTCGGTAAAGGATTTGAGGATGAGCACGGAAACACTATTCGTGAAACTCTGATCATAAACGTTTTGGATTATGTGGATACTGGACGACAGACATCGGATGTGGCGGAGAAAATGTTATATATATTTAATTCTGGGTAAGAAGAAAGTTGTCTATTTACCAATATAAAAAGAATATTGGAGGTTAAAAGTGAGCATGTAGGTAATTATCTTTTTGAATGAATGCTGTCGTGGGAGTGGAGAAGGCAAGAAGCGATTGTGTTCGATTAGGGACGGAGGAAGAGAAAACGATAAGGAGTTATGTTTTCCAGCGGAAGTGGTTTCAATGTCGATGGAAAGAGTTGTTCAATAGACATGTCAAAGAAATACTTTTCGCTTAAAATGCTGCTACGCATTAGGCTTTCTGAACCTTTTATGATGGAGCAAAGCATTAGGTCGAGAGAGAACAAGTGACATCACTATTTTTCCGCTTTAGCACGGAATCATTAAATGATGTAGACTTACCGTAAGTACATGTCCAAAGATAAGTAAGCCTAAGACTTAGGATTGGAATGATGTGAAACTATTGAGGCGTGAAATAAATAGGAGAGAAACAGGAAGTAAAATGTTTTAGGGGAGTTTGCAGCGACTCACATTTTCATAGCAAGAAGTGTAAATTGTTTAATTTAGATCGGGATACAGCTAAGAATTCGTTTCTCTTGGATAAAAATAGAGTTTATCATTGAGATGTTGTTTGGATGGCGTGGGAGCTGTTGCTGAAATACACGTTTTGGCGGTAAAACAATACGCGCACAGGTGTAGTGAATTGATGCTTCGGATATTTAAATTAAGGAAAAGATGGTGGGGTCGAAAAAAATCAAGAGAAATACACAGAGAAGACTGAATTTAAATGAAAGATGGGAAAATTAAGCAAATATTCGTCATAGTTCAAAAACTTTTGACATTTCAGCGTATTTTGAAATGCCGTTTGACAAGCTAGAAAATTGTGTTGCGGGTGTCTCAGAAAGAATTTGGCGCATGTATCTTACTGATATGTTTTATGGTGCCTTTAACAATTTAACAATGGAAGAAGACGCTATTTTTGGGAGAAAAGCATTAATGCTCGATATAAATATATCAGATATATTGAGAGGAAGCTCAAAAGGAAGGAAGTGCTGCTCGTCATGAGAGAAAGTGTCGGGGAGAGATGAAGGCATCATTGTGAGAAATGAAGGCGTAGAAGGACGCGCTATCGCTGATCAGATAGCAGTGAGTGGAGGGAACTGTGGGAAATGAGGTGGAAACAGGCGGTCGAAGACAATGGGTGTCTTGTGAAACAGTCCCAGATAATTTTAGGGGCGATCATTTCTTAGTAAAAGATAATTGGACACAGCGAGCTTGTTGGCAACATAAAACAAGGGTGTTGGATTGAGAGATTGATGTAGTGCGAGGAGAGGCCTCTGTCAAGTACAAACTTTGACAGATATTGATTTGCACATCATCGCAATTGTAGATTCTGAATTTCAGTGAGTGAAATTCGTCGTAAGGTTGATTGAAGCTTCGGCTGTATGATGCCAAACTATGGTGAAAACAACCGCGGGAGGACTCTTTCCAGCGATTGCATTAATGATATCGTAATTGGGGCATAGTTTTAGAGGATACTGCGTTCGTTTTGCGTAAGGTTATTTTTAGGATTTAGGGAAACGAAAGGTTCCTTTGCAATAATTTACGGAGGAGGAGTTTAATGAATAATAACATTTGAAGTCGACTGCCTCGTCTGGGAATTGGTGGTGTGATCAGTTGACGCCTGGAAAAATGACGGATGAACATTGACAGAAGGGGAAGGTTATGAAAGGTGCGAAGGTCTGGTGAATAAAGAAAGAGGGGATGGTCGGGCAGAGGGGCGGGAGTGAGGCGCCCTAGAGACAGCTCACGTGGAATATGAAGGAAGCGTGTAGAGTGGGTCATATTCTTCTTGTGTTGATACATTATAATTCTGAAGTCATGGAGGTGCTTATTTGTGAAATTTAATCATTAGTGGGAACGAACATGAGTTAGAATATTCATTTTATTTAGGTTATTAATCAAAATAAAAAATCAGTTTAATCAATGCTCGTTTTTGATATCTGGTTATAGAACTTAATTAATTCGTGAAAATCATATTCTCTTCTTATATTTGACAATGTGAAGGTGGGGTTAAAAGTAAAAGAGAGAGCTGGGCAAATATAATTTAATAATGGAGGCAGTGCCAATGGCTATTAGGGGATGAAGTTGACCCCAGTGAAGTATTGAGCTTTGTGGCCACGGAAGCGGAAATTTCGAATCAAGCGTGTTCATTATATTTGTGGTTCAGACTTGATTAATTGAAGGTGATCTTCATGGTGACAAGAAAAAAAGGGACCAAGGGTGATTACCCCAATTGTATTGAGATATTTAGCAGTGCAGGGACCGACGATAGGTCAGGGGAAGAACTATTTGTTCATGTCACGTCAAACATACGGAAAGGCTGCATATGTGTAAACAGTTTAGACATTCCCTCACAACACGCGATGAAGCACAGTTTATCCAATAGGGGATGTACGTGGACTAAAATTAATAGATTTGTGCATAAAATGTGCAATATCTGCTCTTAAAATATTATGGTAGTCCTCAAGTAAACAGAGAGAGAAGGAAAATGGGATCCAATCGGACGTAGATTGGCACACGTGCGAAAAGAAACGAGGGGCTGCTTTTGACTTTCCCCACTCGGTGGCCAATCATATACTCTCGAGTTTGTATTCCCGTTGTTTCGTCAGGGCGCTCGGTCTGAATAATGGACACAAGATGGCGGAGTTCGCGTTTAAATATCCATTCCTATCCCTCTCTTCCCCGTCTCTGGCTATAATGGAGGGATTTCGATTTTCTTCTCGAGAGCACGCGATTGTCTCGGCTCTGATTAACGATTAGGCCAGCCATCCCTTCCGGACGCATTTATTTATTCACTTTTATTATTACTCGCCAACACATGCACGCGATTGGAGGACACCATTTTGCTCTACGTATGTCCCGCTCCATTTCAAAAGTCAACATCCAGGAGAGTAAGGTGGAAGTTGACGCGTGCCGTCAAGTTCTATTCGTCATCATCCTCTTCTTCACAAGCACACAATATTAAAGCTGGTTTATACTATAGAGCACCTCTCCAAGCTACTCTGTCCTCTATCGATGCCTCAAGTCTCTCATATAAAGTTTTATTGACGCTTACTCTAATTTCTTCGTCGCATGCCGTCCTTGACCGCCCTTGACCTTCCTTCGGAATTCTTGCCTTCCAGGCTTCCTTCCATGATGGTTGCAAATTACCAAGCATTAGAATGTGCGGAAATAGTATCCATCTCCTTAGACTTCTTTATACTCGTATGGCACTCACTGTCCTATCTGTGACCATTCTCCGTAGCATGGCATATCCATTTATCTTTCTCTCCGTTTCCACTGTAGTGCATGTCTCTTCGCCGTGATCAATTCAGTGGGAGATTCGTTTCATTATATTCATGCTCTTGTTATTTGTTACTTATGTACATGTATGTACGTACGTACAAATACACACTTAATATACAGGGTGAGTCAGAATGTACTCCCTATTTTACGGGTAAATTGTAAAACAATGAACCAAGATAATTAAAAAGTTTATATTTCTACAAACTAAATTTAATGCCATTTTTTGTCATTAGGGTTTAAAAATTATTTTATCTAGGTGACGACCTTTATGAGCATGTTGGGTCGTTGAAAACATTTTTGAAAACTCATCTTGGTATATCTTGCGTTATTCCAGCGATTACATCTGTAATGGCCTCTTTAAGAGCTTCCAAGGTCCTTGGTCGTACTTTTTAAACCTCAGTTTTGAAGTATTCCCAAAGAAAAAAGTGACATGGGGTCAAATCCGGGGAGTGTGTCTGGGCCATGGAACATCCCCTCGTGAGGAGATCAGGCGGCCGGGAAATTGCTCTTGCAGGATTTGGCGTGAACGACGGGCGGTATGAGCCGTGACACCATCCTGTTGAAACCGAAAGGCTTCTGTGTCATATTTATCACCATACTCTTCCATTTTGGGGAGTAAGAAGTTATCCAGCATCTCACAATAGCGCACAGAGTTCTCAGTAACAGTTGAACCTCGAGATTCAAAAAAATAAGGCCCAATAATGCCTATGGAGGACACAGCCAATCAAACTGTCACTTTGGGGCTATGAAGAGGTCTTTGGTGAAGTTTGCGAGGGCTGCCAGTCGCCCAGTAGCAATCATTATGCTTATTTACTGAGCCAGAGAGGTGATAATGCTCTTCATTGCTAGACTATAGCGCCCTCTGCGTCGCCACCACATTATCCATATTCTTAAGGAACGTTTCTACGACCAAACCTCGATGCTCACCTGAAAACTGCATGGTAACTGCTAAAAAATGGCATTGTTTCGCCAGCTAACGACACTTCTTCCACACCGCTATTTCACCTGCGCTTTCTTCGGTGATTTTTAAAACTAGGGAGGCTATTCTGACTCATCCTCTATGTATACTTATTAAAAACTAATATTTATGCATATGTACATGCAAACACACACACATATACCGTAGAAACACACACGCATTTATATATATATATATATATATATTCACTCACATGGAAATATATATAAGGAAAAGGGATAGAAACACATATAAAGAACAAGCACAGGAGAGGTAGAGAAGGCACAATCGAGCAGATCACAAGTGCAGAAATATCTCCTTTACCGGGACTTGAACACCGGATCTTTCGACTTGCCGGACCGATGCTCTAACCACTTGAGCTTTCGAGGAAATGTAATTTACGCTGAGATCTGGGGTTCTTTTAAGCAATAAAGTTAGGGTTTGGAATACGCTGGCATTTTAATTTTGCCTCAAAAGATAGCTATCATTGATGGGAAACATATGTCAGTTGTTATCATTATTTTTTTACTGAATCATGAATTCTTACTGGCATGCATCAGAAATGAATAATCATACTGTTGCAGTATTTTGGCGTCTAACCCAAACAGCAACGAAAGGATACCGTTATTCTCAAGAGTACTTAAATTAACATTTTTCTTCTTGGTTGGTAGGTGTTGAGTACATGACTATTGGTGTAGTAAAGGATGTATTAAAAAATAGAAAATCATTTTAGAGAAGCCATAAAAAATAATTTTGCTATTTTCACGTGAATTATTGCAGTTTAAAATCGAATTATGTAATGAGAAAAGACATCACACGATCTGCAAATTCTGCATGTCGTTAAGAAAAATATTTTTCACATTGCCTAAAGAGTGAAGAAGCGGAGTACAAATAGGGTCGGTAGTAACAATGGAAACTGGTTCGATTGGCGTGGAATGAAAGGAAGTGTAAATACTCGATGGAACTCGAGGCTAATATGGGTGCACACACTGATAGCTAATGCAAATCCATTTAAAATTGAAAGCAAACGTAGCATAATTGAATCTATATGAATACCAAATATCAATACCGTCATTCTTTTACAATCGATTTTAGACCCTCTTCTCAAAGCCACAACTTAATTAAAATGTTCTAAATAAACTAGCGTAAATGTAGTTTAATGCACTCTGAATCACATTTCCAATTATGTATGACGTTTTACAGTTTGGGGCAGATATTTTCACATTAGAAGACTCGATTGAGCAAAATGCTCTATATTGTTCATATACACAACAAGTACTCCCACTTTTTCATACCTTTAAGTCAATATGAGAGATCTGAGAGAGGGGTCTCAATTCGCGACGCGCTGAGTCAGAGCAGAAAAGAGGAGGATTAATTCCAGACTCCCCTGAGGGCACGTATCCCAGTTGCTCAACCCCC
Source organism: Hetaerina titia (assembly GCA_037158775.1). Lineage (NCBI taxonomy): Eukaryota > Metazoa > Arthropoda > Insecta > Odonata > Calopterygidae > Hetaerina > Hetaerina titia. The sequence continues at coordinate 4,394,236 of CM073769.1, forward strand.
GTAAAGTCTCTCCTCCTAACCCACGTCTCATTTCCCTGCTGGTAGTGCAGTGGTTTCAGCGGTGGGGCGCGAGTCGAGCGGTCCACAACTCCTTCTGCTACTGTCCCCGATGCACTGCTTCGTTTCTCCAAAGTGCTTGCATCCAAAGTAATTTAGATGAAGGAGGTAAAGACGGCTATTCGACCCATTTCGGTACGTGAACTTGAAGGGTCGTACTTCACCAAGAATGTGAAATGACGAAAAACTCCAAATTCAAAGACGTCATGACCACTATTTTGCATATCAGAGGAATAGTTTGTATAAATTTGGTACCTGAATGCCATATAGTTAACAAAGCATTACATCTGGCGGTCTTTAGAACACCTAATGAAGGGGCAAAGAGGAGAAGTCAGGGAGTGTGAAAGAAAGTTTTTTCTGGAAAAATAAGGGTTCAGAATGACGTTAACTGTCCGCAGTAGGGTTTAAAATGTTCGGATCAAAATTAGTCTCGTGTGTATTCACCCCCTGGCGGTGGCTTGCTACTACTACTGCTAGGTACTAAAAAATACAATACAAAAAAACAACTCATGAATCTTTGGCATGGCGCGAGCATACAGCGCTTCGCCTGTCAAGAAGGTTTTGGTGAAACGGAAGAGACAACCATTATAATCGTCGGAGCTCACATTTTATGAGAGTTTATTTCACGCCTCAAGATTAAATCACCATTATAACGAATGCTGTTTAAGGCCCCAGGTGTCGTGATAGCTAAAGTGACCAAAGTAATGGACACGCTATCCGATAAGGAGGAAGATTGCTTCCGACGGTGGAAGATTCTCAGCGGGAGAGGTGAAGGGGTCGGGGAGGATAGCATATGCAAGAGTATAACAGTACTATTCCATAAATTATTACTAAAAGGCTAAAAGAATCAGTACGCTCATCATGGGTAGACCTCGTAGTGGGGGATTTAAACATTTATAAAATCATCGCCTCGAACACTCTGTACACCGTGACACACTCCTCGCTGTTACCATTGAAATTCATCAACAGGAGTTATCAATCCAAAGATTGATTTTATACAACTCCACACTGAATAGATATATTTCAGTACCCTGCAAGTCACCGCCAGAGTGTGTGCCAGGGAGCAAATGCACCTTACTTTCTTCTCGATCAGCTTAATTATTTATTCATCATCATCAACTATTCTGTCTCACTTTATGCTCTACACCCTTCGTGTTTGGTCCTCTCCAGCAGTTTCACCCAAAAATGTTTCCTTATGGTCCTTATCAATTATTACCACTATATTATTGACGTTGCCTTAAACTATTGTTTACATTTAGTGTGCCTGTATAGCATGTCTATTCTTTTTGACAGAATCTTATACAAACTTCTTGATTCACCTATTATTTGTGAAATCCGTATCCATTTACTCCGTAGTCAACAGTAAGATACGTTTTTTGCCGACGACGCAGTGGTTACAGAGATATGCGTAATCCGGAGGATATAGCAACATTTAGCTGGTGACCTAAAAACGCTGATGCGACACTTGGAAATCAAAATTAAAATTAAAAATGTGCGTAGCCATGATTTCTGTCAAGGCAGTCTGTTGAGTAATCACCCCCTATCATATTCCCTAGTGGTGGCTTGGAGGGTACTAAATAATTAAAACGGAAACATTTATTGAATTTAGGTTTGCTTGGACTGTGTGACCTTATTTATAGCGTATTCACTGCCTCCAGTCCTCTCTTTTCTTTTACTGAAAATGTCCAGAACTCACTCTTAAAGATTCTAGTGTGCTATATTATGTTTTCATATTTACTTATATGGATTCAAGTCGAAATTTTAAGTGGGACTGGAATCTTCGTATTCGGTACATCTTGAAGTAATAGTGCCGCTCGATGGTGTCATGCGTTGTGAGCAGCGGTATTTTCAATTTAATCTCGCAGTCGTGGCGATTACTCGCTCTGGGCCATTTCCACCCTCCCCATATATTGCCTTCCTCTTTTCCGGCTCCTCCCCAGCACCTTCTATCACATTTGAACTGCAAAGTATCAAGCCGCTCCCCTAGGCAGTTGCCGACCAATCAATTGCATTGTCGAAGACGCGGGGGTTTTAAGCGACTATGAGCTGTTTTATTATTCGCCATGAATTCCGGTGGTTCGGTTTACCGCGCGTTAACTTTGATTGAATCTCAGTTCGTCGACAAGACTGTGAGAACTAATTTCGGATTTGTGATGAGTTTAAGCCTCATGAGATCTCGAACAGAGAAAGAGAGAGGGAGAGAAGCGACTCTCAGAAGAAAGGCGGGTTTAACAAAGAGATGGAACTTCCAAACTCTTCCTTGGAAAAACTTTCGCAACACTTTTTTAATATTAGTCACATATATACTCTAACATTTTATTATCTGTATCTATTATTTTGGGTCTAACACAACCAATTCTTTCCATTAAAAAAGTCTTAAGATTGTAAAGAATCGGAGGATGAAATTGTATTTGACTCTATCCAAAAATTTGCGCGTTTATAATTTGAAATTGGTGGTGATAGTGTAGGTTTTTTTTAGCGTTTACAAGTGGAAATGTAATTTGTGATATTATATTAAGAAAAAAAGACTGTTAGAGTGGTACTTCAAGACGTGGTAAAACTCTGTCTAACTGATTAATGGTGAGTAAAATTGTCAGAATATCATAAAAATACAAAGAACTCCATTATGGGGAAGAGCATCATGCCATTAATTTGGTGGAGGGCCTACACATACGTAATTATACAAATTTAATCATATATCGCTACTTTTAAGTTCAATTCTGACGCAAGATTTGCCGCATTATGTATACATTTCACTAGATAGATATAATTTGCAACCAGTAAATAACATTGATTGAATTACACTTGATTCGTACTTCATTCTGCTATGTTGCTACTTGAAATTCAAAGCATTAATATATTAAAAATAGGTACCTCTACTACTATATGGTCTCAAAGAGCTACTCAATTTTCTGAGGTGTTTTCTAGTCTTAGCACTGTTCTTCGAATATTTGAATTTTGTATCGCTCTTCTTGAGTATACACGTAGTTCAAAGACGAGAAACTGAAGAGTCATATTGATTCTTTCGGCTTTGATAGGCGAAAGCTTGGATGACGGTACCCATTCGCTTTGTACGACGAACGAATTGGGAATAAGAGTGATAATTATCAGAACGTGAGACTCATTGCTAACTGGCTAACTATGTGGGATGATAATTGTTCCCGCTAATTCGAGGCACAGCTAAATAATCTTTAACAATTGAAGGAAAAAAAATCCCTTATTGAAAAAATTTTTACTGAAAAATTAAGGTTTAGTTCGAGTACATTACCATGAAGGAATGTCTTAGTATTACCTGATGGAATGCAACATCACAAGAAAGGTTGCCTTTTAAGGGGACATTTTCCAGATTTGATGTACACAACTTATTCATTGGTCCTTGAATAGAATTGCACACCAAAATATACTCTTGTGTTGTCCTTGATGTGTTGTGTAATGGCAAACAGGAAGGAAGGAAAAATACTTTGGGTTTTAATTCCAGTGTGATAAAATGGCAAAAGAGAATTGTTATCTTTCGTTCGTTAGGGTTTATTTACAATATGCTGCTGGTAAGTATCGTTATGAAGTTGGATTGATTGTCGAATACGATCGCGTCCTGCGTAGAGGAGCCAGATTTATAAAATGATGTTTTAATAAATTGAGTAGCGTATCATAAATAATAGAGGAGCTAGACTGTGAATCACCCGCGGAGTGAAGGTTAAATTAGAGATAAAATATCTTGCATAATTTGGAAGGATGTCTTTTTAGCAGTGATGTCGAAAGTGTATTATCACCCCCATCGTACTACCGTAGGAGATATCATGTCAATAAAATTAGAGAGAGATTAAGTGCAGAACAGATTTAGGATGCCATTTTTCCCACGAACGATAATGGATCAGGATAGCATTGTCCAACCGCGGTAGGGTCATATTCGAGTCAAAATCAATCTGGTGTGTAATCACCCCCGGCCATCCTGGCACACACCCTAGCGATGGCTTGCAGGGTACTAAAAAAAAGGCTAGATGGATCGCGTATTAATATAGGTTTCCCTCCTTTTGTCTTACTTATTAGATCTCATATCTCTCCATTTGTTTCATTTTTGTCAGACACGCCCATCCCAAGCAGATGTAGAAATATTTTCTGGACTTCCGTACTATAATATCGTAGCCGGACTGATACTTGTGGGATCAATCTGGCGTTGAACCTTCGAGTCTTCCGAGCTTCATGCCTCAAATTATTTCGTAATTGTGAAATACTTTGTGTACAGTATTTCAAAGGTTTGCCCTGCATTTGATTTATCTTTCAATTCTTATTTTTTGGGACGCCTCCCTAATGCACACCCAAAAGTTGCCACTTGATGTAACTACACCGACATACGTAGTGTTTTCTGCACTTTTTCTCCGCTAAATTTTTCAACTATGCGTTTCTCAAATGCTACTTATTTCAGTGTGGTAGCTCCTTTGGTCCAGTTCTATGTGCCACTCTTGGTTTATACCTCTGTGTTGTACGTTATAGAAAGTAATGGTAAAATACAAGGTCTCTCCCAAAACTAGTAGCAATGAGTCAATTAAAAAAACCGACCGGCCTCCAGCCTTTTCTGAGACTCCCTCCCTCGGGCCCGCCCAGAAAAACCGCAGGCCGCCCGTCCGTCTGTCTATCCGGGAAAAAATAATTCGCACAACCTTTTCGACAGACCTTATAAGAAATGATGTCATGTGTAATGGTTATACTCGATTTTGTCTTAAGTTATCGAAAATGCGCATTAGAGTATCTCCTGTTGTAACCAATGGTATAGTTACCTTGTTGTATAATTAGAATTGCGTCGCCGAGAGTTTGTTCAAATTTCCACTTGAGGGAAATTTTCCTATGCATTTTTTTTATTTCATGAATTATATTTTTTGCAATTACTCCTAATTTATTTCCTCATATTCGATGTTAATTTGTCTTACTAATGAAAGGCAGGTTCATTGTTTTATTCTTTGCGGCAAATGCTCTGGTTGAAAATTTCTCGGAACTTCAACCGGGTTGATATTTCAAGCACAGAGATCGAGGAGGCTCGATCTTCTATCGTCATCGAGGTAAAGTCCACCCCGAAGAGTTTTTGACCCACGTCTAACGTACTGATTATCTTAGTTTATGAAACACGTGGAATGAGTTTGGTTTTTCAGAATATATTTTATTTCGTTTGAGAGAATCCGCTGTTTATTCACCCATCCACCCGTTGTTTATTCCCGCTATAATGTTAGCAACGCAGCTCGCCACCCCTTTCGTCCTGAGCACTAAAATGGTGGAATTTGACGCATCGGGGTATTGAGCGAGCGAGGTGGTGTGTCTCCGTTCGTGTCATTCTTCCTGGAGAGGCAATCTATGTTGTGTCGCCTCCGAGGCTGGCGCGAGCGGTTTCACAGTGGTGGATGCAGCCGGGGAAAGGTGACGGCAGGGAGGGCGCTCCGGTTTCTAGGGGAAGACTTGAGTTTTAGGTAACGGAGGAAAGGGAACCGGTGAAGGTGAGGATTTCCGCTTGGATTTAGAGTTGAGGGAAATGACGTGACGGTGAAAGAGGGCGAACGAAGTTGATCGTTCAAGGATTGATTTTTTTGACGGGTCTAACAGTTAAGCTTCGTGCTGTTAAGTTGATAAAGGTAGGATATGCCCGTCCGCTGTCAATTACGCCATTTTGGTTTATAGGGGGGTTTAATCTACATCTACAGATGACCCTCTTAACCACCACAGAAGGGAGAAGGATAAGGGCGAAGAATCTCCGACAGGAAATTAGTAAAAAAATCATCAATCAGAATATTATGAAAAGCTTAATGAACTAATACTATAGTATCCATACTGAAAAGAAAGACTCGTACTTTTCCACAGATTTTATTATATGGTACAACGCGTTTCACCGAATTGCCGGTAATAAAATCTGTGGAAAAGTACAAGTCTTTCTTTTCAGTATGGATATTAAATGCTTCCACGAATTGAAGCCTGAAACAATAGAATATATTACTATAGTATTTAGTGAAGAACATTAGTATTATGATTTACAAATAATCTTATTATTGAAAATTGAGGGTAAAATTGAGTTATTCAGAATAAAAAATGTTAAAAAGTGCGACATGCTTAAAAGAGATTTGATTTTTGCTCATAACCTCTTACCATTGGCATGGCATGGTAATGACACCCTATGGGAAATGTAATACCCATTGCAAAATATTATCAAGCAAGCAGTTTTTCTTAACCGGGAGGCACGAAGTGAGGAGTGGCTAAACCCTCATGCTATTACGCAGGTGGGTAGAAAGAATTGACTTATGCAATGGAAGCCAGTGGGAGTGTTATTCATTTCTTAAATAATTCTCATCTTCACTTGACACCGTGCTGGTAGAATGTCGGCTTGATTGGTGTAGTACATACCTTTCACACCAGGTGGGCTGACAATCAAATATGCTTGCTAGGGCGGTATTATTGGCCTCTTATAGGACTTGGCTGTCATGAGTATAAGTTGTATAATAAGATGAAAACATATTAGTAATGAAATAATCGAAAAAGTAATACTGATCAAGAACACATAATATTTGTACACAATATAATATAATTTATATAATATAACACGCATTTAGTCGTTAAAATGCCGTCGTCATACTCGTGAAATTAAATCAAACATTTTAGTAATAACATTTTTGAAATAATCATGTAATAACATTTTGGACACGTTATGTGAATCAATTCATGCTGTAAAACTTCCTTGGTATACTTCATTCTCTTCATCTCCTTAATATTTTCACTATCCCTACCAACATAATGTGGGTTAGAATTAGATGTTAAGTGTGAAGTAAAACTATTTTAATATTGGTATAAATCCGATGAATCGGTTTTACGCACAAACTTCGAGAGATCCCATCTGAGCAATCGTGTCACTTGTACTTACTTGCCATATAGTAGTTTCATTTTGGCTTGTGAACGAGGGGTGAGACGGTCAAGGTGGGGTTGCGTAAGGGTGCGAGAGGAGGGAGGCGTGAGTGTGGGTGGGGGGGGGTTGAGGAGGAGACAGAGGGGCTCGGCATGCCTCACCGGCGTCATGGAATGGGGGGCAAGGCCGCCAAGGGAATAGAATACCCAAATCGGTTAGGAAAAACGCGATATTGTTATTGTTTGTAGAAAATTAATTTATATAATCGACCACTTTTGTGTAAAAACTAATTACATGCATCTGCATGTCGGCTCCATTGCACTCACTCTTAGAGTAAAAAAGTGTGAAAATTTCCATTAATTTAAAATTTTGACACTTAACATTAAATACTTAAAATTTTCCACTAATTGTGGCCTTGCTAATTTAATAATTTGGTTGGTAGTTTCGAAAGAGACGCAAAGTCACAAATAATTTGAAGAAAATGAGTAAAAGCTTACAGTGACCCAGTTTTTTGGTCGTCCAATTAATTTTAATTGTTATTTCATGCCAAATTAGTTGACTTGGAAGAAAAAGGAGCCATTTGCAACCATTTATATTTTTAACGAGTCCCATTGAATGTTTTTATGTGTGAGTTGATGAAATGGAACTTGAATAACGTTAAAGGGATTAAATAATCCGAAAATATGGAATAAACGTGACTAAAACCGCAACGGTGGGGACGGCATTGGTGGTTTCCGAAACGGTTATCGAATCCACAAAGCTCAAGTAGGGTGAAGTGGACTCGATCGCTCAGTCTAAAGTGTGACTTAAAATGAATGAATTAATCGAATGTCCGATCTTCTCCTCAGAGCAGAGTCGCACAATGGAACAATAATAAGGGAAAGCAGTTCGAAAGAAAAGTCGTATTTAAAGTACGACTGAATTATTCGTATTTTAAGTTGGTAGCAATGAATTGCGAAGTATTTTTGGTATTTTCGGCAGTTCAGAATTCGAATTATGCGTCGTGATTTAGGGGCGTAATACAAATTAAATGCGGGAGAATGAAAAAAGGGATGGTAAAGCTGGAAGTGAGTGATGCTGCTGAAGTGACTTGTGCTTCAGAGCAAGAATAAAGGAAAAACTGAGCGTTCAGGACAAGTTCCTTTATTCGGAAAAGCGAATAAATGGCGAGAAATGTTTCCAAGGAAGGAAAAAAGAGGAAGATCGCTTAGCCTCGTCCTGTGTGAGGGCATGCCGACTGCAACTGCGGTTTCGAGTTTGCGTTCGCTCGTCCCCGTGACCCGAAATAGGTCGGAGCGACGCGGCGCGGCGGGTCGACCGAGTCCCATTGACGGAGAGTGACGGGTGACATATCCGCGAGGGCACCACATCTCGGCGGTGCATGTTGGCGGCGTGACGTGTGAAGTGCTTCACGTGAGAAATAGAGACTTTGAGAACCACACGGGGAGTGGATGTGTAATTTGGGACACGCCTTTTATTTGATCCCCATTAGCAATAATGGCAATCTAGCATTTATTATTTGTCTCAATTAACTAGATTATGCCCATCGTTGTTGAAATAACTCTGCCGGCCGTCAGGTCGTCAGGTGCGTCTTCCCTCATGCCTGTGTGTGTGTGTGTGCGTGCGCGCGTGTGTGTGTGGCGTTGGGCGTTTCTTTCGCGGCCGGGTTGCGTGCGGCCCGCGGTCGGCAAGCGGCCGACGACGCGCCCCCTTTCTGCGCTCTCCCTTGAGCACATCCGGGACCATTCTCGTTCGAACACGTGGAATGTAATTTTGCGTGCGTTCGCTCACAATGGCCGCCGCCGGACACAAACACAAATATTTGCCTAAGTAGTTTTTTCGGGGCATCTAGAGTCTTTTTATCCCTCGTTATTAATTAAAATTACTGTCAAAATGTGGCTTAATTACTTGAATTATCTCGAAGGGTTGGTAAAAGAGAAGACACGTGATGGCACCAAGAGTTATGCCAAAATTTCACGCACTTCCTCAGTACTAGAGCTAAGTATTTACAATTTATTATTTTGAAGCGAATTAGTCAATAAGGACTCCATTTCGTGCCGCGCAAGAATAACTAAAGAAACTCTTTTTCTCAATGCTACATGTATACATATTTAACCTCTGCATGGCACAATAAAACAAAAATATAAATCATAATAAAATAAATATATTAATATAAATAGAAAAAGCTTAAAAGGAAACATTCAAGAAAGTTTAAGCTTTGGTCTTCTCTTAGTCATTCTTTATTAAAGACGATGGAATATACTTCAAGTGTTTTTATATGAATATATATATATATACATAAATTTGCATGTATATATATGTACATATATATATAAGTAAATTCGTCAGTATTCTAGTCATGCATGTCTTAGCATAATAATATTTAGCCATTCATGTTCACGTATTATCTCACACACCTTCTTCTCTTCCCGAGACTTCCATTATTCCTTACATGGAGAGTCTTTTCGAATAAGCACATCCATTGAATATTTTGCTATATTGAATAGACGAATCGTATTAATAAAACCTTTATATTAAATGATTCACAAATGCACATAATAGTATTACTACATAATAATATTACGTAGTAAAAGGGGTACTATTATTTTGCCAAAGATTCTATTACTTCTAAAGGAAAATTACTTAGGTTGAGCGTCAGAAGCATGTACTATAAAATCTATTAGATCTATCCGGCTACAAAACTTTGAAATCAACTACATTTGGTTGAAAAATTTATGCTTTGAGCACTCATTTTATCATAATTAAAAATTCACGCGTGAAATTACATATGAATGAAACGAAGCGTATCAAAGTATTTTGATACTAGTCTGGAAAGGAGAATCTCGCTCGAGAACGGTTTAAGAAGCCATTCTTTACACTCATTGCGTTAACACTTGGTTTCCGACCATCCCGCACCGACCGGTAACCCCATCCACCCCCCCTCATCCCCGCCCTGCATGTCCTCCCTCACTACCTCCACTTCCCTTCTAATCCGCCTAGGGTTGCGTCACTCCCGACTCGCGCTGCTACGTGTTAAGGAGGTCGCCGTCACGGCAGGATACATTTCCCTCGCCAGCTGGGCTTTTGGACGACATCCGTCTCCTCTCATTGGCGTAATTTCGTATGTTTACTTGCTCATCCGCAACACACTCCGCTCGCAGTAGCAGCGCCACGGGTGTTGCGGTGATTTATGCAGCCAACAATTGATTGTGTTTATCGTTAAAAAGGGAGGAATTTATTTTCCAAATATTTAAAAAGAAAATAAATTTGTTTGAATGCGTACTTGACCAAAAAATCTCATTCCCTTCTTCTGCCTGTGTGTGTCAGAGAACGCACTGTAGCTACTCTGTGTGGCATTAAATGACTGCTTTCCTTTTTATCCTTTCCTCTTGCGCCTTCGTTTATTTCTCTTGGCCTGGAAGAAATATCTCCTGAGCGCTATCTTTTGGCCAGTGTGTCAAGGCACTTAGTTGCATAAAACCCTGCAGAAACATGTTGTGGTGATTACATCTTATTTGGTATTCATGGTTAGAACATTGGATAGACAATGCAAAGGCCCGTGATTCGAGTCCTTGTCAAGGAAACTGTTTATACTTGGAATCCGCAACCTTCCATATTTTTCACTTACCTCGTGTTCGTACTTTTAATAAGTTTCAATCCCTTTTCCCTTTCCGAGTACCCACTTGTATAACCGTAAGATTATGTTTTCTTGGTGTGGTGGATTATCATATGTTAACGTATAAAAAATATAAAATATAACAATTCACGTTTTAAATTTTAAAACACGATTTTTCTCCTGTACTTATCTTCACATTGTTCTTTTTTTACGATAATAAACAAAATAGCTCTAGGTAACAAGTACAAGTATTTAAGCTGTCTACTCTGGAGTGTAATTCACGTGTTAACAACTGAATGATCTCATTTACTTATTTAATGTGCTATAAGGGACTTCTCTTCTAGTTATTTTACAGTTATTGATCCACTTATTTTGCTATCGTGCCATTGCTACCAATATAGCGAAAAGTATTTGTATTTCATTGAATTTTTCAAGTTACAGTCTCTCAAATTGTTCCCAATTTCTCACAGTTTCTCTCACAATACGTATATCTAATTGATGTGAAACAACACCTCTTATGTCTTTTAATTATACTTTACTATGTCCGGTATAATGAATTCTAGACATGCACATATTTTCAACCACGATTAGGGCCAATAGTTTAGAGGAGGAAATTTTGGTTAATATTTATTCCCTTATTACTTCTCTAATAAATTTACGTGTCTTTTAGGTAGTTTTGAGACAGAAAATAGTTTCTAACTTGATATAACCGCAAGAGACGTGGTAGTCCAGAGCGTTGGAATACGGGTTCATTTCCGGGGGACGCCTCTAGGCACCTACAGCTTCAGCCAAGTTGTGTGACTTTTCGCGGACCAGATCTTCCTGGGAAACCATGACCGGCACAGGGAAAGGAACTGGCCTCCCTACCCTGATGTGTGAATATTCACACCATCCGAAGGGCTTAGTACTGGGTGAACTCTACTATCTACCAGACCCACCTTCGGGTTTTCCCGAAAACTGTGGTTTTCCAATCATAATCCTATCGGGAAACTTTTATTGCTCTCTAGAAGGTTTAATTACTCGAACAATTAAAAATAAATCCTGTGGAGCATTTTCTTGCAATATTAAAACATTCATAAATAAATTAGGATAAAATTTTCAGTCAATAGAATAAAACACGAAGCATTGTTAACTAAAGTGGTGGAACTATATTAATTGAAATTGCGCGACACGTTTCTACTCAAAAAGAAGAGAAGTACTTATGTATTATACTTATCACCGGAACGGAGATTATCGGTTTCTTTGATTGGAAAGATGGCGGGGGAGTCGCTCTCTTATCTCTTCTGTCGAATTAAATTTTCATGGACTTGGTCCCCTTTTCCCTTCATACTCAACAATTTAACGGTTTTCTCAGTCGCGGAAAAGGAAGTGTAACACTTGAAGGGGAGCCTTGATTTAAATTTCAATTGGACATTCCCGCTGCACACGCTCGAGCGATAGAGAATTCGCCCCATTTTGCAGCACCCTCTCCCCCCACCCCCTCTCTGCCCTACCTCCCGGCCAAGGCAACAGCAGTGAGCCAAGGCACACAATAACATTTAATTGAGGTGGTGGCGACGCCTTTGTAGGGCCCCCCTTTCCGCCCACTCCCCCGCCCCGACCCCCCTTCTTCGAGTCGCGCACACTTCACTCCGCGGCGACGCTTGAAGAGAGCGACGGTGGCGGTCTCTGGCGGGGTGGGAGAGGCAAGTAAAATGGAAAGGAAGGGAGAGCGGGGGTGGGGAACGTTGTTTTTAATATGCTACCCTCACTACCTCCCCCCATCTCATCCCCTAGCACTATGCCTCCTCTCTCTTTTCTTGTTGAACGGCTGGAGTGTCACCACTCAGTTGGAACGAAAAGGAAGGAGAGAGAGAGAGAGAATGTTTTTATTTAAATTATTCTGATATTTGTTTGTTTTTTTCTCCTCCGACCCTTTGTCTTCTCGTTTCTCGTCACCGTCTACAGTTTTAAATGCTCGAGAGCAGGAATAACACGCTCTCCTTGCGTTGTCGAGGGAGCGAGCGCCATTCCTCTTCATCCTCTCCCACCCCCTCTTCACCCCTCCCCCGACCCCCCCTCCACCCCTTTCCCCAACCGGACGCCTCGAGAGGGAAGGAGCACGGCGGCATTCGGAGGGTGACGCGTGATTTCGTCTTCGAAAGGGTCGCGGGTGCCCACGTGGTGTGTGGTGCGTACGCCTATGTTCCTCGGAATTCCATGGCCGATTCAACAAACAGCAATCTGACAGAACTGCCGTCAGTGTGACGCTCGACCCAAGTCAAAGTCATCCTTTAACCACAAGGGATGTTGAATGCTTTTTTGGGGAAATATTATTCGGTTATTTTTTTAATACTTTCTGAATATTTCTAAAATGTGCATAGTTGCTATTTTTAACCTAATTTTACGATTCCCGCATCATATTATGAGCAAAATATTCATTGGGCAATGTTTACGTTGGTTATTTTTTGAATATTGACAGTAAAAGCAAAATAATTTATGATGATTTTATTTGAAAAAAATACTCTTTTATAAATATTCAATTTCCGTAACGTCATATATTTTCCGTTGACATTTCGTTCAAACGTTTTTTTTTTGATTTTTCGCGAATTTTCTCGAGGGAATATTGGTTCACCCGTCCTCAACTAACTGGCCAGTCCGGTCACTCGCTCCACGCTCGACCCAACAAAGTGTGAGTTCGTTGCTCCGGGAAAGGGAATCGGTCTACTCTGTTCTGGAGGCGAGGGGTTCCGCTCTCTTCCCGAGCGTGCATCCGTTTGGAGGAGACGCGCGCGCTGGCACATGGGAGACGGATAAAAGAATCAAATTCTGTACGATATGAAGAATAAGTGAAAGAAAATACAGCTAATTAAACACAGAAAGGCGTGAATTATGCATTTTTTTACTCCGGAAGTTCGTCAAGCTATTCCGATAAGGACAGGTTCTCTTCTTTTGTCTTCTTCTCTTGCTATCTCAATTTTTGTGTGGAAGGGAGTTCATTTTGGGCTCTTATTTTAAATATTTCGTGTCTCTCCAACCATGAAAGTATCTCGTGGTTGGTTCTGTTGGAATGATAAATAATTACTGATAATCCCACATTCATGGTATATGTGCGCCTTGTTGTCATTTTCCAATTTTTAAAAATAAATATTTTTTATGCACTGATATTTATGATGTTTATTCGATCGTAAAATTTTGCATAACGTTACTGTAACAAACATCTTTGATGGTCTAGCCATCAATCAAATGATTATTTTTTGCATCAGTTGTTTCGAACACGTACTCTTTTCACACTTGATGTGCGTGCAAGCGAAGCAAAACTTTTCGTTTATGATGAAAAGATGATGAGGAAGGAAGTGTGGAGGATGAAAAATAAACTTCCATTAGGGCTCTCCGCATTCAACAGAAATGAACGGTCTTCAAATGGCGCTTCAGGGCTCTCAGTGAAATTATCACACTCAGATTATCACACACATGGTCGGAAACGCATATTTCCATTGGTGAAGTTAGATTGTTTCCGTGCACAATTAGCGTGTAAGTACCTCTATTTCATAGAAATAGCTAGCAAACAAGGAAAAAAGGCTTTAATTAGCAATGATGATTTAAGGAGAAGATGCAGCCATCATTGGCCACAACTTGCTCTAGATCAGGCCTGCTATAATGTTTTTAGTAGATTTAAGGAAAGTTCTCAATAAACCCTGGCACGAAAATGATAATAAATTATACTTTTCAGATATTGAACGAGGCTAAGAGGCAATCTCTCGTCGGGCCATTAAAAATATTTATATATAAGTGAGATAAGACTGAAAAAATTGAGGTATTAAGAAAGAGTAAAATCGGTGATAAACATTTAAATATTTTACTAATCATGATTTATAAAATGTATTAGACTATTAATTAATTGTTTCTTAAATATATACGTGTGAAAGTATTCACTTCACCCAGCACACGATATGGTTCGTATTATCTCACGGTTCTATTTTTGTAAAGGACCTAGCATCTCTCAAATTACCAATTTTTAATGGGATAACATAAAGTTAAATAAGATAAATATCCATATAAAAAGCTTATAATTCGTCCCTACAAGCTATTTCCGAGGCAATCAAAGTGGTAGGTCCTTGTAGGTAATAGACTTATTTCGTAAGTTCATGGAAATTCAACCAAGCAGTGTTTTGGGTAAATGTGTATATTTAATTCATTGGCTAAATATTTGGAATTAACAAGGTTGGCAAATGAAGAACTTTTCGTATGATAATTACGTAAATATAATTATACAAATGATATCTGGGTATTTATTGATTGTTACATAATCATATAAATAATTCTCACAATAATAGGTACTGTAAAAGTTTGGTAAATATATGATAACATATTGATCAAAGGTCCCCCTTGCAATGTAATACGTCACTTTGAATTCCAATAAATGCCATTACATAAAAAATAGGAGGTATACATGAATTGTTAACTTGCGGCCGATGGCAATGCAGTGATTAGTGATGAAATGATTGAGTCATTCATTTCAAATAGCAAAGTCAATTTTCGATTAACTTACCATTCGCGCCCATTAATGATCAGACAACCTGTTTTCAGCATCAGTTACATTGATTCGTCGTAACTGGTGACTTGTTTCATGTGTAGATTTATCGACACACATTTTTTCTTGCGTTATGCACAAAATAAATGAATTTGGTAAAACCCTCGACAAAACACCACGAGAAAATAACCAACTTTCAGAATTCAACGACTTTCCAATGATTTAACGCATGTGTGAAGATTGGAATAAATGGGTACTGGCAATTACTGCCCTAAGCGAGGCCAGAGTCTGAGGCACTGTGAGGATACGCGAGACACGAGAAGGGGGAAGGGATTTTTTTCCCACGCGAGTCGTAGAGCGGAGGGTGGTAGAATGGCGTCCTTGGCGGATATTCCACTTTTGGAAATTATGGAAATTTCGAGTCATAAAAAATTGACCCCATGGGACTTAAGGGTGGGGGGGGGTGGGCAACTCCCACTCCTCCGGATTGTTGAGTATTCGGAGACTTTCCTGAAGTTATGTTAAAAAAAAAGAATTTCGAGGTTATTTCTGGTTCCCCAAGGCTTCCTCCTAGATGGGTCGAGCGGAGTTTGCTACGGCGAGTACTAACTCGTGACCATCTGAAAAGGGCGGTGGAAGAACAGCGCAGCCAAGCGTCACAGTTTTGACGGGGAAATTTACGGAGGAAAGGCATGCTTATCGCCCGGCTGTGTTTGTTTTTTGTTGTTTTAATGCCTCATCATCGTGTTTCAGCATCTTGATACAAAGCACAAGCAGCTGTTCAATATATTCAATGAAATATTTTCGAAATAATTTGTCGCATTTGCATCGCACACTTCATTGAGACTTCGCCAGTGCGCTATTTTTAGCATTTCAAGCGTGTTGATTAAATAGTATTTTGTAATTTTGTCAACGTGGTCAGCCCAAACACTAAGAGAGGTGAGATTTAATAACGTCGTATTCCACTCACGAATGAGCTATTCTTCAGGATTAGCGTCAATTCCGCTCAAAAAGGCAGACAAAATGAGGGTATGTCTATTTTACTCCACTTTCTAGTATAAATTCTAGGTCAAAATTATCAGCCATTCGAGCTTCTAAAGCTGCATCTAGTAGCAGTAATCAGCCGTAAATTACAGATTCGGTTGTGATTGGGTGGAACAGTTCCATAGTAACAGAGAGAAAAACAATTACAATTTCCTACTTAATAAGGTTTCATTTCCGACTAGTTCCGATAGTCAGTCAAGTAAAGACTTGAAAATGACGTAGCACATTGAAACTAGTCTGAAATAAATTTTTATGAAGTGGAAAATTTTAATAGTTTTCGTCTCTGTTAGTAATAAGATAGTCGGTCATCAAGACTTCTGTTCTCTTACAACTTCTTACGAAGTTCACATTTACTTTTAGTAACGTCTACCATGACTTGCTTAATCTAACTCATTCCTGGCCAACCTATTTAATACTTACTTTATATTACTGCATTCTTTCGACATTCACGTAAATGTTTTATGACTTTAGGTGATTCTTTTATTTTCCTTTGTTCTCCGCTCTGTGTCGTCTTTAGACATTCCCTTCTACAGGATTTTCCAAGGTTTTCTCTTTCCCTGATCCCTACACTCTGCACCGGCTGTCATTCTTAGGCAGGGAGATGTTTCCGTTGCTTAACGTTTTTTCTGCGGCTTTGGTGCTTTCTTGCATGGTTTGCGGTAGCTAAAAAGTGCCAAACGCGTTGGAAAGAAAATTCGTTTTTGAATAAACTGGAGGGTTACCAGGTAAATTCCATCTGAATGGTCACAGTTTTAAAGTTTACAAGGCGAAATAATAATACAAGGTGTAAACAAATATTTTATTAGGATGAGCGATACTGTCAGGGTAACCCCCGTGATTGGAAATTGGACATATGCTCGATTCGAAGCATGTGTTAGACGCGGTGAATTAGAAATACTTAACGATGATTCAAGGTTTCGTTGACTGATATTGGGACCACAATAAATGAGCGATTTTGTTTAAGTTTAGAGATAAATATTTAATAATAAAACGTCCTGGAACAAAACAAACGGGTGGGTGTTGTCGGCGGTAGCGATCGTAGATAAATGATGTTACATGACCATTGAGCATTCGTTTTTGCCGAATAAGTCAATATGCCATGCCATCGACCATGAATATAATGCACATGAAATGTGATCTTTACCGGTTAATTTTGAATTTGGTGTCAGGATACGAATTCAATCAAAGAAAGTTGATTACCAGAAGAAAGTTGAGAAGTGACCCTTGGGTGTATAACTAACGCACATGTGGTCGGCATCAAAGATTTGAGTGCTCCGAGACTCGAACCTCAGTCGCGTCAAAGCCCTCCACGGATTCACTTGGGGCTTCCTTCACGAGGAACGTCTTCTCCCTCCGGTTTTCACCGTGGAAAAAGTTCGCGGAGTGCGTGCGTGCGACGGGCAGGGTGGAGGGTAGGGTGGAGGTGGTGGGGTAGGTGATACCGATCCTTCCGAACGTCCTCCCTCCTTCCCGTGGGACGGACTCGCACGGGGAGAGCCTTTCGTCCTACCCCTCAGGGCGTGTGTGTGGAGGGGGGTGGGAGGGAGGGAGGGATTTTTGAGAGAATGGGGGAGGGTGATGAGTGGAAGAAGGGACGGTGGGGAGGGGAGGGCATCGTGGGGTGGGGATCGATCGTTGCCCCTCCCACCCCGCGGCTCCCACACTCTCCCCTTGACCCCCCTCTTTCCTTTCCCACCATTTCACTCGCCTCATCCTTCCCTCTCTCCATTCCCCAGTGGGCCAAGAAGGCGCCCCCGATAAGTGGATCCCGCTACCTTTGGCGCACAAAGTGCCATTTCAGAGAGGACGGGTCACGTGTTAACTTATTGGCGACCGCCGAAATGCGTCACCGGTAAGGTAAAAATCCTTTGAGCCGTCCGTATCACCCCATTCCAAAAAGTTTGATCTCAAGGTTTGCCTCTACTGAAATACACTAACTTCGGCTTCTTCACGTTTGAAATGCTCACTGTGGTTCTCAATTAAATACCTGGTTTAAAGGGACAGTGCTGTGCACCTAAAGCCAATGGAAGTGTCAAAAATGTAATCGTAAACACTCCGCTAATGGGATCTGGTATAGCTACAATTTTGAATAGTTTTTTGGACATTCAGACATGCTAATAAACCATTCACATTTATCAGTTCTCTCCTTCAAAGGCTGTAACAGCCACGATGCTGGTGGCTCCGTAACTTCCTCTTATGTTAAGCGTTTACAGTAACCTGGGGAAACATTCTGTTGGTAATTAAATTTTTGTTCCATGGTCAATTTATGTGTCCTGTTTTCTTGAAAACCACTATTTCCATTTTTTTAGTTTACCTAAAAGTATAAATCATTTGACAGTCCTTGTAGATTCTCCATACAAAACCTCATCGCAATAAATAATTCATCACATTTGTTTCTGAATTGCCAAGATATCGGTTATAAATGATTTTTTCACTTAACGGTAACTTAAGGAGAATTTTAACTATTGGTTAAAATAATTTCACACAGGTATTTTACTTTGATTTCTAAACAATTTTTTCATTCAGAATCACGTCAGCACAATAAATATTTAATTACACATTTTTTCAAATTAAAAAACTGGATTATAAATCATTTTATTCATTTTAAGTTTGTTTGAGAAACAATTAAAAAATTGAATTAAGGTTTTATGCTAGATATTAGCGTTGAATTTGAGAAAAGAGCTCTGAGCGTAAATCCGTCATGTTTTATGATACAGCGACGCAATATAAGCAAACATTTGTCTGGCCATTTTGCTTGTTTTGCCTTGTTATCGTGCAAGGGATGCAAGCAGTAAATGTTTGCCCATCATTATGCAACAAAGACTTTGTTGCCTTCGTTGTGCTCCGGAAGTATTCTTTTCATCTTCTGCGCCCGCCCGTCGTTTCGTTTCCGAAGCTAGTTATTCACGTTTTGCATGAAATATTTCTGGGAGGATCCCTTATCTATTGCGGGATAATCCCTTATTTACACTATATCGGGGATCGGGGCGAGCGAATACGGCGGTGATAGATAGCATCCAGGCGGCGTGGAGCTCATGAAATCAGTCGGCAACATGGGGGTCGGTCTTTTAGCGACGAGAGCTCACTCTCTTCGTGCCCGCGACAGCATACCTCAAGCTCGGTGTGTCAAATCGGGAAATATGCCTGAACGGAAAATCAGTGCGATCAAAAGGAAAGGAGAGGAGTTATTTCATGTTATTTGTTGTTTTTTAGTTAGAACTCACATTTAAAACTTAAAAAATATATTATACCAATTCTGGTACAAGTATTTACAATAAAGAGTTACAGAATTACATACAGTTATGGAAATTTGCTCAATTTATCGAAAGCTTTTACGGTCAGGATATCTATTACTCGTATCAGAGAGTTGTGATAGCACAAGGCTTAGAGTCCTTCGGTTTGAGAATAGAAAAAGCCGTATGGCATATAGTTTAGTAGTATTTAGCGCTGATATGTTCTTGACCTTTTTCATTATTTTCCCCTATTCACTGAGTTTAATGTCTCCCTCAAACACTCTCACAATTTATTTTGATGAAATAAATTGCAATATAATAATAAGATCAGATATTAATCATTATTTTTCTAATGATAGGATACCTTGTTCCATCACTATGAAGATTCGTGAAAATTAACCTTCAGAATATTATAGCGATATGTATATTTTCCACTGATGTTTCGTCCATAATTCTCCGGTTTCTTAGTTCTCTGTCAATCCGTCTAGTCTTCTCTGAAAATACAACGAAAGAGGAAATTTCACCTTGTTAAGAGCACCTATTTTAAAACGAGTTATACTTGGGATGTGAGTGGGTTTCAAAATTTTAACTCTATATCCATATCTGTGTATAATATGAGAACTGAGAAATTTAAATATCGATTTTCCCTTGTCCCTTGGTGACAACAAAAATTGTATAGGTACTAAGTTGAGGTCAAACAACACGTCAATATTGACTTTATGATACATAACATTAATATGTCTTTGTAATTTGACGGTTCGATTGTGGACCGCCGAATTTGTCCCGATTGGTGTTCTAGATCAACCTTCTACCCTCCGTAAAAAGACTCACAAAACATGATGAAATGTAAATATAAAATTGACTACCTAAAAATCACACACTTTGTTCTTATCGTCATGCTCTCAATTCTTTCCCCTTTATGGGCATGCTACATTAATTATTCATTGCTCGTCTTGTAGTAGCAGTAGTGGTGGAAATATGATTACGTTTTGCATATAGATCAAGACGGAACTCTTTGGCATTCAGTAATATGATATGCAGTCGAGAGAAGCGTTTTAAAGCGAAAAGCTCCAGCTAAAAGCTACACCTGCTTACTTTTAAAGATTAAAAGCGAGATATAAATTTATTAACATGAAGTTTTAGCGCTGTTTTTGAATCGACTCCTGATTTTAGAATTATAATTAAAACTGGAAAGGATATCAAATGAGGAAGTACTGGAGATGGTGGGTGAGGAGAGGGGTTTGTTGAGAGAAATCCTATGGAGGCAGGAAAAATGGATGAAAGGCGTATTGAGCGGTAGTGGAATGTTGAAGAAGGTAATGGAGGGGAGAATGTTGGGCAAGCGAGGAAAGGGCAGGAAGAGGATAGGGATGTCGGACGGGATGAAGGGAGGAAAGAAGTACACCGAGATGAAGAGGGACCTGATGTAGATTAGGTTGCTAAATTGGGTTTTGTTTGGAGAAACAAAATATTTATTTGATAGTTTTGCCCATCCAAAAACTTACCTTAACCGGTAGATTACCTAATAATAATAAAATATTACACACACACACACACACACACACACACATATATATATATATATATATATATATATATATATATATATATACACATATATATTGGGTGTTTGTATCGTTGTCACTATTGTGTATACAGCTCTAAGCTAAATGCTTGAGTTAAACAAAATATTTATTTGATAGTTGTGTCCATCCAAAAATCTACCTTAACCGGTAGATTATCTTATAATAATAGTAAAAACTGGTAGTAGAATACTGGAAAATCCCGACGTATGACAGTTGTATTAAAATACCTATAAGATTTATCCTCAATAAGGTATGCAAATCAAATGATAGGCTTCTGTAACTTGAGACGGGGGTGCCTTTGCTTTTCAATGTTGCATTGGAATCGCCTCATCTCGCCATTTTTAACCCATTTACTGGATTTTTATACGGTCGCATTTAAACTGATGCCATTTTCCTCCATTCCTTAATCTTGCCTAGTCCTTAGTTTTTATTTCAACTTAATTTTACAAAATTTAAGACTGACGAGTATAAAGTGGTTTTCATTTTTCTAAAAATTACAAATGGATTTACACGATTTCGCGACCCACGAAATTCCCTCACATTATATTAAAAGTCACTACAGACATATTTACTTTGAATTAACCCCTCTTCCATTGAATAAATAATACAAGTTGAAATCTACCTGAGAGAATACTCACACTGTGGATTTAAATGCGAGACGTACGAAAGGCAATATATTTTGGTTAAGTTTAATTGAAACCGTTGGGATTAAAAGCGACTGGAATTCTCTCTATAGAGACGTGGTAGGCAGCGAGCGTACATATCCGTGAATCCGTCGGAATCCTCATTGGATATGTACATATAACCATAAATACAGTAATCAACCCGAAGGTCGGTTTAGTAGGTGATGGCAGAGCTCACCCATGTACCAAGCCCGACGGCGTGTGAATATTCACACATCAGGGTAGAGGGGCCAGTTCCTTTCCCTGTGCCGGTTATGATTTCCCAGGAAGATCTGGTACCCGAAAAATCAACTAGCTTGGGTGGAGCTGCAGGTGCCCAGAGTGCCTTGCCCGGAAATCGAACCAGGGACCCTCCGGTCAGTAGTATATATATATATATATAAAATATTCATTCTCATTTTAGATACATCCAACACGCATTCACTTACATATATGTTTACACTTACATATACATACTATATATATGTATATATACATATATACACGTATATATACACATATATACATATATATATATCCCCTCCCATTGACTACAACCTTGTCGTGGTGGAAGGGCTTGTGTGTTCCGATGACCCCTAGAGCTGTGCTGGCGGGAGTAATAATAATTACTCCTGGAAGGGTCACCCATGCCAGATAGGTCGAAGGTTAGGAGCCAGACGAAAGGTAGTCCACGCAGCGTCTGTTCCTCAGTGAGGCGGCTGCAATGGCGTCTGACCCCAGTGGGCCATTAAGTGATGGTGTCACGTTAAAAACACTATTGAGGAAGGCAACGGGAAACCACCTCAATTATGATTCCCAAGAATATAATGATGGGCACTATAGATAATATGAGTCCTGGCAACTACGGGACTCGGCCCAAGAGGCCGTGTGTCGTGCCCGGCAGCGGGAGAGGCAAGGCTTCCGCGGTCGTCATCCCACGAAACCCTTGCAGGGAAGAAATAACTTCAGCAGGACAGAAGACTCAGAAGAAGGCGAAAGCAGTTAGAATAGGAACCTGGAACGTCAGGACAATGTTGAGGAGAGGCAAATTAGAAAATATTAAGCGAAAGATGCAAAGAGATGTTTTAGGCCTCTGCGATGTGAGATGGAAGGATAGCGGGGATTACTGGAGTGACAATTATAGAGTAATATACAGCGGCGGGGACGAGAGCCAACGAGGGGTTGCCGTAATTTTAAATAAAGGGGTAGGAAGAAGCGTAGTCAACATAGATCAAGCGACAGAATTTTACTCGTAGAGATTAAAGCAGAGCCGACGAACTTGGTCATTATTCAGGTATACATGCCACCGAGCAACCACAAGGAGGAAGAAGTCGATAGGATGTATGATGAGTTAGAGGATACCATCGCGAGTGTTCCTGCAGGGAAACATTTGATAGTGATGGGGGATTGGAATGCGATGGTAGGCAAAGGAAGAGAGGGTGGTGAGGTGGGCGACTATGGGTTAGGAATGAGGAATGAACGTGGGGAGAAAGCAATTGAATTCTGCAGGAGACAGGGACAGGGGTTAGTCATCACTAACACATGGTTTAGACACCACAAAAGACGTAGGTATACATGGAAAATGCCAGGTGAGTCAGAAAGGTATCAGTTAGATTATATTATGGTTAGGCACAGGTTTAGGAACAGTGTGATAAATTCGCACAGTTTCCCAGGAGCGGATGCGGACTCTGACCACAATTTAGTTGTTATGAAATGTAATGTTCGTTTCAAGAAGATAAGGCAAGGGCGGCGGGTTAAAAAATGGAATTTAGAAGCATTAAATGGATTTACGAGGAAGGAGTATCAGCAGGCTGTAGAGAAAATGATGGATGACGGTAAAGAACTGAGTACTATCGAAGAAAAATGGGAATGTATCAAGAAAGGGATATTGGAAGCCGCTAAAGACACTATAGGAACCGTTAACGGGAAAAGGATATGGAAACCATGGGTAACGGATGAGATGATTGCAAAGATGGATGAGAGAAGAAGATGGAAAAATGTAAACACAGAGTTAGGCAAAATGAAGTACAAAGAGTTAAACAATAAATTGAGAAGGGCCACAAATAAAGCAAAAGAAGAATGGTGGAAAACGCAATGCGAGGATATGGAAAGTTTACAGAAGAAGGGTGAAATTGGTGCTCTATACAGCAAGGTTAAGTTATTATCGGGAAGTAAGAAGGCAAGATCTGTGCTAAAAGTTAAAGATAAATGGGGTAAGATAATAGTTGAACCAGGAAAAATCCAAGAGAGATGGAAGGAATATATAGAAACACTGTATGGTAAAGAACTTAGGCCGACAAGGTTAGACATGGAAAAGGAACATGACGTAGAAGAAGATAGCTTAGGTCCAGGCATACTCGACGATGAAATAGAAAGGGCATTAAAGGAGATGAAAGCAAATAAGGCTGTGGGGGTGGACAATATTCCTGTAGAAATGTTGAAATGGTTAGGGAAAGGTGGGAAGAAGGCCATATATGGACTGATTCGTAGTATCTATGAGGAAGGAATCTGGCCGGAAGATTTTGTGAGATCGGTGTTAGTTCCTATTCCAAAAAAGGCAAAGGCTTCGTCATGTGAGGATTACAGAACAATAAGTTTGATATCCCACGCAGCTAAAGTTATTCTCAGGATCATCAACAAAAGGATAGAGAGTAAGGCAAATGATTACTTAGGGGATGATCAGTTTGGGTTCAGGAAAGGTAGAGGTACGCGTGATGCCATTGCAGTAATGAGATCACTAGTCGAGAGGAATATAGAATACAATCAGGACGTTTTTGCCTGTTTTGTAGATTTCGAAAAAGCGTTTGATAGAGTGAATTGGGAAAAACTAATGCGTGTATTGCAGAAAATAGGGATGGATTGGAGGGACAGGAGACTGATCCGCAACCTGTACATGTCCCAGACTGCTTAGGTGCGAGTGGGGAACGGAGAGTCTGGATGGGCAGTGTTAGGAAGAGGTGTAAGGCAGGGTTGCCCATTGTCACCGGTACTGTTCAACGCATATGTAGAGGAAATGATTAAAGAGGCATGGGAAGAACTGGAGGTAGGAATGAAAGTCGGAGGGGAATTCGTAAAATCGGTTAGGTTTGCTGATGACCAAGCATTAGTTGCTCAGTCAGCCAAGGGGTTGCAAGCATTGTTGAGTGAATTGGAGGTTCAGTGCGATAAATATGGAATGAGAATCAATATTAATAAAACAAAGGTTATGCGATTTTCCAGAAAGAAAAAGGCTAAGCTAAATATTAAAATAGGCGGGGAAAAATAGAGCAGGTAGAACAGTTTACATATCTCGGAAGTGTTTTGAACCAATACGGTCAAAGTGGTAGGGACGTAAGGAGAAGGATTGCGCTAGGCAAGGAGGCTTTCTCAAGGAGGAGGGAGTTGATGACGGGGACGTTTAGTAGGGATGTTAAGACAAGACTCGTAAAAACTCTGATATGGAGCGTAGCTATGTACGGCGCGGAAACGTGGTCGCTGAAGCAGGATGATAGACGTAGACTGGAGGCTTTTGAAATGTGGGTGTGGAGAAGAATGGAGAAGGTGAAATGGACCGAAAGGAAAACAAATGAGGAAGTACTGGTGATGGTGGGTGAGGAGAGGGGTTTGTTGAGAGAAATCCTATGGAGGCAGGAAAAATGGATGAAAGGCGTATTTAGCGGTAGTGGGATGTTGAAGAGGGTAATAGAGGGGAGAATGTTGGGCAAGCGAGGTAAGGGTAGGAACAGGATAGGGATGTTGGACGGGATGAAGGGAGGAAAGAAGTACACCGAGATGAAGAGGGACCTGATATAGATTAGTTTGCTAGGTGGGGAGTCACAAAATGTTTATTTGATAGTTGGGTCCATCCAAAAACCTACCTTAACCGGTAGATTACCTAATAAATAAATAAATATATATATATATATATATATATAAACACGCACATATAGAAAGAAAGGAATTTCACCTTTTTTATAACTATGTAAATGAATGTGTGGTATCTGGATCTTCTCTTCTAAAATGAGAATGAAAAGGATTTGAAAGCCTTTGGGAGAAAAATTTTCCTGAGAGACTTGTTCCTCCATCGTCCCCCCTCCCATTTTGAATGCCTTGTAAATTCCGCATATTTTTCAGAAGGACGTTATTATTCTTTCTTTGATAATTAATAACTTCAAAACATCAGGACTCGCTCAGGTTGTTGAAAACCCATTATTTTAGTCTATCTAGGCAATCTTTTAGTTTATAGATCCGAGAAGGGGAGATTAAAATGTTTTCGCAAATCGATGTCAAAATTAGGCAATTCACAGAAATGAAACTCATTTTCCCACTGTCCAATATTTTAGAAATAATGACTCAAGTTTAATTTGAAGGAGAACGCTGTCTCATGAAAAATTTATATTTTCGAAATGTTTCGCCGCAGTTTCGATTTAGGATCCGCAGCGTATTAATCTCCCTTCGCGATGCTTGCTCAAAGAGGCGCCGCACTTAATCCCCGTCACCCCCTCCTCCTGCAGTGGAGAAAATGCGTTTGTTAAATTTCTCTGGATTCGGAACTTTCCGTGGACAACGGGAAACAGCTATGTTCCACACTTTTCCCCGCAT
Organism: Hetaerina titia; assembly: GCA_037158775.1. NCBI lineage: Eukaryota > Metazoa > Arthropoda > Insecta > Odonata > Calopterygidae > Hetaerina > Hetaerina titia. The sequence goes on from CM073769.1 coordinate 4,420,405, forward strand.
CTGGGTGTTTTCATAGAACTTTTACACTCAAATGGAAGAAAATGAAGCACTTTTAATTAAGATTTGCCCAAAAAGTTGATAAAAAAAGCATGTTGGGTGTTTATTCCGTTTATAGACCTCATTTTGATGATAGCATTTAGAGCGTTAACGCGACACTACATTAATAATATCATTTATTAGGCATCTTAAATCTTAACGGAATTGTGGAAATATTGGTGTAATTGAGGAAAGATATTATCATAGTACTGTTTATTGACCGGAGGATATCATTTTGCAGACCTGGTGCTTAGCAGCTTTGGAACAGGAGCTCACAGCTAAGAAAATCGACGAAATGTTCGTTTTGAGACGCTGATGAGAACTATGCTCGGGTATTGACCGCGTTTGTTTGACGGGATGACCTTTGATCTGGTCGCACCAATTGAGATTCTGGCAATCCTTGTCGATTAAAGTCAAACTAAGCGATGAAAACTCGGGAAACATGCTTAGCGCTCATTGAGAAAATGTGATGCAGGAGATGTCCAATGAGGAGTGATCATATATTTTTTGGTGAATAAAATTATTTTAATGTCAATTTATTAACGACTAAAGTGTATATGGTACGTATTTAATTGATTTGCAGTCGTTGCAATTTAAAAATTGTTGAGTTCGCCTACATCTTCTTCTGATGATGAAAAACGCTTTCAACTAAGGTTTCTTTCTTCGCATTGGAGAACTAAAAAGGTCAAGTGGGATTTTGTTTGGGTTATAGGGAGGATGAAGAACGAAAAAATTTAATCCTTTTTATTCAGCAAAAATATGGAACGTGCGGTAGTGAAATATCGAGATGCAGAACCCAACCCGTTGATTTGAAATGTGGCTTTTTGCGATTGATGTGGTCTTGAAGAATTTCTAGTGTATCCTTTACGGTCAATTTACAGTTGTTCGAAATGCTGCGACATGCGGATATACCACTACTTGAGTATCGAAAAGTTATATCACCGTACATTTCTGAATTTTATCTTTTACTTTGGCTGATTATATTGTCGGTGATACCAAAGATTTCCGCGCAGAACTTTACTGTTTTCTCTCAGGATCAAAAAACGTAGACAAGTTTCATCCGCAGTGATAACTTCCGAACGAAACTCCTCATCTTCCTGTAACATCAACTTCAACTCCGAACGAACGAAGTACGCGAACGTGCTGTAGTTCGAGTATAAGCAGTCTCGAAAGCAACCGCGCGAAAACACGTCTCAAGGCGTAATGTTTCCAGGTTACGGGTGGCACCCAATCACATTTTCAGTAAATTAAAGTTTTTAAAGTTTTTGGATGATCACAGCTCACAATGCCAACAGCGGTGTTTTCCTCCATAAGAGCAGTGGCTATAGCTTTGGGTCCAACTTCCTTTCAAATTGACTGCCTCCCGCTTTTAAACATTTTGAACTATGTTTTAGCTACAATATGGAGAAGTAAAGCCTAATCAAGCTTCCTGTAGCATTAAATAGGCCTCAGTTTTGTTCATTCGACAACAAAATTTTGATGCAGGATATTCCTCGTCGTGACCGAACATACTATATTTCAACTTGCAACGGCTATCACTAAGGCAAACATGGAATAAGATCATTGAACGTTAAACCATGTTCATACCGTCATAGAGATCACCTGCAACGGCTGCAATTACATCTTAGTCAAATATGTGGTATTCCATTGAGATTTTTACAATTAACTGCGTATTCAAGCATTTAGTGTCACCCTAATCGATATAAAAAATCGTTGATTTTCTAATTTTGGGCTTATTACTTTCTTATTAAGGTATCATCCAGGAGACATTCTCTTGTTAAATTTATATTTTTCTGGATGGTGCACATGGTATTCCAAGGATATTACGTTTTCCATACTTTTGAATCATCTAATCCTTTCTATTGTTTCAGGCTCAATTTTTTGGAAGTTCATGTTCATTAAATTAAGAACACAATGTATATATCCACTGTTCTTTATTCTCGTACTAGCTTCAAAGCTTAGATGTCATCATCAGGTACGAAGAGTTGAAACTAGTACGAAATGAAGAAAAGTGGATATATACACTGTGTTCTTAATTTAATTATCATCTAATCCTTATTGGGGATTCATCGGTCTTTCCAAGGTTTTTTAAGTCTAAAGAATTTCAAAACTTTGCCTTAATATATATTTATTTACGTGAATCATTTGCTCCATTAAGTATTTTCATCATATTTTTCTCTTAGTTGTCCTAAGAGTGTTCTTTACCAATCTTAAAACATTTCATTCTAAGATCTATTAAGTTGCCATGAGGGTCCCATTGAAATGACCCCGTTTGAAATTTTGCTTTTACTAGATACATACTGCGGCAATATTTCCATATTTTTCTTTTTCCGTATTCCCTGAACTTTTCCTTTAATTTTTTCTTAAATTGTTATTATATATATATATATATATATATTGTCCAAAATTGTTTTTGGGAGATAGGAAATTCTTTTCTGGAGGTTTCAGATTGACACCGAGTCGTAAAAATGACGAAACGAAAAATAAACAGCCTCACGAAAGAAAGTCAACGTCCTGCGCTTACTGATAGACAGGTGCACACACATACATGCTTGCTTCTCCGTGTCCCTGGGGCGAGAGCCCGCCTCAGTTGTAGTGTCGGAGACAGGCCGCCGTCTTTGTCATCAGGGCTACTGGTGTGGGGGTGCGACGAGGACGTCGTCGTCAAGGCACGTGAGACGGAGAGAAGTGGAGAGAGATTCGATCTGCGGACGACAGAATTTAGTCGCATAAAAACCTGATTCAATACGCCATTTTGGCTAGTACAATAGCTATCTCAGTGATTTGAAATTCTTTTTCTGTGGTATATACGCACTCATTTCTAGGAACTCCCCCATGTGAAATTAACATGATACCTTATGGTTTCATGCCCGAATAAAAGTAATCCTGGTGAGATTTATTTTGAAATGGCACGACACAGAATATGCCGTGGCATGCATGATCTTGCTCAAAACAGACTAACTCCGACGAAATCGTATTATTGCCTACAACTACTCCTAATGTGATGTGTGTGGAATTTTGCCACAACTCAAAATTAACGCTAATGGTGTGGTATGCAAGGGTAGGCGTAAAATTATTTAAAAAAACAGGTCGCAGTCCGCTCATATATTTCAACCGTCTAAAGAAATGTTGCCGATTGTTTGAATCGCACGACACAACATGTTTCGCATTTCGCTTTTCTCTTATTTTTCCTGTCGCCCCAAATAAACTGACGAGCACCTCCCTCAGCGAGGTCGCGATTCTATTGTTCGCATCACGGCGCGGAAGAGCATTTCCTCTGGAATGCGTACCCCATACTCGGTCTCACGGGCGCGGAAGCAGAGCATCGCGGGGTAAGTAAGTGATTGAACAAACGAGAGGCGGTTTCTGGCGTGAGGTGCGCCGTCGCCTACCACCCGTCATTTGTTTTTTCGAAAGGACTGGGGCTGAATGAGGAGGTCGGCGAGGAGAGGCGAATTATTGTGAAAGGGAGACGAGGTGGAGGAGAAGGGATGTCGCTTCCACTGCTGTGCCCTCGGAGGGCATGTGCAAAGCGGATTGTGGGGGGACAGAAACGGAGGGAGTGAAGCATTGTCTTCGTTTATGAAGACACAGAGTATGCAAATGAAAGATTGAATGAGTATATAAATAATTAAATTAAGAAATAAATCGACAAACTATAGCAATCACTGCTTATTAAACAAATGAAAAATACGCGCTATGAGTTGGAGGACTAAAAAATGAGTAATACTCAGGAATATAAGTAAATGAATAAAAAAGCAAACACCAACCAACGTGTATGGAATAATGTTTGTTTCAATTTTTTCCCTTTACTTTTCTAAAGTTAGCAGAATATGCTTAAAACATTATCACAATTTTCAAGGAAATACGTTCAGCTATCTCGCTTTCCTTCGGATGAATCATTGTTGAAATAAAGGAAGACGTGAAAGAAAGAAAATGACGAGAGTGTCAGTTGAGAGAGTGTCCATTCTCTTGTCTAAAAGGATGGTAAATGGCAAAGTCGGGGTTGATGGCCATTAAGTAACGGGGAGATGGAAGGAAGTGTCCTGTTTCCATCTTACTTCGAATAGTTCGCCTTTTCACGGGGAGTGTTCTCACATTAATTTCCTCGGAAATTTCGTCGGCACGAGGAAATAATCACAAATTCCAAGAAAGGTATCTAAACACGATGATGATAGCAATCTTTCTCACGAAAAAGTCCGGTTGAAAATTAAAATTCAAGTGCTTGAAACATTGATATTACTTGCGTTTATTGCGGTAGACATTAATTACGCGCGTACAAATTAAACATGTAGTCGAGAAATTAACTGAAAAATCTAATTACTATGAGTTCTTTTGAATTTAGTTATTTTGGGCTAGCTCCAAAGAGTGTCTTCATACGCCGATATTCAGCAATTTAATCTACTATAACATAAAATTACCTACAGTATAACCTTGTATTTGTGGAAGAACGCTCTTTGGCTTCATACCATAGTCAGAGAGCCCCTTAAAATAGTCTTCGAGGTTACTGCTGAGAATATATCAACTAAGGTAAAAATGTATAAAATGGGTTTGTATAAAAATAGCTTGTTTCTGAGCCTGAAAATAAAGATATATATTTTGTATATATATCTATATATATACGTTATATATATATACTATATATATATATATATATATATATATATCAGCCTCCAACATAGAGGTGAGAACTCGCGAATCCGCATACATCCTATATTTCCGATCCTTTAAAATTCTCACCCTTAACCGCCATCTTTAATTTCTTTCCCAACAGTCCCTAAACCTTCCGCCCCCCCTCCCCTCCCCAGGCACTCTTCCCTCAAAACCTCTCAGTCTGACCTGAAGAAGGCCTCGGAGTAGGCCGAAAGCTTAAATCATCTACAGTGTGAGTGTCCTTTTACGTGTTATCTGTTTTATTCTGTGTTCTATTGTGACGTCCAAAAGTTATATTGCTCTCGTGAGTACTTCCGCATCATCGATATATATATATATATATATATATATATATATATAGGATAGAGAGTAAGGCAAATGATTACTTAGGGGATGATCAGTTTGGGTTTAGGAAGGGAAGAGGTACGCATGATGCCATTGCAGTAATGAGATCACTAATTGAGAGGAATATAGAATACAATCAGGACGTTTTTGCCTGTTTTGTAGATTTCGCAAAGGCGTTTGATAGAGTGAATTGGGAAAAATTAATGGGACAGGAGACTGATCCGCAACCTGTACATGTCTCAGACTGCTCAGGTGCGAGTGGGGAACGGAGAGTCGGGATGGGCAGTGTTAGGAAGAGGGGTAAGGCAGGATTGCCCATTGTCACCGGTGCTGTTCAACGTATATGTGGAGGAAATGATTGAAGAGGCATGGGAAGAACTAGAGGTAGGAATGAAAGTCGGAGGGGAATTTGTAAAATCGGTTAGGTTTGCTAATGACCAAGCATTAGTTGCTCAGTCAGCCAAGGGGCTGCAAGCATTGCTGAGTGAATTGGAGGTTCAGTGCGATAAATATGGGATGAGAATCAATATTAATAAAACAAAGGTTATGCGATTTTCCAGAAAGAAAACGGCTAAGCTAAATATTAAAATAGGCGGGGAAAAAATAGAGCAGGTAGAGCAGTACATATCTCGGAAGTGTTTTGGACCAATACGGCCAAAGTGGTAGGGACGTTAGGAGAAGAATTGCGCTGGGCAAGGAGGCTTTCTCAAGGAGGAGGGAGTTGATGACGGGGACGTTGAGTAAGGATGTTAAGACAAGACTCGTAAAAACTCTGATATGGAGCGTAGCTATGTACGGCGCGGAAACGTGGTCGCTGAAGCAGGAGGATAGACGTAGATTGGAGGCTTTTGAAATGTGGGTGTGGAGAAGAATGGAGAAGGTGAAATGGACCGAAAGGAAAACAAACGAGGAAGTACTAGAGATGGTGGGTGAGGAGAGGGGTTTGTTGAGAGAAATCCTATGGAGGCAGGAAAAATGGATGAAAGGCGTATTGAGAGGTAGTGGAATGTTGAAGAAGGTAATAGAGGGGAGAATGTTGGGCAAGCGAGGTAAGGGTAAGAACAGGATAGGGATGTTGGATGGGATGAAGGGAGGAAAGAAGTACACCGAGATGAAGAGGGACCTGATATAGATTAGTTTGATAGGTGGGGAGTCACAAAATGTTTATTTGATAGTTGTGTCCATCCAAAAACCTACCTAAACGGTAGATTACCTAATAAATATAAATATATATATATACGTTATATATATATATATACGTTATATATATATATATATATATATATATATATATATATATATATATATATATATATATATACGGCGGGTCGCGGTGGTCTAGCGTTGGACTGCTGACCGGAGGGTTCCGGGTTCGATTCCCGGGCAAGGCACTTTGGGCACCTGCAGCTCCACCCAAGCTAGTTGATTTTTCGGTTACCAGATCTTCCTGGGAAACCATAACCGGCACAGGGAAAGGAACTGGCCCCCCTACCCTGATGTGTGAATATTCACACCCCGTCGGGCTTGGTACATGGGTGAGCTCTGCCATCACCTACTAAACCGACCTTCGGGTTGATTACTGTGTTTATGGTTTTTTATTTACGTTATATATATATATATATATATATATATATATATATATATATATATATATATATATATACATATACATTCATATACGAAATCCCGCCATGCGGCGCACAAATATTCATTCAAACATAGAAATAGGTATAAGGAAAGGGGATAGGAAAACACATAAAAGGCGAACACAGGACATGTGGGGAAGGCGGTTTTTGAGCAGATCACGAAAGTAAAAATATTTTCTTAGCCGGGATTTGAACACCGGACCTTCCACTTGCCGGGCGGATATATATATATTTATGTACACATTGAAACACGAAATCCCGCCGGATGCGTATTTGGCCAAACTCTTTCTTCTGCCTATACATCTACATCTACTCAATACCCCGCCAGTCGCCGCAAGGGCGTGTGGCGGGGGGTGTTAGGGCACTACCCGTTTATTAGGGAAAAAAAGAAAACCGCATGCAAAAGCCACAGATTTATAGCCCGTAAACCAAACATGGTAAACATTCATGCAAGAACCCTTTCGCCCCAACCCTTTCACACACATGCAAACCCACAAATTACCAACAAACATAAACATGCACAATCTTTTAATTTTTAATTTTATTCCGACGTGTAACTTAAATGTTTTTAATATTTCTGAATGGACTTCGGATTCTTACTATTATGATTTCTGATTGTTCTGGGGAAGAATGAGTATTTGAATCCATCTGTATTGGAATCTATCTCCCTTATTTTGTCTTTGTGGTCTGATCTACGTAAGTAGTGTGGGCTCATTATTATTCCTTTTATGTCATCGTTAAACTCGCTGGTTCTGAATCTTTCCAAAAGTCTAAGTCTCGCTTGTTCTCTTCGTATTTCAAGGGGCTCCCAGCCCAAATCCCCTAAGAGACCTGTTACACTTGTGTTCTTGTCTTATATATTTTTCACGAATCTGGCAGATTTTCTCTGGACTTTATCTAGTTCTTTTTGTATCCAGTTACCCTGTATTTCCCTAAAATTGGACCAGAATGACTTTGGATTTTCCTCAAGATATTCGCTTAGCACTTTAGATTTAAAAGAGCGTAGGGCTGTGCGCATGATACTTTTTGTTTTACTACGACATTCTTTAAGTTTCTGTTTTGATGTATTAACATAAACAATATCGTCACTTTTTAAACTCTTTTTAAATTTTGACTGTAGCCTTCTTTGCCTTCTTAATGCCCATCTTACTTCCCCGTTGTACCATCTAGGTTCCCTATTGTCGCATTTAAGTTTAGATGGGACCTACGTCTTCATTCCTTCGCGCAAAATATTTAAGAAATAACTCCAGCTGTTCCCTTTATCGGTTGTCAGTGTTTTTGTCTTGTATTCTGGCAATTCTTTTTTAAAATATTCTCGTAGTCCTTTAAGATTCGCTTTGTTGAATAGGTATATTTTACGCTTTTCTTTGTTACATTTCACGAACTTAGTTTTTAACTATACAAAAATTGCCTTATGGTCACTGATTCCGTCCATTATTTCAATGTTTGTTACGATTTCTGGCGTAGAAGTCGCTAAGATATCAAGTATGCTGTGGCCCCGGCGATTTAACAATTTGTTCTAAGGAGTGCTTTGTGAATATATGAAGGAGTTCTTGGCATGATTCTCCGTTTTTGGCGGATTTTCCTAAGCAGTACTTGTCCCAGTAGGGTAGATTTGTGTCACCAGCGATTATGATAATACTGTTGCTATGCTTGTTACTAAGAGAGGATATTTGGTCGTCCAGCTTGTGTAGAATATCTGTACTAGAATCTGGGGGCCTATAAAATGAGCACACGAATAAGCTTCTGTCGTTGTAGTCGTTAGTGTTACACCAAACGCTTTCTATGCTATTTTCGTCGTATTCGTATTTTTGGCTGCTAAGATGTGACTTTACAGCTATGAATACTCCCCCACCCAATCTATTAGGTCTGTCCCTTCTGGAAATTGTGATATACGTGCCATGAAACGCACTGTTTCTATTCTTTATTATGTTTTATGATTGCTTTCCTACTGTCATTTCTCTTGTGTGTCGTGTATTTTTTCTTTGGTGGGTGAAACAGCTCCCTGGCGATATCACTTGGCCAAAGAATTCGGGCACTTGGTTACTATTTGGCCAGCAAATGCCAGGGTTCAATTACGTTTCCTTCATAGCTGAAGCGGTTACAGCATCCACTCGGCTAGTGGAAAGATCCGGTGTTCAAGCCCCGGTCAAGGAAATATTTTTACGCCAGTGATTTGCCTGATTCCGCCTATCCCACCTCTCCTGTGTTCGTCCTTTATATGCATTCCTATCCATTTTCCTTATATCTATTTCTGTATATATACGAGGGTGGTCTCAAAAGTTTCCGACTCAGAAAAAATGTCTTGTAGGTATGTCTTTTTTAGGTCGGATATTATGTATACAAATTATAAGATATTTATATATTTATTTTTCTTTTTTTGTTATATATATATATATATATATATATATATATATATATATATATATATATATATATATATATATATATATATATATATATATATATATATATATATATATATATATACACGAGGGTCATCCGGAAAGTAGTACCCGTTCGTGAAATAAAGACACAAAAGTAAATATTAACAAACATAAAAAATTTTATTTGAAAGAGGATACTTTAAACTACTTCTCAACATAATCTCCAAGCAAATTAAGGCATTTGTCATAATGTGTGACAAGTTTCTGTATTCCTGCTGCATAGTCCTTCGCCGAAAGCTCATTGAGATACAGGGTCACTCCTTCTTTAAGTTCTTCATCGCTGTCAAACCTTTTTCCTGCCAAAAAGTCTTTAAGCTTTGTAAAGAGATGAAAATCTGAAGGGACAAGTCCGGGCTATACGGTGGATGGTCGAAAGTTTCCCATTTGAATTGCTGCAAAAGTTTTTGTGTTATCCCAGCTGCATGAGGCCTGGCATTGTCATGAACGAGAATGACACCAGTAGACAATAGACCTCGCCGCCGATTTTGTATTGCCCGCCGTAATTTCTTTAATGTTTCACAATACGCATTGGCATTAATAGTGTCTCCACGGGCCATAAAATCAATAAGCAATACACCTCGTCGATCCCAGAAAATGGTTGCCATGAGTTTCCTGGTGGACAGAACTGTCTTGAATTTTTTTGGTTTGTTTGGTGAATGAGCATGATGCCACTCCATTGACTGTCGTTTACTCTCAGGTGATGCATAACAAACCCATGTTTCGTCACCAGTAATTATGCGAGTCAAGAAAGAGTCTCCTTCATCAGAATAACGTCCCAAAAACGTCAGTGCTGCAGCCATACGCTTGGTTTTTTTGCTCAACTGTAAGCATGTGAGGGACCCATCTTGCACAAATTTTTGCATAATGCAGATGGTGTTTAACAATTTCATGAACAATTGTTCGAGAAACATTGGGAAAATGCTCACAGATGTCATCAATTGTGACGCGCCGATCGTTCCTCACGAATTCGTCAACTGAGCTCACCAGTTGGTCTGTAATGACAGACGGTCTCCCCGAACGCTCATCGTCGTGTGTGTTCCCCCTCCCCATGTTGAAGTTGCGACACCACCGCCGAACAGACGACTCGTCCATTACATTGTCTCCATACACCTCCTTTAATTGGCGATGAATATCACATGGGCGAACGTTTCTTGAATTGAGGAATTTAATCACTGCCCTCACTTCACAACTGGCGGCGTTCTCAATTTTTTTAAACATTGTAAACAATCACAGAAACAACACAGGCAATGCTAGCGTCACGCAACTTGGCTCAGAGAAGGCAGACAAGCCACTGAAGCTATCTGACCTCGTCCAGCGGCTACTCGCGTCGTCAGCACTTCATGCGGCACGAACGGGTACTACTTTCCGGATGACCCTCGTATGTATATATATATATATATATATATAGCGGGTCTTGGTGGTCTAGTGGGTAGAGCGTTGGACTGCTGACCGGAGGGTCCCGGGTTCGATTCCCGGGCAAGGCACTTTGGGCACCTGCAGCTCCACCCAAGATAGTTGATTTTTCGGGTACCAGGTCTTCCTGGGAAACCATAACCGGCACAGGGAAAGGAACTGGCCCCCCTACCCTGATGTGTGAATATTCACACGCCGTATAGGGCTTGGTACATGGGTGAGCTCTACCATCACCTACCAAACCGACCTTCGGGTTGATTACTGTGTTTATATATATATATATATATATATATATATATATATATATATATATATATATATATATATATAACTTTTGGACGGCACAATAGAACACAGAATAAAACAGATAACACGTAAAAGAACACTCACACTGTAGATGATTTAAGCTTTCGGCCTACTCCGAGGCCTTCTTTAGGTCAGACTCAGACTCAGTCAGGTCAGTCTGACCTGAAGAAGGCCTCGGAGTAGGCCGAAAGCTTAAATCATCTACAGTGTGAGTGTCCTTTTACGTGTTATCTGTTTTATTCTGTGTTTTATTGTGCCGTCCAAAAGTTATATTGCTCTCGTGAGTACTTCCGCATCATCTATATATATATATATATATATATATATATATATATTTCTGAGTCGGAACTGAAATATATTCCTATATAGAACACTCACATAGTACACAATGAAGAAGTGCACCTCAAACTCAGTTACTATGAATAACGTTACCTACCTACCCCTGTCAATTGCTCTCTTTAGTTACTAAAGCAACATTCTACGATGGGCATAAAGGGTTCTTGCGAATATTTAAAAATCAAGTATGGTTGCAACCATTTCAAATCAGGATCCATTTGTGAGTAGAAGGTTTTCCGCTCTGGTGTGCTTCATGCAGGGATCTCAGCCAAACGAGCATAGGGTAAGGATTATCAACGATTAAAATTTGGTTATAATTTTTACTAACCAACATATGGGTGAAAGTTTCATCTTCTTTTGCAAAACCAAAAGTTAACAATTCGAAACATTTTCGGGTAGGAAACGGTGGTACAAATGATGCCGATTATTTCGGGCAGGAATAGTTTACATAATTTTGTTTTATCTATAAAAACAGTAAATAATGAAGTGGTGACTGTGCTACAATACTACATTGGATTAAAGTTTCAATGTGTAGTCATATTGCGAAAAATATGTGAGCTCTGTGTCACCTCAGCATTGTAAGAAACGAACGTGCAAGTATTCTCACCATGGATTTTTGCTGGTTTGGGAGAAATATTCCATTGCTGTATTATCTGTGATAAAAAAATAAACAATGTGATATTTATTAATAATATAATTACAGCAACTTGACTGTTGCCAATTTTGTTTCTATTGCATTACTAAAGATGACACCTTAGATAAAAATGGCGCCCGTATACCAGCCCAGAGGGGCTGGGAATGCCCTTCTTCAAAAATGACACCATGATTAGCCACCAAGAGGTGTATAATGTCACCGAAATTTCTTCCATTTTTCTATTCGCAAAAAAATAACTCCTGTGGTCGAATAAGAAAATGAAAGGCTATTTTCATAAAGGAATTTTAAACTTCTGGCATAATGTTGAATCATTGGGATATGAATGTAGTTGTAATTTGGCAGGAGGCTTCAATCGATGGGTGGGAAGATAGTATTAGAGGTAAAAGTACTTCGGCGGCAAAGATAATTTGCCACCAGCCACTATATACATAAAATATATTGAAGTTATATTTATTTATAGTAGGTAGGGGACATTTTACAGTGTGGAATATAAGCGCACTGGATTATATACTTTATGAAGTTATGGATATCAATCATTGAATAAGTCCATACAGTTTACAGTTTACCCAGTAATTATTTCGTTGAGATCCTTTACATGATAGAAACAATGGATGAAGTTCCTTTCATTAGTATTCATGCAAAATTCCCCATGCTACAATTGAATTATTTAAATTTTAAATTATTTATTAAATTTAAAATTATTGTTGTAAATGAAAGATTGAAACTCGTGTCTGTACTGTATAAGGCATGGCATATTTTCCTTTCTGCTCTTTCAGCGGTCGTCCCGTTGCCGCAGAATAGACTATTGGGCGCGCATTTGCAGAGGGTCCATCGGAGGGTAGCCTGAGGGACACCCGCCCTTCCTAGCCACCAGATAACAAGGTGACAAACGGAAGAAAGGCAGAAGGTGGCAGAACAAAAAGGTATTGTGTGTTTCCCTTGTGTCTTGTGTTCTCCCTTAAAAAACGGTGCTCACCTCTGAAAGCGTCCTTCACCCCCTTGATGCCATCCCTGCGGTCAGAACTGGAAGGGAAGCGGTGCCAAAATGATTCAGCTTCCCCCAATCGACCTTTTTTAATTGATTATGAGACTAAAATTAAATGAAAGAACATAATTAAAGGAAATATAAATTGAAAAAATTACATAATAGAGGCGAGGATGAATAACGGGAAGCGAGATGCATGTGATGAAAGTCGACAGCTCAGGGTGGTGCCGCGGGGCTCGACGGATTGGCAGGAAAGAAGATAGGTTGGAGTGCTGTTACGAACCAATGCTCGGAGTGATGGACGGAGATGAGAGGGAAAGATAATTAAAAATATATCAGATCTCCTGGTGAAGCATCGCTGACTAGATCACCTGTTACCAACAACAAATATTTACAAAAATGAACACGAGTCTAACAGCGATGAATATTTTGGAGAAGTAATGACACGTGCTTGTATTCTGAAAAATATTATGATTTTTCCCTGTTATTTAAATGTTAGGCGTTTTCTGTCGAAGTCATTGGCTAAGAGAGAAACGATTGATTTATTTTCTTTACGTATCCTTGGAATTTAGAGTTACTATATATCGTTCTTTTAACTTAAAAATAATTAAAGTTAGGATGACTATAAATTTTTTATGATGCATCTATTACTAAGAGTCATTTTTACAGTTATTGTTGATATTAACCTAATCAATAGGCTGATTATGTCGCTGATGTGAAAGTTTGATTTCCATTGAAATGCTTCCGTTTTTCAGTTTTATCTCGTTTCCCTCGTTCACATTTTTTTGTGGAAAACCGATTAACAAGAATACAGGAATTATTTGTTAAGTAAAAAGGGAATATTATTCCAAAAGGATGCTCTTCATTTAAAGTATATCATACTCTTTTATAATACATAAAGCGACCTTCAAGATATGATTAGATATGTCGCCTGATTAAATGCAAAGAAACACAAAGTATTTCGTGCATAAGAAAAAAACATGCGGTAAAGACGAATAGGTGTGCAATGCGTCAATGGTGAAAAATTTCAGTCGGCATTGTTTTGATTTGATTGTGACGTTGTAGCCGTTTCATTTTCGATTCTTTCATTGGAATTTTGAGCGTCGCTAAGGGAATGTTCTAAATCATTTGGGAAAACTTCGTAAGAAAACAAAGTGGAGTGCGCACTTTCTACTGCTTTGTTGTCAGCAGTTGATGAACATTTCACCAAAAACTAAAGTGTGCAGTTCTGGAGGCACAAGGACGTCATTACGCCCTTCGACGCGGCTTCGTTCTTCCTTTGGCTCGGGATCGAACGGCTGGAAGTTGCGGCATTTAACCCGCGGGGTTTAAGCGTCCGCCTGCAGCGCGGTTGATATGCAGCGGTTGTTACACAACACACGTGCAGGTTGTATACAACTCAGGCGCCCTAATGTGTGCGACCATACCTATATAACATTCTCAGTGAATGCCGAGGGATTGATGAGAAGTGAGTGAATGGTTTGAAAGTCTTGGAGAGGAAGTTACTTGAAAGTGCAGTGACTTTCGTCCTCATAAACATTCATCCATCTTGTGATCTGTTTGCTTCCTGCTCGTGTCTGTCGAACTCTTTGTCCCGTTACATTTTTTTGTATTCTGATCTGCCGTCAGTCGTCAATTTCGCCGATTTGGCTGGGCTCATCCCGCAAAAATCTTCCCGTTCAATTTTTAAATCATTAATGGTAAATTACCACTTCCATGTTTCAATATTTCACATATTAGTTTCCATCTATATCCTCAGAATTCCTTTTATTCTCTAGGAAAGGTAAATCTCAGAGAGTATTTCGATGGCTTGGGGAGAGATAAAACTGAATGGGGCCAAAAAATCGTCAACACATTTTATTTGCGAATTTTTATATAACAACTGTTATAATGGAGGAAATGAGAATATTTTACATGTGGTTTGGGAGGCGACCGACAGCGCAGTCATTTGCGCCATTAGGGATGGTTGGGAAAGAATGAAGGGTGGAGAGAAACCCGGCATTAGCCTACTCTTGTCGAAAGGCGCCACGGGGTCAGCAGTTTAACGTCCCATCCGACGGACGTCGTACTCACTCAAAGTACTCTCCACAGAGCACCTAAAGTAGGGATCAGGATACCACTGAAAAATATTTGTTGTCTCCAGGATATGAACCTGGGTCTCTGCGGTGGGAAGCCTGTACTTTAGCCTCCGCACCATTCCGATCCCCTATATTTTATATGAGGAAACAATAAGCACATTGTTTTTTAATCTAAATGCATCAACATATTTGAGCGATTTAACGCATGATAAAAATGTCAGGAGAATTCTTTAAGGATTTTATTTGTCAACATAGTGATAATAAGATAATGAGCGTGGAAAATTGATTTGAGAGATATGCATATAATTTTGAAGTAAAATTTGCTTCTAAAAACGTATGGACTCTTTCCAAGAGCCTGTAGTAATCGTGCAGGAATGAAGCGGGTGATTTAGATGATGCTACGGGGCGCTTAATGCGTGCTTGATGCGGAGTGTTGCGCCACTGACTGAATTAGGCAGAATGAGTTTCGGGCGGCTGGCTGTCAGGAGTACCTCTCCGTATGATTCAGCCCACATTTTTCCGTCTACAGCGACCGAGTATCATCTGCTCGTCCGCTACCGAGACTTGTTATTAGTTGGCAAAGTCCCGCGGGAACCAGAGGAGGGGCGCCCACTTGGGAGAACACACGCCATTACCTCATCTGCACCACGAGCGAAGGAACAAACGGCATTTGCGTCTCAATTTGGAGAGCGAAATGCATCCATTTGCGGTCGCCCATTCGTCCCTACCAGAGGCACACTACATCGTACCGAGACCCACATTTATAACCTAATTTCAGACGAATAGAATAGATGCGCCTTTATACAAGCCAGGGAAACAATGCTATTTTAGTCGTGGTAATCGTCTATGCATTTTTGTTGTAAGGGGTACAACGTCGATGGAATATGATGTAAGTGTCGAGATTTTAATTTTCCCCGGAGACTCTATAGATCTCATATGCCAAAATCAAATGAGGGTCGCTATCATCCTTGAGCCAAAATGATTTACCTTAGTCAGCGACGACCGAGTCAGTTCCCCGCACGTGCTTACTCCTGCGTATTTGAGTTAGTTCCTCTTTTTGGTAGCCACAGGTTTGCTTCCCACCATGGGGCTGATTGATACTTAGTTCTAATTTCATGAGATGCCAAAATGCAGTTCGCAGTAGAATATTCCATGCCCTGGTGAATGCCCTTATTCGACAGTGTCTTCAGGATCAAAACAGGAATGTTCACATTAAAAAATTACGTTAATTTGAATATTAGATCTAGACAATGTTTACTGAAAAGAAAATCACAATATATTTTTTATGGAAAAATGTCGACCATTATATTAAAAAAGATAATGCACCAGAAATGAAATTATTGAGTTTGAGCTAAATTTTAAGAAAAACATTTATTGTGCTTGTTACATCATACTATATTTATTACGCGTAGGATAAACATATTTCTAAAACAATGGTATGTAATGGAACACAACTTCAGGATCAATAATATATGAGAGTGTGTGCTTCACTTCGGGTTCAGATTATGCTACATTGAATTATTTGTTTGAAAACTCGTGACATATGTCATAACCTCCTCGGTAGTTCTTCACACAAAGTTGCCATTACAATGGGGAGATATCTTCTAAATTATGTTGAACCAGTCCGCTGCAGTAGTTTGACATTAGCTAAGATCATGCATTTTGTGTTTGGACGATATTTACAGTTTTATGACCAATTGCATTGGAAATAAATTAAGTGCTAATGCAAAAGATCACTCACTCTAAGGATAATCACTTCGGCCGTTCAATATTGAAAAATTATGGTTTTTCAATTGTTTTGTGGAACTTATCAGATATTTTTAGAGATCATATTGACTTCTTTGTAAATAAAAGCAATTAGTACGAAGTATCGAAAGGCTAATGAATGTTGCACCGCATGAATCATTGGACCAACCGTATTTTGGGATGGATCATTTTGGATAATATTTATATTTTCACGCGAGAGGAAGATATTTCTCTTGAACGCTTTTCATTCACAACCTCTCACATATTTGCACGCGTGTGTGTATGTATATATCCATTTAAATGTATTTTACCTCACGTTGGTATCTATCGATTCAGCTTCACTATATCCCTTTTCAAATCTATCCCTTTTGACTCCTGTTCGCATATTTTCCTGTGAACCTACACGCTCTTTAAATTTGTAATTAAGCTCTGCATAACATATCATCCCGCCAAAGAAGGCAAAAGAACCGAGAGGGAAGGAGAAAAAAAGCAAGTATGAACTGGCTGAAAAAAGATCAATTCGTTTGGGACTTTATTTCCACAGGTGTTTCCATGAATAGATTCCGGGGAGTACCTCGCTTCTGCAGCTGATTCGCAAATTGGTCCTTTGATCCTTCCGCGTGACCCCTTCTGCTGCAATAGAATGGTAAAGGCCACGTTACTTCGTTCCAATCAGTACTCGTGCAAATGCGTGTATTGAGGAAAATTGGAGTATAGCCTGGAGCAAGTGAAGGGAGAGAATCTGCAGAGAATTGAATCATAAGAGTGAATTAATATTGTAGAAGTAATCGTTAGTGGCAGTTAAAATTTGCGGAGAGTTTTTTGATTCAGGCTCTACTCCTCTTTAATTTACGAACTCGGGGCTAAAAATCTCTCTAAGATGTGAGCAACTAGTCGTAGAAATCGAAACATATAACTTGCAGAGAAGGGTACGTATTGACCGAGTGATATTGTACAATGTCCTCGTTGTTTGGGGGAAAATATATCTTCGATAGAATTCCTGAGTACAAAAAAAATGACTGGTCCCCGAGTATTTTCATCCAACATTTTGATTTAACTGTCATTGCAGATCAAAACAAAAAACAAACAAAAGAGCAACATTTTGAGATCATCTTCGCCCGGTGTCAGGTGTGGTAGACGTAGACATAGGGGTTATCCAATCGTGAACACCGATAAAATAATTCAGTTAATACAGCGACAAAATATTCTAGTGAACACGACGAACGTTAACAATGGCCGAATTTGGGGATATCCAAAGTAAATAATAACGATTGACTCGTTATGTATTTGAGGACTGATTTTAGTAATTTACTCCTCCGTAAATTAAACTAGGATACATTCAATTGGGAGAACCGTTTTCAAAATGCTCACCCTGATTTAAAAGGGAGGATTTGAAGAGTGTAGCGCTAATGGCAACGGTCTTCTACCCCGATGAAATTTTCACATTGAGATCGATGTCCCGGTCCAATGAATCAATTATTGATCACTATTATCGTTTTTTCGTTAAAATGCACGCATGGAAAATACACACCTTGAAATGTTGACACACGGTTGGGAATTCCATGAGACCCATTGCTGAGTCTCCATAGCAGAAATACCGAGACGAAATGTAACCTTTTAAGTTCAAAATCCCTAAAGAAAAATGGCGATCTCATTGTAAACATAAAAATTTTTAGCTTACATTTTCTTTTCTAATAAATTCAAATATTTGTGAAAACAGGTGAACTCTTAGAACTACATTTATGATTGCAGACCATAATATTTTTCATACATTTACATTTAAATGAATGTTCGCAAAATATAATATTAATCCATAATTCTGCTCCATCATGTCTTTCGATGAGTGACTAATTACATTATATACTACAAGTATTTTTCCCATTAGGTATTCAACTTATCCATGACATTAGTTTTGTTAAGCATGATGAACAGGTACTTGAACTGTATCAACTCAATTCATCCCTGAAATCCAATGTTTGCCAATTCCATGAAGAAACTGCGTCAGCGATGAATAAATGCAAAATACTTATATTGAAAGCTAATTTTGAAAAACGTTTTTGTAGTCTCTCTTCGTTCGAACCCGGATCCCTCGATATCGAGGGATCCGGGTTCGAATCCCGGTCAAGGCGAATGATTTTTACTCTCTGAAATTGTTGCATTAAAATGTTTAGAGCCCCAGAGAATTGCTTTAATTAAAATATTCCCGATATATTTAACATCCATTCAGTTTTGAAAATGACCTTTATATTAAGTCAAAGGAAAAGACTTGGTGTGCATATAGAATCCCAATTCAAAAGAGGTATCATGGTACCAAATGAGATCGGGAAGTCAGCTGCTGTTTCGGGAGTGCTCCCACCGCGCATCTCAGTAATTATCGCTTCTGCCACGTTGTCTAACACCAACGAGGGCACGCATTCTCGCATGAGAGACGGCCCCGAGAGATAACCAGGCATGACGTCACCTCCGTAGTTGTCTGTGCCTCAGGAATGTATCGCAAGGGAGAGGGAAAAGAGGAAAAGAGCGCCGTGAGACAGAGCAGTAATAGCCCATGGCAACCTAGGTAAAGCTAAGGACAACCGAATATAATAAAGGAAAATTACTTCAATATGAGAGGACGCAATATTGAATAGATTTTTCCCGTCTTGAATTTTGAATAAAGGAAATTCAACATTAATATACTTCAGCCCAAAATATGTTAAATTCTCTTCCATTTCAAAAACACTGAATTTTTTTCTGGATTACTTTTTAAGAGGAAATTTAATTTTTTTTCTTTCAGTGCCCAATTAAAGCTTCTCATATTTTAACGTGAAGTATGAATTCTTAATGCTGGTAAATTTACTCCTTATGGGGTTATTGAAAAAAAATTTGTTGGTTTTCGTGGACTATGAGACTATCTTAAAGAGACCACTAAATTCTAATGAGTTTCTCTGGTAATCGTAAATTGTAACACCTGTAATGTCTGATGAGAAATAATTTTGAAATATTGGCAAAATTAATTGAGTTTTCAATTTTTTTTCTTATGAAAAAAGGTGCAGGGGGTGGCTTGACTTTTGACACGCCGGACCTCGCGGAGACCAGCATTTTGGCTTTAATGTTCTTTTCTTCCATCTTCCTTTCTATATCTAACTTTAGTGATCATCCGATTTTCCTCAGTCCACTGCGTGTTGATTTGGTGTATAATTGGATGTTGGAGTGATTCGGAAATAATTTGGTGGTTCACCGTCTCGGGATAACACCCTTCCCGCACGGCACACGGTGTAATGGACCCTTTCGTCCGCTCTTGCTCCCTCCTCCTCCACCCCTTCCGCTGGACTTGGGATTGGAGGATTGTTTCCATTGTCAATCCTCCGACGTGTTTTCTATCCTTTCCCAATTCGTACTTTTCTGAGGAGGAGGAAGGGGGGGGGGCAAGATGGATTGTGGTCCGGGCGACCACCCACCGCAAATGCATCCCTTCGGAAGAGGGATCCAGGACCCTTAGGGGAAGGGAAGAAAGGGCGAGTTGTAGTGTGGTGAGGAAAGGGTCGAAGAAGGCTATTACTTCAGCCACCTGTTGCTAATGAACCCTTTTCGAGCATCCTTTGTCATGTGCGGCGGTGTGAATGCGTGATTGGGAAGAGTTTTATGATGGATACAAGTGATTGTTCAGGGTTTTCTTGAAAGTTTATTGAAGGCGACCCGAGGTCTCCTGGGAGAAGTGACCTGGGCGTGGAGTTGGCAGAGGTCAAAATATAGACGAGAGCCAACATCCTCTTCCAACATTTTAGGGGATACGTGAAAAACGCGTTAGAGATCCTTCTTTATTCCTACATCGGAATGGTCTTACGTGACTCGCTAGATGCTATAATAGTGTTAGGCTGAATTGCACTCTCGATGAACCTCCTAAAATCCAGGGCTATGCATGTCTTTAGGAAAGAGAAATTCCAATCCTGAATACTTCTCTCGTACAGGCAACTTCCTTGTTCATGTTAATAATTGAAGATTTTAAGTCTATATTTATGTTCAGAGAATTCACGGGAGATACCGTGACAGTAACTTTTAACGGAGTCATCCGCTAATATGCCTTACAATGCAACAATTTCAGAGTGTAAAAATCATTCGTCTCAATCATCCCAGTCAAGGCGAATGATTTTTACGCTCTGAAATTGTTGAATTGTAATCTATATTAAATACTTCATTTAAAGTTTGTTTCTCGCAAGTGAACTTGTAATTTTGCAAATTTCAACAAACAAATGTATACATTGAAGTTTCAACCCTCCTTTATTACCAAAAGTACCTAACATATTATTATGTATGGATCAATGTAATAATGTTACTATAAAAGTAATTCGCATTACTTGTAATAGTCCTTCATAATAATCCTCAAGGAAAACAGTGGATTGATAAATTTACATTACTGGTGCATTTACGCAGTTATTCAATGCACACGTATATACAATTTTATGATAAGCTTTATTAATGAAGTATTATAGCTTGAATTTCCTCTTTTTACCACAGAAATAAATGTTTTCTGAGATAAAAACCGTACCATTTATTCAGTTCCACGCACTATCTGTATATGATGGTGGTTAATTTTTCCCAATATTATTAGCCGTTTAAGGAAACAATTCCAGCAAAATATTTAGGTATACGTGCATTTTCTCCAGCATCAATTTCAAATTGCAAATTTATTTCTCACGAGTAAAAATGTATAGTTTTGAATTAAGTCAAATCAATATATGTGACGTAATACAGAAGTTCAAATAGTAGCAGTCGCAAGCTTGATACTATTCCGAATCCCCTGAAACCATTTTCTGAGGCATCGTATGATAGTTTTAAAGATATGAATTAGCTTCTGCAAAAGTAAATGCTTCTATAGTACTATCAATTGCTGTAGGCTATAACACTTCTTCTTTTCGTTAAAAATTGTAAAATAGTTGAAGGAGAAAATATTAGAAATAAGTTGTTTTAAAATTCCGATTTTTACTGCTAAATTAGACCATCCCAATTCACGCTAATGACCATGAGAAAATAACGTGTTCTGTTCTGCATAAGGGGAAATATTTTGCAAGATATCAGAGCTAACTGAATACAATATCGTGTCTTTTCGAAGCATATAATGCAAGGTTGGAAAAATAATTGGATCAATACAAATAAGCCGAAAATAATTGTGTTGTGAATAAATACTGCGGAGAAGTCAAACAAATCTTTCCTCTGAGTTCTCATCTCCCAACATATGAGTATTATCTCTTAATACTAATGTTATGAAAGCATAAAAAAACATGCAACTATTTACCTCATGTGTTAGCAGTGGATTACGAAGGCACTGATTCTCACTCTACATCTACTTCTATTTACCCATATACATTCTACACTCTCTGTCTACTTCACCACTACACCAAATGCTGCCTGACCGACAAATGAATCATTATTTCTGCAGTGCGTCTTCAGTCTGTCACGAGAGGTAATAGCAGAGTTTCCATCATTCTTCTTCATAGGTGATCTGTAGATTTGGAAACGTCCTCGCGGTTATCGCACACGATGCTTAGCGATCTTGAAACTCAAATCAAAAGACTTTGAGGTCAAGAAAGTTGAACAGTTTTGTTTAAGGAATAAACTTCAATTGAATTCTGTAGATAGCTTTTCACTTGCTCAAGAGGAAAACCTAATAATTACTTTCTAATATTACATTCGACAATCAAAGGTTGAGGGGCAAATAGACGCGAATATTTTTGTCAGGTTTGATGAAAAAGGATATTAGTGTACACTTAAAGGCATTATTTTATCAGGAATTAAATAATACGAGTTATATGTCGCAACATAAAAAGCTATACTCGTACGTAAGTATACATAAGCATACAACTCGTACATAATCTATACTCTTATATTAACGAAAACAATTCTTTAAGACAACAATAAATATGTAGAAATAATATGAAAACCATGAGCTGAAGTTGAACAAGTTCAGCAGGATCGACTCCTATGGACTAGAAACAGTGCTCATAACACCCTATTTCATGCTCTATGAGCCACATATGAGGGCATTTGGCAGTGATTTTAGACAAACTTTTTGACTCTAGTCCAAATTGATGTCTCTTGGGGAATTATTGTATGCTCTCAAAAGAAATTGTATGTGAAATTGTCACTCAATGGATCACTCTATTCCTAGATTTATGTTGAATATGAAATGGTTTGGGGGAGAATGATGATTTAAATTCGTTGGTTTGGAGTCATTTTCATGTCTTGTTTTCTTCAGGTTTTCTAATTTTCCGATATGATATACGTGTAATTCCTGTTTATTTTTACAATGCCAGAAGAAAAACTGGAGGACTCAAGCCATCCAAATATAAAAGTTGTAATCTTGCATACTTTCTTCTTGTCTGTAGGGACTCTTATTCTAGTTCTATGTTAGCACCGTCGTGATAAATTTGGCAACAGTTTTTGAAAAGTCTAGTGGATCTTCTATAAAATGAGTCCTGAATGTAAATATTGGGTTTTGAAATCGTAAATGCAGTCACCGAAATCACATTTCTCTATTTACAATGCCACTATTTTACAATGATTTTATAAAAACCTCATGATTAACCCATTAATAAAACTAATATAAGTGGAAAGGAAGTAACGTGAAACGAAATATATTACACGCTATCCTTTAACGGCCGTCAACATGATTTGGGAGTGCCTGCAGCTGAATGGTTAAACGAGAACATCATGCAATTGAATCTTTCTAAAAACACCGGATTTAAATTATTTTACGGATTTAAAGGAAAAAAATATGTAATATTTGGGGCTTCCACCGCTGTTAATGGCATCTCTTAATCGTTGTTCGTTACCTTTTGCAGTGATTCATTCGTGCCTGCAAGCATTGAAGATTACATTGGCGCTCACGCTTCCAACAATACCGCAACTCATCACAAATGTTGTTTCGGAGGTCCATTAATGCCGATCTTTTCATGATGTATTCTTCTAGACGATAAGGCGCTCCTCGATCCTTAAAGTTTCAAAACAATACACGTAGCTGAGTTCAAATAAATTCACTAGTCATTCGTAGTTTCAGACACTGGCTCAATGGCCATTAAATGAAGAACGCAATGTATTTCTCCACTGTTATTTATTTTGGTTTTCTTATGTTTCTGTTTTCGTCGTTTGTGTTCTTCATTTGATAAACTTCCTTAAAGCTGAGCCAGGAACAATCAAATTCACTACCCACTGGAACTATTTCATACATAATGACTTGAAAAATTATAATCTTCACGATAAAATTATATCGTCATATGCTGTTTGCAATTAAAAAAAATATGAGTCATTTATTGCGATATTATAACAATTTTCAAAGGGTAGAAGTGATGATTAACGCTCGGGACGATTTTCGGCCCGTGGATGCGTTGCAACGAGACCCCGTCGGTGACGTCTCCGCACCCCTTCGCTTTTCTATCTTTCCGTCCTCGCCCCCTTTCTCCCTGCCGACCCGCGCCCGCACCATTCCCTTCGGCCTTCCCCCTCGCCCCACCCTCGGGGGACCGTGAGAGGGCCGGGCGCCTCCCTCGCTCCCCTTCCTGACCGACCCAATTAGTGTGATAGTAGTATGAAGTTAGGTGGTGTGGTTCGAAGTGGGAATGGGTGGGGTGGGATTTTGAGTGCTTTCAATTAATGAGTGAATGAATGGATGGCGAGGCCCCCTCGTCCCATTTGCTCTCTGCTGCTCCCATCTATATCGACTTCGGGGTGCCGTGTCGCGCTCGGATTGATTTCGGATCGAATCGGCGAGTGGGTGGGTGGAGAGGGGGATGAGGAATCGATCCAGGGACAGCCTTTCTCTCCCTCCTCATTAAATTTATTCAACTGTTTGTCGGAATGCTTTTTGCGCTGGATTTCGGGGCACATTTTTAGAGACATTAAAACGTCGTCGATCTCATTAGGCATAAGGGGAAAGGAAGCAGTCGTAATTGCTGAGTTCTGCCAAAGTTAAGCAAAAACACTAATTTTTTTCCAAACGGAAATGAAAGTGAAGTATGCTACAAGAAAAAAAATTTCATTGCAGTTTAAATAATGAAATTATAAATGTACGTTATTTACGTGAACAAGACATTTTTTTGCATTTCAATTAATTTTGCATGTTGTATTCGAATATTGAATTCATTCTACTAAACAAGATAAAAGTTTACATATATTGCCAAGTGTCGAATTATGAGAAATCGTCAAATTGCGCGTAGGAATGTGAAAATCGTATGGCGATATATATATATATATATTATTTCACGAATAGAAATAGATATATAAGGAAAGGGGATAGGAAACACATAAAAGACGAACACAGGAAAGGTGGGGAAGGCGGATTTGATGAGATCATAAATGTAAATATATTCCCTTATCCGGGATAAGGAAATATTTTTACATTTATGATCTACTCAAATCCGCCTTCCCCACTTTTCCTGTGTTCGTCTTTTATGTGTTTCCTATCCCCTTCCCTTATATATCTATTTCTATGTGTGAATGAATATTTCTCCGCCGTATGGCGGGATTTCGTATTTTAAAGTATATATATATATATATATATATATATATATATATATAGTATACACATACACGTACAAATACATGTACATACACACATATACATACACATACATACACACACATACACATATGTATATATACATACTTTTTAGACATATATATATATATATACATATATAAGGAGGAGGAGAGGTAAGGGGCTAATAGGAAGCGGACAAGGTGGTGGAGGGGAAATGTAGGCAGCGTTGGATAAAATCAGTGGGCTTGGTTCAGCCCGGGGGGTTTGAAGGACTGTAGCACCCAGATATGTGCCATCTCGCGGGTTCTCACCTCTATGTTACTAGCGGAATTGGGAAGGGTTTCAATCACTGAAACGGAGAAGCAGTCATCAAAAGACTGGTTGTGGGAAGCAGTGTGAGTAGGGATGGGATAATTAAGGAAGGTGGGAGATTTGGTGGAATAGCGGTGGTTATTCATTCGGAGGGAAAGGGTGGTCGTGCATTCCAGCTCTTCCCCTACCGCGGCAACTCTACCGCCCCCTGCCATTTCCCCCTCCCCCACCTTGTCCGCTTCCCATTGGCCCCTTACCTCTCCTCCCGTCACCCTTCTCCTGCACATGCCCTCTCCGCTCTTCCCCGACAACGGCATTCTGATGACGACGGCCGTGCCGTCGAAACGTAAATATCTACCGTAAGTGTCCTTCTTTTATGTTTCTGTATGTTTAACATTTATTATCCTAGTGTTCATATATATATATATATATATATATATATATATATATATATATATATATATATATATATATATATATACACACACACACACAAACGAGTATATTAAAATGGTATAAGAAAATAGCCTCATTTCGATACGTACGTAATATAGTGCAGCTTAGAAAATACGAGTATAAAAAATCATCCGAGAGAGTGCTGAATCTATAACCAAAATTTCGAAGCTCAGACATTTGCAGTTAGCCTTCACGTGATTTTATAGAAAGCCAAAAATACGTAAGTTTTATGAACTAGTTATTTCATACATGTGTCTTGATATACGAGTTATATTGCTCGTAATATTGCGGAATATGATGGTTTTGGCCCACTTAACGAATTAGTCTCGCCACAAAGGGTGCAACTGTAGTGATTAACTCTGCACAGCGATGATTATCTCTGTGATATGATAAGCACGTGACATTCATAAAGAACTATTCTGGTATATGCTTCACATGCACTGACGTAGTGACAAGTGCTATATTGTAGAGTCAATGTAGGTATGTTGAAAGGAACAGAAATTGCAAGTGCTAAAGAACAAATCCTGGAAATTATTAATATGAATCGTTACGATTGTCGAATGAATAGCATTAGTTCTTTCATGATATTCTACGTACATATTTCCTAATATTTAGTTTTAGAAATATCTCTATGGGAACTCTTCGGTAGATTCGCCTTGAGAGCAATAAGCCCGAAGAAACGGCAAGGTGGACCCCCACCACTCTCTTTCGTATGCGTACTTGCATCCATAGCAGGGGCTACTGAAAGAAACCAATTTCTACCGGCACATCGTCATTGAGGTAGTTCAGATAATAATCAAAATGCGGCTTTACATGGATGGCCATGATATTTGCATGGGCTGGTGTGACTGATGGAAAATATATTTACTGGAAAATCCTCCTGAATACCAATTTTAAAGAAATATGAGACCTAAACTTTAGAGCCCAAATACAATGTTTGTATAAAAAGTATCGGGAAAAGTAGATTACTTTCGGATGTTGCTACAATGTCTCAAAATTCTTCAAAGCACGAGTAAATCCCTTGAACTTCGACAAAATTTTCCCAGCAGCTTTTCCACTACTCGAAGCCTCCCTGGTAGGCGGACAGTTACAGGAAAACATTGTATCCGAAACTTTTTATCCATACCATTTTTGCCTGTTAATACTCATAATACGCATGGTAAGAACTAGTGCCTAAAAATTACGCTAATTATTGTAGTCAGCGAAAGTCTGTGAATGAGTTAGCGAGGGTTAATGCTCTCTATTTGTCGCAAATAAATCGTACCGGAAACCATTTGATTTCTTATAGTTTCAACTATAGAGAATATACACCAAATGTGTAATGTCAACATATTTCAAATGTAATGGCAAAGAATAAGATTAAAAGAACTCCGAGGTTCAATAAGTTAATCATTTACAATTATTTTAATCGCATAGGCATTTAGGAACCTCTTTTAATGTCTGGCGATTCGTTTCGAGTTTCGGTCCATGGGCTATGTCACGGAACAAATGACCCGTCCTGCCGCGAGATGGCTCCACCTCGTTCGCATCGCTGGACATTTCAAACGAAAGAGCATCGGCCGCGAATTCATCACCTGCGGTCAGGTGTTTCCGGCCACTCGCAATTTTGCATGCGGAGAGCGTAATTCAGTTCGCCGAGCCGTCACCCTTCTGTTTATTTTTTTTCGACCCGGGACCGCAGACATCTCCTTTACACGTCTGTCGCAGGGCTACGGAGACCGCGGCGACGCATGCAAACCCTCTGCCGGTGGGGATGCGAATGAAAGGAAAAGAATTGAAAGAAAGGTGGCATCGGAGGTTGCGATAAAAAATGCGACGTCTATGTAACGCTGTCCGGGCGACAAGTCCACAAACAGGGAGTGTCGCCATCTGTCGGCATGTGTGCAAAATAACCGCGGTCTTTTCATCCCTCTCTTGCCTTACTCCCTCCTCCGCAGCATTCGCGGAAGGGGGGGGAGCGGCGGAGGTGGTGGAGGGGGGAAGGACCTCTCCTCCTCCCCCTCCTCCGCTGCCTCAAACATCCACCCCCGGAATCCTGAACTTGATACATGACGCTGCTCTGTGTGTGTGTCACTCCGGAAGGATTGCAAACAAGAGCGGAGGAGTGGCGGGGGGGGGCGGGGAGGGGCAGGGGGAAAGAGATAAATGAAGTTGATACGCCCCGAGATTTCTTTCGGCATGGAGGGAAATTCCCTCCTGCACTCCCTGATGAAAAGGGAAAGACTTGAAGACGCTTGAATAAAACAATCACATTTAAGCTTTCTTATGTCCGTTTTAATGGAATGAAGCTTGCAAAATGTTAGCGTTATTGTCTAGATTGGACGGGGTATTTTGACGAGGCCAGATGAATTAATTTTGTCACCGTGGGCAATATAGAATAACTCTCAGATTTTAATGCGCTTGTCAGTATGCTTACCGTATTTTTCGTTTGCACGTATATATTTCAAAATATTTCTACTGACGAAAGAATTGTCTATTTTGTTATTTTTCACAGCGTTTCAAAGAGTATTTATTATACTTGGATAGCTTTCAATATGAGTCTACGATGTAAAAAATTGTACAACATCTTAATTCATCTCAGACTTCATCCTGAGCTTAATTCTGTTGGGAAGATATTATTTCGCTAAATTGCAAGCCTTAATTAGATTGGCATTATATTATCAAGCACATTAAATATTGAAAGAATAGAACACACTGTAGATCTTAATTTTTTGATAATTTATCTTTTGGACGGCACAATAGAACACAGAATAAAACAGATAACACGTAAAATACTTCTTCAGGTCAGACTGAGTCTGACCTGAAGAAGGCCTCGGAGTGGGCCGAAAGCTTAAATCATCTACAGTGTGAGTGTCCTTTTACGTGTTATCTGTTTTATTCTGTTCTATTGTGTCGTCCAAAAGTTATATATACTATATAATATATATATATATATATATATATATATATATATATATATATATATATACATGCGGGTCGCGGTGGTCTAGCGGGTATAGCGTTGGACTGCTGACCGGAGGGTCCCGGGTTCGATTCCCGGGCAAGAAACTTTGGGCACCTGCAGCTCCATCCAAGCTAGTTGATTTTTCGGGTACCAGATCTTCCTGGGAAGCCATAACCGGCACAGGGAAAGGAACTGGCCCCCCTACCCTGATGTGTGAATATTCACACGCCGTCGGGCTTGGTACATGGGTGAGCTCACCATCACCTACTAAACCGACCTTCGGGTTGATTACTGTGTTTATGGTTATATATATATATATAAG